>JASANH010001563.1:0-600000 GCA_030248295.1 Mesodorylaimus sp. YZB2_4 | reverse complement strand
TCCTTTCGGGTTTTTCTTGTTATCAGCATGCTCCTACGGAAAGAGCCGCATTTATCCAGCTGACTTCCAGAGATGACAACACACCCTTACTGAGAGTCGGGACATAAACGCATCGAACAGCATGGCGTTTGACATGATCAGCTTGAAGCCGATGTCTTGCTCTTCCAGATTCAAGTCGCCCATCAACACCGCAACGTCGCCCGTGTTCGTACTTCGGATGAACTGCGACAGCTCGTAAGCTTGCAGGACACGGTGCGACAGGTACAAGTCGTTCTCGCGGTTGTATTCCGAATGCAGCTGTAAAGAAAGGTATAGACGAACTACAATAATGATCCTTACTCTGAACTTGTAGAATCTCACATGAGTGGCGTAGACATCGATTTTCAAGCCGCGAAGTGATATGCGGGCTACAAGGAGACGTTGTCCATAAGGTATAGAGTGCGCACCGTCTCTTACCCAAGCCGACGATCTTGCCTCCGAACCAGTCCCCGCGATGCACGTGGTGTGGGTACCCATTCAACGAGTACCTATGCATCATGGTGAAATAGATGGAGCCCTTCGTGAAGATGCACACACCGCTGCCGACGAAGCCCCTGCGAGGCCCAAGTGGCTAATAATCAGAGCGCATTACCGAGAATGACTTACGAGTGGAAGTAATGGGCGTGCGGGTAAACGTGCTCCACATCCTGCTTGATCAGAAGGTAGTCGTCGTAGTCCCAGACTTCTTGCAGCGCCACCACATCGAAGTCGTTTTCGGGCTGAACCAAGAAGTACCCAATGGCTTCCATTCTCTTTTTCCGATCTGGGCTCTCAACGAAGGGAACATCGATGCCCCTGACAAAGGTGATAACAGCATCAGAACAGGTTAATCCAACTAAACGTATTACCAGGCATTGAAAGTGATGACGGACAACGGCAGTGGATCGCTCTCCACCATTAGTTTCAGGGCCGCATTATCAGCCTCCGTCAGTTGTTTGAAAGCTTGATGGGCTGCGAACTTCGTTCGAATCCTCTCACGCTCCTCGCTCAGATTCTGAAATAACAACTATGCAAAGTACAAGTTGACAACAATGCATTTCTTGAACTTTCGTTAGAGATGCTTCGATAGAGAGCTCGCTCATAAAAAGACATCAGAGTTTCCTACCACTCTTTCGAAGGACAGCATGCGCCGTTGGAATCCATCATTGGGACTCGACTTTGGCCTAAGCCTTCGAATCACTCGGAACAAGTCCTTGTAGCCGTACTTGGTCACCGACATCAGATAAATAATGACCAGAGACACACCGCGGCTGATCCCGGCTTCGCAGTGGACCAAAACATTGTCTAAAAACGAAAAAAATTGTTAAAATCAAGTGTGACATCGATTGAGGTCATTATAGAAAATGTGGCCTTACCACCTCGGAGGCGTGCTTCGTGCACGAAATCGTTGACATCGGTAACGTGATCGTTCAGATCGACGAAATCGGAGTCGTATAGTGTCACCAAGTGATAGTGAGGGGCAGGATTCAAAGGAATTTGATCCACATTGATGGGATCATCACCGATGCGCACCACAGCCGTGATCTAAACGCAGTGGGTTTATTATTTTGACACCTTTTAGATAGTTTTTGATTTAGACTTTTATTTTAGACAATCGCAGAAGATAGAAGCTTACCCTGTTTTCGGTCATTTGCCGTTTGTCCAAGGAATCGGCTTGGCATCCGACGTACAGATTGCCGAAAACGCGCGTCATTCCTTGTTGCTCCATGACGAGTCGGTTGACGCAACCAGGCGATCGATAAATTTCAAAACAACGACGAGATAGACGACGAAGCGAACACACAACCAACCTTCCTCTAATGCGTAAATGAAGAGCCATTGGCTGGCTGAATACAGCCTGCAAGTAACCTTACACTTTTTATTTGCTCCTGTGGTAGGCTTCTTGAGATTACAGTAGTTGCGACAATTGGAGCACACGTAGCGTGGGATGTTTAGCATTATTACTCAGATGGGTGCCTGATTGATATCCGCGCACCATGGAGCCCTAGTACCAAATTAGTGTTTAAACAAGCTATGAAGAGACTACTCGTACAGGAAACTGACTGGAGTCGAAATGGGTCGTCTGGCGGCCGCGGTGGTGCAGCGGTTCGTGTATGCCCATGTAATGGATATTAGATTGCAACTGCACCACAGCAATGTGTATGTGTCGACTTATGGTTCCGGCGTGTGAATTCTGTTCTGGTAGTACTCACTAAGAGATTTGACAGGGTCTTATACTGCTTGACATGTGCATATGTGTTGGTGCGATGATTAGTTTGTATGGTAGTGATGAAGGAAATGGAAATGCAGCAGCAGCGGACTGGAAACGGGTTTAGACTGACTGGGATGAGCGGGTGAAGCATGCTGAGACATGGCCCAGAGAGAGAGGTGGCATAATAATCACAGTGCATGCTGGTGATGGTTATAAAGGTGCTGGGAAGGTGGACTCGTAGCACAAAGTATACTGTCCAACATGAGCTGCGCGCTCGCTTTGATTTTGCTGGCCGTGATGAGCCAGGCCGCGGGACACAGGCACCGGCCTGGATCGTGGGGCTGGGGATACGGTAAGAGGATGTGGATAGATGGGCTTCTTTGCAGGATAGGAAGGGTAGTTGGCGATGGGCATTGGATGAGAGAGCAGGGGCGGCTTTGACCAATGGACGTGCAATTAGATGCATCCGTACTGTGCGAACTTGAGACCGAAGTGATTGGGAAGGAGGAGATAGTGATCGATGACCGTACAGAGGGGCAAGATTGTCTTCTAGGACAACATACAGAGCCTACTGTATGTAATTCCACACTTTAGGACGACCTCGTGGTGCCGCTCCAGGATCGTTTTGCTCGGGTCTTCGACCGTACGAGTGTGCTGGCAGCTCGAGGGGCACGGCCGCATGCATCAACAACGTGTGCACGTGTGTGGCACCCGCCGTTTCCAATGGGCGATTCTGTGTGGCCAGCCCGTTGCCAGGAAGTGAGTCTTGAGGGACCACTTGTAGCTTCATTCTGGCAATGCCTTCTTGACAGCGTGCGTTGGGCCCTGCGTGAATGGAGCCTGCACAGTCGGGTATACGTGCAATACGGCAACCAGCATGTGCTGCGCCTCGACGGCGAGTGAGTTGGGAGGTTTGGTGTGCTAAGGGCACACTTTATGGTGTGAGTGTTTCAGCGTGTCCCAACAGAGTACTGAATAGTGGACCATGCAACAACGGTCTATGTGCGGCTGGCTATTCGTGCGATGCCACATCGAACGTGTGTTGCCCAAGTAAGCGCAGCGCCAGACAGCTTTAGCCCTTTACCCTTGGTGTGCACCCCCGTGATTTTTCGTCTCCTGGCTGGGCCCAACATTTTGTTTAGAATCTGTTCACCAATGATCTCCGTGCCTGGTAATGTGACGAAACATGAACATAACTTCACTTGCTTAAGCTCTGCGAATGGTGCAGTGGCAGCAGCTGCTCACTCCACTAATTTTACTCCAAGCCTTGCTATTCGTGCGTCCATGCACGCTGTGATCATGACTCACGATCAGTGTTTATGGCATTCTATTCGGAGCAAACTAACCACACAGAATACAAATCGTGTATACTAGCCAAATCATGGAGCCCCTAGAAAGGATTTGTGACGCCATTGTCGCACGTAATCTTTCATGAAAGTCCACAAAAGTCAAGGCACTGGTCAATTTCAAACCTGATGCACCGCCAGGGGGTTCCTTGAACAGGCGGCAATTGTAATCTACGCACGGCGGGCAAAAATCGATGCCGTGACACTGATTTTGTTGACTTTCGCACATGGCCTGACACTGCTCCAATTTTTCTACGAAAGCAACACACAGGGACACGTCGATATGGGCTGGCCAGAAGTTCATTTGCTGACCGAGCAGTGCCTTCCAAGAACACCCTGAAAAAGAGTGGCTGAGAGTGGTCTTGGATGACAGAGTGCTCGAGTGGAATGGAAAGATATGGAAGGGCAAGATTAGAAGTGGTATGGTCTGCACGTGAGACAGAGCAGACAAGACGGTAGTAAGGATCATATCACGCTGATAAGCCTCTAGCCGCCAGAAAGTTGGAACGAGCGGTCGAACAGGCCATGCGCACACGCTCATCCTTCGTACAATCAGAGTCAGAATGTTTTGAAGGATTGATCGAAGAATCCTCGATAAGTGCATTGGATGTGGCACTAATTGCAAGTCTCTCTTAGGCCTCTTAAAAGCGACAGCATAACTTACTAGGTGTGGCTTCGTCTCGCTGGGGCACAGGGAACTTGCTAAACTGTCTTCGAACAGCCTTGTCCAACAGGTCAGTGATGTTGGCGCTCGCGGTCGTAGTCCCGATTTGTTCAGTCGTCGTCTCGTCTTCGGCCGTGGTTTCAGACGAAATGACTTCTGGGGACGATCCAGTGGATGTCGATGTTGCGCCTTGCGGCTGCGTCGTGGTTACGATCTGAACTGTGGTCGTGGTTGTGGACTCGGACGTCGCAGTGGTGGTACGGCTGTGAGCAGTAGTGGAGTTGGGACTGGTGCCAGTGAGCTGAGTGGTTGGTGCACTTGTGTTATTGCACTGCGATGGGGAGGCATGCGAAGATCTTTGCGGGGGCAGGCATGCGAAGATGTTTGCGGGGGCGTTGGCTCAGGAGTTCTTGGCGGGTCGATGCTCGAAGGGTTAAGTACTGGTGTGCTGGTCGGGATAGGAGAGTGCTCAGTTACATTATCACTCGATGTGTCATTCGAGTCGGATTGTTCCAATTGGTGTTTGTTGACAGCATTTTTAGATCAAATTTAGTTCGTAAATGCAAAACTATAATTGGCGTATTGAGGAGGAAGCTGGCTATGCATGTCCCCTCGTATGTTTTTTATAGAGTGTATGACATGTATTAGGTCGGTCTTGGAATATAGATCTGATATTTGAGATCCAGTCGAAAAATGTGATACTGAACACCTGGAAAAGGCGAATAAATTTGTTGTGCGATTGTATCCAAATAATTTGACTATTTCTTACGAGGACATCTTGGTTAAGGCAGGCTGGTCTACATATGACTGCTTGGGTTCAATTTATAAGCTTTACCATTAAATTTAATGATTTTGGGAATTTTCGTCTTACACACAATTATGACTGTCGTGCTAGTGGGCGACTGTGCGAACCACATCATTTTATTATTTCAAGTCATAATTTTGAGTTCTACAAACGGAGTTTTGTGTTTTCTGCGACTGTTTTATGGAATTCTGTATCATGGGATTACGCTTGGTCGACTTTTCGTAGATATCGTAACCTTATCGTGCGTATATGATGTTTGATTAATTTTTCTGTGTCCCCCTCCCATCAAGTGCATGTATTTGCTTGGATACGGAGTAAAATGATGATGATGGCTAAGTGGTGTTAAAATAATCTGTGAACAAAGGATGGTCAGCCTGCTTGATGGACAGCATGAACAACTATTCTTGCCTGCCTCAGACGCATCCCTGATGGAAATTAGAGCATCTTGTCCTTTCCATGAGTTCCTGGTGGTAGCATAATGCCATTCAGCAGCTCGATTGCATATGTGTGGTTCCCTATTAGTGTGCTATGTGCCACTACTTAGCAAGCGGATATGCATCTTACAGCAAATGATGGCGCTAGATTTGAGCTGAGTCTGGATCTGGAACTAGAACATTTCATCGTCATTATATCACGAAGCATTACGCTTTCTGAGCGATTAATACCGTAGGCAGCTGACGGACCTCACTGGTGGTTTATTCATGAAGTAATTGGAACAAAGTAGGACAACTTTGGTGGGCCGACTGTACTTCTCCTTCTCCATATCAATGAACGTTTTCCATTGTTGTAACTACTTGTGGCAAAGAAAAAATTCATTATCTGTCCACAACTTGCACAGCTTTGTTAGAAGTCATAGTAGTAATGATCATAAAAATCAGTAAAGTCAGGCGGAGCGAACATTGGATCTTTATGGTCCATGATAACGTCTCCATTGCGGTTGTCGAGTTGGTTGCCACGCAAATCCTCCCTGATTGTGGGAGTAGCAGGCGCTCTCACTGACTCTTCCTTCGACATAGCCGCCATTCCAGCGGTAAAAAGGCTCAACGCAAGTGCGTTCACACCAATCCTTATCATCAGTGCTTATCAATGCAGATATGACGGATTTAAGCCGCTAACCATAGTCAATAATTAATCGTCATCAATTTCGCTGCGTTTTGTTCCTTGATAGACATCTCGGGGACGCGCAGGTGCATTTGACTAGATATAAACACGGAGCTGTGTAAATATACGATTGGCGTATAGCTAATCCGGCTGGGGCGGGGGGGGGGGTGCTGCCTCACTCAACGCAGCACCAAGGGATAATCCCCTCATTACAAGCCTCTACATCTTTCCTGAAAGCCACGCATTCATACTGTATGTAAATATTTTTTCTAGCTTAAAAACAGACCTAACGAAGGAAGTAGAGTGAAAATATGATCGAGCATGATTGGACTAATGGCCATACCTGCGAGCCGATACTAGCTCGGCGCCGTGCCAGCCGTGAAAGGCGACAAATGACTTATGCATCGTAATCTAGACACTTTGGCTAACCAAAACACAGCCGTGCGTAGTGAGTTCTTTTCGCGCCGTCCTCCTTCCATGGAGATAATTGGGGTAGCGTGCTCGGACTCAACCAGCGTATCAACCCTGGAGCCAGTTCATGCGGCGTTTTTATGTGGGTGCTTTTAGGATTAGGACTCGGTCAAGGTATGGGCATAGTTTTTATGATAGCAATTCGGGACTCTTTGACTAACCTATAGCCGCCCCGTCGAGAGTATCGACCCGTTCATAGTTTCCATGACAAAAACACAAGCAAGGCAATGATTCGGTTCGGACGGCCATTGGAGGAATCAGTCGGAGTCTCACTCGATTGCGGCTGAGGCAGGAAGGAACTATACGCTGTCATATTATCAAAGAGCACGAAAACGGAGTCCGACACGAGCAGCGTCGTTGTCCCGCTTGACGAATCGGTCATGAGCACGGCCATGGATGCGTCGGATCTGAGGAAACGTGTGATGGATTTGTTAGAGCGTATCAAAGTCAAGATCGACAAGGCCACAGTGACGCCCTATTACCTGTATCGCAATGACTACATTGCCATTCGTGGCATGCTGGCACCTGACTCCAGCGACCGACCCATCGCCAAACAGTTGCTGCATGTGGACTTTTCGTCCATCGCCGACTTGTCCACCTTAACCAACGAGCTGCTGGAATGGAAGCGTGTCAACGAACACTGCATCGCGTTGATCGAGTATTGCAATAAGCGTCTGCGTATGGCCTACACTGTCTGCGCGCACGTCAAGGGCGATCTGGTCGATCTGTTACTTTTGCCCATGTCCTTGCTGATGCACAAGGCCGTCAACAGGATGGGCGTCATTGTGGGTGTGTAAGACTTGTGATATGCGTGGATACTGTGTGAGGTGGGAGTGTGGGTGTCAAGAGGAGGTTGACCAATAATCACACGCTCTGTGCGAGTGTATACTGTAAGCATGGTCAGTGGGTATGCTCTGTTCTGCCGCAAATACTCAAATAGTATGAGTAGGTAAACAGATTAATGCAGCAGTGTGTCCAATGGTGATCGTTCCTGAGAGGACTAGAAAGATATGCAGATGAGACTGTTATCAAGAAGTTTTTTGCGATCGTTGGAGCGAGCTCTACAGCCAGCTCAGCCAGGTCGATCAACTTTGTCTTGCTGACATGGTGAAAGTTGCTGAATGCGTCAAGGACAATGTCGATAGCCTTGTCGACAGGAACAGAATGCCACAAAAAGGAGGGCGGCCCAATGCTCGGGGCACAGACGGGTTTAAACAGGACAGGTATGGATACTGAAAAACAGCTTAGCAGGCCCTCAAGCAGGGAGCATAGACGTCGTTTGAGTAGTGGCGCAAAAACCTTGACTCGCCTGAGACAATCCATGACTTCTAAGAAGAGGTCTCATCCACAAAGGTTTTTCTTGCATCATATCACCCTCCCTCGCAATCAGAGTGGTAAGTGCCATCTACAGCATGTGATGTGTCGCCCTATGAACGAGGCGGTGTGGGTACCAGCCTCCGCAGCTTCATTTTGTGTTTACATTTGGAACACATCGCGTGAAGTCATCCTGGACTGGGCACACTGGCTCCCAGGCTTCCTCGTACAGATAAGTGGTCGCTGGGCTCTGAGCCGTTTTTTAAAAAAATTTTTGTGGGCCAGAGCCCGTTTTGCCAATAGCCGGTTAGCAGTCAAACCCTCTAAGCAAGGCTGTGCGCACACAGCAGCGTCCCTTTGCGCGTCTCCACTAGGACCACCTCCGCCAGGGGGCGTCCTGGACTAGACACCAACTTCCTCGGACGATGGCGGGTGGGCTGCGAACCCTGTCGGTGTTCGACAGCCGAGATTGTCTACTTGTTTGGCGTCTGTCTCTCCTTACGGAGAAGCTCGGTGGTATTGGCTGACGAGTCACCCATGGCTTGGGTTGCAGGTCAGCGAAGGTTTATGGTTCGCAAATCGACCTCCGTCACTGGGATTCGAACCCGGAAGGAGTCCATTGACTCACTCCCAAACAATATACAGAGACGAATGCCGAACCGCGCTGCACCACCGCGGCCGCGCGGGCTCCGAATCTTTCCGGGCATGACAAGATGCACATCTGATCCCACATTGCCCTGGATAATGTGGGACGCCCAGCCGCTCGCTACTGTATAAAAACATGATAGCTGAGGAACCGCCTGCACAACCACGGACACTAAAATCAGTGAGATTGACTACAATTTCTCGACTAAGCCCTCCAAAATTTCATTTGAAGCGTAAACTTTTCAGCTTACGTCTTGCTGAGACTAATAAGATGCGATAGATCTTGCTAGGAGCCAAGGCCGTAAACTTGTTTGCCCCGCCAATCTCACAGATCCATGGAACTACAGTACCATTATCTCCTACATAGTGGAAAGCAGATTATATAAGCCTGTAGAGCCTGTTTTGACAATCGATCCTGAACCTGAAAGTCACTCCGCGGTAGTTGATGGGCTTGATCAAGAAAGATTGGGTCCGAATGGACGAGGAAGAGCAAAGAGCCGTACAGGCAAATGCCAACAATGGACTAGGTCGGTAGACTTGACTAAGATTAGTCCTGCCCTTCCCTAAGTTCTTAGCGCGTTACGAAAGCCCCACCCATCCCTTCTCCAGTCATACGGACCCAAACGTGCTACAAGCCAAACTCGTCGTACATGATGGCATCTCAAAAATGTATCCTCGTGGTACGCCTACCAAGGTTATTAGCCGAATAAGACCTAGTTATCACAGCTGTTTTTTTACTGCTGGCGACAAAAGGAGAACCACTTTTCCGACTTCTTTTCTTCTCCCTGATCTTCGCTCGACGAAGAGATTGTGTCATCTTGCCGATATTTGAGTATCTAAATGTAGCAGAAAAAGGGATGGTTCTGCAGAAGTGATTGGATGAAACAGAAAAAATGTGATGATATTAGTCTCACTTTCTTTGTGACCACATGTAGAGGCTCGACTGGCAATCGATACTCTGCACGTAGCCGGCAGCTGGGAGCGTCCCCGTCAGGGTGACGTTTCAGCCATGTGCTAGCTAGGAAGACTTAATAGGTTGCCCTGGGTTTTTGGCGTGGTGCGAAAGCTCCACCGGTCACTACCTCCAGTAATACGAACCCAGTCGTATTACACACAGTTCCTTCTCCCCCTCTGAAACCCGTCTCCGAATTCACCGTGACCCGACTGACCTCTGTCTGATACCTCTTGACATCGTCCCGCTGCATTTGCTTGTACGGCTCTCGTTGTTGCTCGTCCATTTGGACCCATTCTTCCTTGATCAAGTTCAGCAATTGCCGCCGAGTGAGATTGGGATTAAGATGCTGCTCAGTTCCCAACACGGCACGAACGTAACATTGCTCGGCACTCAGCGGTCGTCTCGGACCATTGCGCCAATTGAGTTTTCGTTTTGGAGGACGTGCGCGAGGATTCTTCTTGGCCAGGGCGTACCGGATTCGATACATATGCAGCTAAAAAGTGGTAGGTGACATGAAAATGGCACCCATATCTAATGAGACAACGCAGCACGTACCGCATTTGCGTACTTGGCCTTTTCCACTTGCGCCTTCTTCATATACAGCTGCTTATCTTTCTGGCTCAACCGCATCCATTTTTCATTTACTCGCGCAAATATAGCATTCGAGCTGGCGAAAGGACCCATTTCGGAAGCGACAAGGTCGTAGTTTTCGCGTACGTAGATACAATTTGCACGAAGCGGCTGTCTAGGTCGCCTGACATTTGGCGGTTCAATGGAAACTTCTTCCGATGACGATTCGTTCGATGTACTGCTGCTGCTGCTGTCAGAGTCGGTCATTTCGGAGAGAATGCGAAGCTGCAAACCGCATGCCACAGAAAGTCGCATGAGAATGAAACAAACCAAGTCCCCACGAGGAAGTACAAGTGTAAAGCGCCTACCACCCTGGAAATGTTTGGATTGGCTGAAGATTATCAAAGAAGGCTATGAGTCATACATCGACTCATCTCAATTTCTCCATTTATGAGTGCGCTTTGAGTGTATACAATACATACAGCATTATTATTGTGTACATATATTATTCTTCGAGCTTGTCACTTAAGTGTGGTAGTAAACCGCTATTTGCAATCTGATTCCAAAGCTAACTTCAATCATTTTTTGGCTATACAGTAGACATTTTCTGACTACATTTGATCGAAAGTAACGTGGTGAGCGGATCCAAGTCAGATAGCGTGCCTATCAAAGATTAACTGACTTCGTAGAACTACATAATACATTTAGAGCCAAAAAGGAAGTTATTGGACAAAAATTGTGCGCTGCATGCTCCTCTTCAACAGCGCATTTATGAGAACCACCCCTGGATCTTGTTCCCATGCCGGATCATAACATGCGTGACAACCAGAAATCTCCGCCTGGCCCCTAATCGAAGACTCGCGAGATTTTCCCACTATTCTATTATTCAGAATGCGATCATAACGGAAAACCAGGCCCAGTCGAAAACAGAGAGTCACTGCCTTCAGCTACATTGCCACGCCAGTGGGAACACGACTTCTTACAGCCAATATGCATTAGAGCTAAAGAAAGCAAAGAAGGAAAAACATTGCGAGTACATCCTGCGGCGTACTCATGTTTCGGGACTAGAGATGGAAAGCTGTCGACGGGCCTCGCGAGAAGAGACTTCATCAGGGTCATACTGTCAGCGGCGGCATCCAAATGTCAAACCAAGTGAGTACCAAAACATGAAAACGTGTACCTAGCAGAGATTTCTGCCCAGGATACGCATCAGCCATTATGCTATTTCGACTGGCGGAAGTAGGTGACTGATTCCTACGCACCACAGGACCCATCACACAAATCACACGTATCTCGCAGCGCCATCTGTCACGATTTCGTTCCTTCCTGCTCTGTCAGGTCCTTTTTATGATTGTGTTCGACCTATCTCTGACGCATAATATCTGCAGGGGAGCAATCTTGCTTACGGGAGCATTCAGCCAAACTTGGAAGCCTCTTGTACAAACGTTATCAACAGCTCAATGAGTACGTGGGCTTCGGAATGTGTGACTCAACTGGCGTCACCGCCTCAAAGGTTAGCCGATGGCATTCAGTAATTGCCAGCGGGCCCGTAAATGAATAATTAGCCTTTAGGAAACCCTAGCTTTGGCAGGCGGATCTTATTTTTGGGAGAGCCCATGAGGGCCCTAAGAAAGATTAGTTGCTGGCATCATCGAAGCAGTAATGCGAAGAAGGGAATAATGGCTGAAATTAAGGAAAACAGCTAAGCTCTTCGAGTATTGACGTCACGAAGGGCGTGGCCACCAGGAACGCCAAAGGGGCCCCCATCACGGTCGTGACGGCCAGCGCCGCTTCACTTGTTCTCCATAAGGGGTAATTGATTGGCTGTTCTCATTCGCCGGAGTGTAGGCTGAGTTGATTAATTAGAGCCCACTTCACTCTGCAAAGGTGCGGGTGTGAGTGCATGTGCCACAAAGTCCTCATTCCTGCGTTGAATTCGAGAGATGGCGCCCGCCTCGACTAGCCTTCTCCCCATTGTCCTACTGGTCTCTATATGCGCCCAATGGACGGCACTGTCTCTACCTACCCCAAACGCGCAGCAAGGTCAGGAAGCCGAAGCTATAGTGGAGAGGTTGAAACAAGGAGACCCAGCGGCGTGGCGTGATTACGGGCCCGAAGTGGTTGATATCCTGTACAAGATGGTCGAGCAAGGACAAGCCGAGGACCCGTTCGATGCGCTCCTCTTATTCTTTTATCCCAAATCCACCTTGTCGGAAAGAAAGGAGATCTTGAAACAATTTCGACCAGTATTGGCTGTGTGGATGCAACTGAGCCAAGGTGATGACGATTTCGATGACTTGGGCGGCCAAGGTGGTGCGTGGGACACGGAAGACCCCGAGGAGGCCGATGACAGGCACGCGTGGAAATCAACTATGATTAAAAAAGCTATGAAAGGTCAGCCCGAGTCCACACTAACAAAGTAGATCAGGCGACGATGACTTGTGCGGCGTGGTAGGTACGGATGTACGGAGGATAGGGCCCTGGAGTGATACAGTATGATAACCACACTGTCAATCAGTGTTGTTTTGATATACTAGCTTGCGACAGCAATAAATTAATTGCCGAAATTCAGTGGTCGCACTGAATTCAATGCGAGTCGGCAAAGAGGAATTGCGTGAAAAGTGGTCTTGCGCGAATAAAGCGATAACTAAGAAAAGCGGAATCGATTTCTCGAACCGGAGAAGGTCCCTTGCATATTATGTACGGCCATGCTTTGCTGATCAACGTTACATATTCAGTGAAGCAAGGGCCGCTGACAACATAACTTCTTATCGATTATGCCAACTGGCTTCCAGTCAGGCAATGTTGTCATCGTCAACTCTCATGGTATACTGTAACTGCTGGCACTTCCTAGTAGCAGATGCTATGTAACTGCAGGACCAACGGACATCTTATACTGACTATCACTTTGTCTTGCGCAAGGACGAGTTGTTGGTGAGTACAGACACGGTGGTCGGTAATGGACTGATGGAATGACAATGTGATTCCATTAGGCATCGCTCATCGGAGGGTCACAAATCGAGGGAGTGCGGTTTTTCGTTTGAATATGTTCTGTCGCATGCAATTTCTTCGCGAGAGGACTTTGACTGATTAGATGGCATAAACGCGTGAATGCCGCGTTGGCTCGACATACTGTGTTTACATCTCGAGTGTAGCCAAAGAAGGAAAAGACATTCATTATGTCCAGTTCACTTTTCGTCGCCATCAAGCCATATTCGCTCATTCGTATTTCATGCACTGGTGCTAAGACAATCGCAATAAATGAACAGTGCAGCGGAAGAAGTTAATTGAAGGGACCGGGCAAGGAAAGTTGACTAAAGACGACTCGAATGGGGGGATCCAAGAAGGCAAGGTGCCTCCGCACACCTCCATAAAATGTACTTTTTACTGTCTAGCTAATTATATGAGAATAGAATTACCAGATTAGACACCTGTTACAAGGGGCTCACGTTGGACTCGGCACCGTTCACGTATCCCAGGAAACGATCTTCCACCACTGCATTGAATATGTGCGAGAAACCGGCACGAAGGGACTTACGATCACTGGCCGATGCGCGTCTCGCTCTCAAAACGGTATCTCGTCGGATTCGGGAACGCACTCCAGCATTCTTGTCGCCTTTCTTCTTGCCACTTTTCTGTCGAGCGGGTTCTGGTCCGGATTGCTCTTCGTCCGCATCGGCGGGGCAACGGAGGAAGCCTTGGTTCTCGAGGTGTTTCAGAGTCTAAAATCACGAGGCATACAGTTCAGGCGCGTAGCTGTAATATCCCGTAGGGGCCAGGAGACTAACGTTACAGAATTGCTTTTGTCGAGTGCTATCCATACTATCAATTTCATAAGACCACCAACGGGGGTGAGGTCTAACGCACCTCATCAGATGTAGTGTTCCAACTCAATTGCCAGTTATAGCGCCAAGTGCCATTCAGGCGGTTGTTTTCCAAACGATTCACATCTACTTTGCCCGTAATACTGCAGTAGTAAACAGTAGAACCAAACGTTTCGTAGCAGCCATTGCTCAGACCAACGAATTCGTTCCTGTTTGTCTCGTTGCCGATGATACAAGCAACGGGAACAACTTGCGGCCATTCTTCGTTGCCACTCAAACGACATTGCAAAGCGACGCCTAAAAAGGAGAGCCTGCACATAAGCTCAGGCGGGCCTAATAGGGCGACTGCTCATTCGAAATGTCCTACAGTAATGGCCACCCACGTTGTCTGCTTACCCAGTCCACTGGTCTCGTCTCCTATTTCTAAGAATTCTTCGTTGTTGGGCACTGGCTCCTCCGTGCCATCATTGCACCCGACAATTTGTCGTCGTACGCCCTAAGACAGATGCATGTCCTTGTAAGTGACACGCAATGCAAGTCCGCATTTCTATTACATTTAAGGTGACATTTCCCAGCCCGGCCACTTCTGTGGTCGTGTTATGACTGCTGCAATTAGCCCAGAAAAGGGAATCGATCAGATACGTTTCACCAGGCTCCACCAGGCGGCCTTTGTAATCAACGCAGCCGTACAAATGACGTCGTAAATAGTTGGGACCCAATTTCTCGCACTTGCCCCAGAAGTCATTTTGATAACCACTGAATGTCTGTCCAATTGCGTAGCGGCGATTGTTGACCACACAGCCTGCCGCGCGCCAACGACTACGACTGCAAGCGTACCACCAATCCTCGTCCTGCGTTGTCACCCCAGAGTCAACTACCACACTGCCATTCACGTGGCAGCTATCGCCTGAAATAAAAAGCATCGGATGATAAAACCTGATATGCACTACCAGTGAGTAGCACAGGAGCTCGGTCATACCAACGAGGCTTGTCGGTGAGTGCATACTCTGCTGACCCATTGTAACCCCACAGTCTCCATTTGTGCAAAGTACAGCCAACATCTGCTATGCTATGCTTCAATGTACCAAAAGACTTATCAGTCCACTTAGAAGGCACAGCACCATGGATCCACTTACTGCAATTGACCTTCTCGTCAGTGCCGTCAGTGCAGTCAACATTTCCATCGCATGTCAGCAATCTGTCTATGCAGTCACCACTTTTCCGACATCGAAACTCGGTTGGCTTGCATTTGGATTTTTGGCTTGATGATTTTTCTGAAACAAAAACAAATAAGGTTAAAAGGTGACTCTGAAAAAACGGAGGGCACAGAAGGCGCAGAAATAAAATTGTGCACACCTCCCTGCCTGATCTGGGTCCCCGCATGGTCAAAGCCCGTAAGCCTAGCAGCGGTCATTCTTGTGCAGCAACTGTTATGAGTTGGGAATTCAAGTGTGCACCGAGCCCTAAGTCTGTCCTAAGTGCACTCTGGGTGCAGCACAGTACCTGCGATAGCCAGCACCAACAAAAGCAAGAGCCAGGCGAGGGCGGACCGTCTCGTCATCTCCTATTTGGTGGCTGAAGTGGTAAATGATGTTTGTGGCGGATGCCGGATTCGGCTGGCGGTAGGACTGCCGTGTTCCCTGTCGAGTGGTAATAAAATGGCAGCAGGGGCGTCAACATTCGCCTAATAACCGAGCATGTAGACTTGACGAGTTTGGTCAGTCGAGCACACGAATCGAGAACACGCACCTTGTGCGCTTACGCATGCCCTTCTATGGCCGTGCCACGAAGTCGTACTGACCCCGTCTTGGGTAAACGGGTCACTTGTGGCATGCCAGCCTCCGGCCAAACACGTCTTCTCTTATTCAATATTACCATCCCATACATTACTTTTATATGATTATACATGCGTAGGCAAGAAAAAAACAAGATCGCGGCTCTTCTTGCGACCGCCAAGAAAGTAGTACTGCCATCGAGTCACCACTCTACCAGACCCTTTGTTGTCGGTGAGAAAGGTGTGAACCATGCCCGTATGTGTGCCACGCTGTTTACACAATACGTCTTCATCTGTCTGCCTCAATCCGAGAAAAGGTAAATGCGTTTTGGTAAAAACTTTTCAGCCGACTCCACTTTATCTCTTCGTTGCCATTTTCAGCGCGGAAATGAACTCGATTGAGGCCCAGAAAATAATTTGTTCAAATAAAGTTAACTCCTTCACACCGAACTTGCACTGGACTGCAGGCGCATTGCCTGTGGGCTGTAAGTAATTTGGCTGGTACGCGCTTCAACTCTTGGCATAGTTGCTTGCCCCAGCACAAATCGCAAGCAAAATGATGATGGTCAGCTTAACTAAAGCCAAAGAGGCGAAAATTAGAGCTATTGAGTTCAACAAGAAAACTGGCAAAGATAAACGCGAGATGATGGTGGTACTCCTTTGGTGGTGATACTGAAATGTGATCAGATTATGAGGCTTGCCTGATGATAAGAAAGATGTACAAAAGACTAGAGCACGATTCTATGCGGCAGCTACTACAGCTGCAACTTTCAAATGACCTTGCCAAACACAGGCAAGTATTGCAGCCTATTCCTGCACCACAACACACTTCAGAGTCCTAATGCGTTCTCAGAAAGTCGATGTATTCCGCAGGCAAAGCTCGCAGTCGTGAATGGCCAGTTGTTATGGCAAAGCATGGCACGACTGATCATGCTGATCATTGTATCAAGGAAGGCAAACAGGCCAAAACCGAGACGGGAACTGATTGTGAGTGAGACCAGTCCACTGACGGGGGGGGGGGATGGAAAACTCGCGACGATAATCACTCAGGAAGCTAAAACAGCATCACCCATTAGAGTGGTATTTCAGGCATGGAAGGTCGAAAAACTTTGCAGGCTGCCCTGGGTATTTGGCCTGGTGCAAAAGCTGCATCGATCGATCCTCTCTCAAGTAGTACTTACAGAACCACGGAACCACAAAGAGTGGCATGCGATCGCCACAAATTACGACTATGCGAACTGCAAAATGGAAGTCGGACGGATCCTGTCAGCACGAAACATCCTTCCTTCGATCAGGCATTGTCTCAACATCATACAGTATTTTGCATAAGCCTGTTGACACGATGAGTCTGTGCAAGGCCATAGGAAGTACTTCTGGTTGAGTCATATGGTAGATGCCTAGCAGAAAAGTGAGTTTGGTAAAGTCTTGTTTTAACAACTGATATCCGTGCCAGGCATGCACAGAAGCGACATTGATGAACGTATTTTTATTGCCACCGCACATTTTTACAAGACCGTATTGTCGAAAATTTAAATTTAGCGCTTTCCTATTCTGGGTGTGCGCATTCTTAGGACAACTTAGAAATCGTGCGTAATAATCACTTTATAAAAACACTTTGGCTCTTAAGGTTTTTATTTGACAAAGTATATTTTATGTTTTACATTAACTACAAATTTTTCATTTGTTTTTGGCCTCTAATTAATTTTTGTTTGCTTTTTAACTGGCGGTGCACTTATTTAAGCGAGTGAGCTTTACGCATAAAGTGACATTGTTTCCCGCCTTTTCGTGATTGGGTTGGAAGAAACCTCTAGCAGGGCAAGGAGTTGGACCTATAAATCAGAAGGAGACTGCATTTCCTATACCGCAATGTTATAAATTTCCAGCGGGCTTATTTACACCTTGTCATAAGCAGTTTGTGTCTGCGCAGAGTGTGCGCGGCCTCCCCTTTGGGTCTTCCCTTCGCTGGTGTGGGGGAAAACAAATATACGCAAAGAAAACAAGAAGAAAAATAGAATATAATGCCAGCCATGATGAAGGAAAAAGAAGTTTTACTGGTTTGATCGCACTTTTTGACAGAACATAAATTTTAGCGTTCGAAAAACATTTCTAATAACAAAGTACAGTACCTAATCCATTGCCGAAATTGATATGAATCAGAATAGCCGTCCATAAAACGGTTCAAAATTAAGCATTAATGGTAAGTGTCGTCGAAACGTCTTCTGTTTCTTTTTACACCTTTTTATTCGTCAAAAATGCAATATAAAATTAAATTTGATCACCAAGAACTATGAGGCCGACTGCGCACACTTTGCACAGACACTTGAAACTGCTTATGACAAGGTGTAAATAAGCCCGCTGGAAATTTATAACATTGCGGTATAGAAGATGCAGTCTCCTTCTGATTTATAGGTCCAACTCCTTGAGCAGGGTGGGCTTTACATGAGCATACGCTTTCTAGATATTTATCCAGAAAAAATTTCGGCGCTGGTAAAGTTGGTCCAAGCACATTTTATCTCGCGTACGTAGCCTACCTAAGCTAATGGGGGCTGCAAGAGCAATCCTACATATTCAAGGTACGCCTGGTTTTTCTTTTTTTAGAGAATGACGCCTTTTGACCAAAATTGTTTGGCGGACACCTTGAAACTATATTATAAGCGCCTATTTCCATACAAAGCATATTGCGTATGGTTACGGTATGGTAAGTACAGTAGGCCTAGTTGATGCATTTCTAATCTTACCCAGTAGATCGATTGCCGAGTGTCGATTGTGGTTCTACAAATTGTGTAACCGGCATTACTGGCGGTCTAGAGATCGGTACTCCTGGGTTAGAGAATCAACCGCAGGTGTAGTCGCAAGGCTTGCCTCGCTCCAGTCTAAGTGTTTTTTCCCGATGCTTCGGTCAGCCTTATCTCCCCCGCTTGGGTGCCCTGGTACAACTGCATGGCGTTGGGCGAGCGCAAAGGGCCTACGCGGTATTACTAGGTTGCGGAACATTCTGCTGATTCCCCAATAAAGTACAGTAGTAGGGCATGTTTTATTTTGTACAGTGGCGGTGGCTCTTCTCTAGCATCTGCTCTGATCTATAGTGCTGTGCGATTTCAATCAAATTATTAATCGATCAAGCCTCGTATATAACATCGCTGACTTCGTCTGCGGGTAAGGGGGTCTGATCTTCTTCCGGGGGGGGGGGGGGGGGCTGCTTGTAAAAATTGATTTTTTTAATTTAAATTTTTCCCGCGAAAATTTAAAATCAGTTTGGGCCTTTCAAGGCAAAACATTGGGTCTTTTTTTAAGATATAAAAATGAAATTTTTCTTTTGGGGACGGGGTGTGTGTCAAAATAGCAAAGGTACCTGCACAACCTTGCCGGGCGGGGACAGGGGGTCTAAAAAATGAGAATGGTCCCCCCTTTACAAAATTTTCCCAAAATCTTTAAGGGGGGGCTTACACTACCTTGGATACCCAGTCAGCGATGTTGCGCATAGATTCTACGATCTAGCATAATTTGCATGAGCAAAGCTTCAGGTCAAAGGTGTCTCGTTGTCCTGTCTCCACTGTTCATGGTGTCCGCAGCATACTAATATCTATAGGCTGTAGCTATAGCAAACATACGAACATATGCACTAGTGGCCAAAATTATGGATCCACCTGTGCGCGTGTTCGTACTTGTAGAGTTGATTATGGTATCGTTTCGTTTGCATATTGTTGATAAATTGAGAAGTGCAAGTCCTGCGAAAGTTGGCTTCGTTAATTCCGTCCCTTGTGCTAAAGCAGATACTCGATTTTCGAACAGTCTACTTACTATGAGCGGTAAAATGCATTTGCGTCGCTGGGGTACTATCTAGTGAAGTATCACCATTAAGGCTCTGACATTTGGCACTTTAAAGACATTTAATTTATCCGGCGCTGCATAAGCATGACGTAATAGCAAATGTAAAAAAACGTAATGTGCCCGTTGGAAAATTCAACCCTATTTGATCGCTTCCTCAATTTTTCGTACCAAGTACCATTCCAGGCGATCCAGATTATTTTCAACGCCGCGAGTTTGCCTTGGTTTTACCGAACGACACATACTTGCGGTTCCGAAGTTTCAACAGTCAATTGGATCTGGAGAAGGAATTCCAACAAATGATGCCTTTGCGTATTGAATTGGGTGCCGTTTATAATCATCGAGTAAGTAGTCACTTTGGGTTTACGTAGTTAGTGATTTCGAATAGGAAAATTGTGCTTGTAAGATGAACTGTTCGAAGCGGTGATCGGATCAGTGCTGATGCAAGGAACTAGTTCCCTGACAATGAATCCCTCGGCCTTGATTTTAGGCCAGAGAAAGAATTTCTTGTAGATTTCTCCATATAAACATTGAATTTGGATTATAGCCGAAAGATGGTCGCGGCAAAGCCGATTTTGTGGCCGTGGAACGAGAATTGGTTTTCGACATTGACTTGAATGACTACGATGACGTACGCAAATGCTGCACGTAAGTGGAGATTGCTTTGTTCAATCAATAATTTCAATTAGCTCCTGCTGAATGGGTCTGTAATGTCGAACTTTGCAATCTGATAGGTGGTGCTCTTCTACCTATAAAAAAGAGAAATAGGCCACTGTTGTTGTCTGGCTAGATATTGGATGCGTTTAATCAAACCTCTTTTTCAAATTTAGGCACGACGGTATGTGCAAGAAGTGTTGGCAGTTTATCATTATCGCCTCGAGGATCATCAACGCAGCATTATCTGGTATGGGTACCATTCAATGCAATTTGGCATCTTTGAGTGTTTTCATTTTTAGAAGATTTTGGATTCGACCATCGATTGTGGGTATATTCAGGTCGTCGAGGTATTCATTGCTGGGTCTGCGATACCGGAGCTCGAAAGCTGTCACAGGACGCACGAGCTGCCATTGTCGATTATTTGACCGTGGTATCGGTAAGTGTTGCTGGAAAAATTCGCGATGCGTTGCAGTTTTACTCCAAGCTATTGAAGGAGGGAGAATATGTATAGAATATACTGGTACTGAGTTCTTTCCCTGATTCTGATCTTTTATAAATTGGCCCATGGCAATTTTACTCCGCTTTCAGGGCGGTGAGCACAAAACGAAGAAAGTCTCGTTTCCGAATGATTCTGAGTTTCATCCATCGATAAAACGAGCAGTCGATATTATCCTGCATCAGTTCCCTAGTCTTGCTGAAAGTCAAGGATGGTTCGATGATGCTGAGATTTACGAATCATTTTTGAACCTACTTACCCAAGGAGGTTGTTTTGAACCGATTTTTGGGGCAGGCTTCGCCCGAATTTCTGTGTTATAGATCTCCAAGGTGCTGTTCGTGACGATTTCAAAAATCGTGACTCAACTTTTACGAGAGCGCAGGCCATTGTTAGCCGTCTGCAGAAAAAGGTAATCAAAAATAACGGTACCTTCGAAATGAGTGAGACTAAGTCTGAATTTTTTTTAGGGCTATGGAGGCGATAATAAATCTTTGACCGAGGCCGTATTACAACTTGCATATCCTCGTCTCGATGTCAACGTATCGAAGACTACCAACCATTTATTGAAAACGCCTTTTTCGGTTCATCCCAAAACTGGTAATGGTTTAAAATTGATCAGGGTTGCAAGGCTCCTAATGGCAGAGGACTTACTGGTACCTGATTTCGATACTGAGTTCTATAGGGAAGGTTTGCGTGCCACTGGACGACGTTGGAATTGAAAAGTTCGATCCGGATGGTGTACCCCGAGTCGAGTACATAAGCTGCATGATTGCTTGCTTTCTAGCTCACAAAACCATAGAATTATTTTAGCGTATTGTATGAAGAGACCTTATCAGTATTTGGGAAGAATCCGGGCGCTATTGCTACTATTGAAGCGGAATCGGCAAGTCGGAAATCGTTGGGTGAGTTGCCAGAATGTTGGAGGTTGACTGTAGGGATATCTATAAAACAAGAGATTCTTTCTGATGGTTTTTCTTTGTTGACGCCATTTATCCCTCGTTAGTGCGACTTGATTTCTGTAATTTTCAGATTATAAACGGACATCAATGGCGGTGCATGTGAGAACGTTTGAAAATTTTGTTTTTCAGTTGCAAGATTGCTTACCGGGGGAGAAAGAAGGTGTGGTAGACGCGTCTTTGAAGCATTCGAGTTCTGATCAGCAAAGTTGATTTTTCAGACACCATGGACGTTGATCAAGAGTGAGATTCTTGGTGATACGAATGGTAGGTTGTTTTTTATCTTTTTTGCCGACGTTGTTGGTACTTGACTTGTATTGTATGCAGTGACTGCTTTCCTCTTGCACTCATTTCATGTCACGGTCTCATCATTAGTATGAAAATTTGTTTGTATGATCATTATGAGTCGTATTGACGTGAGTCTGGAGATGGAAAAGTCGTAAAGACACACTGAAAACAAACTGATGATAAGCCTAAGGCCTAGTCTATTCAAGATTGCTGATGCACACCCTTGAAAGAACCGAAACAAATATGAAAAAATTTGGAACGCTTCACGAATTTGCGTGTCATCCTTGCGCAGGGGCCATGCTAATCTTCTCTGTATCGTTCCAATTTTAGTATATGTCCATGGAATGGACAGCACAAATGATCGCGGTCTTCTTATATATTCGGACTGATTTCGAAACATCATGGTAACGGGTTGCACTGCTGTCTGCTGCGGAGCGGTAAAATTCAAATTTTCTAGTTGCTGTTGCCATGCCTCGGCTCTGGCTCCAGAGTCAAGGGTGTCCCTGTCACCTTTATCGTTTGGAGCTCCCGAATGCAGGAACAAGATTTCAATGCCGATTGCATTTTCGGGAGGTGCTTACGGCTTGCGGAGAGTCTAGATGGCTCTGTCCCTCCCTGAGTAAAGATCCTCGCTTAGAGCATAGGTTATGGGGGGTGTAATGTACCTTTACTGTATAATGTGATAAGAAAAAACATAGGTTTTGTAACTTCGGATGCTAGCAATAACGGACACCTTGCAGCTGTGTACTCATGCGCAGTACAGTAGTGGAGCTACGCGTAGGTCGCTGCGTATTTCTCTGCCCGGATTTCTATGAACTCCTTTTCTGGGGGTACACGCTATCCCCTAATTGCTATGTAGGAGGCAGAAACGGAGGGGCATTACATCCTTTGCTTTGACAATAAGATAGTGCAAAGTGCAGCATACAGTACGTCAGCACTTACGCGCGTTCATTCGTCATACAGTTCGCTTGAAGCTCTTGTGCTGTTGTACTTATTTCGGCTGTCAGAAATGTTCCTGAGGCCATTCTTCACTGAAGCTCCGTACGCAGCTGCCTTGTGCACCGATCTCTTGTTGGAACGATGTTCCGGTTGCTTTGCAATGGCCAGCAACCCAAGAGAATGTCATTGCGGCAAGGTGATCTATTGCAGCCAAGCATGCATGAGTTCGGATCGGCCGTGGCACGAATGCGAATGCATCGCCTTCCAAAAAAATCCTCGACCCAAGAGCAGGACCTACGAACTCGACATTCGTCTGCTCGGTCGCCTGCTGAAGCGTTATCAAGTGGACCACGGAATTGCCGTCTTGACATCGCCCAGTTTCCCGAGCAAACTTCTCAAGGTGAGGAGAAGCGCCTGTGATACGTATGTATCAGTGTTGGGAGACAGCATTTATGTGCACCTCAGACTGCGCTTTTCAGAATCGGTATTTTGATGACCTGATGTCGCACGAACGAGAGTTTTCCAAGTCGGCTTCTTCCGAAGAACTAACGAAAGCAGTGCTGACTATCTTCTTCAGCTTCTTCAAGTCTACGCCGCTGGAGTCGCTGAAATGGGACGTGGTGAAGCGATGGAACTGTGTGGCAACGATCAACGGCTTCAGTATAAATGCCATGCACAACGAAGGCTCGCCAGAAACTCTGGGCTATTTCGGCGAAGCTGTGTACCTCAATGCGTCCAGGTTTAATCACAGCTGCAACCCAAGCCTTGTGTTTAGTTTCAAAGAATGTAACCTGGTGGTAAAACTCGTCGATGCCGAACGGGAGGGCGAGGTCAAATCGAAAGAGCTTTCCAAAAAGGAGCTGAAAGCGTTGACGTTCAACTATGGGTTCAGCACGTCCTGGAACTATGGTTGCACTTTCTCGACGACCTCGCAACGCATCGAATCCCTGCAGTCCCGCTATTTCTTCCGATGCCGCTGCGAACTTTGCCGCGATAAGATACGAGACAGAATGCAACTGCACTCGTCCGTCATCGAGTGCCCGTCCTGCGGCAAGCCGTACGTGTGGAAAATCGGAAAACAATCGTCCAAAGCCAAGCTGGTCAGGATCTGTCGATGCTCTCTAAGTCGCGAAATCGTTGACGAAGGTCACTGGTGCCACGATTCTGATGTTCGAAAGATCGTGAAAGAGCTCAGCGAAGGGGTATACATAGATACATGGTATCTGCTTGCTCGGATCTCATTCAGGTACTTGTGGGCTTATTGTTTAGTGGAAAAGCACCATGGAAGCCGTGCACAAGATAAACGACTACCAGGCGGCCATCGACAAGTGCCAGGCCATTCGACCCATACTGGAGAAGTACTGGCATCCTTCACGCAATGTCCGATTGGGTCAACTGCGCGAGAAAGAGTTCGAAGCGTACTGGAAAAAACTGCACGATTTGCGTCGTCCGCAGACGACTGAGCCAGTTTCTGAAGCTAAATTCCAAGAAATTCTGAAAAGCATCATCGAAATCGCCGACAAGATGATGGCTCCTTACCTCTACTACGCCGAGCCATACAATTTGGGTCTGGCCGACTTATGCCAGCGTATCGTCAGTCTGTGCCAAATGAGCAAGACTGAGGTCGAGCGCGGGATCAAATACTGTCTGATCGCAGCCAACATTTGGAAGATGCATGGAGAATCCGAATGTCAGAAGTATTACGAAGAAATAATCGCACAATTCCAGACCACGAATGGTGGCGATCAAGAACCCGTCGAATCGAAAACACATCTGATGACCGTAACTGCTCAGTGACTGTGAGTCAAATCAATGAGTCGAACGGATGATGCTGATGAGCAGTAGTGTTGAAGCAATCATACGAAAAGTGATCTGAGAAAAACGGCATGGCAGAGACGTTTGCAATACGACTGGGTCCGTAATACTGGAGGGAGTGACCGGGGAGGTTTTTCACCGCGCCAAAAACCAAGGGTTAGCCAACCAAGTCTTTCGACCTAGTCCATGGCTGAAACATCACCCTGACAGGTGTCGCTCCCAGCTGCCGTCCATGCCGAGTATCGATTGCCAGTTGCCGAACAGCCTCTACATAGTTGCCGAATTGTCCGCTCTAACTGCATGATTTTCCAAAACAGAGCGACTACATGCGTTCCTGACTGTCCAACTTTCCCAAACAGCAGCGGCAGCATATACATGGGCCTTCTGAAAGTCACACACATGCAAATTGAGCAGCATGAAATTTTATATTCTGGTCATAAATAGCATCCAGCAGATTATCATTCGCTTCCCGTCATGGTCTGATACAGTGTGGTAAGGACGCTCGACGGAGTCACACAAAGCCAATCAAATTTTTGGCAAAGTGTGGATGATCCGCACGATATGTTCGTTTGGATCAAGCAAAGTCCTCCACAAATGAATCCCAGTTTTTTCTTGAATACCACGGAGTTTTGATCCAGTTTTTGCCATAAGCACACTGCAGACTCTTCAGTGGGTGCGTGAAGGTCTTAAACTGACGGCCGCTGATGGTAACTAATTCGAATTCTCCCGCCGTTATGTTCTCCTTGCACTTATAGTATTCGAGGTGACTGGGATAATAAATGTCCACATATCCTGTGGATCGCCAGCTGCTATGCGAAAACATGGCACCACTTGCGAGGCTTGCCTTGATCAGTCGATCAATTAAGGCGGTTCTGTTGGAATCAGTGATCTGGGACGGGGTAACTGGGAGAGAGGTCAGTCGGATCGGACAACTGGGGAAAGCCCGTAATGGCTCGAAGTGGTCATCACCGAGCCTAAAATGGGGATACATCGTTGCTGCGGTGCCTCGCTGAAGCGCAGCCTATAGTGGGCACTCGTCAAATACCCAGATTCTTCCTGCCATGACATTCCATTGTGGATCCACATGGTTACCACATGGAACCCTGTTTTCCACGCCTTCCATGTGGATCCATGTATTTTCCATGTGGTTTCCAGACCTTTAATCCATGTGCCACATGGATCCAGCGTGGAATAATTTGGCTACCACATGGATTTGCATGGAAACTGTGTCTGGAATCCATGGTGGAATTTCCGTGGGGACCATGTGGGGATGTTTGTGGTTCCACGTGGATCCATAACATTATGACACCCACAATGACCTATTCGACCGTGAGTAGTAAAAGTGACAATTTAGATCGGCAAGATTTTAATCATGCTCAAAAGGCAGCAAATCAGTTGCAGTCAGAGTCCCCAAAGCTTCGATTAAAACGGCAGTGCAAATAACATCCATCATCAGCACACATTCCAATTCATCATTCTTCTCGACGATGTGAAAGAATGAGCCATACGCGCCTTCTTGTCGTCCACAAACCTTGTTGATCGCTGTCACCCGCATGATCGTCGTCGGAATCATCGATATTGTCAGAATCCTCCTCGATAACGCTTTCGCCGCTCAAGAAAGCATTTTCATTTTCCGAAATTTCTGCATAGTTAATCCGATGCAAATCGAAATTTTGATCTTCTCCACGGGTAATCGTCAAATAAGGGGATGGGCCTGCAATGACTGGGGTCGATGCGCGAAATTGACATTCGTCGTCAGACAAGTCGGAATCAAAATCGACGCAGACTAGCACATTCACAGACTAGCACAGACCAGCACGCAGCTAGACATTTTTTCTTTCAGGACGCATTTCCCATGGACTGAATCGTTATTCGGACGCGCTGTATTGTCTGCTAATGGTTTGAAGCCACCAGGTTATAACGCCGAAGTCGAGCAAGAATGGAGAAAGCAAATGCTCCAGAAAAAGAAACATCCTGGAAGAAGCGACGAAAGCTTTCTCCCGCCTATTGATCAGCCAGCCAGTTAAAATGTTTCATTCGTGTTATATTTACGCAGTTGGCGAGTTTCGTTGATATTTTTTTGGTTTTGAGGTCTTACTTCTTCAAAGAGCTTATCAATAAACAGAAGCCAGTGAAGGCAGTATCAAAAGCTTTAGGGAACATTAGAAAGACCTTGTGGATAAAGAGTTTTCTCTGTACTATCCATGTGGAAGAACTTGGTTCCACGGTGGAGATGGAAGCTGGTGGTTTCAATTATGGGTTCCACGTGGAGGTTTGTGCGGATCCATGTGGGGCCGTATGTTTTCGACATGGAATCCATGTGGTTCACACAGTGGAAACTGGCTTTTTAGGAATCTGGGTATGTATGAGCGCGGCCGTTGGATCAGGCCCATACGTTGTAGCTGCCTTCTGTTCCCCATTTGAAGCATTTCCAGTTAGTGCCCTATTTTCGACAACAGTTTCCTGGGCTAATGGCAGCTGGTAACCCTGTCAGTGTGAGATAGCTGAGACTGTCTACTCGTTTGGCTTCCGCTCCTTCAATGCACATCAACCGTACCTACCGGTCCATATGCGAATATCGTCTTTGGCTCAGTTCGTGAACCTTAGGCCACGTAAAATTTCGGAATTCGTCTGGTGATGTGATGTCCAGGACCACATCCGCGTCAACAGTCCATGGGATTATGTCTTGGGTTCGGATGGCACCGAGCAAGGTTCCCCATACGACCCGATAGTCAAGCCGCATCGCCGTCTCCAACATGTCCACAATATCAAATAGGTGCTGACGGACCCAATTGGAGCAGTGAATGGGAGAACTAACCTCGAAGGCCTCCTTGGCCCAAGTGCACCCCAGCCAGTGCTCGATCGATGATCCGTTGGAATGGTGCAAGATCAATCGATATATTCCGTACAAGGATGGCAGAAGAATAAAATTACCGTCCCAAACTGTCCGCAGGCTATTGCACGTCAGGTTGGCTATCAGCTGACTATCGTTTACCAGCACGACATCGGGGCAATAAGCTGATCGACCAGCCAGTTCCAGAAAGAGAGGAATTCTAGCACTCGGTCCCATATTTTCCAACTTATTATCGATTTTATCGATCCACGACGATCTGATCAGAAACACATCTGGCAGGAGATGACAAGAATAGCAACGAAAAGTCGACTTTATCGGCCGGTCTTGATCACAGTGATTAGTATCAATAGATATTGATTCTGATTTAGATATATCAGTAAATCTGGAATATTTTTCGTTCAATTCTACAGTCCAGTCCTGCCTGATCATTGTGCAAGCTGGTCTCTCTCCATCAAGCACCAAACTCGCCCCACTAACAACTTGGAGCCATTTATGCTCCTTCAACACATTGACCAAAGTGATCAGAGTGCCGATCGATAGCATCTCAGTGAAATTTTCCAGCTGATCAGGGAAGACTAATGTGAATTCGTACGGGATCAAGATGTTGAAACAATCTTCAAGCAACGACTTGTTCGTGAATTGTGTGAAGGTGGTGATGAGTATTCGAGTGGAGTCCAGCTGCAGCATGTTGAGAGGGCATTGAGAGGAGTTGATGAAGATGAGGCGATCGACCAGCGACTCGGGGCAATGTGATTGCGAAGCTGTGCTGCTGGAAAGCGCATACAAGACACTATCTGTGTAATACTTGGATGCTATGTAGAAATAAGAAATGGCGATTGCTGAAACTACAAGTACGACCACTTTGCTCACAGTCAGTGTAGCCATTACAGCACCCAGCAGAGAATGAGAAAGTGCGGGGATGCGAGAAGTGATCTAGTCAGGCCATACGAGGAAAATTAGCCCGAGGCAAAGCATGTCAAATATACATATGAGAGCGCTTAGCCAAAAAAGTCAGTTTCTAGTTTTCATAGGATGCATTGCACCTTGTCTATCTCCGTTCTTTTGAACTACTTTCAAACTTGATCAGAGCAGATTCGGTTGCTCTGGGTGCATGCACTGTAAGCCCTGTTGTAACAAGATTACGGGTTCGCAGTGCTTGAAAGGGAGTTACGCACACATAATAGTGCAGCTACACACAGTGGATGTATCACTTTCCTATCACTTACGGAGAACAGCTTGGGTCATGCCGTAAAGCGCATACTGTAAGTGTGCAAGTACAATACAGACATACGGGGGAATGTGACAGGATGAAGACTTTTAGGTCTCGATGAACCTGCTGGAAGCTTCTAGCCAGCCATACACGCGATTGTGACGCTCGATCATAGACACGGCTGCTGAAAGTAGAGCATCGGAAGTCCTTCTTCGTCGTGAGGAGGACGTCGCGCTTTCAGAGGGATGCTGGCAGTCGTGGAAAGACTGGGATTCGAGAGCGGCGAGATTCTAGAATGAATGGTATGTGGGTAGCATAAAATGAGAGTGGGCCAATGTGAGAATGACACGGCTTATTTGGGAGCTACAACGATAACGAATGATAATGGATGATGGAAGAAGATGGCGCAAAACCCTTAATTATATTGGCCTTTCATTCGCGAAGCTCTTAGTCCGCTGTACGGCAAACTAGACCAATTAGAGGATGGCTCAACTGACTCGGACGACCAGTCAACGATATCACATGTTGAGCTTGCTGCCAAGAGAGTCGTGTAGACTCTGAATCCAGAAGCGGCTATGCGTATCGGTCAGGAGAGGTTATGATGGTCTATGGCAGATTTCCTCAGAGTGCAAACTGACCAGAATCTGCAACCATTTCTTGCAACTAAACTTAACATGGGATGTTGTTGACTGCGCGGTCGTCTCATTTACTTGAGCCATACTCGTAAGTCAGTCTAGTTTTCCCTGGGGCGAACTAAGGTTCACTGCGATATGCCAATACGATACGGTTTTGTCCACTCGACCTCGATATCGCTCTCGGTTTTGTGGCTGGGTCCAAATAGAAGAGGAGACCGGTTCCCAGAACCAAAACCAGTGTAAGTGGCATCATCGCTTGTTACACTGGGCTTGTATGCCTTGTATTGCAGGGAAGGCCGCTCTGCACATAAATAGCGCTTGAAAAACCATTCGCAATCGCTGATAATTAGCGTGTATGCCTAGCGCTGAAGGAACTTACCTCTGGGCTGAACCTGTTCCATCCAACCTTCCAAGCGTATTCCACAGTTCCATTCTGCAGCTCGTGTTTTTCGATGGAGCAGTAGTACAAGTACTTGCTGAACCTGCCATAACACCCACTGCCGAGCGTGTCATAAGTGGAAGCAATGCTGCTATTGGCCACAAGACACACCACTGGCTCCACTTGAGGATACGGTCCGTCCAGGCGACAGATTAGACCAACGCCTAAAATGAGACTTGTTAGATATGAGAGTGGCGGCATGGGTTTGGGGTACCGGCCAAGAGCGGCCTGTCGGTTCTGATCGATGGGAAGTTGCTGTTCGCTTCGACAATATCGTAAGTGCCATCATTGCAGCCGATGATCTTGCGGCCAATGACCTGGCATGAAAAAAAGTCACTCTAGCTTGGCTTCTCTCTAGCCGTAGGTACAGAATCAGTATAGGACTGGCATGGTTAGATGAGTAGAGAGGACTGCCCTCCAGATTAAGTGGTTATGTTAGACCAGCCCGCGCCCATTCGGCCGTAGATGCTCATCTTGCCGCCTACGCACAGCACAGGCCCCCAGTCCAAATCTTCGCTGTGCTCAGTACACGCCCTCAAGCAGACCCAATGCCCCCGCACTTACGTCCACTTCCACATCACCATTGTTAGGAGAATGCACTAATTTGCGTGTCGAGGTACAGTTAGCCCAGAAGTAGCGGTCAGCCACGTATATCCGTCCAGGATCCACAGGTTTCCCATTTATGTCCACACATCCCATAATGGTAGCTTTCACATAGCGATCGTCCTTTTCGCACACGCCATAAAAGACTTGCGAATAGGCGGGGAATTCCTCGCCGATGTTGTAACGTATGCCGTCGACCACGCATCCTCGGGCGGTCAATGTGGTGCCCATACACTGATACCACCATTGCTCGTCAGCAATTGTCTCATTATTGGCCAGCACCACGCTCTGGCCGTGACTGTTTTTGGTCACGCAACCAGAGAAGGTCGGAGACAGGGTCTGGGTGTGGGCCAGGGGAAGCAAGAGAGTGAGGACGAAGGAGAGGGTGTGGGGCATTGAATCGATGATGGCGCACTAACGCTAAGTGGCAGCACGTCTGGCGATATTGGAACAAAGATTAAGAGCAAATTCGAACTGTGGTTGTTGATCAATGATAAATAATCTATGCAACAAGACTAATGCGATGCTATCCACCAGAACACACAGAGTAACTAATCGGCGGTTGCGCGCACTGCTATGACTTATACACGCTCTAAAGAGGAGGCGAGGGTGTGTTCAGTGCCTAAACAGGTTTTGATGGGTGTGAAACGGATGCGAAGTGTATGCCTGCCATATTTGGGCACTCACAAGACGGCCTCTTTCGTGCTGTGTGATAATTGGGGCGATGTGTGGGATAAGAATAGAGGCGTTTGGAGTAGGCGAATTGCACATTGGAGAAGGTCTGAGGCAGTCTTCCATAAGGGAAGAGAAGCAAACAAACTTGTTGGTGTACCTCATGTTTGATTAGACCCAGCCACATCACTCGCTTTACCAAGCCCAAGCTACATCTTTTGCGCAGAAGCTTTTCAGCTGTTTGTATCAACAGCGCATCTTGTCTCTAACCAAGGTTTTACAATCTTTATTTACCAAAACGAGAGTTGCATACCAAAAGCAGGCAAAAAATAATTACACAAAATTGAGGCTGTAAGCAGAATCACCCATTCGGAACACACTGTCATAGTTTCTATTTTTAAGTTTAGACCACAATGGACTTGGCCAAACGCTTCGAGATGACTCTGGGCGATAAGGCACTTCGCACAGATCTCGATCCGAGTTGGTCCACTTTCGACCACATGTCTCTCTTGACCTCTCGTTTGGCAGGTTGTCTGTCTGAAGCACCAGCCTGAGGTGGCGGAGGCAAGGGAGGTGGGAGCGGGATCTTGGGTAGCACTGGTTGTGTCTTCGGTGCCTCGGCACATGCGGAGAAGCCTTTGGCTTTGAGTTGATTGATCTCCTACAACAAAAATACAGCATGTCATTTAGATGGTAATTTCAAGAAAGCCTAGACCCCATGGTGGTGACAGTTCGGTGACGTATGGTGAAGAGGAAGTTCAAAGAAGGGGTGCAGTAATAAGGAGTAATCAAAGTACCTATGGTCTTTCTGAACCAGTTGATGGGACTGCGCGGATCGTATAAACGATACAGTTACTCGAAGAGCCTCATATACAGCAGGGAAGGATACCGTGGGTCCCAAGGCTACAGACCACATAGACTCTAGATTACAAGGTAGAAGAGGACATAGGGATAGAGACTCCCTTACTGGCCCTCTTACATCAGCATCGTTATCAGTGATGTTCAGAAGCCAGTCGTCTTCCCACGTCGATATCTTTCCAGCCAGCTGTGGTGGAACGGTAGATGTCTTGGGTGTGATCGTGCAATAGTAGACCAGCCTTTCCACTGGCGTATAACACTTATTCCTGAGCACCTTGAAGACTGGGGGTGCATTGGCAGCCGTGGAATTCGAGGAAGGTATGTTAATCACGCAGGCCGTGGGCTTGATATCGGGCCACTCGTTCTCCTTCTTGGGAACGTTGCATTTGATTTGGACACCTGGAAAAGAAGAATGCAGAATGCGCGAGTCAGATACCCGCAGAGTAGTGGTATTGCAAACAGAGTTCAAAAATCAATATTTACCAAGAAGACGGAATGGGTCAATGATCCAAACGAAATCTTGGCCATCGCGAATCGGTTTCGAGCTACCATCGTTGCATCCCGCGATTTTCCATTTGACATCCTGAAGCAGGGTAGTCCTTATCCTATCACTATAGTCCAGCCTTAGACGCCTCCCTCTGCCTGCACAATACTAGTTCGAGCACACACTGTAACTTACATTAACAGTGACGGTTCCAATTTCAGGGGCATTTGTGGTTGTCTTATTGACCGAGCATTTTCCCCAGAATAACTGGTTCATTTGAAAAACCTGCCCATTGTCTACATTCCTGCCATTGGCATCCACACAACCGTATGGTTGGCGCATGTAGTGGTACTGATCGATCTTCTCACATTTTCCCCAAAATATGCCCTGACGAGTGAGCAACTGGAACACGTCGCCCACGCGGTACCTCTGCCCATTCACCACACAGCCAGAAATAAGCCACCTGCTTTTAGTACACGTGTACCACCATTCTAAGTCTTGTCCCGTTTCGCCTGCCTTGATGAGAGTGGTGTTGAAGAGGCAACCGTTGGCTAAAACGGAAGGCACAAGGGATTAGAGCGCTGCCATGATACAATATGGGCGTCATGCGATGGAGGATCATAATGAGAAGTGAATGGCCCACAAACATGCTTTGCTGATGATGGATCATTGACATTGGTTGGCAGAGACATGCCTCCACCGGCTAGCTAGATCCAAGTGTCAAAGGTCCTTCATCCAGTCTCTGATAAGAGAATTCAAAAGAGCTTGATATCAACTTACTGCAATTGCTTAGAGTCTCATCTGACCCATCGGCGCAGTCATTTATGCCGTTGCAGGTAAGTTCTTGGTCGATGCATTTACCATCATTGGTGCACTGGAACTGGGGGAAGTCCTTGTTGCTACAGACGGCTAAAAGCAAGAGGCACTGAACTGAAAGTAGATGTACTGTTTGACTGAACGTGAGCCATGGCTGTGGCCCCAACTCTATGCACAGCAAGCCTGCAGGCCTCTACTCGTTATCTGCTCCCGAGAGGCCCCTCTATTGTGCTTTCTTACTACAGGCAATCAGTCTCGATCACTTATGTACTGCGGTAGTACGTTTATACTCCCTCAAAGACAAAGACGTGATCGAAGACACCAAGAAGCCTTTCTGTCACATGAAGAACCTCCCCGTCCATGAATATTGTGGGTAAATCAACCTAAAAGGACGTCCATATCTTACCGTCACTGTTTCCAATCACTGTGCTAACCAGAATTAATGAAATTAGACCAAACATGGATGCTGACATTTTTTGACGCGCTCCTAATCGACCAAGGCGCCTGACTGTGTAGGCCGAGTTGAACGCACTAGAATAAAGTTCAATCTCCTTACATGGCCAATCAAGACAGCGCATCCATTCTGGTCAAGTTTAGTGTCATTCGCCTTCTGGCAATGACGCACATTTGACTCGAGATGCGAGAACAGGTTAACTTGTAGTGTTGGGTATGGTATAGAAATGGAGAGAACATCGACCGACCTTGCGCAGCAGTGAACGTCCTCCCTCCCGCCCTGCTCATTTCCGCCTGGCAAAAGACACTGGCCTAAAGAAAATCGTGTTTATTTAAAAGTGTAAAGAAGACGGATATGGGAGTATATTCGCAAGAATCGTTTTCTACCCGCCTCGTTCAGCCAGTAACCAGAATGAGAACAGGCCCTGGTGTGGGCGACTGGTGACCACATACTGCTCGGCAGCATGGACCGTACGCACGTGACTTTTATGGATCACGCACCATGCCTCAATATCAACACTACACATACCAGTAAATGGAAACTGGTCCCGCTCGATTTGTAAACTTTTCCATTTTTGTCTGTCAGTCGAGGAGGCTGTTGTCGTATAAGCGAGTAGTCAAATGCTAAAAGCGCTTTTTGCCTTTGCTCACTTTGCAAAAAGTCGGTCACGATTCTAATTGCAACGGTCGAATGTTCGAGAATGTCCATTTTCAGGACAAACAAAGTGAAGCGTGAAACTGTTTTCCCATACGGATCAACATAAACTGATGGTTTGCCGGTCTATGTGGCCCTTTTTTTCGTGGGGTGCACGAACGGTGTGGGCGAGTTAGAGGGGGACACAGGAGGTTCGCATGACGATTCTGAGCTGTACTGCTGACGTGCCGTGTTGGTCATAATCTGCTACTTGACTCATGCAGGTCGTGTCAGGTGAGCAGCGATAAAATGACGCGTCTGAGAGGAGTTGCATTTTTTAAGGGACATTGCTGAACCGATGCCTCTAAAAGGCGAGCACAAAAGCCGCACGAGAGGCAGCGAACGAAACTCGAAGCATGGATAAGGCTCCAGACAATTTTACTTCCAAAAGCCTGCCTGAAGCGTGTGGGTGTATTAGACATAAGCGCTGAATGACCTTTAGTGCCTCTAATATCTGTACGTTCACGTTCAACCGCACTATCTTTTATCGTGTTCAGGAGGGAGCAAATTATGACGGATAACGCGGGTAACCAAGAGTACGATGTTGCTCGTCTAACCACTTGTCTGTGGGCTCAATGTCAGTCTCAGGGGATTCAGGTTTCAGTATGACGACTCACGACCTGGGACCTAAGTCACCGAATAGACACAGATCCCAATGAGCCATATTCAATTATTGATCGCCCGATTAATACCGGAACGCACTACACAACTACATTCGAATTGGTTTTTTTAAAATTTTTGTGGGCCGAAGCCCGTTTTGCCTATTGCCAGCCAGCAGTCAAACCTTCTAAGCAAGGCTGAGCCTGGACCAGCTCTGACAGCGGCGTCCCTCTGCGTGTCTTCACGGAGCACCTCCGCTCGAGGGCATCCTGAACTGCACACCGACTTCCCGGACGATGGCGAGCGGGCTGTGAACCCTGTTAGTATTCAACAACCGAGACTGTCAACTCGTTTGACTTCCCTCTCTCCCCCGACGGTACTGGCTGAGTCACCCTCGGCCTGGCGTGCAAGGTCAGCGGTGGTTTATGGTTCTGACCTCCATCACCGGGGATCGAACCCAGGAAGAGTCCAGTCACTCGCTCCCAAACAATGTGCAGAGACAAATGCCGAACCGCTGAACCGCCGCGGCTGCCCTAATAATTTTGATGACAGCTGAGCTAAAGGCTCTGTAAAGCGCACGCCCGACAAGCTTCATCGCTCGTGCAACAGCATATGGATCATTGTACTACATGCTTGGGATCCTATATATGCCCACGCGCCTCCAGTCATTGGGTATCTGCGTCACCTCTCTCTCATGCATTGATCAGGAGAGTATGAGAACAAAATCAAAACAGTTACCTACCAAATATATTCAGATGCCTGCTGGAACTGTCGCATGCACAAGCGCAGCCAGCTTAGGAGTTGCTTGGCTTTAGAAGTTGAAAGGTGTGAAATTTCTGATTCTTGCTTCCACGCAAAATGAGAATACATTAGTCCATTTCACACACTAAGCCCTGTTCAGCATAGAATCAGAAGTTTTCATGTTTAGAATCTTGGGATATGCTTCTTAACGCAATAAGCACGTCGCAGTCAAGACGCAAAGGTAAAAACACAGGTATTCTTTTTACCTTGGGGAGCGCTACAACAGCTGTATTGACTGCAGCAATGACTTGGTGGGAATCGGTTCTGTTCTGTCTTGCATTGCACTTTGGCGGATTGAGTGGAGCAAAGTAAGCCAAATTGTGCAAATGGTTCAGTAACACGCCAACTGAGCTAAGGCTGGAACTCTCTTGTTTTAGAGTAGTGGACTTAGAGTCAGATGGGGTAAGTAAAAGTTGGCGTAGCACTGACGAAGACGAAGACTGACTTCAAATTTTTTGCAAATAGGAATCGCTCAAGATGTTCTACGACAGCGACGATGCGCCTACCAGAGGTAAGATGCTGCAGTTAGTATCTCTGATAGTAAGAGGGTGGGTCTGATAGAATCCTTGATCAGTACGTATCTAAAATCGTGCAGCCGCGGGACGAAACAAAAGCCTGAAGGCCATTGTGATTTCATTCAAAAAGTTGCAGGGTACAGCGCTGTATCTAGTAGGCTCCCTATTAAGTGCATTCCAAATGGGCACACAGACTGGGCCACAGTGACCAGACCTACTGTAGAGTACCAGCTCAATGTACTTATGCTACTGTAACTTTATTTTTCTTGACTGGTAAAGACAACGGATGTGCAGTCAAGCCGAATGTCTACTATTATTTGGTCGCCCCCACTCCTCGAATAATCGTGGGTGTGGCAGAGGACAGTCGCGACGATTTGGCCCCAGTTGTGCAGCGTAAATCCAGCATCAAGGACCCCAGGCACAGCTCCAAATGGTACTTCCGCAACGTGGAGGAGGACAACTCGAGCAAATATTTCTACGTAATCAACAAATTCAGTCAAAAGTACTTGGAAGTTGCCAATGAGTCGCACGCCAATGGTGCCATAATTCGTCAGAACACGTTCACAGGCAAAAAAAATCAACAGTTTAAGTTCGTACCCGACCGATTCGCATTTTGCCAGATCGTTGCCGGGCATTCTAATGGGATGTTAACGTCATCTAACAGCTCTCGTGCACCTGACATGGGATTGGTTCAATGGCAAGCCGATAGTCGCTATGGGCAGAGGTGGCGCTTGGAGGAAGTGGACTGCGACCCGCACCCAGAGCAGGTCTACTACATCGAAGACAGGGACGGTGATCAGATCTTGGGTGTCGATATCAAACTTCCCACCACACTGAAGGTGGTCAAGAAGGGGCAATTTCAGAGGAAAGGATTTCGATTTGTTCATGTGGGACACACGTTCCAAGGTGGCACAGGCGAGGACGATGCTGATGATGCATCGAGCAACAACCAAGTGCTCTTTCGGATTACTCCAGACAAGGTAAACAAGACTGTGCAGGTGAATGACAACAGGATTGAGCTGGCTCCATTAAACGAGAAGGACGACGGAGGACAGCATTTTCATTTCGTGGGAAAAGCCAAAAATTATGCCTGCGAGATAAAGAATTACAAGTACGAGAAGGTGATTTATGCTGATCCAGCTACGGGCCTAGTCGGACTGTCAGATAACAAGAATCATAAAGGTGAGTGGGATACGCGGACTACAGGAACCAGCTTATCAGCTAGATGCCATCAGTGAGCACAGAGGGCGATACAAGGACAGGGTCACTGCATTCCAGGGTGAAGTGGGGATGCTGTAAACGATTATTTCATCAGGTTGATGTCTGGTTTGGGTCTAAAGCAGGAGAGCAAACTAATCGATATTGGTGATATTGACCAAATCTGCATCACGGTAATATGTTCCACGTCCTCATCTTCCAGGCACCCAATGGCGACTGATACCTGCTGGTTTTGAGCTAGGCTTGGATCCGTCGACACCTTACCGCATTCGGAATCGCCACAATGGCTATTACGTGGATGTGTCCATGGGCATCGGCGTCTCCCCACCACCCACTTTCATTCCAAAAAAGCGATATCATCACATGTTCTATTTCAAAAAGGTCCAACGTCAGAGGCAAGTCTACCAAATTCAAGTACAGCGCACAGGACTAGTTTTCGATGTCATTAGCAATGAAACTGTCGGGCAGAAGGCAAGTTCGGAGAACGACCCGTACCAGATGTTCAAGCTGATCAACCTGTGGCAGGAGCCGAAGGAGAAGAAGGTCGTGAAGATTGTTGTGATTGAGAGCGTGATGAACGAGAAGGCTCTGATGCCCGCGGTAGAGGAAGGATACGAGGTGGACGTGGTGCAAAGAGATATAGATTACGGGGACCGACGGCAGCAATGGGAGATTATTTTGGAGTAAGGATGCGGGTGAGGCAATGGGAAAGAATGCTTGTTGGGAATATACTGCAGATTAGGAGATCATATGGCCCATGTACGACATCCGTGATGTGCCCCAACGGTGATGTCACAGTATGCATTTGCGGTGTGAGTAGGGTTATCAAATAAAGGGAAGATACAATATGAGAATATAAAGTCACAGCGATTACTCGGAAAGCGTAACGAATATGTTATTTGTAAGCTATGCTGGCAAAGCGGTTTGTCGTGACACGTTGTAGCACTTGATAGTCTGGTAACAATGCTCAGTCGCAGGACGGTTCCCTTGAATTTAAATAGTCACACGTCTCTCGCAAACTGATCTTTCACACTATTCCAAAGAACAGTTTGCGATTAGATCTGAACATAATTTAACAGAGCATCCTGCACTGATCGCGCCGCACTAATATATTCCCTCTACAATAGCACAGGCGCATGAGGTTCGTGACCCGACCAGGCTAAGGCATTCCCTAGAGTTAGTCAGCGCACCCTGATCACAGAACTCAGTGGCAGGATCAAGCACTTATTGTGTGCACTTCATATGCATATAATAACGAGCCAACTACCTTCTCCTGCTGCTGGTGGGACTGAATTTACCGCCCCTTTGCAAAACCCGTACTTTAAGGCAATGGTACCAGCTCAAAAATATACCATCTTTGTGGGCAAAGCGCTACAGGAGGCTGCACAGCAACGTACAAGAAAAAACCATGCGTATTCAAACAACATGGAAGAACTGTAAAGATAACATAAGAACGAGTCCGCTGTCAACTGACCAACCCAGACTGGTTTCCCAGCCCACAAGTGCACATATGAAGACTCTAGCACAGTATAGGCCAGACGTCTTCGCACTTCTTTTGGCCAAAACAGATTCGCGGCTACCGCATGTATAAGACTGGCAGAATATTATGGTCACGAACACAACTTCACATCCGGGCCACACTTCCAGTCAATTTTATGTCTGCCGAGTGAGGTGCTTCGATAACAAAAGCGCGCTTGTGGAGAATCCTTTCTTGTGCTTCCATCACTGGTCATCCACCAATAGACCTGACACACGACATTGGAAATGGCCAATGCCCCGATTTGCTTGTTCCTCTTCCTCATCGTTGCGACCACAGGGCATACTCGTGGGCTTCGTGAACAACAACAAGGCTCACTAGCGAGGATGAAACGGAATGCGGCTGACAGTGACGAAGACTCGATGGAAGACGAAGAAGTGAACGATGCCCTACTCAAATTGAAGGACCTATGCCCGGTGGGATACAAAACCAAGGGTAGGTGCAGGGATCCAAGCCGAGCCGACGAGCCGGTTGGAAAATGGAAGGCTTATGCGAGAAAGGTGGCCAGGAAGTATCGCCCGGAGGGCAAAGAAAGGAAAGAGTGCAGGAGGAGCGTGTGCAATGTATCGACTGGATACTGCTGCAAAAGAATCAATTAGTAAGTGTGGTTATGATTTTGAATGTGGACCATTGACCATCGGGAAAAAAGGGCAGTGGCTGTTTTACTGTACTTTATGACTATCGCTTAGCAAATGCAAGACTAATAAAGTTTGCTGTAAGTCAGAATTTTTAAACTTGGAAGCGTGATTGAGTTGATGAGGACATGTGATGCACAGAGACACGGAATTTAGTATACCGCGCGGCGATGAACCGTACTGGAAACCCAGCGGGAAACGAACTACTGCTCGGCAGACAAAAAAGCGATGGGGTTCTCGGAGAAGACATGAAGAAAGGATGATCCACACGACGCAATAGGCCAGAAAAATGACGGAGAGTGTGCAGAAAAAACCTGCCCCAAGACAGGACTAAACGGTCGGAAACTGATGATGATTCTGAACGTGCTCACAAATAAATCTCGCGCTGGGAGTCGAACTCCCGGTCCCGGCGCAAGCAAGATCCTTGCTTTGCTTTCTTTTTCTAAAATTGAGAAAACTGTATGGAGCATCCTAGCTCGGGTTTTGTCACCGTTTTCCTGAAATGTATTTGCGAACATATAATACATCGACTATACCGAAATAATATTTGAAAAAGGAAAGCAAAATACAAGTTTCAGAAAAATTTATGTTAACATCTTTACCATCTCTGGTTTTCGTCGTTGGCTCATGTTCTCTCCTCCTTCCCGGAACAGGAAATAGCGTATTCCGGTGGAGCGTAATATCGCAACGGATGTTGATAAACGTTGGCAGGAATGCAGATCAAGCATTCTGGCAACCGCATAAAAATCTAAATTTTGGCCGATTCGTTCTCATATCGACCATTGAGCTTTGAGTTGGCTGGTCAAAGCAGAAGTAACGCTGACAACGAAAATAGCCCGCCAGCTGGTTACGATAATCGAGCGAGCCTCGTCAATAATCGCAATTCTCAATTATAAATTCAAAATCTCGTCCGCCTGCGCTAAGAGGCTTTGTACCTGCACATCAAAATTCTCCCGCCGTTTCCACATTTCCCGCTAGGTGTCGCTGGGTCGACGGCCGGGGGGGGGGGGAGCGAGAAGGAATGGAGGCGAGGGGATTGTCAGTAGTCGGGTTCTAGTCGACGCGGTTGATGAGCGTTTTACGTCCATTCTGGAACGGACGCGATTTATTTTACGAGGCAACGAATTGTCGTCGTCAAATTGGATTTATTATTTTCAACAATTCGTCGCCTATAGTGTAGTGTAACAGTTCGAAAGGCGCGGCCAAGTATCTCGAAGCCCGCAACGCTTTTTAACTTGATCGCTCTAATAAGTAATAGGCCTTCATTTTATGCCTGTTTCCTCGTCTCCAAATTGACTGGTACGAAACGAGCCGTGACAACCTACCATCTAAATTCGAGTTATAGTTTTGAGAGAAAAGAATCTTCTTTTTTACTAATTCCAGTCGGCTTTGACGTTTTCTTTATCGACGCGTGCCAAAGACCGAGAAGATCAGACTCGATTTTTTGGTTCTGCTACGATAATCGCCGCGACTAAGCTTGAATTCTATGGCATTGCCAGAGCTATATTCTAAGTGATCTGTTGAAGAATAATATTCTTGTTAAAATATTCTTTTCTGAATTGTCAATAGGCCCACTTTATAATCGTTTGCAAGCGAGGCTTATAAATGATGGACCAAATGGTAGCTGCAGCCATGATGGGTCGAGGGACCGAGCACGTTCACCACGGACATTTGGCCACGTCGGGCCAACATGTCACCGATCCAACTCAGCTCGGTCATCACAGTTTGGTCGGTGGTCATCAAACGGCCGATATCAACGAGTTGCTTACACAAATTTTGAACATTACCGATTCCAGCCTCGACGAAGCTCAGGCCAGGTAATATATGGGACTCCCGCTTGTTTGAAATTTTGCAGATCCTGTTTACGGGTTGGGGATTATTATGGGTTTCCAACCAGTTTAGATAACGGGCTTGCCGGTCGGTTGGTAGGTTCAGCGGTTCCGGACCTGGGTGTTCCGGGACTTTTGTTCTCGGGGGAATCTCGAATTAGATTTTCTCATTGATTGGTTTGTGGACAGAGATGGATATGTTCTGCTTTTCGTGAAATTCCGTCAGTTTTCTTTTGAGCTTGCGAAAAACCATTTGAAATAGAAATCAATCTTGAACATGAAAATACTGTAGTTGAAAGGGCGAGTCGATTCGATTCCTACTCACTTTTCGATCAATTCTTTTGTCCACCTGTTGCTTGATTATTGAAATGTGTAAACTGTTTCTCTGCTTAGGAAACACCAACTCAATTGCCATCGTATGCAACACGCCTTATTCCAAGTCCTGTGCGAAATCAAGGAGAAGACAGGTAAGTGCTTGTGTCAATCTGTCCTCAACTGGTCTGAGTTGCCACCGTACACGACTCGGTCGCGTCTGGCTTTGATGGATTTATGCTATACCTAATTTGGCTACCTTTCTGTCAGCGGGAGGTTGACTATTTGAAATGTGTGGTATAAAATGGCGTTCCTAAGCCTTTTTTACGCCCGTTGGCTTTATCCGTGTATGCGTCCATTAATCTGCGCTCAACATTAACTGTCCGCCCTCCTCTTGTCATTTTGTACAAGTATCAGTGCACGCTTCGTCAACTAGAGCACTTCAGTCGATGACGGACATACGGGGCCATTTAGGAGGCGTTATGGTTGGTAGAAAGTCGTAATGGTATAGTTTTCTAGTAGTTTGATTGCCGCAAAGGGATTTCAAAACTAAACGTCCAACTTGTAATGTCTCTCGTTTCTCTTTTCGACGTTCATCAACCTAAACTCATTTAAATACTTCATACACAGGTTTTGTTCCGTTTGGCCAAAACGACACGCCTGCCAGTTCCTGCCTACTCGGTGTCACTAGATGCCGGTAGCGACTACAACACGCACAAGGAGAGTATAGTCGTCGGTTGGATAGTGAGCGAGCGAGAGAGGGAGACAGGTGTAGTGCTGAGTTTGGCCGGAGGTGGAATTTTGAAATGAGTCGAAACTGGAATCGTGCAAATAACAGAAACGATCTCTACAGTATGGGCGGGGCGTATATGGGGTTAGGGGAGTGATACGACGAAGCGCACTTTTTTATGTCAATCAGACACGGGTAAATTGCGTATCGATGGTTTATGCGCCCTAGTCTGAGTACAAAAAGACGAAAATGGGCAGATGAGAACGTAGGACGATATGGAAATATACATGACATACGTGTTTCGATCAGGCGGGCGAAAGGGGATGGTTGGGGGGCGAAGACAGGCCGAGGCGTGATGTTGGTCATCAGTCTTAGTTTCGGCCGTGATCCATTTATTTTCTTGGGCCTGTGAATCGAAGGAGTGATTGGTATGGATGCCGTGTTTGATGATGCTTGGCTCGTCTCGAAGATTGTGCCAGTGATAAATTGCAAGCGTGGGCTGCAATATATCCAGAGGAACCTGTAATCAGGTCCTTGCTATCAATGGTGCCCTAATGGTGTCGTCCATCTTGTTTGGGCCGCCTTTGAGTTGTTTATTACCGCCAACAGGCGTTTTCGAATTGTCTTGGATGGTGGCAGGTTTAGAATCGAAATTGACATCTTTACTCTTTGTGGATGAGCATGGATGTAACTGGAATTGGCACCGGGTGCCTTTTAATCCGCTGAATACGGTCATTGAGTTGAGCGGGTTGGCACTTACAGTAGGCCCGGCTACTGTACGCGTGTGATGGACGGACATTCCTCCCTCAAAAAAGATGCACGGTGCAGATTGTAGATCTTTGTCACAATCGACTACCATCATCCTCGTAGGCTCGGCCAAACTTTTTGTCCTTCTCGAGTGCGCATTGGCGAGGGGAGTGTCGGGCGTATGGTTTGCCTTCGATCAGACTTCACGGTTCGGTTTGGCGGCGGTTGGACGGCGAAATGCGCGACAGATAATCCATCATTCGAAACGGCGGCTGGGCCGTTAAGTACGGGGTCGGGAAAGTAATGAGAACGGCAGAAGAGAAAGAGAAAGAGGGGCTGTTGGCGTCAGCCGAACACAGGCCTTGGCTGGAGGCACCACGAGGAGACGAGACCGATGGAACCAAGCATCCCGTCGTGCCGCTGGCGAGAAACCGATCCCAAAGCAAAATGGTAGAATGATGGATGGGCGGTCGAGACATCGAAGAATGGTTGGATACACTCGGCCCGCTTCACCTACTCAACCAGCCCCCCTTCATGGCCGACATTTGCGCGCGTCAGTCAGGAACAGCTGTTTCGACTTGGAGACTGTCGGTCTAAGAGCAGCAGTTTGATTTAGTTTTTGGAACAATGGGCAAGCAATAAGCTGTGTGTGCGAGTGGGGCCGTGTTTGTCTTTGCGGGCTCGCTCGGCTGAGGCAGGGGTTTCTTGGGGGCGGGCGGAGAAGAGGGCAATAATAAAATTAACGCCGTCAGGCCGTCTACTGGCTTAGCTGTATTCGGGTTACGTGTCATAAAGGGGTGCTGCGAGGCACGAGTGCTCTTCTAGAATTGGAGTGGTTCTTTAAATTTGCTATTGGCCGTTCGGCGGGTCGATACGGATTGTAGGCTGCTGGCCATCGACCCGTGCCTGGGCCGGTTTCTGGTTTTTTTCTGTTTCACTCTGCCGGGGCCTAAACGACAGCCGCTGTCTTGGCGTTCGACGTGGCCGGTACCCGTTTATCGACATTATATATGTATAGACGAGCGTATATGGCAAACGTCAGTCTAGTTGGCCGAGGCTCGACAAGGGGCGGACGTATCACGGTGACATATCGGGAACACGGGCCAGATAGTAAATGCGCGCCAGCCACGCCATGACAACGGCCGTTGGGGACAGTGGAGAGAGAAAATGAGACTGTTGTGGTCGAGGACGGTGGGGGCAGTAAAAATGATATGCGTTACCATGGATCCAACATCAGTCAAGCACCGCCGCAAACGATGAGGAGGACGAGGCGAGGGGGTGGGCAGGGACCAAATAAAAACGACAGCGCTGACGCGTCGTAAAAAGGAGAATATTCACATGGGCCGGCCTTGGCCGTGTAAGGAACCCGCTTTCACACGCCACAACTTTCCCAACCCTGGCTCTTTTGTGAGTTTGCAGTCGAGGGACGAGGAAGTAGTGCACGTGCATTTCAAGGCACTGGAATTAGGGAGTTGTCATGGCGATGGGCATCAGTCGAAACCATGGCAGAGTCTTGTAGGTCTGTCATTCGAAAAGCAGAGCACAGCATACTGTAAGTTGCTAAATGTGGAATAGAGTGGCGCAATGTTGGTGATGGTTCAGTAAACAAAAGACAACAGATTGACAAACGAAAGTGACTAGGATATCAAGAAAGACAAACTCGGGCACGCGTCAGTGCTGATGTGATCGAAGTGGCTTATGGGGGGGGACAGCAAAACAGATGGCTCATCGAAGCGTGGACTATTCGGATGCGACGTGTGATAGACAGGCAATACACACGCTTGCGAACGAAGACGATTGACACCTGTCCCATACAGACGCATTCGTTTTCTTTGCTCGGGTAAAAGGAATCCTATTTACATTGGCATTAGGATGGACACATTGACAGGTTGGAAAATTACAAATTGACTCTCTCGGATATTTGACTCGCTCCAACTACTTTTAGTAATTGATCGGTGTATTGGCTACTGTAGACGATCGGAAAGGTCTGGCATGTAGTCCTTTCTTACAGTATGCAAGCCCTGTCACTGGAAGGCTAGCAGGTGGCGCGGGTTTTTATTTATGTCTTCTTCGCGTTTCAGTTTTGCAAATACGAACTACTCCTGATGAGGAACCGGCGGATCCGCAGCTAATGAGATTGGACAATATGCTGATCGCCGAAGGTGTAGCTGGTCCAGAAAAGAGTGGTGCAGCGCCTGTCGGTCCCGATGGAGCCGTGGTGGGCGGTTCGGATCATTCGGATTACAGGAACAAATTGGGTCAAATCCGCAATATTTATCATCATGAACTGGAGAAATACGAGCAAGTGAGTGCTGCCTTGGAATTGGTGGGATGGTGTGGTATCAAAAGCAGTTAGGGTGTGAAGTCGAGAGTTATCATTCGGTTTCAACTATGAACAGGAATTTCAAAAGACCCTGTTCTTTTGAGAAGGGAGAAAGCAGGAAATTTGTCGTCAATCAAATCTTAGCATATGATCTGCTTTATTTGCTGTTTCAGGCGTGCAACGAGTTTACGACTCATGTAATGAACTTATTGAAAGAGCAAAGCCGAACAAGGCCAATCCAGCCCAAGGAAATCGATCGTATGGTGCAGATCATACATAAAAAATTTTCCGCTATTCAAATGCAGTTGAAGCAATCGACGTGCGAAGCGGTGATGATACTGAGGTCAAGATTTTTGGATGCTAGGTAAGCGATGTGGATGTGCGAGGGCTTTGATGTAGTGGTTCGATTGGTTGGTTTTGTTTAGACGAAAACGACGCAACTTTAGCAAACAGGCCACGGAGGTGTTGAACGAATATTTCTATTCTCATTTATCCAACCCGTACCCGAGCGAGGAAGCCAAGGAAGAGCTGGCGCGCAAGTGTAACATTACCGTGTCCCAAGTGTCCAATTGGTTTGGTAATAAGCGAATCCGGTACAAGAAAAACATCGCGAAAGCTCAGGAGGAGGCGAATATGTACGCGGCCAAGAAAGCATCGGCTGGAATAGGTAAGTGATGGAATGGAGAAAGACCACGTAAGATGTTTGGGTTTGTCAATTTAGATACAGGTGATCTGTTGTCCAACCTGCTATGCATAAGTCAGTTCTATGATAGAGGTAATGAGAGGTCCTGTGGAATAGGTATTGGATCAGTATTATATGCTTGTTGGGGAAAGAAGAACAGAAGAACGCACTGCTGCAAGGTTTGAAAAAGTGTTTTTTCAGCTGCACAATACGGCATGATGGCATCACCCGGTTCAATGGTAAGCCCGACATCGGACGTGTATCAAATGGGTGCTGGCCCGCAGGTGAGGAACTTATAAAATACGTCCTGTCAGAGGAATTAGCTCTTGTGTTTGTACATAGGCGCTGCATCACATGGCCCAGCAGGGTTTCGGAGACATGACAGGTGCTCCCTACACGTAATTTAAAAATGAACAAACTGCGAATCGATCAAAGCTACGATGCACAATTACGGAGGAGGCTATTTTTACTGCTCATTATTTTTGCAAGTTTGGGAAAGATGGTGATCTGCTTTTGAGTGGATGTATGTAAGAGTGGCAGGTAGTAGGTTGTGTACATGTACCATGGCACCTCGAATGCTAGTACCATGACGAAATGACAATTGGCATTGAGTACTACCCTATGCTCTAGGTATCGTCGCAGACCTTTCATGTATGGTTTTCCTATTCGTTGCTTGAACGAGCCATATCTGCAGTTTCGGATAATCCCTGTTAGGTGTAGCGGTTCGTGTATGCCCATGTAATGGATATTAGATTGCAACTGCATCAGAGCAATGTGTATGTGCCCACTTACAGTATGGTTCCGGCGTGTGAATTCTGTTCTGGTAGTACTCACTAAGAGATTTGACAGGGTCTTATACTGCTTGACATGTGCATATGTGTTGGTGCGATGATTAGTTTGTTGAAAGTGCAAGTATGGTAGTGAATGAAGGACATGGAAATGCAGCAGCAGCGGACTGGAAACGGGTACACAGCGAAGCGACGATCAGGGACTTACAATTTGACTGACTGTAAGGCCTGCTGAAAAGAATAAAGGGTGCCATAATGTGCCAGAAGCAAGCAACGGCTGTGTCGCTGCCAAAGTGCGCACTGCCACACCCTGGGACGTCACGAAACTTGGCACGCAGAATGAGAGGCCATGAAGTACGAGTAAGCGTATGATTAAAGATACTCGTGCCGGAATCCACACCCACTCGAACCCTGACCAAACAGTTGGTGCTCGCGCGGTGTGACTGGTGCATAATAAATGAATGGGATTATGCTGATGCGACAGTGCATGCTGGGGTTGGTTATAAAGGTGCTGGGAAGGTGGATTCATAGAACACAAGGCAGACGACATGAGCTGCGCGCTCGCTTTGATTGTGCTGGCCGTGATGAGCCAGGCCGCGGGACACAGGCACCGGCCTGGATCGTGGGGCTGGGGATACGGTAAGAGGATGTGGATAGACGGGCTTTTGTGCAGGATAGGAAGGGTTGTTGGAGATGGGTATTGGATGAGAGAGCAAGGGCGACTTAACCCAATGGGCGTGCAATTAGAATCCATTCTGTGTGAACTTGAGACCGAAGTGATTAGGAAGGAGGAGATAGTGATCGATGACCGCACAGAGGGAGCAAGATTGTCTTCTGGGACAACATACAGAGCCTACTGTATGTAATTCCACACTTTAGGACGACCTCGTGGTGCCGCTCCAGGATCGTTTTGCTCGGGTCTTCGACCGTACGAGTGTGCTGGCAGCTCGATGGGCACGGCCGCATGCATCAACAACGTGTGCACGTGTGTGGCACCCGCCGTTTCCAATGGGCGATTCTGTGTGGCCAGCCCGTTGCCAGGAAGTGAGTCTTGAGGGACCACTTGTAGCTTCATTCTGGCAATGCCTTCTTGACAGCGTGCGTTGGGCCCTGCGTGAATGGAGCCTGCACAGTCGGGTATATGTGCAATACGGCAACCAGCATGTGCTGCGCCTCGACGGCGAGTGAGTTGGGAGGTTTGGTGTGCTAAGGGCACACTTTATGGTGTGCGTGTTTCAGCGTGTCCCAACGGAGTACTGAATAGTGGACCATGCAACAACGGTCTATGTGCGGCTGGCTATTCGTGCGATGCCACATCGAACGTGTGTTGCCCAAGTAAGCGCAGCGCCAGAATTGAATTGGCAGTACTGCAATAAGGAGCAGGACTGCACAGGCAGTGGCTAGCGCGGCTTTTACGTTTTGAATGGCAGTCGTAGCACCTTATGCAGTACCTCTGCGTGGAACGGGTGCGAACGACCCATCTACGTTAGTGCCCCGACTTGCTGAGATTGCAAGCTACGGCTTAAAAACAAACGCCCGCAGAAGAAAGGCTGCGTGCCAGAAACATACTGTACTTACTGTATGTATTCGCTTTACAAGGCAAAACATGCACCCATACATTTCAGCTTGCCCTAACAACGCTGCAGTCATGGGCGCATGTTTGGCAGGTGGTGTGTGTGGAAGTGGATTCACTTGCGTCAATGGCATGTGTTGCGGGTCGGCAGTCGCCCAACCAGATACAACCAGTACGCCACCTTTGCCGAAAGCACTTTCAAAAAGTTACCGAAAGTTTTTCAGCTTCGCCATGCATTGATGGATCGCAGCCGATGGGAGCCTGCCTACCCGATGGTTCATGTGGCACTGGTTTCGTATGCGTGAGCAATAGCTGTTGCTTCGTACCAGTCAATATTAACGGACGAACGGGACGTGGTGGCAAGACTAGGTAACATTGGGATAGAGCGGTCGATATGATCAGATATGGTAGTTGGGCTCAACTATCGACAAGGCGATACAAAGCTGATGTGGCCTGATTGTGTGCCCTGATGAAGGCATTCATCATTTGCTGGAATGGCCTAATGGTAAAGATCTGCATAGTATCTGGATTAGTGACCTAGCAGGCAGCTTTAGCCCTTTACCCTTGGTGTGCACCCCCGTAATTTTCGTCTCCTGGCTGGGCCCAACATTTTGTTTAGAATCTCTTCACCAATGATCTCCGTGCCTGGTAATGTGACGAAACATGAACATAACTTCACTTGCTCAAGCTCTGCGAATGGTGCAGTGGCAGCAGCTGCTCACTCCCCTAATTTTACTCCAAGCCTTGCTATTTGTGCGTCCATGCACGCTGTGATCATGACTCACGATCAGTGTTTATGGCATTCTACTCGGAGTAAACTAACCACACAGAATCCAAATCGTGTATACTAGCCGAATCATGGAACCCCTAGAAAGGATTTGTGACGCCATTGTCGCACGTAATCTTTTCATGAAAGTCCACAAAAGTCAAGGCACTGGTCAATTTCAAACCGGATGCACCGCCAGGGGGTTCCTTGAACAGGCGGCAATTGTAATCTACGCACGGCGGGCAAAAATCGATGCCGTGACACTGATTTTGTTGACTTTCGCACATGGCCTGACACTGCTCCAATTTTTCTACGAAAGCAACACACAGGGACACGTCGATATGGGCTGGCCAGAAGTTCATTTGCTGACCGAGCAGTGCCTTCCAAGAACACCCTGAAAAAGAGTGGCTGAGAGTGGTCTTGGATGACAGAGTGCTCGAGTGGAATGGAAAGATATGGAAGGGCAAGATTAGAAGTGGTATGGTCTGCACGTGAGACAGAGCAGACAAGACGGTAGTAAGGGTCATATCACGCTGATAAGCCTCCAGCCGCGAGAAAGTTGGAACGAGCGGTCGAACAGGCCATGCGCACATGCTCATCCTTCGTACAATCAGAGCCAGAATGTTTTGAAGGATTGATCGAAGAATCCTCGATAAGTGCATTGGATGTGGCACTAGTCGTAAGTCTCTCTTAGGCCTCTTAAAAGCGACAGCATAACTTACTAGGTGTGGCTTCGTCTCGCTGGGGCACAGGGAACTTGCAAAACTGTCTTCGAACAGCCTTGTCCAACAGGTCAGTGATGTTGGCGCTCGCGGTCGTAGTCCCGATTTGTTCAGTCGTCGTCTCGTCTTCGGCCGTGGTTTCAGACGAAATGACTTCTGGGGACGATCCAGTGGATGTCGATGTTGCGCCTTGCGGCTGCGTCGTGGTTACGATCTGAACTGTGGTCGTGGTTGTGGACTCGGACGTCGCTGTGGTGGTACGGCTGTGAGCAGTAGTGGAGTTGGGACTGGTGCCAGTGAGCTGAGTGGTCGGTGCACTTGTGTTATTGGACTGCGATGGGGAGGCATGCGAAGATGTTTGCGGGGGCGTTGGCTCAGGAGTTGTTGGCGGTTCGATGCTCGAAGGGTTAAGTACTGGTGTGCTGGTCGGGATAGGAGAGGGCTCAGTTACATTATCACTCGATGTGTCATTCGATACCGACTGATCCACTTGGTGTTTGTTGACTGCATTTTCAGGAACGGAGAAGCTCTGATTGAAGGAGTCCTCAGGCGAAGTAGGTTCGCCTACAATCAAGCTGCCGTTTCGGATCACGATCAGAGTGGTGTTTCGGAGCTCGGTGCCATTCGCCGAAGTGTTAGCTCTGACCAGCGTCAATTCAGTTTGGAGAATGTGATCAGCCAGATCGAGTTCTCGAGCGTCAGGGTCAGCTATGGTTGCATTAAGCTTGTGGAGAGGCGAAGCAGATGAGGTTAAAAGAGAAGAGACATCAGTGCTTTCGGCTGGAGTGTTGTGGCTAGAGGTTTGGGTTGGGGCGGAAATAATGAATGTGAGTGGGGTGGGTGTGGAAGATACTGGTGTCGATGATGCAGACTCGGATGAGGACTGTGTGAAGGAAGAAGACATGGTGGGCAAGGAGGCGGGTGGTGAGGGAGACGGTGACCAGTATGACGTTGAAGAGGACTGTAAATCTAAAAAGAGCGTCGAAAAATTCGGAGTAGGGGACTGCGAAGTGGTGGAAGAATAGTCTATGACGGACGACTCGTTGGTTGTGGACAAATCGGAATCAAAAGCTTTTGAAGGATTGGTCGAAGACTCCTCGACAGACGTATTGGATATTGACGAGCTTGGCAGAGTAGTCAGGTCTGGCGTAGGCTCAGGCGAGGATTCGTGCAGATCGCTAGTCTCTGTCCCGTTTGAATGGATAAGACCGCTTTCTTGAAGGGTGCTATTGATTGGGCTTGGATCATCTATCGAGGAGTGATTAGTTAATGAAACATTTGAAATCAAGTCGTTGTTGGTGATGTTGGTCGGAGTAGTTTGAGCTGAGCAATTCTAGAAAGAAGTGGTCATGATAGAGACAGCGATGTGAGATTGAGCATGTGCTGGCTATTTATGACAGACAGGTCGCCAGAGCACCAGAGACCAAATCCATGGTTGCGAAGTCAGGCATTATGACTACTATACTTTCACCCACCTTCCACAGAACCATAATCCAGAGACTGTAAATCACAATTGCCATAGGTGAGCACTTGCTCGTGCAAACCCTTTCCATATTAACGATTACCATCTCTCCGATCAGATATCACTTTTTAGCCACTGGCCTACCTTCTCTAGCGGCTACGAAGAGACCAGCTCATGGTGGAATGAGAATTGAGGGAGGAGGGTGTCCGTGGCCGGTCGAGTACCTAAACGAGTTTTTGTTGCCAAAAGAAAAGTCATTGGCCAACGAACCAGATTGAGACGAATGCAAAAATTGCAATTGAGCATTGCTTGTCCGAGCAGAACATTGAAAATTGGTGAAAGGCCAGACTGGTCTGACAAAAATGGGCAGTGAAAAAAGGATATTTTTCCCTGGTCTATGTCATAGTTGGCCTGATTTTAAGAGAAATCGGATCAAAGCAGTTCTTGCTCTTTCAGGCGTGCCAACACAGCGCCCGGCAAATGGACCAGAAAAGAGGGTTATGGAAGAGAATTTCTCTTTTGTGGACATTGAATAGAGCCTTGGCCTTTTCCCCTTCTCTTACATGCTTTTTTGACCTTAAACGAGGACAATGGTGTGCAGGTGCGAATGGCGTGCATGAAATGGACACACTCGACAACGAGTTGGTACACTCCAATAATTTATGATACATGCAAAAAGGTGAACTGAGGGGATGATCGCGATTAATGGCACGATAACGAGAGATGCACAAGCATTGCACCCGTGGTCGTTGCCCTTGCGCCGTTTGTCAGACCCACTGCAACCCGCTCTTATTCTTTTGATCAGCCTTTCGCACTTTGGCCCTGCATTTTAGCGGCTCTAATTTGACACACTGGACTGTTACGCGACCTGTTGCATGACCCCGGACAGTCCAGTCCAGACATGTCCAGCGGTAAATCAGGCAGAGCACACCGAATCAACAGAACCCAAGTTCAAGCAATGTTCGTCATTTCGACATGCATGACGCAGATACGACATTGATGTAGTCTACATGGTATTTACGCATAAGAAAAATAGGTCCGCTCTTTATTTTCCAAATCGCAAATACTCGTTTTTCCTTTTTCCGAAACGTAAGTATTCGTGTTTGCGTTTGTTGACAGCCAGGTCTTCATTTTTGGCCGATCCGTCTGGCTCGTTTGTTGCAATGCCTGAAAAGAAATGAACTTGGACTAAAATACGTGCTCCAAGCAGCGCCGACTGAAGAAAGGACAGGAAAGAGAAAAGTGATGTTTCGGATCATTATGCCTGCCTGGATGACTGAACAAGGGGACAAAAGGTGACTGAAATAGAAGACTGAAAAAGGGGAAGCGATGAGACGATTGTGGGAAGATGTGGTGATGAATGCCATGGTTATATTTGGAGAAGTTAAATATGCATGCAAAGTAAAGAGATTTGAATGCAGAAAGGGAGAATAGAGATGCTAGTTGGCCTGCCTTTTCGTCAAATGAGGCAGAAAGGATTCAGTTGATGATATGCCTGCCAATAATGCCCCGTGGCAATGCAGACGTCTGTACTACTCACTTAACCTCCTCCCTTTAAGTCTAGCTACGTACTACCAGAAAGGCTGCTCTGTTCTGAACGAATCTACTTGAGGCTCCTCCACACCTGAGACCCCAATTTCCTCCCTAGACTCAAGCAGCATCACTCGTTTTTCGAAAAAATCCTCAGTCACAAAAAAGCGCACGCACCTTCATCAGCCAAAGCCAACGCGAACTGGCACAACTGAGCTTTGCGCTTATCGTCAGCACTCAAACTCCGGCCATTACTTGACAAAAGTTCGGCGCATGTCAAATCTGCGGCCTCGACTCGTAGTCCATATTCTGCCCAGCACATTGCCAGTGTGATCAAGACGATCAAACGTACCATGTTACTGATTTGTATGATGCACCAATTTGGCTGCGGTTCTCCTATAATGGCAAGACAACAAGCACTGGTAGTGGGAAGGAAGGGTGGGGTTTGAGTATCTCCTCGCCCACCATTTTCATCAAACTAATCCCTTCCCGCATTCTCAGACGTTGGACCCCTCTCCGAAGACTGGACAGTAGACCCTACTCGACGATCTCAGCCGATTAGTGCTTGGAGGACGAACACGCTGCCGACGCGGACGCAAAGCCCTAATCTCTTGGGAGAATGGGAGGAGGCCAGTTTTGGATGATTGAGGCTTTTACCAATCCGGACTCCATTTCCTCTCCTTTCCTACCGTCCACGCAAGTTTTGTCAGGAAATGCATTTGTGAAATCGATGCCTCGGGTAATGTGTTGCCAGGAAATGCATTTGCTAATCTACTAAAAAGTCTGTGTAATGCGACAGTTCGCGTGGATGCTGCCAGGCAGGGGAGCACACCGTTCGTGCGGCGGGAAGTGATCAAGCGATCGCATCTGTGTATCAGGCCGTGGACGTGGGCACTTTAAGTGTATCTAGGCACGTCGAGTTCAATAAGTGCTCCGCAAGAGGAAGCACCGCTGTGGAGATGTTTTAGTGCACCTCCGAGACGGAAGTGAGGGAGTATCAGTGCCGTCGCATCGATACTCGTAGTAAGCTAATAGATAGCAAAGTAACTGTAGACACCGTTTGTGAAGACATAACTCGATTCCCTGGTCAGACCACCCTCAGTCAATATCGTTTGCGTTCGACAACGCTTCTGCCAGCCATGGCACAACAGTAATGAATACAGTACAGCAGAGTGCATAGCAAGACTAGCTCACTGTACCCAATAACCTAATGGTGCTTACTGTATCCTTGAATCACTGTAAGCAGCAGCCATGTCAAAGAACTCACACGCTCCTTTTACCCATGCGCCATGCGTATGGTCGTTTGCCAAATCTCAGAAACTCGGTTTTTCGTTTTCCGAAGCGTAGGAATTCGGTCTTACGTTTCTCCATTTCTCGATCTTCGTCGCGTTTGCCAAAGCGCAGGAACTCAGTCTTACGCTTATCGACCGTATTCCCATCGTCCGAGCGATCTTCGGAGGGACGCTTTCCAAAACGAAGAAACTCGGTCTTGCGTTTCTCCAAATCGGCCACATCGTCTGTTTGTTCATCTTGGGATCGTTTGCCAAAACGCAAGAACTCTGTTTTGCGTTTCTCCACGTCGCTGGCATCACTCCCTTCATCAAGTGACTTGACACCTGAAGTGGGAATGAAGGACTGAGAAGCCTGTGGGCGGAAGTGATGAACCAAAGGCACGAATCTGCCTGAGCTCAGAAATGCAAAGAAGGGGATCGACGGATACAGTAACCCAATCTGACGTTTGCCATCCCCATGCATTCTGTATATTCTCCCACACCTTGCCCTGTCCACAGAGACCACTTCTCTGCGAGCTTACCTTGTTCTGTAAGGAGGGTGACCAGTGCATCCAAGAGCGCCTTGTTCCCCTCGTTTATGCCGTCGGCCAATTCGAGCAACTGGCACAAGTCGGCATTCCTTCTTTCAGTCGCATTCAACTCGTCGACTCTGGCCAACAGGTCGTTGCAGGCTCGTCCGCTCCCACCCGAGTGCACACGAGCTGGGTTGGTCAAGAGTGCCACCAACAGGGCTAGCAAGCCGAACGAAACGTGCAGGACCATGGGCGCCAGTGATGCTAAAACAGCAGTGTGAACTCCAATGCGCACTGCTTTTTCCGCCACACCAGAGGGCATGTGGCACTGTAGCTACGGCCGACATCTCATTATACGAGTCGGGTCCAGGGTTTCTCTAGCAGAACTTACCTTCGGACTCTTCTATCCAAGACTAACGTAGGTTAGAACTGGGAGGACCTAACCGCAACCCGCTGCTGCGGTTCACTAATTGTCCTGGGCAGGCCACCAACAACACATCTTATATCTGCTCCAGACACCCCGTCAGTCACAGAACACGCAATTCGGCTTTTGTACTGGCCTTTTAATTAATGTCCCCCGCGGCAGTAAAGCATTCTGCAGAGCTAGACTCGGTACACTCGGGCGAACACGACCAAGCATGGCCGCCATCTGCACACCGCGTACCAACCCAGCCCGGCCAAACAAGCCTGGTCGTGTCACGCGCATGAGGGCCTGGCTGTGACACAATCCCAGGGTCAGTGCAATCACAGTCAGGAGGACTCGTCAAAGGCAGCAGCCGCCAACTCGAGCGACTGCATGCCCATCATGGTCCAGTTCAGGCCGTTTCACAGATCGCAGCAATAGCACTGCCATCAAACACTCCTAGTCTAAATCTTCCATTTTTTGACAGCCTGTCCCCGAGGACTGTCCAGTGCATTCAATCCAAACGAGCCGCTCCAGTTAGTTAAGCCATCACAAGATTTCCCCGCGGACACAAGTGGACTTTAGTGCACTAAATCTATGAGACGCTGATTCTCCTTCCGGGCGTCCAACTCCCTCGATCGAGGCCACTGCTTATTTGGCTCTTTTAAACGACTTTGTACAAGTTATCCAAAGTGTACACACCATTCATTTGGCCCCAAAACCAATCGCTTCCGAAACCAATCGAGCCAGCAGTGCCAAATAGCCATTCGACATTTACAAATGACTTTCCAGCGCATGGAAATGGACTTAACCCGCCGGGTGCAAAAAAGAAAAATGACAGAGGCAAAAAAAGTAATGGAGTCACATAAATTTCAAAGATGAACCTTTCCGGAATAACGCAAGCATCACACGTGGCACATAAAAAACAATTTGCGTCAGTCAATAAATATGTCAGAGAAGAAACCGAGGCCCAGAGCATCATCGCACGCCTGCAAGATCCTCTCCATGCACAATCGCCCTGCTATCCTTAATTGAACGATCGAATAAGGCTATCTCCAGTAATCATACTTGTGGTCAGGACCAGAAATCGATCTGCAACACAAAAACCACATTTTCCGCAAATGAATGTGGAAAACCGAAAGTATTTCCATGTATCCGGGGAAAAAGCGAAGTAAGGTGTTTTCCCATGAAAAATCCAAGGACTCACTATCTTCTTGTTGTCTCGATAAAAATCGCAAGGCGGATACCTCGGCCATGGTTACACCGCCAACGTATACAACAAGGATAATTCGTTTATCGTCCATTGACTTCGATCCGGAGTCCGGGCCGCGATATCCTGAAACAAATGTCCTTCATTATTCTTAAGACTCGAAAAAACGAACACTCCTTCACTTTGCGTTTCTTCTTCAATCCCAGTGGCACCGGCCAATCGTTTCAGATTCTCACCAATGATCTTCCATCCTGGTTTCAGAAAGTATGAGCACAAACGACTGGACAACGGAGCGTAACCGCTGTAGACGTAACTCAGATCATTTGGATTCTACAAAAAAGAAAGATACAGCTGATTTCGCTTTTATACAGAATGTGCCTATATTCTCAGACAAATCTCATCGTTTCCTATCTTCCCTAACTCGGTCTGCGGATGCCAGGTCTTGCTAGCAAAAAGCAAAAGCTCAACTTCCTTTTTGATTCAGACTAAACAAAAAATTCAAGCCCACCTGCTCATTGACATCATCTACAATCAGACGAAACGTTCGCTTAATTGGCGGAAAGGTGAATCTTAACACTCCGCTCACTGCAGAGCCTTTCGCGGAGGCCGCAGCTGCAGACGAGCCACTCTGTTTCACGCGAAGCAGTTCCGCCTTCTGCAGCTTGCACAACAACGGCAGCAGGTGATAACCGTAGCTCTGAAAGAGGGACAATCAACCCCTTTCTAATTGCATTAGACAAACAAAGATATAACCTGCAGGAACTCCCTTCTGTACTGATCGTACAGTTTAGTCGGCAGCCCATCAGTGGCCAACGATTGAAGACACATCAGTCGCAAAATCTAGAGCAGCAAGAAAAACCATTTTCGGGAATAAGAGACTATCGAAACACTCGCTTACCTTATTCCACGGCTCTCCTTTGGCCATGCCGTCTTCGATTATCGACAGTGGCTTGTCCGTTTCCACTTCGTTCAATATCTCTACAACAGAAAATCAGTACTATTTTCAACACCAGACCACCCCAAACATACCGTGCTCGGCTGTGATAGTTTCAATGAAGGTTTCGCTTCGAGTAACATCCTTAATCAATTCAGCCACAGTTGTATGGATGGCAGCGCTCTTCTTCGCTGCTTGCAAATACGGCAACCGTTTCACAAATTCCTTCATTTCGTGAACCGTCGTAGCTTTGTGGCGCTCCTGAAACGGGGAGCGTAGAATGGCCAAATGTACTTTGGGGCCAAGTAAGTCAGAAGCAGCTACAGCACGACTCAGGTTGTATGCCAGCCTCCATTCTTTTTTCTCAATAAGCAGTGAATGAGAAAAGTCTAGCTCTGCAGTAATATTCATGCTCACATCAGACTAGTGGATATCTTTCCAAAACGAACCGATGCGCCCCTGTAATCACTTATCAGCTCAACCAATATTTACAAATCGATACTTACTTCCTGCTCCTGCGATATGGCCTTGATAAAACCACTCAGGGTTGCTGGTACGGAATTGAAATTCAAATCACGCAGATCTTGATACAACTCTTCTGCCGAATTTAGAGACATGCTCTTAAAATCGTCCTGACTACTGCTGGATGCTTGGTTCGCTTGTTCGCCTCCGTCCTGCGAAAATTTATCTTTCGGAAATTTAGCGTTAGCTAAAACGGAAAATAAGATTGACGTATTTGGCTTTCTCGAGGGCCAATAAATGTGGGCCTACTGCATTTTATTCCGAAAATTTCATCAATCAATCCTTCATACGTCAACTGAGTGATCATCGGAGTCAACGGATCAACGAGGCGATCGATAATGATCATGCCACCGATCGAAGACGAACTGGCTGTCTGCTGAACAGACTTATTGCGCGAGTCACCAGTGGACTGAGCGTCGTCGTTTTGACGCTCTTTTAGAAGAAAACGGTAAACTTCCTAAAAACAAACTTGGATAGGCATCTTTTGTTGAAAGCGATAGTGATACGATAACAGTCCTTCGTAGGCACTGTGTGCATATACGGGGGTCCTTCAAAAAGTAACGGAAATGGCATAAGCTACGAAGTTGCCGATGATATAAGGAGCAATGTCTGCTTTCAGTGTCAAGTCTTGACTATCACCAAAGATAATGGCATCTTTTTTGGACTCTCCATCAAAAAGTTGTAGCTGTTTGAATATAGGTCACTTTTCACCATGGCCGACTCAGTTGAGGGCTAATGTGGAATTTTCAACTAAACTCGGATGCAAAGGAGCCGAAATCATCGCTGCTCTTCACACTGTTTATGGAGATAAGACGGCTAATCGGAGCAACGTTTATGATTGGATTGACAAATTCAAGGAGGAACGAGAATCCCTGAAGATGACCAACTGTCTGGTCGACCCGCGACCTCAGTGAATGATGAATATGTTCTAGCTGTTTAAGAACTGTTGGATGAAGATCGTAGAATTTCTGTGGAGACGATAGCCCATGAACTTAGCATATCAGTGGGATCAGCTAACTCGATTTTGAAAGGCTATTTGGGATTGACCAAACTTTCAGCAAGATGGGTGCCAAAGGCGTTGCGCAGTGATCAGATGGCTCAACGTGCTGATTGTGCTGTTCACTTTTTGAACAAATTTGATGCGGATCCCGATGATGATTTTCTCAGTCGGGTAGTAACGGGCGATGAGACTTGGTTCTATTAGTATGACCTCGAAAGCAAAATTCAAGGGAAGCAGTGGCTGCCGAAGGGAGGTCCGGGTTCAGTTAAACTCAAATCGGAAAAGTCGGTCAAGAGAGTGATGGGATCACCCTCGTCCACTTTTTACGCAACCAGAGGACCATCACTGGTGCCTATTATGCAGAAGTCCTTCACAAACTGCACGATGCCTTCAAAGAGAAACGGCCTGGCAAAGTTCACTAGCGAGTTTTGTTCCACCACGACAATGCTCCAGCGCACGCCAGCAAGCAATCGAGGGATATTTTGCGTGAATTTTGATGGGAAATTTTGCTGCATCCACTGTACAGCCCCGACTTGCCCCTTCTGATATTTTTCTATTCCCGAAGATGAAGGAAAACATCAAAGGAATCCACTGGGAGTCTGTTTCTTCAGTTGAGTCTGCTGCTTTGAACTGGTTTTAATTGCAGGACCCCAAGTTTTTCAGAAACGGTTTAGAAACTTGGCGTCATCGCATAAAGAAGTGCCTTGATATAGATGGTTGGCATAATGAAAAAAAAAAGATCGCGCAGGCTTGCTCCCCCCCCCCCCAAAAAATAAATAAAAACTACCGTTACTTTTTGAAGCACCCTCGTACTACTTCATACAGAGTAGTCCGACCTGATGTAACTCCACGAACTCAAACTAGCCGAAATCCCGTCCCAGCCACTCACATTTGCTAAATTTCCTTTGAAATACACGTTGGGAATAGCTCCATACAGCTTTTCAAATTGTCTTAATCCCAAGGCCAACGAATGCAAACTGCTTTTGTCATCGTAGATTAAGCAATCCTTTAAAAAACGAGGTGTTGTTGTCACCATCAAGCAACAGCGATTCATCGACGCTCACCGCAAGAATAGACGAGTCTTCCATGGAAGCCAGATCTGTCTCCCATGCATAAAAGAATATTGGCACTTCGCCAATCGTGGCAAATTTCTGTCTAGCGTCGACCTCGTTCAGCTTATTTTCGCACACGACTGACTGGCGGGGTGTGAAAAGCAGATGTAATTGCCTTGTGTCGTCCTTACGTTGCGACCGAAGATTCTCTGCTACCAATTCCATCAAAGGCAGTTTCGGACGACAAATAAAAACAACATTTTGGGCCGAAGAGGCCGGAACTGGACCACGCTGTAATGTGAACATTTCGGAGACGCCGCGTACCTGAAAACAGAAAGCCTTGTAATGAGGTCCCTCTGACAAGACACCCCAGAACTACCCTGATAACCAGCGGACAAAGACTAAAGCAGTGGGCACTTATGCACTATACGGGGCACAGAAAAATTTTTTAAGTCCCGTCAGGACTTAGCTGAAATACCAAGCAGTGAATAGCCTAGAAGGCCTGCAGAACTGCAGAAGGCCTAGACCTCCAGTATATTAGCTAAGGCAGACATGACACGTCACTGCGTTCAAGAATGGGCCGCGACGAACTCACTTTCAACTCTCGAAAATCGGCGATCAGTCCAAATGGTTTCACCAAATCGTGGTCCCATATTATCGACTAAAAACTCAAATGTTCAAATCACGGGAGAAAAACCAAGACCTCTGGCCGTGGGCCTACATACTTACTTTCGACCCATTTATTGAATCCAAAACATCAAACAGCGACTTTCGATTAGCATCTCGAATAACATCCCACGTTACAGCTCGGGAATTTATAGAAGATCCTACGGTCATTTCCAATGTGATTCGATCAACCGGATTTCGGACTAAGTAATGAAAAATCCCATCCCAACTCCTTCCTTCCTACTCTGACTTGATGTTCAGGTGCGCGACAACAATTTCGCGGTTTGTTGCAGCCAATAACAAAAAAGGGCGGCAAACGCAAGAAATTTGAGTTCGTGTATCCTTGCCGCGGCAAGGGTTTGGTGGGTACTGACGGTACATATTGTACACTCCCAGATTCTGCTTCCCCGCAAACGGGGAAGAGGAAAACTAAACCTCAAACCAGACAAGGTTATCCGCTCAATCACGCTGCATAAAATCCATTATAAATATATCGCTAGTGCATAAAGTAAAATCACCAACAATTACCACATGACAACCATGGAAATTCATTTCAAAATCATGCAAAACACTTTCTCATGTTTCACCTAAAAATTGCCATGATTCCGTTCCTCATCACCTGTTTGACTAACAAGTCCACGCCGCAGGTAAATGCCTCGTGTAATCCCACGAATAGGCGTTGTTGTACTGCACTTGCAACCTGGGATGGCGGCTCAACTGGACACTGACTCGATACTTGCCGTGAACCAGTCGACCATTCCACGCCTGCAGGGAAAATGAGTCCTATTCCCATCAATAATGTTGTGAGATTCGAAAGTAAGAAAAGCTACCTTTTGTGCTTGAATGGCTGCAGCTGGGGCCGCAAATTCGACCCAGGCTTGAAATTCAACTAGAATGAGAAAAAATTGTTGAAGAATCTAATACACTGTATGAATACTGACCAGCCATATCAGAATCAATATTACCTCCCTTTAAAAAAAGTTATATTAGCATACCCTTGTTATGGAAAATTAAGATTCGCAGAACAGCGCCGTATTTGATCATTTCCTAAAACAAGAAACGCGTGTGCCGCACTCAACCTCCGACTTATGTGTAGGCTAGATAGCCTACATTGGAGAATATACCACGAGGAGCAAATGGGCTCAAAAACCCTCTAGGCAGGCCCTGGTTGTAGGAGCCAGAGACAACCCGACGGGTTTTAGCCTCGCTTTGAGAAATGTATCGAGCGGCTGTATGCCAAGGCCAGTCAAGGCAACCACATGCACTACCTTCTCCACAGGCCAAACTCACCTACACTCTTTGTCAGGGCACCCAAAGCCGCCCGCAGCGCGTTGACTTACTCGACGCAAAGATTGCACTGTTTCAGGAAAGGGCATATTTTCGTATCTGAGCCACAAAACAGCACCTTGATCATTGACCAACTGAGGGGCAGCAGCGGTTTGAGCCGGGGTCATACATGATTCACTTGCAGGCGGAAGTTGAGCCACCGCACTGGTCCGTCGAGCAGAATCCTAAACATGGGCGATGGGACCAACATTCAGTCTGGTGCAGACTCACTTACCACAGCACCAATGCTAACGTCTAGCATGATACCCATACCAGTGTGCGTCGGTGCTAATTCGGATGAAGAATGCGGTGGCTGAACCAACGATTGAACACAGTTTGCAATTACCTAGAAGAAGAAGACATTACAAACCAACAGAATCTCGTTCTGTATTAACTGAAAATACTCCGATGGCCTGCTTATTGGAGATTGGTTGAGTAGCCGACACTGGTCCTCGACGAGACGGGTCCATTGGCTTCGATGGTTCAGAATCTGTCCGACCCATTGCAAGTAAACTGGATTTCTAAAAAAGGCGTCTGTAATAGCTGGTAATTAATAAATTCCCCAGAACGGACTGACCAATTCCAACCCTGGAATGGCACCAAATCAGATGAACCCTCATGCAGGAACGCAGATGAAAAGCATCTTGAGCTTTAGCCATCAAGCCTGGGCAGACCACACAAGCTCCTGCCTGTCCCCCTTACCGTCGTACCCGCGGGCTTACCTTTTTCGCTGAAGACTTTTCAGTTTGTTGACTGAAATCGACATCTCTCTCAGCCTTGATACATAGCCGGCCATCCGTCGCCGATAGATTGACTGTACTCTCACCCTAGATAGGAAAAGGTCTGGATACACGTGTGAAGTGGCAACACTGGCCATCTTTTGCTTTTTACCTCTGCCTGAGTGAGACCATTGACCCTGCCGACTAAGCACATATGTATATTATGCAACCCCCCATCTACAGTATGTATATTACTTAATCTGCCCGAGTCCGCAACGGCCCTGATGAATCTCGAGTTTTAATAAACACGATTACTCACCCGTGACACCTGCGCGTACATGTATAACGATCTACCGACTGTAGGACGAGGCGATATCGAAAATACAGATCCGTCAGCGCCCCCAAAAGAAGCGGAATGTTCGACTGGTGGGCTAATCGCAGCCGCATCTTTTCTCATCGTCAGTGAGTCAAATTTAGCCTGTAATGCAAAACACAGTTTACAAGCACGCCAACAAGCATGGGAGGCATACTGTGCCTCCTACCCACTCCTTACGCCCGCAACACCCCTGCTCAGTAGGTTAAAGGTAAAGCCCCTTTCTAAAAGGTCTCCGGAACCTTTTAAGATAACAGCATCAGAGGAGCACCCCAGCGGGAACGGCCGCAGCAACCACAAAATGCGCCTGTCCAGCCATGCGTTATCAACTTGGGCTCACCCACTCCATAATGGCTACATTAAAAGGCCCTTAGGTTCGTGGCATCAGCGCACACTGACGGTGGACGATACGCGAGACCCAAGACTCTGGGACAGACTGGCTACTCTGATCCAAGCAAGACTACTTCCCACTACATGGCGGTCCTGAAAGGAAGTCGATCTCGCGACCACCAAGGAACGCTATTTGCAAGAGGAAATACGGTACCTTTTTGGCTTTGTCTTGAGCAAAGGTGGGAGGTGATGGGAGTGAACCGACATCGACACCAAGAGGACGCTAAAACAAATTTTGCATCAGAGGATTCGAGTGAACAAATCCATCTCCTTACTTTGCATCTGATACTTTCGTCTACCGCTGCACCACCCATGACCGTGATAATTACGGGGGTCATGTCCGTTTGCACTTCGGCATCGACACTGCCCACATCCGTGCCCGTGCTCACGTCCACTGCCTCGACCCCATCAGTTTCGGTAAACGCGTCGACCAGGTCAGCCCAACGATACTGACCAGTCCGTTTTTCGAGCAGATAAATAGCCATTTCGGGCGAAATGTAATTCAATTGCTGATCGATCATTTGGACAATCTTATGGACTAATTCTTCCGGATTCAATCTATTATACGAATGGAACAGATTTCGTTGATTTTGGACGATGCGAATGGACTGTGTTGTACGCGTGTCCGGTTCCGGTTTGACGGTTGGAAGATAAGTATTCTAAAAAGAAAGTGGTGGTAGAAATGCACAAGCAGTCTTGTCTTTTGCGGTTGGCGTGCTTTGCAGCCGTGGGACTGCGGGAAGAAGGGTCTCCTATTGAACCCCGAGGCTCCTACCGAGTCCAAACTGACCGCTCTAGAAACGATCACTTACGTCGAACAAATGCTTCCCACGCGTTCTTGACGAAGCGTGCCCCAACGTATGAAATTCATGCCCGTCCCTTCGATCGCATCCGCCGCCAGCCATCGGCTCCTCGCCTCGATTACGACCAACGTCCACTGTTTCAATGTCCGACGAGCACATAGCTGCGAAACACCTTTTGGCCAAATTCAAATATTCTTTTTCACGATTTGCCAAATTGCATTTGATCAAACACGATTTAGGAATATCGCAAGAAGGGTGATTAGCGGCAATGTGGGACACGACCTTACGACGAGCAGAATGTTGATAATCGCACACGACGCATTGGAAAGCAGATGACCAATCATCACCGCCGTGACTCAATACGTGATCGCAAATGCTGATAGCACTGGAAAATCGCTTATCTTTTGAGCACAGAAAACATCGAATTCCTTTCTTGCAGTCGACGGAATTATTCGAAAAATATTGAAGCATAATTTTAGGAACGTACGACGAATCGTCTTGAACCGTCGATCGATTGATCGAATCCATCATCGATGCCGAATACAATCAAGAACTGAGCGTTGAAAACGATCAGAGACTAGGAGCAACTTTTGCTGTTTCGAGATGATAGATAACTAGGAGATGCCGCTGCCGTTCAAGCAGCGGTGAGAAATGGCGGCAATGGGGAAATTGAAATTCAACGGACGCGTCATTTTCCGCACGGGCCGCGCACCTACTGTAGCCCCCTAGCCGACTGTCCCCTGTGGTGATTTGCATGGACGTCTGCTTTGCACGTGCCGACTGTGAAGCAGTCTTGTTTTGGCGGGAGGCTTTGTTGGAGGGGGTGCGGGCACTGCGGCCAGACACTATGCAAGTCCAGCTGATAACTGCTCAACACTGATTTTTGCGTGGTGTTCGGTGGCCATGACGCAGAAGAGTCACAAAACTGGTTTCGTTTCTGGGATAAGAATAGTTCGTGTATTTTTGTTGGCCCTCTGGGACACAATGCACTACGTAGTCCGCTCCGGGTCACCCACTGACTGACGTGAGTCATTGTCCTTTGTTTTAGTAAGCACAGGTGAGTTGAGTGATCTGGACAGTCATTATGGACGAACCAAGATGGATGGGAGTTCAGAAGACGTAAGTAGTCTGCCAATTAGAGTGTGCCACGTGGTGCCGAGGTCAAGTTGTGCTACTTTCCTGTGTGAACCATCACTCCCTGGGATTTGCTTGATGACACTTATGGTGGTAGGCTAATGCTACAGTAGACTGGCACTGATCGATGAAGTATCCGTGTCCTGCACAAACTGGTAATGACTGGGCGCGGGAAGCATCCCGCAAGAAACCCGAACTTATGAGATTTCGACTTCGGCTGACATTCGTTATTTTGTAGACGTCTGGTTCTTCAAGCAATGGTTCCAGCTGCCCCGTGAAAATGACGGAGGCGACTAATTGCAAGAAAAAGGTTATTGCGCGGCACCTGTTGCAACAAGTAGCCGCTTTTTATTTACACTAGTGGTAATTCCCAAGCCTTTTGCCTTACAGGGTAACGTGACGTCGATTCCTGAGAGAAATACGTTCGGGGTTGAAGATTTGGAGGGGCTGTCTATTGAAGATACGCACAACGATAGTCGTGAACCAAGCGCGGCTTCCAGTGTGGTTCGGAGCTCAGAGGTAAGAGCGGTCTGAGAACGCGACTCCTTTTGGTCTATCCTATGACTCCCTTCCATACATACTTTCAGGGGCCCGCTTGTCTGATCGCGAGTCCACTTATAACCGCAGGGAATAGGCTTCTGTAGCATTGGCCTGGGTAGGAGAGCTGGATTCAATGGTGACCTTCTGGTGGATTATTCATCCTCTTCCCCTCCCTAAGCTGCAGAGGGGCTTATATCCGAGCTGCCCCTTTTGGCCCATCCTCTGAAACAGTGTATCTTCAGATGCCGGACAGAGGCAGCGATGATTCCAGTGATTATGACGATGACGGACGGACGGAAGTGTATGGTGTCAGGCAAGAGCCTTTAACGTTTAAAGAGGCTTTTGACCTTCTGAGTAAGTGCGCCTGTTACCGGTGCTACTTTATTTCCGTTTTTCCTTTCAGCCAATCCCGACAAAGAAAACTTCTCTTTTTGGCCACCGACTCGCCCAGTAAGTGGCGAAATGTACATGTACAAGCTAGGCACTACTCGTAAGACCTGCTGATTTTATGATTTGCCCTCCTGACTGATTCGCGCGTGTTCGGGACTTATTGGGTGTTCGGGAGTTATGCTCGTCGTCAGTAGATCTAAAATCCCAATTTTTCAATTTGTAATATTGCTAGTGTGTTGTGAAGAATCATATCACTGGAGCAAAAGTCTGATCGAGGACAAAGCTCACTCATCAGTTCTTGCTCGCTACTACTTGAACAGATCCTATGGGGACAGTTGAAACGCAGCAGTTTGTAAGGCGCCCCTCTGCATTCCTAAGCAATGAAAACAGTCTCAGTTTTCGACACACACACAGACCACATATCCGAGCACAGATTTTATGATTCGTCTGTCCACGCCACGGTCTTCATTACCGATTTCCACCCACGCACATTCAAGCATTTGTCAAATCATAGGTTTGGCTGTTTTGAAACCCAACCCTGGAATAGGAGGTGTGAATCAGGTCACGATCGGATCCAACAAATGCAACTGATAATGCCTAAACTGTAAACTTACAGGTGATCAAGTCGCGGATGACGGCTACGAGTGGCTGAAAGATAGCGGGCCTAGGAAACTCCCGAAGAAGCAGCCGCTTATCGTCAGATGGCTGAAGCGCGCTGTAACGGAGGAAGAGCCGTACGAAGACTATCACTTCTCAGCTTACATGTACAAACTAGCAAAGGGGCCGTCTCCGTTGCTGGTCCACTACGTCGGAGATGAAACTATGGCCAAAAGAGTCGAGGACGACAATGCGTGGGAAGCATTGAGGTGTCAGCCGCATCTTCGGAGGACTTGGAGATTGACTCCGTGATGACCCAAGAAGCGACGCAACCCGCTTTTGAGAAGATGCACGCCACCGAACTGGAAGCGAAGGCGCATGAACATGGATCGAAAGGCGCCTTACTGCCCAGAGGGGAATTCAACTTGCTCTATACTCTTGGCAAAGAACTGCGTGACTTCTTTAAGATGCATCGGGTCAAGTTTGGGCCTTTGAATAATATGATCTACCTGGCCAATCAATCGTTGCTGGATGAGTTGAACAAGCTGCTCGATCCGCCTCTCAATGTGACCACCAGGCTGATGGAAGTGCACTACGACACCACGTTCGGCATTGGCGATCTGTTCATTTCTGTTTTCTCATTCCGTCATTATCTGCTTGTCGGTGAGCCAGTCGTCCCGTGCGCTTTTTTGTCCACCAGCGGCGTGTCATGGAAAAACACACCGATTTTCTGAGGCGTCTGCAGGACGATTGCCCAAAACTGGCCGAGAAGGAGTTCATATTTGTCACGGACCATGCATTTCGACATGGGTCGTTTGCATTCTCTTATGCGAAACACTTTTATTGCTGGAAACACATCCGCGACGACGTACGGTGGTGGATGGTCCAACACTCTGGAGAAGAGTGTCAGCGGTTGGACGACGGGCGGTCGTATGTAGACGATTTGGATAGACTACTACGGTCGGAATCCGCCGAGGTAAGCGATCCGTTTTGGCCCATCTTTTCACTGCTCGTCGTAGCTTGACCTCTGGCTCGCGTGCTTAAACTAGCTCACTTGTCAGTGCTGCCCACGATCTGCAGTGCTCGACTTTACTTGCTTGTGACAAGCTGGAAAAATGCTAGCCTAACTAGTGGATGAGGTGGACAATGGAATTGCTTATAACACGTGACAAGCAATTGCATTGTCGATGTTTCCAGTGGCCTATCAAGTACGTGCCTCTACCAGTCACATGGCACGCATGGCTCCTCCTAACCCCTATTGCTGATTAGTGGCGCTTCTCATATTTTCAGGATTACGAAAAGCGCTTGACGGCAATGAAAAAAAATGGACGCCTGCGTTCATGAAATATTTCGAGGAGGAGTTGGACACGGATCTCAGAGAGAAGGCTTGCTCTTTCGTGGTCGGACCGTACGGCATTGCATCGAAATCCACTGACACTTTCAACGTGATGCTCAAACGGCACGTCGACTACCGAACTACGGAATTCGAGCACCAGAATTACTGCGGTCGGCTAGACGTTACGACGCCTGAAGTGGTTATGCTCTGTGACATTCCACTACGAAGTGGCCGTTGGAATGTGCGGGTTTGGTAAGGTGATCTGTACCGTATGCAGTGAGGTCTAGGTCTGATGACATGGCACATACACATGCATGCAACAAATCGCTGGTGGTCCAACTGGGATTGTCAGCTCGACCACTCCCTTCGCCAGTGCCGGTTCGGCCAAGTATGGTGTTGACAGCAACTTCGTATTTTTTCAGGCAAGCATCCCATCAAGCCCAAATTGAACCGTTTCAAAAAACTCTGTTGCGATTATTATGACCGCGTCGAAGTATTACACTTGAGTCAGGTGTTTGATGTGGTCACGGAATCCGTTCGAATGGGTCTGCTTCTTCTGACGACCGAATCTCGCAAGAGAATGACTCGGTTCTCAGTGACCCCCGACCGCCACCTCGTAGCCGATGAGTCGAGCACGGCTAACAGTAAGGAAGGTGAGTGTAGGTGTGGCACATCTAAGACCTCTCTTTTTCAGCGGCGAGGTCCAAAACATTTCAGCCAAAGGCCCGAAATCTCGTACTTCCGAGTTGGACATGGCTCGGGAACTATGCCAGCAGGTACGACTGTCCTCTGAGGCTGCTGCCGAGCTAGTTCCAGTTACCACTTTAGGAAAACGTAACGTTAATTCCTGCAGAGGGTGCGTTTGCTGTGAAGAACGCGACAGTAAATTTGCCTCATATCGTAACCCTGTTTCCGAAGGAGACGTGCAACTGCTTGTTGAAATCGCCGTGCTCTCACGTCTTGGCCGCTCGGGTGTCTGTTGGTAAGGTTAAAGTGGCTATTGTAGTAGGTGTGTTTGGCCTGTGGAGAAGGTAGTGTATGTGGTTGCCTTGACTGGCCGCCGCATACAGCGTATCAGTTTCCTTCGTTGGCCACTCCATACGCTCCTCCAGGCGAGGCAGAAACCCGTCAGGTTGATGTCTCTGCCTCCTACCACTAGATGGTATCTTCTCCAATGAGGGGCTATTCCGCCTATTATACTGTTCCAGTCCGATTTATAAAGGTTCAGTGGCTTGCTTTAGGGATGTATAAAGACAAGGACTGATCGCGTGAGTGGCGATCAGGTCTGAAGCGGATTTGAAGCTTTTTCGTATTGTGCTGAATATTCAAGCGTGTTTTCTGTTGTGACACTAACGTTGGTCAGGATGACCGTTCGCCGCATGTGTGCTGTACCGCAGGCACCTATTAAGTGTGCTACGAGGAAGGAGTGGAGTCTTATGTCCGGGTCTTATATCCTATGCCATTTTCGTGTTCACTGTCTGTGCCTATTCTGTAACATTTACATGGTTTATTCATTGCTATGACAAGAAAGTGAAGAAACAGTACAGCACTGAACTCACGTACACGTCATCTATGGACTGAACTAGTTATGACTCCAATTCCAATTCGGTCGCTTGAAAGTTTCCGAATTGACCACGAAGAAGACGGAGGCGAGATAGGAGCAGAGAGCAGTGGCAATCAGAATGGCCAGGATGCAATAGGCGATGCACTTGGAATGGTCGGTGGCCATACTAACGTATAAATGATGTCGGGAGTGCGAAAGGGGACTTCTGCCGGATGGCGGTTTGGGGATCCAGATTTGCTTGTGTCTCGTAGTGAAGCTGGAATCCACTAATTAGATGAAAGTTCATAGGTTAATTTCATGGTCACATATTGTTTGCGGCCGATACCTGAAATTCGTCGTGGAGAGGAGATCGACTCACGCAAGGGCGACACAGTGGGTGCTGCTGGCAAGAGAATGGCGCGCCTAGGCACTAAACGGTACCACTATTCTGGGCAGGGACATCAGTCACGTGCTGCCCCAACGGCTACTGCCCTCGACCAAGGCGAAAATAAATTACGCCCCAACGAGGAAAGACCAGACCGGGTGATCGATGGTGCTGCATGTCGTGTCGCTCTCAATTCACCAGTCGGAGGGCTAATTGAAAAGGTAACGTTGGCTAAGGTGAGTATCAATCTTGGGGTCTCAGGTGTGTGAAGGTTTCGTGGTCGACTGGAAAACAAGGGGGTGACAGTGAAAAATGGAAATCCCTTGGAGCGGCACTCTTGAGCTGTGTATAGGAGTAACAAAGGGAGACGCCGGTCGTCTAGCGGTCTAGCTTATGACATCATGAAAGCTAGCCAGCTATAAAGCCACAGGAAATGGAAGTCCAGTAAAAAACACAGGGAAAAAATCACTGGAGGCCATAGGAATACTGTCACCGCCTCTGGGCCGTCTTTGTCACGAGGGGGTTGTTGCCCAGGGATTTGTCAGAGGTCCGACCATGGGGTAAAAATAAGAGGGTTATGACTTTTATGACTTCGCGAGCGCTAGCAAAGAACGTGAGAGGCGTCTGCCATGCCAGCCCAAGAGAATTTATGTATATATGCAATGCGGTGACAGACGAAAGGGGGCGGGATACATTTTTGTGGGGCCTTACTGCCGCATTTAGCTGTGATTCAATTGTGCCATTGTGTTTCAGCTTCGAGCAAAGCCTGGGCTTTAGGATTTGGTGCTGCTCTAGAGACCAGTCGTTAACTACGCCAATAAGAGACGACGAGGATTCCTGGTCCTCTTCAGCAATGCAAGTCGGGCGATAATTTTGTTGCAAGTCATGGAAATGGTGATCGTATGGGCATAATATTGTTCAAAACCTTCTCCCCTCTGTGTTGTCTATGGCACTCATCGCAGTCACACTGCGCACGCCACTCGCCATCGTGACTATGGGACATCAATCTCCCTAATTGATCACCCCTCCGCCCAAAAACGAACGTTCGAGGTCTGGAGTCAGCGCGGATGAGTGATTAGCGCAAACTCGAGGACTATGCTGAACAGAAGTTGGAGCCGGATTTGGACATAAATCACGCGCCATGTTGGACCGAAGCACGAGATGGCCAGACTGGTTTGACCGATCATGTAGGGTGTCTTGAGAGTGTGTATAGTACGCACAAGAGGGGATCAGTGCGAGGTATTGTCTCGGGACGCGGGACCTATCTGTGAAGGTAGAGTCGAAGTGAAGTGAAAGGATCGAGAAATTTCGGAAAATGGACCCAGTGTACCGGATGGTGCTATTCGGAGTGTGGACATGTATTGTGCAAGGGAGAACAGGTAGGCGAAATGGCCAGGATATCCCGATATGCTTGTCCAGTACGAGATAAGGATTGCTACAGGGTGTAAAGTACAGTACTGTCTTCTAGTGCCTCTCTTTCATTGTAGTTGAGATGTCTCATTGATTGAAACATTGCTTGCTCTGTGCTATACATACTTGCTAGTGGTGTGCTAGTTCCATCACAACGGGACAAACACAATCCCTAGGATAATAGGTCCAGCTTTCTGGCAGCCTCACGGCGCTTTCAGGGATAAGGTGGGTGAGAAGCCTAAATGCTGTCACCTGACAGCAAGTTTCGGAGAGAAGAAACCACCTGTAAAGAAGACATACAGGAAAGAGAAGACACTCTGTACTGTCTAGCAGCCTTTTTTTCTGTTTTCAGTGCCAGCCAGGCAAGATCTTTGCAACCGTCTGCCGCATTTGAGCGTCTGTTCTCAAAGCCGCATCGCCGCTGACACGAATCCAGTCTCATCACCATCAAGAAGCAATAGTGGCGATGAGCAGGCCTCGGATAGCCAGCGAGGCCAGTACTGTCACCAATTCCAAGCCAACTTCGAGTTCTACTGCATAGGAGAGGGACGAAGCGACCAGAAAGCGGCTGAATTCTGTCCAACTTACGCTGAAATATGTGGACTGAGTTCGGGTCCGAGTGAGAGCCAGGCGAATCAGGGGGATACGGAAGCCCAGTTGAGAGAGATATGTCTTAAGTACCAGCCCATTGCTCAGAGGTACTGCACTGGCCCTCCGTCAGAAAAGGGTGACGTGAAACAGAACTGCGATCGATATCGATCGAACTGTGGTCAGCTGTTGGCGCAGGGTAGAGGGGGCGGTATGGTGCCCCAGCCGAGACAACCGACGCCGGGCTGCGTGCAGTATCAGCAACTGTGAGTGTTTGCATAGGCTGCATCAGGCGGGCTGCCAAAACGGTACTCGTTGCAGGTACTTCTCAAGATGCGCTGCTCAAAATCCGACCACGCAGCAAGAGATTACCTTCTGCCAGAACTTTGCTGAGGCGTGTAGTCCGGACGACCTGGTTCCGCAAGCTGCTCCTCAAGCACGGCGTACATCTCCCATGGAGGGAGGGGCTTCAGACGTACCCAATGTTCCCCCACCCAGACCGCCCAGTCGATCAGGTCCAGTAGATTCTGGACCACCGAGGCAAGCGCCGCTACGGGGTTTGATGAGCAGACCAATGCTGGGCAGTGGTTTGGGAGGTGGGGGAGGAGGTTCGCCCATGACCGTAGGTAGTGGCACGCAAGTGGGCAACCTGGCTGGAGTCAGTCAAGGCACGAGTATCGATCCGCTTCGAGGAGTGAATACTGGCAGGAACGTGAATGCGGGTCCAGTGGCTGTCAGCTCGGGCAGCGGTGTGGATTTCGGTGGATTGATGCCAGGCATGGGCGGTGGGGGTATTCCTGGATTGGGAAGTGGCATCCCAATGATTGGAAGGAGAAAACGGAGTGTGCACTACGACCCGAGGACGGGCCAGATACTTCTCTGGTATCCGTTCTTTGCTATGAATTGAAGAGATGGAGGATGCTTACTGTCTGTGTGCTTTGATGATGATTTGCACATACGAGTAGAGCCTCCGTGTGTCATGATTCTTTACACGTCTGCGATTTTTACTGCACGTCTCTCGCATCTTTAAAGAGTTCACTAGCGGTTTCCCCGTGACAAAAGTATGCCCTTTCACCGAAGTGTCCGACATGATCATCAGGGCTGATCGTGAGTGGTTGTTGATGCAGTCACTGTAATTTTCTGGCCACCTGCGGTCTGAAATACATAAGATGATTTACGTACCTAATGTGCTTTATCGTCCTCGAATGCGCATACCCGCGTTTGGTGATGTGGTAGAACAGCAACATGCTGACGCACAAACACCGATAAATCGAGCAAGTAGCAAACATCCTGGAAGATTCTTTACGTCAAATGGGTCCCCCTAGGTAGAAACTAAATGAGTACCTATTTAGACTGCCTGTTCGAATGAGCTTGTGGACACCTCGTAGCTGTTATCCGACTTCGAGTCTTAGTGTTCACTGAACACTGCGAGTCAAATCAAATTGCGGATCAGCAACCACCTGCCGCACAAACAAAATTCAATTTCGCGCTTTCTAATATAAGAATCCGGTCCTGTACGAGTGTGCGCGGTTACGTGATCGCAATACCTTTTTCAGTTCATTTTAGAAACTTTTTGATTTGTTTTGTGGGACGCTCGTCTTGTGCAGTCTGCTGGGTCGATCTATAGCTAGTCTAAAATACTTGTAAAACCTGCAGTTACATGGCAAATCATCGTTTCGATTGCCGTCTATTCATACTTGCATCGCGAAACATCTTGTCAACGAATAGCGGCGGAGTGATTTCGAGAAAATGCCTGACACGACCTATTTGTTCAAGTTGTTTATTCAATCCGAGAACTGCTTCTGTATCGAGTAAGTGCTCCTCGAACTTGTTGTCTTTAAGGGATTGTGGTGAGAGAATTGCGGGACTTAGAGGTTAGAGAACCTGGTTAGTCTGAATTGTCAATGTATCGGCGAAGAGACTGCTTAGAGGACCCACCACTGGTGACTTTGAACCAAAACCACGCTTTGTGCTGTGTAAGAATCATTCAAAGAAAACTGGGAGCTGTTTTTTCTGAGTCATTTCGTGTAGGCTTGTATGTCTGGAAAATGTATGCTACTTTTTTACCTAACTGATCCTGTTCAGGCATTTTACTTCGACTTACCCATAATACAAGATCGTTTCACACAACTTCATATTGTGGCCAGAGGAAGAATTATTACGAGATCTTGGGTATTCCAAAAAATGCGTCGCAGAAAGACATAAAGAAGGCCTATTATCAGGTAAGACACGGTTTTTGTTTGGCATTGATTGAGAAATCACGATCTTATACTGTGTTTTAGTTGGCCAAGAAGTACCACCCAGATGTGAATAAGAATGATCCTGAAGCACAGAGAAAGTTTCAAGAAGTCTCGGAAGCGTACGAGGTAAGGAGCCCGTTGTTTACCCGTCTGATCTCCCATCTGTTGCTGCATGGACCTCCCACCCACATCCCTCCATGGCCTAAAATGGTGGGCACACGGGATGTGTGTAAGAGTCGCTGCACTCCCATTATCTCAAGAGCCGATTGAATGTCCTAGCAAGCAGGCTCTTTAATTTCAGGTACTGAGCGACGATGGTAAACGGACGCAATACGACCAGTGGGGCTCGGCATCTCAGCAGATGGGCGGTGGTGGGGCTGGTCCGACGGCGGGCGGTCCGCAATGGCAAGGATTCCACTCTACTATCGATCCCGAAGAGCTATTCAGAAAGATATTTGGAGATTTTGCGAGAGCTAGCAGAGGCGGCAGTGGCTCGAATCCGTTCGGTGCTGCATTTGGCGATTTCGCTGAGACTGAATACGGATTTGGTTCGTCGCAGGAAGTAAGCTGCAACTGGCTTGGAAATTGGGATATTAATAATTTTTTTCAGGTCATGATGGATTTGACTTTCGAAGAAGCAGCCCGTGGTGTTAGCAAGGACGTTCAACTCAACGTGGTCGACACGTGCATGAAATGTAGAGGTAGCAGGACGGAACCGGGCTACACCATGGTGCAGTGTCCTTACTGTAATGGTACAGGCATGGTAAGTCTCTTTGCGCTCAACGAAACATGGGCTAGTTCGTAATTTGTTTTCAGGAGACATTCTCGCAAGGGCCCTTCATCATGCGTCAGACGTGTAGAAAGTGCGCCGGTACTGGTCAGTTCAATAAGAACCCGTGTTTGGACTGTCAAGGCACTGGTAATAACGTCCAACGACGGAATGTGACCGTCCCTGTGCCAGCTGGTGAGAACTTTTGACAGGTAGGACCCAAGGAAACATACTCAGGGACGTGTTGTAGGTGTGGAGGATGGTCAAACTGTTCGAATGCAAGTGGGAAAGAAGGAAGTGTTCATAACGTTTAGGGTAGGTCTGGCTGCTGACGCGTTCTGTGAGGTGAGCAAAGGAAGACCTGTGTTTAGGTGAAGAAGAGCGACGTGTTTAGACGCGATGGTGCTGACGTGCACACCGACGTGGGGATCAGTATTGCTCAAGCTATACTGGGCGGAACAGTGCGTGCACCTGGAATTTATGAAGACGTGACCATCAACGTAAGTGGTGCGAGTTGTAGTGAGGGAACAGGACAATGGGACTTCTCTTGTAGATTCCTGCTGGCACATCTTCTCACACAAGGATGCGATTGGCCAACAAAGGAATCAAGAAAGTGAACAGTTTTGGATACGGCGATCATTACGTCACCATCAAAATCAAAGTGCCGACGTAAGTTTTGAAAGAGTTTGACCGGAAATAAGATTTTCGGATAAATACATTTTAGGAAACTGAGCGAGAAGCAGAAAGCGTTGATAAAGGCTTATGCAGAATTGGAGAAGGAAACGCCGGGCACGATTCGGAATGTCACTGAAACTAAAAGAGGTGAGAGGAGCCATGGGGCTGTTGGGGGGGGATGGATGGGGAAGGCATTCTGAGGGTGGATAGTTAATTGTTAATGGGTAGTTCTGGTGAGGGGTGCGGTGGACGGGTTAGTCCCAATCATACTCTCATTGTTGACGGTTGGTTTTCCTGCTCGTTGTTTTAGGAGCAGACGAAAAAGCAACCGTTGACGATGAAGAACAGGGACTTCTCGGAAAAATAAAGAAAGCCATATTTGGATAGCCGCTAAGCTGACGTAGGCGCAGAAACTTGGATTGAGTCGTTCGGCTATACAGTACTGTATCCTCTTCCTAGGTCGGCGAGTGGTCGAGGATCCGGACGGTTCAGTGGAAAGGATACGGAGAAGTCTTTCGGGTGATGAGGCGAGCGAGCAAGATGCGGTTAGTCAGAAACCTTGATGCAGATGACTGCGCCCTCTAGCGACTGCTTGACGTTGCCTGTTTTATGATAAGAGGATGGACTGTAGTAAAATAGGAGTCTGATGTCGATGCAGTTGACAGGGCGGACGAATGTGGTGGCTAACAAAAGAAGCAACGTCAAGTCTTGGCCTTCTTGGTTTTTCTTATTTGAATTCCCGCTTGTTGCTGTAAGCAGATGAAATATATTCTTACCTGCACTTATTTGCAAGCCGTCTGCCTGCCAGCTGGAAAAACAATAGGTAGAAGAAATTTTCGCTGCTTTCCGACCGAACGAAAAAAGTGATTTTAGAAGCCAGACTAAAGATGTTTCGTAGATTTTTGCGTATCTGTTTGATGCAATAACTGAGCATCGATTTCAGAAATTAGTGAGCAAGTTATTGTAAATACGGAGATTGTTTCGTGCACAAAATGCCCTGCGCTGACTGCCACAATCGGGATTTAATCATTTCTCAATTGAAAGCAGCCTTGGAAGAACGAGATCAACAGCTTTCCGTAAGTTTACTATAGGCTCGGCTGAAAATGCAGTAGTTAGGGTCAAGTTTTTTGCACTGTGATTTGTGAGCTTTCCCCTTTAGATTTCTCGGATGGCATGTTCATGGGGTGTGTGACAAAAAAAGAAATGAAATTTTTCGTTCTAGGACGTGAATGCGAAATTGGCTAAGCAAAAATTACAATCAAAAGCAAAATTTGCGCAGTTGAAGTACCAGATTCTGGAGAATGTGGCAGAAAAAGTATGTTGTGATTTTCTTGGCGTTTTATTTAGCTTGCTTCGAGGTGACCTTGTTTGCAGGAGGGACCAGAATCGCAGAAATTGGTAGAGAATTTGATGACAAAACTGGATGAGACGGAGACCCAATTGTCACAATGTCGAGAAGAACTGGACGGTCTGAAGAGCGCGTTGTCGCAAAGTGGGGCGAAATTGAAAGAGAAAGACGAAAAGATAGGGGTATGGTGACTGAGGTGCAAGAATGCATGAGATTTAGGGCCGAACAGGTTTTACGTCAGTGGCTCTGCAAATGCATGTCGACCTAAACTTCTTAGCAGCCCTTTGAGTTTTGATTTCTAAAATTCCTTTGACCAGCAGCTTAACTTTGCGGCCTTCGAATTCGGACTGTATTCCTCTGATTCGAGGGACCCAAACTTTCTTTTGATCTTCTCGAATCGTGCCTTTTTGATTGCAGGCCTTAGAAACCGCGGTCAAACGTCTGGAAGAAATTAAAGAGAGCGAGTATCGCGACCATTCTGAACACCGATCAAGACCTCATCGAGCCCCGGCCGATTTGACCAGCGAGGAAGATGAAACGGACGACGAAGAATTACGCGAACGGATTCGGCAAATGTACGCTCAAATGGTCTATAAGGATTCAAAAATTGTGGACTTGAACGAATTGATTTTGCATCGCGATCAAAAGATACTGGATTTGCAAGAATCGTGTCGCGAACGTGATGAAGTGATTTGGGCGAAAACCAAAGCTGTTCAGGTTAGCCATTTTTTTTAAGTTGCGACCATTATAGGCTTCAAAGTTCGTTGATTTTCAGGTCTTCCAAGAAAAATTAAACTTCTACGCAAATCGAGAATTCCGGGACGTTGCAACCGAGACCACTGCCTTTATTCGCGTGGATGGCGATACCGATAGCCTTGGTGGACCCGGACGAGCTGTTGCCTTTTATCGGCCAGCCGAGATGGCATTTCGAGGAGACGACGACGAAAGTAGTGTAACAACCGAAACCAGATTTGACATGTCTAGCTCCTTATTGGAGAAGTTCAATGAGGTGAGCCGCCAGTTTTCTGACTCCACTTTCTAGGACTAAGTCACTTTTCGTTTCCAGCTGGCGGATGTTATCAGAAATTCGAATAATGGCGTTTCGAAGTCCACCACACCCAATTTGAACGCACGATTGTCAGATATGCTGCAGCAAATCGAACTGCTTCAAACCCGTTTAGTTGCCATGGAGAAACAGCAGAAGGAGCAAGTGAAGAAGAAGCGCGAAAAGAAGGTCACGTTTAATTTCACAGAACAGGAACGCGAGCAAGAATTGGTGGCGGTCACGGAGAAAGTAAATTGGTTTTCCTTGTGCGAGAGATCTTATGTTATTAAGACTCACCTTCGGGTATTTTTAGCTGCACCAAGCTGAGCTAGCTTGTTCGGATTTGAGGGAAGAGAATGATGACCTACGATTGACCATCGCCGATTTGGAGCGACAATTGGCTTCAAATTCAGAGTTTGCTCCGGAAGCAGGTGAGCGGCAGGGAGGGAGGGTGTATAAGGCGTTCATACGACTCGCTCTATAGGTGATAGGAGAGCGGAGCGAACCATGCGCGTGGCCACAGCTAAGGAACTTTGTCAGCAATATGATGGTGCTTCTTTTCAGATAAATACGCAGACTTGGAAAGCCATCTTACGGAGGCGCTGGAGACGATGGAAGCGCTCAGAGCTGAACTTCATGACAAAGAAGAGGAACTGGACGATGTGAAACGTCAGGCGGAGTCGACGCTCACGTCGCGAATCGAAGAACTCGAACAAGAACTGAAACAATGGCAACGTTCGTTCTCGGACAAAGAAATAGAACATAGAGAGATAGTTGCTGGATTGGAAAGCCGACTGTTCGACGTCGAAATGGAGAGTGGCAAATTGGCACAGCAAAAGGAAATGATTCTGTCTGACGTGGACGATATGCGTGAAGCCATCGAAACCTCTCAGCAATTGATCAACGGCCTAGAAAATGACTTGCATACTGCCAACAGCGAATTGGAGGAAGCTCGTGCAGCCTTGGAGACTCAACGTCGGGAGTATACGGAGCGAGTGACGGCGTTGGAACGAGACCTAAGCAACCAGAAGTTGAGCGCTAAAGCATACGAAACGAAACTGCGTGGGGTGGACAGAGAGAAGGACCGTTTATCTGAATTGTTGGAAGCTCAAAAGCAAGAATGGATTTCGCTGAAAACGGAGGGAAAGGAGGAAGGAAAAGGATTTCGACTCAAGGCCAAAGCGTACGAGGCCAAGTTCCGTATTCTGCAGGATGATAACGAGCGATTGGAGAACTTGGTGGTGGAACTGAAGTCGATCGCGGATACGGTGCAGGCTGAGAAAGCCGATTTGACCCGTGATTACGAACGAAAATTAACCGAATTTGAACAAGAAGCTAAGGAAAATCTAGTCCTTATCGAACGTGCCATGGCGGAACAGAAAGTGGAAATCGAAACGTTAAAGGCGGAATTGAGTTCGGAGGCGCGTTTGAAAACTAAAGCCTACGAGGCGAAGTGGAGAAGTATCGAAAGGGAGAACGAACGACTAACCGAGACAGTGTCCGAGTTGGCCAAATCGATTGAACGGCACGAAGGAATGAAGACGCAGCTGTCGGAGGAAGTAAATCGTTTGAAGGAGAAGGTGAAAGAACACGAGACAAACAGGCAGAAGGGGGAAGGCGAGCTGACCGAGTTGCGAGAAGCGATTGAGAAAGGCGAACGAAGGGAGACAGATTTAAAGGCGAATCTGGAAAAACTGCGATCAGCCTTGGATGCAAAATCAAACGAGTGCACAGCCTTAGCGGACGAACTGACCGAAGCTCAATCGTCTGTCAAATCTTTAAATTCGCAATTGGATGTGAGAAGAAATTCGTTGGATAAATTCAAAGAGCAAACTCGTCTATTGACGGAAGAAAAGCACGATTTGGAAACGGATTTACATCGATTATGGGACGCGGAGAAGACGATGAAAAGACGAATTGGCGAATTGGAGCTTGAAAATAATCATCTGAAAGAAGAATGTCAGACACTGAGGAGTCGATGTCGGGTCGCGGATGGCGAAGAACAGAAGCTGTTCGATTTGACCTCTTCTTACGAGCTGCTCAAACAAGACCACTCAAAGTTGAAGGAAAAGATTGAATTCATGGAAGCCGCATCATCGAGTCAGTCGAACCGATTGGTAGCCGAGTTGCAACAGTGGAAGAACAATGTGAGCGAATTGGAAGGAGAGAAAAGTGCCCTGGTTCAAGAATTGGTTCTGTCTAAACAACGCTCCGTGGATTTGGGAGAGGACAAGAAGCATTTGGAGGCTCGTCTAGTTGAATTAGAACAGCGGTACGCGGCAGCGTTAAACGAGATTGACCAGTGCAAGAGGTCTTTGCAAGCGACCATGGAAGAAAATAAGACGTTGCAAGCTAGCGTTCAAACTTCTGCCGGTAAGTGCGATGAGCTGAGAACATTGTTGGAGCAGGCAAGGATGGAGAACAGCTCAATGCAAGGAATGATGCAAGAAGTAATCAATTTACAAGCGGCCATGAGAACAATGGAGGACGAGAAGAGGGCGTTGCAAGAGTCGATGAAGGTGGCAGCAGACGAGAACGGTCTGCTACAAGCGACTCTGAGGAGAAGTGAAGATGAGAAGGCGGCCTTATGGAATGAATTATCGCAATACAAAGTGGATAAAGCGGGATTGGAAGAACAGTTATCCCATCTCCATTATTCGATCGAACACCTATCAGGATTGCAGTCGGAGAAGAAAGCGGTGGAAGAACAAATTTTGCAAGTGCAGTTCGAGAAAGGAACTGTGGAAGGGCAATTGAGTGCGGCGCGATCGGATATTATGTCACTGAGTCAGCAACTTTCGACGACTCGAAATGAAAGGGATGAATTGGGAATGAAAGCCGCAAATTTAGAGCGCCAAGTTTTGGTGCTGCAAGAACGATTGGCGGTTACGATCGATCAGCAGATGGCTTCGCCAGATGAGCAGAACCAGCATTTAGTGAATTTGCAGTCGGAACGAAATCTTCTGGAAAACGAACTTTGGCAATCAAAGGAGAAATATCAGAAAACTGTGGAAGAAATCAGGAATCCGCAAGAGCATGTTCGTGAGAAGGAAACAGCGGGGAGAGAGTGTGATCAGTTAAAGGAAGAAGTACAGAGATGTATGGGCGACCTAGCGGCGAGGGATGAGACCATTGCGATGTTAGAGAATGAGCGGCAATCTCTTCGAACGAGTGAAGCTAATCTGAGCACACGCTTGACTGAGATGGAGAAAGAAAGTCGACGCCTTCTGAAAGAATTACAACTCGAAAATGAACGCTTGAAGGACTCGAAAGTAGAAACAAGAATGAATGAAGTGGAAAACTCTTACGCAATGTTAAAATCGGAATTTCAAGACTTGAGCGATCGAAATGAAGCCTTATCGAATCAGCTGCTGGAATTCCAGCAAGAAAAAGCGCGATTGATTGAGAAGTCGATGGAGCTGGAAAATGATCGTCGGAAATTGGGCGAGGAACGTCAAAGCTTATGTGCAGAGATCGTCGCCTTGAATGAAAAGTTGGCAATGGCTGATTTGTTGGCGGAAACATTGAAGCACGATATCGAGGCAGTGGTGGAGGAAAACGAGGCATTAAAGGCTGCTGGCGATGAAAGTGGAGAAAATCGAGTGGAAGAAATTGAAGGGGAAGACGCCAAGATCGATATTATGGCGCAGTTGGAGAAACAGAACCGGGATGCTCAAGAAAATTATCAGCAGCTAGTCATGTACTATACCGAGTTGCAGTCGGCCTATGCCACTATCTGCCAACAATATGAGCAAATGCGGAATAAGCCATTGATGTTCGATGCGGAGACAGAAATGGATTCTAGTGAGCAGACGGATGGTGGCAAGGAATGGGTGGAAGTGGGGGTGAATACGGAGGATGCATTGTTACCTGTGCAGATTGCTGGCAGCGATTCGCCTGGTAGAAGCAATACTCCTGATCAGTCGCGGTCTGATCTGATCAAACTGAAAGCGAAGTTGAGGAAGATGGAAAAGGCGATGGAGGCGTTGGAAGCGAAGAATCGGTGAGTGCTGGAGGTCTATGCTAGGGCTCGTATAAGAGGATCGTAGTAAGGAGGATAGATGGTTAGAGGTAGTGGATATGAGTAAAAAATGTGAAGGAGCACGGAATATACGCTTTTTTGTTCAGTGCAGCGACCGCATGCTTGACATCGGTTTTCAGCTGATGTTTTACGTCTAAGTCTTTGATTTACAGTCCTTTTTTCAGGTACTTGCAAGAAGAAAACAGTGCAGCAGAGACGCGAATAGCAGAATTCGAAACAAAACTTACAGCAGCATCGGGCTTCAATCAGACACAAGACAACTTGCACGAATCTGGTATCATGCTCGACGATGAGATCGTTCAGCAGAAAGTTCATCAACCAGTTTCATATAGTAAGGAGTGAACTTTAACTCATACCGAATCAAGATCGCGTTTTTGGATCTTGAATTAGGGCTCGTATCTTCGCCTCGAACCATGGCTTGAGTCAGTTTCTCTTGTCGAGTGAACTAGTTGTTTTATGCGAGAGGAGGGAGAAGAGTGGAGTTCGATCTCTATGCGAGTTGTCATAGATGGAGTAGGTGTATGGAGAGTCCATTGATGGGAAGTTCAGAGCCGCAGTGACGCGACAAATCCTGCTTGCTCGTGTAGCCATGATTCTCTATTTTCAGCGCCTTCATTATCTATCGCTAATGATTCAGAGAAGATACTTCGATCACAGATGCACGAATCAACCCCGCAATCAGATGCTGAAACCGAAAGGAAGATCGCTGTTGCCATGGCGGAAGCGCAAGGATTTCAACAACACGTTTCAGTCCTCCTCGAACAATTAAATACTCAAAAAGCAAAGAACGACGAGTTGATGCAGCAATTGGGTAAATCGGAAAATGAAAAGGTTAGTAACGGTTAGTCGTGGTTTTTGGGTGAAATTATTGAATTCGTGATTCGTTTTAGGGAAAATTTAAGAAGCAGTTTGATGATGCCAGTGAAACGTTAGAATTTTTGAAACAAGAACTTAGCGGTGTCAAACAATTGTGCCAAATAATGGATTCGGAAAAGCAAGATCTTCAACGCCGGGTAACCGAGCTGACGACTCAGGAAAGCGAGTTGAAGAAAAGCTTAGCCGAACGAACAAGTGCATTCGCTTCAATGCAAAAAGCCGCTTCCGAATCAAGTGCATCGATGAGAATGGAATTGGACGAATTGAGTACAGCCAATGCAACATTGAAAGAAGAACTGGAAAACGCTGTTAATGAGCGTGATCGAAGTCACGAAAAAGTACGTCGTCTTCTGGCCACCAGTGATGAGTTGGAGATGGCCAATCACGAGTTGATGGACAAAATGCGAGTGTTAGAAGAACGGTGCAAAGAATTGGGAGTACTGCCGTCTGTGCAAGAAGAAAACATTCAATTGAAGACTCGGATGCATGATTTGGGATCGATGCTTCAAAATTGGGAACGACAGGTTGGCACGTTAGAATCGACCATTCAGAGACTGACGGCGGAAAATAAGGAGATGGAAAATGCCAAGAGAGAAGCCGTAGAAGGGTTCGAGAAGATGAAAAGTATTGTAGAGAAGCTGAGAGAAGAATCAGCACAGATAAGCGAGGACAACACTTTTCTGCGATCGATCTTGGAAGAACTAGAGTGCAAAAACCAGCAACTACAAGAAGAGATGGACAGTGTGGCGGCAAAGAGCAAGGAATTGGAATCGCTCAAGGATCTGATCGCCTATCACAAGGAGTTAGAGCAGAAATTTCACGAAGAAATGGAGAAAAGCGATGAGGCCGAGAAGAAACTACGACTGCTGTCGGCTGAGTTAGAAGGTACGAAAACGAGTGAAATGGCGGCAATGGAGAAAATGAAAAGGCTCGAAGTGGAGTACGAAAAACTAAAAGTTGAAGCGCAGCAATTGGCAGTGACAAGGCAAAGGGAAACGATTTCGATTAATACTGATTTGGGGATGAACGATTTAGAGGTTATTCAACAAGATTTAGAATCGGAGATTAAACGATTGGCGAAGGAGAATGAGCAGACGGGGAACGAGAGACAAAGATTAGAGGAAGAAATACGGGAATTGCAAAGTCGATTTAGTGAATGTGAGGGTTTGAACTCGCGAATCAGAGATTTAGAGACACGGAATCACGATTTGGTGGAGGATCAGCAGCGCCTGTCGGACGTGTGTGATCAATTAAGATCGGCCAATAAGGAATTAGAGACGCAGTTGCAAAATACTAAAGACGAAACAACGATTTCTGCGAGGAGACAAGAAGCAATAGAACGGGACGTGGAAGGACTGACGGCCTCTTTGGAAACGACAAGTGCAGAAGCTGACTCGATAAAAGAAAAAATGATGGCGACCATTTCAACTTTAGAAAATCGCACTGGGGAATTGGAAAAGGAACTACGCGATAAGGCTGAGTTGGATACGGCTTCTAGGATTGGCCAGCAGGCTGTCGACGAACTGACGGCTACTGTTGCGAGGTTGAACGAAGAGTTGGGCAAGGCCAAGAACGACTGTGATGTTATTCGAGGATTGTATGAGAAGCTATATGAGGCGTACGGCCAGTTAGAAGTATCGAACAAGGCATTGGCGGAGCAACATGCAATGGTCAAGATTCAGCTGGAGTCCAAGGAAGCAAACGAGAGGAAGATGGTGGAGCGACTAAAGACAATGGAAGAGATGGAGCTGGAGTTAAAGACAAAAGAGGAGAATGAAAGCAATCTGAGGGCAAAATTAGAAGCCAAGGCTAACAGCGAGAATGAGTTAAAGGTTCTACGGGAGGAGAAAGAAGTCAGAGAACGGGCGCTGGGAATGGAATTAAACGAAGCGAAGCGAATGAATGAAACTTTTAGGAAAGAGCTCAGCGCGGCCGTGGAGGAACAAAATAAAATGAAGAGTGAAGCGGGAAGAATTGGGCAAGCCTTGCAAGAGAAGATACAAGAATTGGAAGGTGTGAGAAGAGCGAATAGTGACTTGGAGACAAAAAATCGAGAGCTGGCATCGGAAATGAAATCGAAAACGAAGGCCCTCAGCGACGTGAAAGCCAGGACTGAACGTCTGATTTCCGATGTGGCTGCGAAGGATGCTATGGCTAATGATCTGGAGACAAGACTCGACCACTTAGCAAAGCAGCTGGCCAACGAGAAGACGACGAATCAACAACTGAGCAGTTCTCTCCGAACCGCTTTGGAAAGATCGACGAACTTCACTGACGCCTTTACGCGGATCGGGATCGATGTGGCCAATATCGGGGACGTGTATGAATTTTTGGATAGACTGATGCGAGAACGTGATTCGTTCAGTCGTGAGAGATCTGCACTGGTCACCAAAGTGGAAGCGGTGCAGGTCCGTGCATCCAGTTATGATCGAGAAAAAGAAAAGGCCGATTCACTGGCGTCGGAAAATAATGGATTGAAGAAACGCGTGGAAAGTTTGGAGTGGAAAATCAATAGAATGAGGGAAGAATACGAAAGCCAACTGAGGAATCTTGAGCACCAAGTACGATTGGCGTCGACGTCAGTGATTGAACCACTGGAGCATTACATTGCCAATGTGTTCTCGAAGATGAACATGCAGGTGAGTGGCGATTTTGAAGAGAATCTAAAACGACTCGCTTCGAAAATTTTGGAATTGGAATCGTTCCGGAATAATAGTGATCAAGATTTGAAAACGTGGAAAAGCAAAGTTGAGAAATCGGATAGTGATTGTCGATCGATCAAGGAGAAATGTGCCAAGTTGGAACAATCCGTGGAGTCATGGCGAGAAAAATACAGAAATGTGGAGAACGAAATGTCTTTGCAAAGCGAGAAGTATGGGGTTATTGAGAGCGAAATAAGGCTAGTGCAAGAAAGGAATGCGGCTTTGGAGAATGAGCGAGCCCAGTGGCGAAATTTGTCGGATCAACTGGACGGAATGAAGCAAGAGTTGCTGTCGATGGAGAGAGCACTGGAGGAGAAATCTGCAGAATGTATCAGATTAGAGGAGGAGTTGGAGAAGAGTTATTCGTCGGGTAATGCCACTCCGGGACTCCTTGAAGAAGTAGAGAAAACTCGCAAGGCGATTTTGGACAGTGAAAGGGATATGAAGGCGGTTCAAGAAGAGAATATGGAATTGAAACAACAACTCGAACGATCGATGGCGGACAATTGTATTTTCCAAAAACAAATTGAGGAGAACGAGACGGAATTGGCGAAGATGGAACAGAGAGTGAGCGAGGCTGAGGCTGAGAATGAAAATCTGATCAAACGATGGGAACACGAGCAGGAGGAGCATACGAAGCTGAAAGGACGAATGCAAGATGAAGATACAGAAAAATCGGATTTGGCGGAGCAATTGGATGTTCAAACGAAGGAGAACGAGGCGCTGAGGAAAGAAGTGGAAGGAAAGATGATCAGCGTGGATGCGTTGAAGAAGGAAATGGAAATTCGGGATCAGGAAATCGGACTGCTGATGGATCAGGTAGCCCATTTGGAAGAACTCAAAGCGTATGTGAATCGACTTATGGAAGCTGCGAATGCCAAGGAACAAGAGTGTGTTCAACTTCGCCAAAGTCTTACTCAAGCGGCGGAAGAGCGAAATCAACTACAAGTCGAATTCGAAGCCAGACAGCGTCATGCGTTCGAATCAGAAATGGCTCAATATATCGGAGTCAAGGATTCGGAATTTCGGCAAGAAATTGCGCGGCTGCAAAATGAATTTGCCTTAGAAACGGCTCGTCTGCAAGAAGAACTGGCCAAGGCCACTCGAGAACGGCACGACGCAGTGCAATGGTTGGAACAGGAAAGACCGAAGTATGTGGCGGCCATAAGGAACCTGGGTGAAGCCAAAGAACAGCTAGCTCATCAGCAGAGGCAAGTGGAATCAACTTATCTGAAGTTGGCCGAAATTGAGGTGATGAAGGAGCAAATACGAGAGCTGGAACTGGTGCAAGAGAGAACGAAAATGGAGAAGAAAGAACTGGCCGGAGAGTGCGAGCGATTGCGTCGTGAGCATGAGAATGTGCTCAGAGAATTGGCTGTTGAAAGAAGTGAATTGGAGGCGATAAAAAGACAGCACGGCAATAGGCTAGAAGAGATCGTCATACAGAGATCCTCAGCATCGCCGAATCGGCTGGACGATGCAGAGTCGATGCAGGATTCGTCTAGTCAACGAACTCTGGCAGCTGTGCAGGCAGAAAATGAACGACTGAAGGAGGAGCTGACGGCGAGCGAGAACAAGAATACGTTCTTGCTGGCGAGGTTTCGAGAAGTGGAGTATCAGCAGCAGCAAAGTTGGAAACGGCACAGTCCTCCACCGGAACCACTCCTGGATTTGGAAACTGGAAGTGAACACGGAGATACGATTTCACTCATGGTAAGCTGGTTTGAGTGGTTGAGTGAGGAAATGGATGGAATGACTTGTGTTTTAGCCCACAACACGCGGCAATGATCGATCGTTGCAGCTGCGGAGAGAGACGCTGGGTAAGTACTGAAGATGGCCTGCTGGAAAGGTGGGGAAAGGAAGGGAAGCTGGGACTTGGAATGAGAACCGATGGATGGTTTGATACTGATAGGTTTGGAAGGGGGCTAGGAGCTAGGTGTGAGGGTGGTTAGCGAGACTTGTGTTACGGGAGAAACAGCTCAATATCCAACTGGGTCCTTTGACAATGCAGGGAGCACAATGTTAAGAAGGATGTCCTCATGGTTTCGATTACTGGCTTCCGTGATGAGGTGCTGTGTTGATTAATGCAACCTTTCTAGGCGCCTTATCGGGCGATCGGTCCGTGTTGAAATCGATGCAGTTTTGGCTTCGGTCAAAAATGTGAGTGTTTTAACTACATTTCTCCTGTGGTTTTCAATTGGCATCTAAATCGTTCTCTTTTCAGACGCAAATATCCTTACTTGTCGAGACGGAGGCCCAATTTGTTCAAGTTACTTGTGATACTTTATGTGTTCTTGATTCATGTCTTTGTATTTATTTGCTGGTTTCACCAGTAGGGTTGTCCCGCGGAGTTGCAGTCGCGAATTCAAGTGCCCTTTTACAATTGTATGCTCGTGTGATTGCTATTAGTAAAGGATGCAGGGAATGCAGGAGACATTGTGAATGCGTGGCACCGCCAGGATGCTTTGCGGATGTGAGTGGTATGGAGCTGGCAAGCTGAAATTTGCAGGTTGGATTAGAAGAAAGAAAAACTAGAATGGCCGAAGCGAGCTGTGTTGAGGTGAGTGCAAATGGACGGGGTGGGGTCCGTCGTCGACGATCCGACCACCGAGGGGAGATTGGTTCCCGATCCAATTCAGCTGTTGGGTCGGCAATTTGCTTCCACGCTTTATCTGTCTGGAAATCCTAGACTGTAGCGGACTTGATGAGCCCAACCCCCCCCCCCCCCCCCCCATCAAATCCTATGGGTATTTGGAAGGCGATGGCGAGGAATCAGTAGGAAGCAGCTTTCATGTTTGGGCTCGGGATCCAGGTCGGATAGGTCGATGCTGTGATCAGATAGAGTGGAGCTGATTGTGGCAGTCTCTTGTAGGCACTGTTCGTGAGCGCTAGCGTAAAGGAGGGATGGCCGATCAATATATACGATGCGTCGAGTGGCTCGTCGTTATGGAGTTACAAGGGATCAGAATTGCAGGGCGAACTGCCGGGCCAGTCGGTGATTGTGGGCGATGAGTATGTCGTGACCCCTGTGACTGGGCGACCTGTCCTGTCGCATGTGTCGATGCAGAGTAAGGTGAGTTCGAAGTGGGAGGCGAAATGATGGGTAGAGGTGCCCGAGACAGGCCTGCTGGAGGGTAGTGCAACTTTTAATCAACCTAGAGGCCACACCAAATTGTAAAAATAGCCCCACTGCTGTGCATTCGCCACTCTATAGCCCATAAGATGTACCGCCGACAGGTGGAGTTTTCTTTTTTGCATTAGCTACCTGTACCCGTTCTCTGTGGTCCTTTGCTGGTTGCAGAAGCCCTTGGATGTCAGTGTCAGTAAGAGACCGACAAGAACAGTCATGGTTGGGATCGGAAGGCAGGACAGAGGCAGTGCACAATGCGCAGGAGAGCCCAGAACGAGAGTACGCCTGATCACGACCGCACGACTAGCTCTCCTTTTTCATCTAGAATCGCACCCATTTTCGATCGTTCACGCCGGGTCCAGTGCAATGCTTGGCGGTTACTAATGACGGTTCGGTTTGCTGCGGGGCTATTGGAGAGAAGATTTACACGTGGCTGGTAAGGAGCATTGTGACCTGTTGTACAACGATTCTTTGAACATTATGGGTCACACCGTGCGTCTAAAATGAACGAGGGGTGTAGGTCCAGTCAGGAGAACCAGACAATTTTAGGCACCAGTCATGTCATTGTCTTCTAGGTGGCGTGGTGTGATGCGAGAGGGAGTAACACCTAACTGTTTTCAGGTGTGTAATGGCTTTCTCACATCGATTATGAGCGGTCATTATCAAACCATCACAAAATTAAGATTCACGTCAGACGGCTCGTTTTTGGTCAGCTGCGGAAAGGATGGGAGGATATTGACCTGGAATATGGTCGAGTGAGTCGTGGATGGTACGATTTTAGATAACGAGTATTATTTGTGCATGTTTTCAGCTTATTACAGCCGGAAACGTCAGCAGTGAAGAAACCGACCTCGGCTAGCAAGTCATGGACGGCGCATAGCTTGCCAATCACGGATATGAAGGTCGGGTATGGAGGAGGGAATAGCCGCGTATTCAGCGTCAGTTTGGATCAGTCGGCCAAGGTGAGTGGTGAAGAGAATGTGAAGGGTGCGACTAGAAACGGCTGACCCTCGACATAACTTTGTGACAGTTTTCGAAGTTTTCGCACTTGAATGAGCCCTGCTTGGTGCCCTGATAGCTCCAGGACTTACATTATTTCAATTACCTGCTTTTTTCAGCATGACACGCAAATACTTCAGAGCACGAGACACATAGAAAGGGGGCTATGTCAAGCACGCACCAAACGGGAAGGCCTTGTTGGGGGGGGGGGGGGGGACCAGTAAACGAGTAATGCAGATATGTTTTGTTTGCTGTAACCATGTACATTCGGTTTAGATCCACAGCATACTTTCGGGTCAACTGCTTGTGACTCTCATATTCGACTGCGCTTTGTCAGCTTGCGCTGTTGACGATGCCGAGACTCGCTTCTTCGTTGGGACAGTGAAAGGCGACATACTGCAGATCAATTTGTTCACTCAGGTGCGTGAGTCATGTTCCTCTTTAGTCATGACATCTGATCATTGTCTTTCAATTACAGCCTGTCGCAAGAGAACGCCACATTCAAACGTCGGTGGAGACTGTAGAGAACCCTGTATTTAGCGGCCATAAGTAGAAGCCTTGAATGAGTAAGTGTGTATCAAGCGGCGAGCACTAGGTTTTTAGGCAAAGAATCAGCGAGTTGTCAGTCAATTTGGATTCAACGCTGTTGGCATCAGGAAGCGAGGACCAGACGGCTCGAGTATGGCATATCAATAGTCGGCAGTGCTTGAGGACGATACCGTGTCATGGTGAGTGGGGGGGGGGGGAGACATGGATTGGGCTGGGTGGGCGGGAATATTTGGCCACCGACGGGTTCTATGTCCGACAACCTACAGCATAACAAGGGTGCAGGAAGGGGTGGGTCAGAAATGGCGTGAAATAGATAGCTGCATCGCGGTTTGAGGAGCAGAGCTCGATCCGTGAGCCAAACAGAAGCAAGTATTACCATTTAGTGTAGTGGCAGGCTCATTCTTAATCTTCGACCATAGGTTTTGTTTTTGTTGCAGGAAACATCACCTCGCTGTCGTTTATCACTGCTTTGGCTGTGGTCACGGATCGAGACTACGTGTGCACACATCCAATGCAGGCCTTCCAAAAGCAGTTGCGGCTTGTCGAAGCTCAGGGACAAATAATTGTGAAGTTGAAAAAGACGAGGACTGACGACGAATTGAAATTGCCCAATGAAAAGGAGATCACGAGGATGCTGGATGAACTGAAGAAAGAGGTGAGTTAGGCATTGTATATTGTCTTGGAGAAGAAGCATCGGGTATTGATTCGTAGTTGAGGGAAACATTCAAGATTACTTAGGCTGGCTTTCATCCCCTGGGTGCTGGAATGCAGTCACTCCCCTTGCATACGCGCCTGCACATCGGCATAGTCAAGGGTTTGGAGTCTCAGGGTGCCTATAGAAGTTTTTTGGTGTCCGTAAGACGGTCGTAGGGATCCTTTTTGGGGCAGGCGACGGACGGTCAGGTGTTTCCTGGATTTGGCAACATTAAGCAGTGTTGCGCTCATGGGGTGCTTCGTGTCCAGCCGTGCTATGGGGGCAAGTGCATGCGATAAGAGATGTACTGTGGGCTCATCGATTTTTGGTCTGGTCGCAGATAGGATCTTGAACTTATTCTGAGACCAATAAGCTCAGATAAACTGACCATTTGGCACTGTCAGACACTGGAGTCTATTTGGTATCAATGCGGGGTTAGTATCAGGGTATCACCATCTCTTTATCAGCATGGCTTTGATTCCTGGAATATGACTTGTGTCCTACGAATGGTTGGCAGGAAAGGTCATCCTTATTTCTTATCGTGCCTCATCCCTAATTGCGCCATCATAATTTAAAACACCTTATCAGTGCATATTTCCAGGAAGAAATCATCGCTGCGACTCGTTTACAAGTCCCTGTGCTCGCAAATGCAAATGAGCAAGGGCAGTTTGAAGACCAGGAAGAGGGAGAGAGTGAAATGGTAGAACAAGCACGAGCGGTGCGTGCCGGGAAGAAGAAGACGAAACGACGAAAAAAAGATCGAATTCTATGTTGAGATGGGTTGATGTGTAGAAAAAAGGTTGTTTGGTTGAAGTTATTCTTTGCTGTTTACAGTTGAGGCATGAAGGGAAAACGTGTATTTTGATGTCTTTGAAATTTCCATCTTCGTCATCCCGTTTGGCGTCGATTATCACTTCACCTTGGCCTTCCGTCATTTTCGCGGAGGATGCAGTGGAGATGGAGGTCATGAGAGCATATTCGAGCAGTTTGCGTGACTCGGTTTGTTCAACTTTGGACTTTGTGACTAATCGTAAGCATTCGTGGGGCTGGGAGGGCAGTGGGGGAGGGAAAGGTTCTCGAGTTTGGCCGCTTTTCGTTGATCAGCTGACGGCGCGAGCTGTTTGTTAGCTGAGGTGCTAGCTGGGGGGTGGGTGGGGGGGGAGGTAGCACGCGACTGGTCGTGTTTTGGTTGGACTCGATGAACATTTGCCAACAACTCGCGGGTAGCGGCGTGACCGTTGTTGACTGTCATGATCGACTCGGCCTGACGTAAAGCCGAGGATGATGGCGATGGCGAGTGGTCGAGTGAGCATCCCATCCGGCCTAGCTAATCCCGGAACTTAATTTTTGGCAAGCGAAAAGGTCAAAGTTAGTTTTTGACGAGTACTTTTCTCGATTCCGTGTTTTCGAATGGATTTGAGTTTGGTTGCCAGACTGGATGTGGAGTGTCCGAGTCCTGTTTGTGGTCCTTGTTGTTGGTTATGTCTGGACGGGGTCGGGTGGGTGTGGGGACTGATTCTCGTTTTATGACCGTCTCGTCGGTCGAGACTCAAAGTCTGAACTTGTTGAAGTATGTTGTGTATGCGGAAAGGTTTATGGTGGTTCGTGGTCGCTCGGGCGGACGGTGGCGTCTCGAGGCTAGCGACAGTCAACTTGTCGCGTCTAGGCATTGAGTTACGTAAGCGAGACTGAGTGCAGCTGTTTGCTGAACATAAGCTAACTGCCGAGTCCTCTCCCTCTGTCGATATAGCTGCCGGATGAATCAGGGTTGGCCTGGCACTTGCGCCGCCGTGAAAATGTCTTACCGGGTGCATATGAGAAAAAGGGACGGGCCAGGGTCGAAGCTGGAAAAAGGAGTAAAATTCAACAATTCCATGATTCGTGAAGAATAAACGGTTTTTTGATTACCTACGAAATTGAGGAGCGAGAACTCGATCTTTGGCCGCATGACACTTTTTCTGCTTTCAGCTTTTTCATTTGCGAAGTTAAGAAATCTTGGAGCTATGCCATCGGCCAAGCAACTGCCCTTGTCCGAGGTGGCGAGGCTGCAACGCGAGTTGGCCGACAAGATTACGGGTCACGCGCCATTGGATGATATTCGCATTTGTCTGGCCTCGGGTGCTCAGGTAGGGGACGAGGGTGACAGGTACCAAGGACTCAGAGGACTGGAAAAGTGTGATGAAGATATGAGCACCGATTGTGAAAGAATTGCTAGCAGTTGAAAAAGTTTCAAGAAGAGGAGAAATAGTCATTCATTTTCAACTTTGTGAGATGTGGTGAATTTGAAGTTTTTGAGATGGGGCAAACCTGAGCACGGCGAAGTACCTGTATCCGTGGTGCAGTGGGGCATGTGTTTCAGGTGAACGAACCCGTTGTGCAGGGCCTGCGACCATTACACTATGCCGTGTATGGAAACAACTTGGAATGCGTGCGACTGCTGCTCGTGCGTGGTTCGGATATCAATGCTGTCGACGACGTGAGTGTGGAGAGGGCTGGTGCGTGGGTGACACACCCCATAGGACACTAGGACATTCTGTATGGCGGGTCTTGGAGCAGGTGTATTGCAGGGGTGCGTACATTGATGGCAGTGCTAACCAGTTCATAAGTCACCACTCACGATCAGACCTGACGGCTGTGCACATCCAGCACTTCCCCTTTCAGGTGGGCTACTCGCCGCTTCACTTGTGCGCGGAGCACGGCAATTACGGGCTGATCGAGTACTTGATCAACCATAATGCCCGAGTGAGTTTTGTCGATCCAAACGACAAAGATCCGTTCCCGCGTAATTTCAAAAGTGATGAGCCATTGCGCCTGGCCGTCAAAAATGGTCACTACGACTGCGCCGTCCTCCTGCTCGAGCATGGGGCCGATCCAAACGCCAGATACTTCCTCGGATCCGAAGTCAATCTGTTGCCGCCAGGAGAGACAGAGTTCTTGTAAGTGGGTCGCAGAGGACGACTGGTGGGTCCGTCTAAGAAGTTGGAGTTGCTAGAGGGGCATCGATTGGTGAGCACCCTATTCGATCGTGCCTCCACCCGCTAGATCGATCCTTCTCTTCTGTTTGCTTTATGAATTCCACCAGGCCCTCGCTGCATGTTAACGCTCAGTCTGGGGTACTGTTTCAGGAGACTTCTGCTCATGTACGGTGCTGATGCTAACGTGTACGACCGGGATGGTCTGACGCCATTGATGAAAGCGGCTCGACACCGAGACGGCCTGGACGCGGTGAAAGTTCTGATGGAGTATGGAGCTCTTGTAAATACGTACGCCATGGAAAGGCAAGATTTTCGAACACCACTGCACTACGCGGTGAGTAGACGGGGTCGGGTGGTCTGCTTGGTTCCAGTCGGGCCGGTTGATGGCCAGACAGGCTGAAGGATCCATGCAGGCGCAGGAAATAGTGTACTCAGGTTTGCCTTCGTCCACAGTGATCTCGTTTGCTACAGATCCTCAGCGGCAATCTGAAAACTGTCAACTACCTACTTCAACACGAAGCTCAAATCAACATGCCTGCGGACTATTGCAAGCCGAGTCCGCTGGACGTGGCCGTCATCCGGGACAATCCGGACATCGTCGACCTGCTGCTGTCACATAACGCCGACCCGAATGCCGTGCACACGTACATCGGCACGGCCCTGCATTTGGCCTGCTGTTCCGACTTGGTCAACCAACGTGAGATTATCGATCTGCTGCTGAAGGCTGGTGCTGACCCGAATCTGTGTCCGCGGTTCGACGAGGGTGTCCTGAAGTCGCCCTTCGTCGAGTACTTTCGTAGTCGTGCCGCGGACACGTTCGATGTGGAGATTGTCAAGTTGTTGTTGGACTACGGGGCCGAGGTGGTCATGCAGTCGCCTCTGAGTAGTCCGAAGGGCATGCTGAGGAATCTTCTGAAGATACATTCGGACGAGTCCTTGTTCAACTTGATCTTGGAGGCGGGCCAAGACTACAACGTGCAGGCCGTCGAGCGAGTGGCCATCCCGATTCGCCGTCGCATGCAGGTCTTGTACATGGCCACGCAGCCCGGCCGCCTCACCCATCTTTGTCGTCTGACGGTGAGGAGCTCCCTGAAACCAATGAACCGTGACAAGGTGGCCAAATTACCCCTGCCGCCCGGCCTCAAGGCCTATCTCCTCTACGACGTATGACCACTGTGGTCAGGCCGTGATAAGGTGATAACGTGGCGGGTATACATGTACGTATTGTCATGCGCCTCCATTCTTTCCTCGTGCCTCCCTGTACAGTAATGTGCCCTTGCCAAAGCAACTTCCGCGTCACTAATTATTTGTATCACTGCATTATTTTGTATCATTGTATAATTTTAAGTATAACATCAGAATTTCACAAAGCAAATTTGGCGGCAATCACGAACACTCGTCATCAGGTCCATCACAGAATAAAAATCCAAAGGCGCCACAAAAAACCACTGAACTAATTGAACATGGCTCAGGAATGATTTCGAGAAAAACAGAAGCGATTTTCCTCCAAGAATTTCTATCAAACTACATCTCGACAGATTCTACGCGAATAAAGAATAAAACTTAACAATCGCTACTTCTGTCACAAAATCATGACACTAAGATGTTAAATTTGGGGCCGGCTTGCTGCCACAATCACAACCTGCACAGGCAGAAGAGTACGGGAAAGAAGCAGGCCAATGCGATCAGAATAGGCAATAACATTTGACTTTGATCCTGTTGTTGGTAAGGATCGGGAGCCTTTGGACCACTGGCGAATTTAGATCGAGCCGCGGCGTCTTCCTGATCATCTTCGGAATGGTGCTGTTGTTGTTGTTCTTCTTCTTCTAATTGTTCCATCGGTGGCAAATGCGGAACGTCTAAACCAGCAAATAAAAGCGGACGAGTTCGAATGCCGTGAAAAGACAGGCTTACCTTCCATCGTGCCACGCATAATGTACAATGCGTTCACTTTGGGATTATCGTATGGCCCCTGAAAAAGCTCGATGCTCTCGTCCACAAAGACATAAATGCTAGGAAAATGACTCGCCTTCACAAACTGAACTATCAGTTTACCATCGAAATCCGCAGCCTCGTCATGTATTCTCAGTTTACCAGCTCGTATGGAAAATGGAATCAGTTCATCGTGAGCTATGCCTGAAAATAAAAGAAGCATTAGGGAAGCTTGGCTTTATGTAGGCCACGAACCAACTTGGTTACCTCTGCCTACTTTGGCAAATATGTCAAGTTCTGATACGACTGCAATATCGTTCACTAGCACGTCGAATACCTGAAACGACAAAGAAAATGTGTGTATTCACTCGTCAAAACGTCAATGCGATGAGAGGAAAACCCGATCTTCACAAAACACAGTTATAATTCTTACAAGAACCAATTATCAAGTTCACGCACCTTTTGACCTGGTCCATTGAAATAAACTTCGCTAAATTTCAAAACTAATACGTAATCGCCATCCTCGGGTATACGAAATGAGTAATCGAAACTGCCCGTATGATAACGTTCGGTTTGATACAGAATCTCAAAGCAAACACTATGAGTCAATCGGGAGATATAAAGAGCTGAATCCAAGCGGCACCTGGTCCTCCGCAGTGACACGCCCAATCAAATATCGTTTTCCATAGTCAGAAGATGAGCCAACTTTGCCTTCCAGTGGGTCGGAGCGATATCGAATACCGTATACATCAATGTGAGCCTTGCCGCCTAAAACGAGCGCGCTAAAACTGATGATGATGAATTCATAACTGGGGACGGTGCATACAACTGTGTAGTCGATGCGAATATACGTGGCGTGAATGCAGTGGCGGGGGATTTCGCAAAGGCACGAACTCGTTACCACCTTATGCATTCACAGCATGGTGTCTAGATCCACGCAATGCAATGCTAATTAGTCTACCTCTACACATGACACGATCCTACCGCGACTTGCTGCTTATTATTTATTCACAGCGCATTAGCTTGTGATTTCCTTGCGAAAAAGCAAATTTGCAAAGATCGTGTCGAAGATTTGGTAAGAAAACAAAGAAAACGGAATTGCAGAATCGAAAGAAATGAATTTGCTGTTTGGAAACCAAAGATATGAGATGTAGTAGATATTCTGAAACCAGTATTTCGAAACGCATAAACGTAAATTACAAGCGCAATTCGTAAAAGTCACAGAACCCTTATCAAAAACTTACCAGCATTTATAGCGTCAATAATCTGACCAATCGCGTCGACCACCGCCGTCTGCCGAAGCCACAAAAGCAGTAAGGCAATTAGAAATCGAAACAATGCGAAACCCATATCTTTGATATTATGCTGAGCCACAGAAAATCTCTACCAACTTTGCAGCTGCAAGAAAAAGTTGGAACGGAACAGATCATCAAGTCTGCAGCGAAATATCTACGTAAAATGAAGAAATGTTCTGCTCCGATGGGGGAAGCACACGGGAACAGAGAGGACACAGCTGACGTTGCATCGATCAAACAAGCAAGCGCGCGCAGTTTGAAAAAGGACCGGATACAGTAGGTTGTAGTTTCTGTGGGGCTGACCTTTGTGGGTGGGCGCCGTGTCAAGCAGGTGCCATCAACAATGGTTGTAGCATGATCCTCTGGATTGGAGGGTCGTGGTCCAACATGTCCTCATGAAAGAGGGGAGCATATTACTACGATGGCTGATAGTGGCCCACTGCGATCATTTGTGGCTTCGCCATCGCTCGTTCTTGAGAATGTCAGCCATGTTGCACTACACAGGTCGGCGGTGTGCGACTGATCGGAAGTTTTAACAGAATGAATGTGCTTCACTGCGTTTTTTAGTAACCCACGATTTCCTGCACTGTGTGTGACCCAAATGTAAAGCTTTTGTTGGGGTACCAGGGAAAAAAGAAAACAATGGCTGGCATTTTTCGGCATTGGGTCCCAGGGTGCAGGAAAGAAATCAGTGTGGCGTTCGACCGGCGCCCCGACCCCGCGGGGTTTTGCTAGCCTCTACCCCGTCCCCGACCCCGCAAAATTATTGGCAGGGTACAATAAGGGCAGCCAGATAATTTTCTCGAATTAGCTAGCAAAGAAGGTATGTGAAGATCAGGAAAATTCTGATGTGGAGTAAAATATGGAATCTGAGCCAGAAAATGTATCTGATAACGATGAAGAATAGGAGTGAAGGTGACTCTACATGGACCTATTTACATATAACTCGGATGCTCAGACGCACGCTCATTTTGTTAATCGTTTAGAATATAATGACAAATGCATTATTGCCCGTCTAAAATATTGTTTTTCCCAAGGAAAAAAGTAGGTAACGCTCTACATCCGCTAAAAGTACTATGCACATGTAGCCTACGTACTGGCCACTGGCCCAATATTGGTCCCGACCCCAGCCAGCCCCGGAAATAGTTGACACCGGTCGAACGCTATGTCACTGGGAAGCAAATGTTGAGCCACAGTGTAAAGCTTATTGCATCATCATCACCACATTGCCAAACGCTTGTGCGCACTCGAGTGTGAAGGGACCCGTTACCAATGATTTACTGGACAGCCAGTAAGTCCGGGTGAGCGAGTCGAACAATCGCCCGTAACTGCGCACCTGCCGTGAGAACCAGACGCCTAAACCCGCCAGGCCACAAGCCCAGTAAAGTGTGTAGTCTTTGTTCTATTAGGCCTGGCATTGCCCCTGTCGGGCTTACTGGCTGGAGGTTATCAGAGAAGGCCAGGCCCCCGGTCAACAAAAACCAGGGGCATTCCAGAAGAATCAGTGATACTCCTTTTCTTGCTGGGCTGATATATGAGAGCACGTCTGACTCATCTTAGTCAGTGTTGTGCCCTATTTCTGCTGGGTGAGGCTTGAGTGAAAGACGTGATACAACGGGAGCCAGGGGATTGTTAGCCCGTCTTGCTTCGTCCACCAATCCTGACCAGGAGGCGGTCACGCTCACATCTCTGCCCGAAATCTAGTTCAGAGTCCGAAGAGCTGAAGAGCAAAAAGAAAAGGGGCGTAGCGGTTCAAGTTCATGTTTTACCACATCACATACAGAGGAGGGTGATAAGGCACAAAACAAAATTTTGTATTCGGCTGTGAATCGAACACTAGCAGCAACTGCACAGCATTATAAGACCACCTGTCTTATAGAAAGAGGTTTACTACTCGACCGCACCGAATGCACGCAGGCATGAAGTGTAATTAGTCAAACGAGCATCAACCCAAAGAGCAATAGTGCACCGGCACAAAACAAACAAACGACACACATCAGACAAAGGGAGACCAGTTCCACACACAGCAGTCACCAGATATCACCAGACAGGCCTAACTTCAGACGAGGTCACACTCATATGCATAACATGATCTTCATTGCCCCTTACAGCATGATAGGAGGCCGAAAGCCCGAAGAGCATGTACAGTACCCTGTGCGACCTCTGCGGTGTTACGTTTGGGCTTTCACGATTTGCCTGGCAGAACTGGAAGCCAGCCAGCAGATGCCCTGTCAATCGGATCATCCTATACATCCTCCGGGGGCATGTATCCATAGCGCGTCTTGGTACCCGTAGAAGACTACTGGCACCTGAACAGCCCTGAATTGGGAGGTGAACGAGATTTTGTTGCTCCATGGGGGGGGGGGGGGGCAGAAATACAGTGAATGATGAATAGTGCCTGATTTTATCATCTGCTGTATTTATGTCGCTGCATAGGGCAACAAAAATCTGCTGACTGCTTAGATAGCAAGCTTTCTGCTTTGTGTACCAAGATGGGGTCCACAAACGATGGATATGAGACCTATGGAGGGGGAGGCTTTGGACCTATAGTTGCTCCCGACATCACCAAGCTACCACTAAACGCATGTCTAGCCTAGCATGCGTCCCAGATGGACTGCCAGTGCATGTTCGAATATTGTGAAAACTGAAAAATTCAGACACTATCTGGTGGAAATTATTTCAAATGGGGTTCGAGGCGGGAAACTAGTCGAGAGCAACACATTTCGGCATTTGGCGTTCTTATCCCCGAAATCAGGGCCCTTGCTCCCTGGGCCCTCCCCTCACGCTGGGCATATCTACGTTGGGTGTCCCCAACCCCCGGGAACTATCCAAAAAAGGGCAAAGTTCGACCATAGCGTAACTCAGCATGGATTGCTCTGACCAGCAGGTCCAATTGATTCCTCCTTGCATGCAACAAGATATACACGCATTTTCTGGACTTGTTGTGCAGCAAGACAATAGAAAACGATTCAATGATTCATGGGACGATCGTGGACAGCGTTGCCAGATGCAAGAATGAAAACTCGCTGTCGATGCAAGAATGAAATCCGCTAAAATTCCGATGTCATATCCAAGAAGTCCGCCGAAAAATCCGCTAAAAATTTTTCCGCAAAAAATTGATATTTTGCCGACACGTAGTTTTAAATGATGCGCGAAGTATATAGAACAAATAGCGTTCACTCACACATCGCCCGTACTGTGCACGCTGGGGAGCGAGGGGCACCAACCAGGGGGAAGGGGTTGAAGGACAAAAAGGGTGGTCGGGCCCTGACGCCCCCGACCACCCTACACTGTCTAAATCTTGTAATTAGAGCACACAATACTGAAGAATGAGGAGCCAAGGACGAGCGGATCAAGAACTCTGACTTTACTTACCGCGCGCAGGAAACTTGGGTAGTCGAAGTGAGTGCTCGAACATGTGGTCATTTTCTGGTCAAGCAGGGGCAACTGGTGAAAATTATCAGCATCAAAATTCATTCCTGCCAGTGTACTGCTTTCATGCAAAGTCTCGTTTTGCTTTGCGAGAGACAGTCGGGAATGTTCCCTCGTTAGTACCGACTGATTGCGAGCTGAGCTGAATTTGTTGCCAAATACAGTAGATAACGCTGGGAATGGTCGAAAAATTAATTGCGTCCCCCACTCGTGTAATTGACCCTTCAGATCACAACACGCGGCTCACATCACATGCCTCAACAAGTCGTAGAAAAAGGGCACGCTGCTTCAATAATGTGGTAACGTAGGCTGCTATATCCAGACTTGCACCAATCCGCCAGAATCCGCCAAAAACCCCAAAATCCACTGCAAATCCGCTAAAACAGTCAATCCGCTGTTTATCCCGCTGTCCGGCAAAAAATTCGCCAGATCTAGTGGATTCTAGATGCATCTGGCAACGCTGATCGTGGATTTGAATTCACGTTTGACAACTAGATCAGTTATTTAAATTCCAGAGACTTCCTGCCATATCTATAAGATGTCTGCTTTTGAGCGCGAGCTTAGGTTTTGTCGCACCTGAGCATCAATTTTCGATCATGCTGGCTGGATGTATCGGAACCGGTCGGATCGGATGCCAACGTGCATGATTCCGTAGCAATAAGCATTAGCTGCATGGGTGAGAGACTGGAAGGTGCTACTGTCAAGAAGTCACTTTCGTGGTTCCTGATTGGCGATCTTTGCTCTCTTGTCTGGAGCCAGAACCTTACCATCTGAAGCGCAAGTTATGACCAAGTAAGTCGATTTTTGAATGTTATACAGACAGTTACGTTTATTTTATTTTCATAAGATTTTATTTTTCCTTGATTTCGCTGTGCTGCGTACAAACCTGTCCGCACTTACACTTTCCTGACATTTTCTTTACTTTCTGTTTAGTCTTTTTTTATTTTGAATCTTTTCATCATGACATCGAGCGATGAGGAATTGAAGGTATGTGTGCTTTGCACTCGTGACCCACTTTTGCAGTCATCGATTCATGGATGCCTCTTATTTCAGCGAAAACTGGCTTGGTTACAAGATGCATTTGACAAACGCGATGCGCAATTTGAAAGATTACGATCGGAGGATGATGAACTTCAAAAAAATCTCGAGCAAATTCTTCAAGAAAATGAACGCCTCAGTTCTGCCCTGGAAGAAGCGAAGGTCGATCGAACGCTGTATGATGAGCTATTACTTAATCAGGACATGCTCGAGGACGCTGTCGGTGAATACCAACGTATGCTCCAAGAGGCCAATTCGCGAAGTGAGCAAGCCGAAACCGAGTCGAAGGAAGCGAAACAACGTTGCCAGAACCTCCAAGTTATCAAAGGTCTGTATGAGCAGAAACTGAAAGTGTATGAATCTGAGCGACAGAAGAATGGAATCGGCGACTTGTTCAGCGGAAATGTAGTTTCGGCATTACTTAACAACAGCGGCGGGCATTCGCCTTCAGCTGCTTCCGATAGCAATACTCCACCAGCCTCGATGAATGGTGTGCGTGGCTCCGTGGAATCGAGTTCCTTGTCGTCTTTCAGCGATACGTTCCTCAGAAATACTTCTGCGCACCTGGCACTCACCCAAGCAGCCGTCGGGCAGTTTTCCGGTGCTTATGGTATTCGCCTGTCCAATCTGGTTGACGTCCACCTAGGCAATAGTTCGTGGACCGAATCGATTAATCCCGAGCGACAACACGCGACCACCCAAACCAAAACGCCGACGAAGGAGGTTCGACCGCGTGGTTTGTTTTGTCCCGATTGCGCCGATCTGAAATCGGAATTGGATAATTTGAAGTCCGAAGCGAGACAAGCAAAACAAAAAGAACGAAGAATCGACACTTTAAAAGCAAAATTGGCGCAGCAAGTATCGAAACTGAGAAAGCAAGAAAAGGCGTTTAAACGATGCCGAGACGATGTGAGGAGTCAAAATGACAAGATACAACGTCTTTTGAAAAAATTGAAATTGATGGGAAACGAAACTGACGAACTGCGGGTCGAGAACAAACGCTTACGGAAACGCCTCAAAGATAATCCTTCTCAAAAAATCTCTGATCCAAAGATGAATCGACATAGCGGGGACTGCAAGGGCGAGCGGGGATCGCCGGAAGACGAAGCAACTGAAAGTCGATCGTCGTCGGTGGCCACGTCGAGCAGTGGGGACAGCGGACCCTCGGCTGCCACCCCAGTCAAACGGAAGGCATTGGGGAGTGAAGCTAGCGAGGACAGTAAGGACATCTTGGGTACCAAGTTCAAAGCGTCGCGTCCTTCGCCCGTCGGGTCAGGGAATCCAACAGCGTTCGATTCGTGAAGGCTCCATGTTTATATAGATGTAGAGAAAATGTGTTTGAGTACAAAATTTCTTGGAACTAGAAATGATGCCACGTATGTCTGGCTGTATATGCGTGCCTTTTATCATGGATTAATCTCAGTGCCTGGGGGGTATACTAGAAGCCTTCGCCAGAATACTGGCTTGGTCAAAATCTTTTTATTTCGACATGGAATAAAGTTATTTCGCAGGGGTTGTTGTGTGAGGTGCCAGTGATTTCACCCATATTTGATGCGATTTTGTGCTGGGATGTGTGGGATGGGGGCATGTTTGCTTTATAGTGGTTCTAATCGGGAGTAACTTCAATTAATGGAACTTGCCTTGTAGATCGGCCGAGATGGAGGTGCAAGAGTTCAGTTTTGCAATTCAACGAGATAGCGATGAGGTGGGCGAGGCCCTTTTCTGGCGAGTGGTGGATATTTGGTGGAGGAAACCGCATTGTGTCAACAAGAGGCTGTGTGGGGCAGATTTTCCAGAAGAGGCTATCGAGATTAAGGAGGAGGAGAGGGCGTTCGTGAAAGCTGTGATGGCGAGGGTGAGTGGCGAGGTGAATGGAAAATTGGAGATGAGACGGTTATTGCCCAAGAATGCGGACTATTTTGGGACGATGAAGGAAGCCATGTTTAGAGGTAAGGGGGTTGGGGGACCTGCGAGAGTTTGTTGTTAGCGGCCGCGGTGGTGCAGCGGTTCGGCATTCGTCTCTCCGTATTGCTTGGGAGCGAGTGGCTGGACTCGTCCCGGGTTCGATCCCTGGTGATGGAGGTCAGTTTGCGAACCATAAACCCTCGCTGAGCTTGCACGCCAGGCCGTGAGTGACTTACCGTGGGTGACTTACCCGGTACCCAAAAGGTGCTCCGAGTGAAGAGACGGAAGCCAAACGAGGGGGCAGAGTCGGCTGTCGAACACCGACGAAGTTCACAGGCCACCCGCCATCGTTCGAGCAAGTCAAGCGGTGTCTGGTCTAGGATGCTTCGCGTGGAGGTGCCCCTAGTGGAGACACACAGAGCGAAGCTGCTGTGAGAGCTGGTCACCTCATGGCCTCGCTTATCATATCATAACTGCTGGCTGGCTATAGGCAAAACGGGTTGAAAGTCCCGGGGGGGGGGGGGGGAATTGGGGCGGCGTGGGGTCTAACTAAAATTCAAGTTTGTTGTCGGCGGTGATGAACAAGATGGCTCCCTGGTTTGGGCGGTGCGTAACAGGCGCCAGAAATGTATCTGTCAGTGATCGGGGCGGGGTATCTCGAGGACGACCTCAGAGACCAGTGGTTCACTGATCTGCTTGTCAAATGTCGCTGCCCTGGCGGCGATGGCTTCCGATATTTTTGGCTCATGATCAGGGAATGTGAGGGTAGCAGTTACATTGGTGGGGATGCCGTATGCGTGTTGTGTTGTGCTTGAACAGTGATGAGGACAAATTCTCACTTTTAGATGAGCACTCGTGTACGGCGGCATTCTTACCTCGAGCATCGAGTGAGAGCCAGTTGCGATGGCCGCACGTCACTGTCAGGCATGCTGTCAGGTTGGCCAAGGAAGACGACGATCGGCCGTAAGTATATGCCAGGGCTGCTCGAGATCTTGGAGGGGCGATAGGCTAGGTGGAGAAGCGTGGTGCTGATCCGCGGGTTGTAGCCTGACTTAGCGCCTGTTGTCAATTGTGCCTGCACCATTCAAACAAAAACCTGGTTCAGTAGTTGTGCTTTTAGGAATCTCATACTGACGGTGGAAAGAGTACTGGAGAGTGGGACGGGCGTGAAGTGGCTATCGGACTGTTTAATGCCGACTTTGATCAGGTGGATGAACAACTGCGAGGTCGGCAAGCCCCTGACTCGTCCGCTGAGACTGATTGACCTGGAAACATACAACAGATGTTATAATCGACTGAAAGCCCAGTATGGCAAACGACTGGTGGAGGTACGTGGAGCAGAGAAAGGAGAGATCACGTGGGGAGAGAAGCTTCTGGGGCTAGCATGGCTTGGGAGAGAACAAGAATGGGAGAGGGTAGTCTGACTGGACAAGGCATCACTTTATGGGATTAGGTGAAGGCTTTGTTTTCTCTCTGTTGGGTATAGGCATTGGGCGTGCGTAGGCTATCATGCAGTTGGCCGTGCGTTTAGTCTAGAGTGCGTCTACTTGCGTATTAGTCATTGGTAGCACCACCCTAGTCAAGGTCATTGGAGTCTCGTAAATGCCAGCCTAAAAAAGTGGTCGAGTCTTCGCTAGCTACCGCGAGCCGTCATAGGTACTGTACACAACACCAAGTACTTCTCACGGTCAGGAATGAGCCTTGTTTAAGTTTACTCTGGTGGTCCGACACAACGAAGGGTGTGGTGACAATGTGCTGCCAAGGGTGAATGGACAGCTCATAGATCTAGCGAGAGCACTAATCTCCACTTTAAGTCACGAAGGCATTTGCCTCAATCAAGTTCAGCACTCTTTGTGTGTGACTAGTACACAAATGGTACTGCACCAGCAGGACTATGGGCTTATGGTGTCTTACTGCTCAGATTTGGCCCGAGCGAACGGATCCGAAGAAGTTCGTTTACGAGGACATTGCCACCGCGGCCTATTTGCTGGTAAGGGAGCCTTGGTCTCACAGACTTCCACCATCTTAAGACACCTCATTTGTTTAGACGCTTTGGCAGGAGGACAGGATAGCGGGTCGGTGCAGCAGAATGCAGACGTTCGTCGACTTGGGATGCGGCAACGGACTGTTGGTCTATCTGCTGACTATGGAAAAGGTAAGTGAGTCGTGGTGTGCTTGTGAGGTTGGTGTCTAGTAGCATTGACGCCCGGCTTATAACTATTGCTGTTGCTGAGGCCTCTGACTTCATTCGGGCGTGGGTATGTCCCCTCGGATACCTCTGCGAGGGGTCACATTTAGGGGCAGGCTGCCAGTGAAAATCGTGGTCATAGTTAGTCGAGCATCCTCTGCTGTAAATGGGCAGCAGTGAGTGTGTCAGCCCCCGATATGGCTGATAGGGATCCCAGGGGACACATTCACGGGCTGCATGGGGCGAGGAATATAACCCGAATTTGTGTTTCAGCATCCTGGCTACGGCATTGACTTGCGCAAAAGGAATATATGGGACTTATTTGGATCGGATGTGGCACTAATCGTGAGTGTCTATTGGTTCGTGGTTTGCGGGTCGTTTGATTGTTCCTTGTTTCAGGAACGTGCTTTTGAGCCGTCCGATGAGCACTTGTTCCCTGAGGCCGACTGGATTATTGGCAATCATTCGGATGAACTGACGCCGTGGATTCCTGTCATTGCCTCCAAGTAGGTGCTGAGGGGATAGTCCGTGATGGGTGGCTATTGTATGGTAGCCACTGTGGCTGCTATATTTTGGATGATGATCAGCATAGTCAGAATCGTGTTTTGCCTTAGGTCTTCAGCATCATGCAATTTTTTTGTGATTCCTTGCTGCGCTTGGGATTTCCGAGGCAAGTACCAACGCAAAGACGCCGATCTGAGCACGTATCGATCTTACCTACGATATGTGAAGAGGATTGGAGAGGAGTGCGGGTTCGTCAGTGATGATGATATCTTGAAGATCCCGTCCACAAAACGGGTAAGTCCCGCCCGATAGAACAAGAGTATGAGTAGCATTTTGTGTTTTGCAGGCGTGCATTGTTGGACGAAGAAATCCTGAAGTTGACGGGAAGGTGGTCGAGGCCAGCATGCGGGTGCTGCTCGGCGATAACAGGACCACTCGGTCCAATTCAGTCGAGCAGGAGCCATCAGAGACTTGGATTGATAGATTTGCACCTCGGGAGGCCAAGCAACCTATAAAGAACTGTACTGCCCTGCCGAAAGCGTCCATCGATGCCATTGTCAAGAAAATCGCTTCGGAATTACTGCACGAAAAACGATTTGTGGATGCGGGGGATGGAAGCCAGTGGAATGTTGGAGGTGAGGCACGGTCAGTTGAGGTCGTGCAAAATGTGCAGCCGATTCCTTGCAGGCTCGCTCACAATTCCGGAATGCGCGCAGCTGATGAACGAGGAACAGCTGCAAGTGCTGAAGGCGCAGTGTGGAGGATTGCAGACGCTAATGAAAAACCATTATCAGATCTTTAACGGTATGATATGTGTTCATTGTGGGGTAGAGGGCTGGAATTTGACGGCTGCATCTTTCAGTGCACAAGGGCAAGGTGTCCATACGCGATTGGACTGTGGACTGGAAGAGGTATCGGCAAAATGATAAACGACAGTGTTGGTTTTACGTGAACCATCCAGATGGGTGCCCTTTGTCGGACCTATGTCCTTATGCACATAAAAGGTAGACTCGGGGAGAGACAAAATGTGGACTGGAACTCTAATGCTGTCTACCTGACGCGCATAGCAGGCGTAAAATATTGGACCTAATAGACACTGAGCAATACGATTCATTTTATTCACTTTCAAACCTTCAACAACATACTTCCACGTGCAACAATATAACGCGTCACGCGACACGAAAGCCGTCCCATTTTAAATGATGCCAATCTGAAGCAAGATTCGATTGAGGTAGGGAGGGCAAGGGACAACAAATAGAACCATACTTTGTTGGCAACATCCAACGCATCATAGTCTTGCGCCAGCCTCACGTACGCCTTCTTCTGACCATCGGGCCTAAAAAAACAAAAAGTCAGACATAACCTTTCAAGGCGGACGCCGTGTCGATAGCCTCCAAACAAGAAGTATGAAACAGAGATTTCACTGGGTCATTTACACCGGGGGGGGGGGGGGGGTTATGGTCAAAACGGTATCAAATTTGACCCTACTAGATCTTGACTTGGGCAGCTTTTTCTGCAACATTTATACCTGATCAAGGTGTTGACTTTAGCGGCTTCGATGTTGTAGAGTTTCTTAACGGCCGCCTTGACTTGATGCTTATTCGCACGCAAGTGAACGATGAAGACCAACGTGTTGTTGTCTTCAATCTTCTTCATCGCCGATTCCGTGGTCAACGGGTGCTTAATAATAGCGAAATGGTCCAACCTAAAAAAAGGCAGTTAGACAAATTCTAAGCAGAAGAAAAAAGAGATAAGGTCGTCTAAAAATGATCCCGTGTCGCAGCCAATGGGCACGTTCCTAAAATAACCGACACGCTGACGCCGCTGTCAACTTAAAATTTAAAAATCAATCTATCAGCCATCTAATATTGGACAGAAGCACCATCCGTTGACAATACTAAGCCAGTAGGACTATGTAATTATTTCCCGAGGAGTGGCAGACCTACTTGTTTCGAGCCGGGACACTCTTCCTGGGATATTTCGGTTTGCGCGGCAGCGACAAGGTCTTCGGGCGATGGAAATGGACCGACGTACGAATCTTGCGGCGTCGATGCGAATGACCGCCTTTCACAATAGCCTTCTTCACTTTCAAGGCTTTAGCCGAAGCTGAAACGCAAAAGGCCAGGTACATCACAGAGTACAGAACCACTAGGAACCTAGGCTATCTACTGTGCCAAGTATAAGTTTATGAGGCTACCAGCAAACCCATAAATTTTAGGTAGGCAGCAACAGTCTAACTGCAAAAGTACAGTTCACCTACCTTTCGAAGCGCCGGAAGATTTCGCTGGCTTGTCCTTCGGCTTCTTGGCTACTGTATCGGCTTGCTTCGGCGCATCGGCAGCTGGTGGAGTGTTAGCCTTGGCACCAGTTTCTAAAAGATTCGACTCAACATACAGTACACAGCTAGATCATCCAGGCATATAAAAGCAGATAGGCCTACAGAATCCAATTCTAAATTTGACTGAAAACGTTATAAGACTTACCTTTTTTAGTTTTCGGTGCTTTCGGAGCCATTATAATAAATTTGAAATTCAAAACTCAAACTAAATATCTGATTTCCTACTAAATTTACGGAATAGTCGACAAAAAGAACAGAGCGCCATGGTTTCTTGGAATGGTCCCCGCGCACATCTGATCTTCAGGTTGTGTTAGCTGCTTATTTCACACGGTGTGTCGTGGGCGGTTTAGTCATTTTTTTGTGCACCGCACTTACGCCCCGTTTGAAATTTGTCTTCCCTGCTTGGCCGACGATATTCCCGTTACGCCTTTTTTGGATCGATGCGTATTCGTTTGGCGTTCAAGAAATCGACGAATTTGATTTCGAACGGCGAAAGAAGGGTGTGGAAAGATACGGCAAAGTAAGATCCTAGTCATTCTCCTCATACTTTTCCCGGGTCAAGACTTTGCAGGGCAGGGGACACAAAAGTAGCCTGGGCCTGTGTGCATATATTCGTCTTTAGTGGACTGCACTGACATCCTCCATTTTTCTGCGTTTTATGTGTCTAACTGGAAGATGTGAGGCATTACTCTGTCGTACTTCTAGCATTTTATCGATTGATTGATCGATCAATCGTGGGATAATCGGAGCTATTTATATTTCGAGATACATTAGTCAAAGCACGACTAAAATAGACTTGGCTGCTACTTACAGCAGTGTCAATTAGGCTTCTAACATATACAAACAAAAGATAACATCCTACATCACGGATAAATATATCCTTAGTAGATGATATGAAAAATGAAAAACAGGATGTTTTTTCAAGCAGTGTCTAATTAGCAGATCAACTTTAGACATTCCTTCATGTTCCTGTTTAGTGTGTTTGTTACCAATATTGGCTCTTTAACTTCCGATAAGGAAACAAAAAGTTCCTGTTAGGTTTTTATTACCTTCAAAGACATTGAATTGTGGATTTTACATTGGGTACTTCGTAGCCATTGCACCTACATTTTCGTGCAAGGATTTACGATTTAGCTTCGTGTTGGCTTTGTGTCATACGTTGCGTAGCTGCTGTTTATATTGGGAAATGCCGGATGTGTACTTTTGTTTCTCATACCTCTGTTACGCAACCCAGTCTATGTTTATCGTGCGATGTCTGTTTGAGCTTTGTAAGAGGAGCGGAAAGAGGGCATTGGCTAGATTAGGATTTAAAAGTTCAAAAAAGGCTTTTTAGGCAATGAAGTGCGAATATGGAAAATCTAGAAATATAATTGTTATGTTAGTTGTTATTAGATCATGTCAATAGAAGGTCTGGACAAGGAACTGGTCAGTGGAGTAGGCTGTCCATTTTATCGACGAGCATGCTTTTTTACTCGTGTTCGTGTGCGTGCTCAGCGAGGCTTAATTAAGATGGAATGCGCGTCATAACACTTCCTTCGTTGTAGGTTCTTCTCGGTCCTTGAGCAACATCATTAATTCGAGCTCGATTACATGCACGCCCATAGCTGTGCACCTCGCCTCTTTCCACCTCGAGGCACGTTCTGTATGTCGGCTGAAGTGAGTGCGTTTGGTGCTTTCCCATGCTTTGCGTCGCATAGTTACCGATCACGGTGGGGAGGGCGATGAGGCAGGGGAACTGGCAATCACCCTTCCTTCTGGATCGCTCCACTGTCTTGTCAGGCCGTCATTTATTCGGTGCCATATTGGTATACATGGCAACATAAACTGGGCGGACTGGGTTGTTTTTTTTTGCGGTTCTCGACACCCCCGGAGAACAATGCTGGCAAAGAAGAGACCGTATAGCTGCGACTCCATTAGGCTCTCGCTGACCCACTTGGTCACTCGCGCGTATTGTCCCAGCACAACTAGTCCGTCTCACCTTACTCGCTGTGTCTTATTCGAGTGCAACCTATTTCTTACGCAACAATGGCCTAGGCGAACGGGTGATGGCGCCTAGAGCATGCCCACGTATGGATGTGCAGAGTCCGCACGCGTCTGGCACGGCCTGGCAAATTATAGACTCGGCTCAGCCCGTTGTCCTTGGTCGTCGGAGGAGCGAGGCGTTAGCATATGTTCGTCTCGTCGTGCCAAGTGATTTCCGCCGGGGAGGCAGACATTCCACGACGGAGGCGTCCTTGAGCCCCGTCGGCGACGAGGCGGCAGTTGTTGAGCGAGTGAGTAGGAAATGGTCTTTCGACCTATTGAAACAGTGCACGTTTTCATTTTGTGCCTGTCGGTGCGACGCGTGCGTTTCGAGGTGACTGTTTGTCGTAAACACGTATTGGCTGGCCAAAAATGAGACGGTGTTGAAATGGTTGTTAGTGTCGTCCTGGCACTTTTTGTTGTCGCAACTCGAGGTTATTACCTGCGCAGTCGCGTCGAGCAGCTGCAACGACGGCGAGCAGTCAAGACGCGGCAGACGTGTTTCAAGTTCTACGGCAAATAACAACACTCATTCGTCTCAAAATTTTGAATTAGTGTTTGTCGCTGACGTCTGCGAGGGTGAATCAAGGTCGTCGCAGCGCTTTCGCTCATCCCCGGGCCGACGACTGACTGACTGACATTTGGTTCAGCCAATAAATTTTATGGGCGAACCGTTGACTGGCACTTGTCACTGTCTGCCGACAGGTCCCATCTCGATGCTGTTTGAGACAAGGGTCTTGGGCGCGCAACTTGATTTATTAGCTCCAGTCCATGGCTGCTGTGAGCTGGGACGGAAGTGGGCACGCTGGGCTTCATCTGGACTAGTTTTTGCGAGTGTTTTGGCTGAGTATTGGTTTATTAGTATCCCGGCAATTTTCTTGTAAAGCCAATTCGGGTTGGACGGTTCGTCTAGACACTAGCTATTTGGAGCATTGTTGGGGAGACACGGGGATAAATAGATGGAGACGTCATTGGTGGGACGGGAGTCGCGTCAAGTCAACTTGTTCAATTTGGCTAGTCAGTCAGTCTGAAAGTGTCTGCATGCTCTCTTTTGTATGTTTTTCAACATCTTTGCCTACGCGCATGGCCATTTTCCCACTTACGTCACATTGCGGGGACTGGGACGAGCCAGAAGGCGTGGATATGTGAAATGGAATGGGCTATGTCGTGATCTGTCCGCCTATAAAGGAGGCAACATACTTTTTTGTGCGCACTCTTACTCGACGATATGGACACTTTGGATGTCATTGAGAAGGCAAGGTGTATCCGCTTCGCCCTTCGTGTCTCGTCCGGAATCGTGCGTGCACAGGCTGATGCGAGTCGGCTCTGGCATGCGTATTTGCTCTTGTAGATGGTGTTAATGACGCCCACGCGCTGCGCACTAACGTGAGCCCCGCTATTGGGAATGTTATAAAAGGAGTGTGCGACGTAGCTGTTATCTCTTGCTTATATGGCTTTCTTGCTTGAATGTCACGTTTTCTAGCTTATGATCATCTGCGGGATTGCCCGATGTGCGAGTGGATGACTCGTCAGTCGAGAAGACATTTTGTGAGGTTGATGGTGAGGACAGGGTGTAGCTGTTTTTGTCCTCATCATGCGTCATTGGCCAGATGCTGTGTCATCGGTCTTGGCGCAGAGGAGCGGCGGTTATGGCAACGGACACCAAAGGGGGCTATGTAGCCGTTGATGAATGGTTGGCTGGTCTCCTTTGCCTGATCGATATGCTTGTGCGTAGCTAGCGCGTGAGTCGGTTGCAGGAGCGCCTAACATTCTCTGGCCAGGCTTAGTTGGTGTTTCCAGCTTTAGTCGATGACGAGTGCACGGGCGAGCAGCGATGTTGGTTCCAAGACGAGCGATTCTCGTGATCGTGTTGTGACTGGCCGAGAGCCATGCTCGATCGAGATGTCCTACGATTGGATTAGTCCACGCGCGACCTAGTATCGAGAAGATGGTGGAATTCTCCTTGTAATTTGGTGGGCTTTTATAATTTTTTCCAGGTCATGGAGTAAGGAGGCGGGGAGAAATAGACAGGTAGTGGGCAAGTAGGTGGCAGCGAGAGAAACGTGCTTGTTTACGATGGAAAAGGTGGAAAAAGATCTCAGTCACGCAGTTGAAGACGGGCCGAGCCGAGTGACCGCGATATTTGCTCTACATCTAAATTGCAATGGTCGATGTATCGTGTATTCTTGTCCTTAGTGCATGTTCTTGTTGACGCCTGCCCGCTCTCCGCCATCTATATCGACTCTCGATCAGGCGCATCCTCGTCGGACGGGCGAGCGCACGACTCGGCCATGCGGGGCATTTTGTTCAGGTATTGCCTCTTCTTGGCGACGGGGTCCTGCTCGTCCACGCCAATCATTCCATGCAATTTGAGTTGGGAGAGTGTGTCGCGGTGAGCAGGTGAAGTGTGTTTATTTCGTTCAATGACGCGCACGTTTTACGTTGTGGAACACGTTATTCTGTCAAGAGTATCTGCCCATTGGTGGCCTGGTGCGTGGGGAACTAGGCCACCCGCTTCCCACTGTGCTAATATGGTGACGTAAAGGAATAATGCGGCCGCCATGTCTGTCTGTGCAATAATGACGTTAGGACTGGCTTCCACAAAAACAGACTATTGCAAAGTCTGAATTCTCGAGTGCTATCCATTCTTTCCGTCCGTGCCGTGCGGTCGGTTCTTGTTTTGCAAATGTGCAGCTTTGTAACATTTTCGCCTAGTTTCTGGAACGTGCAAAGATTGTGCACGACCGTGCTACTTGGTTAAAGTCTTGTTGGCATGGCGTGCATTGACGTCAATTTTGTTTGTGTATTCTGCGCTTTTTAGTGAGCGCTTCCCAAATTTGGCATCCTTCCTCGAATGTTGGATCGTTAAGAAGGCGTAGGATTTGCTGGCTGTCAACCAATCCGAGTGTGAATGTTTGTCCGAGCCGGTAGTTGTGTGTGTCACGTGTAGTTAAGGGGTGGACTTATCAACATGTCGATGGAGCCAAGAAGACATGTTCCAAGGGGTCTCGTGCTGTCCAGTGCACCCGGCTGGGGCTGGTAAACAAGTCCTTGATGGGGCGTTGTTGAGAGGAAGACGAGGAAGCGGATAAACGTGAGTCACAAAGCGCTCGAAGCGAGTTGGCTTGACGAGAGTCGAGTAGGGCTTTGTCACAGTCTCATAGTCAGTGTGAGATTGATTGTGCGGCTGAGCAGATGGCTCGGAGAGAACAGGGCGATTCAGCCGGAGGTGACTAAGCTGTGTTATTAGAGCATTGGTTTGTGCACTTGTTCTCATCAACATCAGTTTCGAGGAACGGCGGGCGCGGGTTGATGAAAGAAGCGTTTGGTAGCGCTAATTCGGCTGTTAGGCCTTTCCTGGGATGGATATGCGCCTTGGTGTCGGTGGCGGGGATGGGGCTAAGGTCGTGGGGAAGGGTTGTTTGTTGGTATAACGGTGTCTTTGGCACGTTGCGTGGCGTCTGGCTGGCACCGAAAGCCACCAAGACAACAAAGGAGCCGTCGTCGATTATTGGTAAATGGCGTTCAGACGTCGGAGACTGGCCTGGCTGCTTTCTTGTCGTCGATTTCCGTTGTCGGCGGGGCAGCGCCACTCGGTCTGGGCTTGGGAGCAGTGCGTAATGTATCAACAAGGTTGTTCTCTGTCTTGGTTGGGCGTTTTATAATCTTCAAAAATATGTATGTCGCGTCGCGACTGGGCCGCCGGACGGACGGCTGGAATGGTGGGTTGTCGTCAGAGAAAAATGGTAATACTTAGGAAATAAGAGAGGACCTCGCCAGAAGGCCGACGACGGTATTTTTGCCAAGTCTAGCCAGACGACCGTCTGTTTTCTAACTTTTGAAAGAACTTAGCCTTGGCGCTCAGTCTGTCCCTCAACTTTGGTCGTCTCTGCTGGCTTAGGTCTGCCACCTGATAAGGTCTCGAGTGCTCACTCCAAGTTGGCTCGTCCCCCCGAATCAGTCGCGACTCGTCTGGCTCGCAGTTGTTTTGCCTGGCCATTAGCTAATTGTTACTCGTTCGGTGAACTGGCGCCCGTTAGGTTGCGTTGCTATGAGTGATGCGAGTAGGTTACGTTTGGCGAGGGGCCTTGTATTTCCTGGTATTTACGGCCCTTGCTCATTTTGTTTACGTACCTGGCACGGGTGTTGTCCGTGTCAGTGCTCGTTTGCGCAGTGTGCATTTAGCTGTGCGCGGCGGTCGTCGGTTTGCACCCATCAGCTGATAAACAGGCCGCGTTGTCTCTCATTCACGCGGTGGGGATGGTTTTTCGAAAAAAATCGCGCGAATGCCAACACGACACATCGACAGTGTGCACATTTGCTGGCAATCGAAACGAACTCGTGCTGTAACGGCCGTCGAACCCTTGTTGACTGACGTAACTCTCTCCGGGTGGTTTGCGGTGGCGGTGCCAGCCGCTCGTCCCTTTCTCCGCCCGCCATCTCCAAGGCGTATTGGATTGTTTTTGCAATTTACATTTGAGTTTAGGACGCGAGCGATTTCTGCTTTGGCAAAATTTAAATGTGTGTTTTGTTTCAGGCAAGCACATTGACATAACGAATAATTCCTTGTTGGTTCTCGCAAATATCAGCGACGAAGTTAATTGGTCGTCGTCGCCTTGCGTAAAGAGGAAAAGTGAGGAGCGATTGTTTGTCGTATGGCGGTTGGAGGCGGTTTAATGAGCGATTCGGCTATTGGTATTAGTTTGAAAGCGGGCGGTAGTAACGCCACCAACGCGTCTACCGTCTTTCTCGATTCCACCAGCGCGGCAGTGGCATCGGCAATTATGTATTCGCCCTGGTCATTGGGTCAAGATCGAAACACGGCTTCGTCGATCACGACCACGTCGGTCGGTGGTGGCGACCCGTTGGCCGTCGATAAACAAACCAATGGCAGATGGTCGAACGGGAGCGTGGATGACCTCTGGAGTCCTTTGGCTAATGAATTCACTAATGGCAGCGCATCGGCATGGATGAAATCGGCGGCCGCGAAAGAGAATATTTGGGCGCCGGTCAGTAACGAAACGAGTACGAAAGAGGAGATGAATAAATTTTCATCTTCGATGGACCCGTGGCAAATTTTGATGGAAGACGAAACGGATAACGGCAGTTTTCGTACTGCTTCCGATCGACCAGAAAGTTTGCCGTCAGATTCGACCGATATTTTTTCTCCATTTCACGGGTAAGTGCTGTTGATTCATAATGAGCGCTGGGTTTGGGTGTGGGCGGTTGAAAGTGGAGAAAGTGGTGCGACCACGGGATGCTAGGCTGGAGGGAGGAAGGCGGCGTGACTGAAGAATAGATTCAAAAAGCACGTTGATTGTTTATGCATAAAAAACAAGTTTGAAAAGCTGTCGCGTATCAAGAAGCCCAGTTTCGACCTTTAGACTGGGAGGCGTGCAGTCAGCCTGCCTGCTGGAAGGATCTAGGTCGTTCCCTGGACGACGGCCATGTTTTCTTGCCTAATCACTATTGCACCGAGTTGTCACACGGCTAGGCCTTGTTGCGCAACTGTCTTTGGCGCGCGAATAGGAAATGGGTTAGAAGAGCGCAGTTTTGAGTGACGTGTTACTCGGAGCGCATACAATTAGATACTCGTACTTTGGAAACGTGAACGGATTGCTCAGAGTTGTTTGTTTACTCGATTGGTGGGCGCGCGTGCGAGGCGTTTGGGCCAGGCTTAGTTTGCCCAGTGACAAAACAAGTTTCATTAATCAATGACATTGTTATAAAGTTTGTTTCCTGCTCCCAGGGGGATGTTGCGGGTGGATTATTGACCAGAGGATTTGCAAATTTGAGCTTTAGAAATCGAAAAGTAATTGGTTGTTTTGTTTTTCAGGTCCCCTTCGTTGGTATCGGCCATGTTGGAACGTGAATCGCCGATCGATAGAAGTTCAGTTTCGTACGGCAGTTTGGGCGATCATCAGCAAAAGGGCAACGACTTTTTGGCGCACGCAGCCGCATCGAAATCGGTCATCGGTTGCGAGAATTCGTCGAGTGCGTTTTATCGTCCGCAGCAATCGAATGGTAGTGGCAGTCGAGTGAGTGCGTTCACGCCCTTTCATCAACAGGGCGGAACCAATGAATCGGGCTTGTACGAGGAGAACGACTTATCGCCATTGATTCAACAATTGCTGAGTTTGCAAGCGGGCGGCAACAAAAGTCAACAACATGGCGACGAGCACCACAAACGAGCCAGCCAAAGTATGTGGGCTGGCGAGACGGAGTGGAGAAAGAACGGTCTCGGCCAGACGTCCAATTTCGGATGTGGATACGGGGCGGACTCGGAAAATGTGGATACTTCATTGACTGGCAGTATGCTGCCAGTATGGAGTCACCATAAGAACGGGGTGGGCGAGGAGAATGGCCACTCGCACGGATCAGAATTGGATCAATGGTTTACTGGTTACGGAATGAGTCGCAAATCGGACGCGTTGGCTCAGTCTCAGTTGCAACAATGTTACAGTGGTCGCTCGTTGCAATTGGCCAATACGGACGCGAACCGTGCGCACAGCGCTTCGACGACTCCGGCCATGGCTAGCAATGGTTCGGCGGCATTCCGTGGTCGATCGCAGTCCAATCAATTCACGATGGGTCAATCGGAAGCGGCGATCGATCCGCGTCTCTACGTGTACGGTAGTGGCGGAACTAATTTTTATCAGCAAAACGATAGTGCAGGCCAGAAATCACCACCCAGCGTGTTCAATGGGGCGGCGAATGGAGGTTCGTTGTTGAGCAGCAAACACAGTTCGAATGGGAAGATGGGTGGCTTGTCGCAACTGCGGCAGCCCGTGCACACGTTGCCGACTGAAGAATTGATGGATTTGTTGGCCAAGGCCAGGAATATGCCCATGTCTTCAGCTGCTTTTGCTCCGGGCGCTTTCGCAGCTCCGTTTGGATGGGAATTTTTGCCACACCCGTGGTTCGCCGCCGGATTGCCGACGCACGGATGGATGGGCGCGCGATTTGTCAGGTAAGCAGTGGGTTGGCTTGACGGTTCGTGAGGACTATAGTTGGTGCCTTTTTAGACGAAGCGGCCCAGCATTCGAATTGCACGTTCGTTTGGAAGAATGTTTGGATCAGTATCGATTGCTGGAAAAGGAACGTAAGAAGGTGAGTTCAATGGGGAATTTTGAAATTGCGGGGTTAAATTAAAAATCTGTATTTAAGACAGAGGCGGATTTGGCCAGGAACAATTTGGGCAAAAAGATCAGCAGCGCCAATAACATCCCGATTCCACGTTTGCCGCCGAGCCCGTCGCGTGTTGATCGTTTGGTTGTTGATTACTTCAGGGAGCATGCCAGAGTAAGTGTTGCGTGTGATTTTCCCTGGAGGAGGTGTAACGAGGTCTGCCTTGTAGGTAATTACATTGGTGGAGAAAATGGAAATGCTTCGAGCACAGAAATTATGCGAACCCGTGCATAAAGCAATGCAGTGCTGGATCGAGGCAATCAAGGCTGTGCAAGCGTCTCGTATGCACGAGCGGACGAATGCCATGTATCCGAGAGATCCGAATAGATTGCAGGAAGACAGAGGTGAGTTGATGAAGGTGTGACTAGCGGGAATTAGCTAGATAGCTGACGACGGGTGGCTAGAGTCATTATCCTGGTATGACATTAGTTGACTGTGTTCTGCTTCAGATATGTTGGCACTGGCCAGCACGTTGCAAGCATTGACTCGTGCAGTGCGACGTGCTCGATCTGCCATGTGGTGCGGCTTGACAATGACGTTGAATAAGGAGCTTTCTGTGGAACTTCAAAGCGATATCGATCGATTACTTGCGGCTGATGATAGTACATTGGAACGGCAGCAATCGAATGGCACTCTGCTGTCAGCGCCAGCCAGCGCAGTTGGATCGAAAATGGAAACGGATAAAGTTCCAGCGACACCGGCGCCGGTAATTTGCCAGTCGGGGTCCATGGCCGAGACGCCATCGAATGCGAATTTGGCCAGCGAAGCGGCTTGAATAAAGTCAAAGTACGGTAGGCGAACGAAAGGTTTTTTGGAATCATGAATAATCGGTCGGGATGTGGAAGGGTTCAGTTTTTTATACTTTTTGATGACAGTAGCTAGGTTTTCATCAATGGTTTTATTTTTTTGTCTGACGAAATAGGGATTGTGATTTTTACTTTTTTTTGGTAGTCTACCGGCGAGTGCGTGCTGACCGTGATTAGGATGTACCATCTGCAGTATACTCAAGACGATTTTTCTTCGGAGGCTGCCCGTTTTTGGAGTGTGGTAGGCTGCATTTATAGCGAAGTACAGAATTGTACGTGAGTCGAGGGGACGTAGGCGTATTGAGCGCGCGGTGGGGTAGTGGGCAGGGGCGATCGACACTTACCTTTTGTCCTGGTTATAGTGGTTGCTTAAGGCATTTTGTCCTGTGATGAAATAGGCGAATAATTAGAAGTTAGCTTTCAAGATATCGTAGCGGCTTTATTAGCGGGATTTCGTGGCATGGGTTTTCTTATCTTTTTTTTGCTTCGGGTTTGTGTATGGATGTACGCCGACATTGAGGAACGAGTCGACTCGCAGAGACGAACTGCTGGAATGGACATTGGTGTGTCAGAGCAGGAGTATGTTTTTGTGTGCTTTTGATGATGTTGACCATTCGAAGACGGAAGCAAGGAATGAGTTTGTCTTTGGCTTCCTATTGGTTACATGGGACTAATTTGGAGGGACTGCGGTGCGATCGAGGCATGGAGAGCCGATTTTGTTTAATGGGTATTTACAATGGCAATTTCCGAGACGCTTGGACGAGGCAATGGAAGCCCAAATATGGTGTGCGTGTAATATTGGAGATTGCCCCAGGAATGAGAGCGCAGCGAGTGCAATGTTGTTTATCGATTAGATTAGGGATCTGAAAAGGCGCGTTTTAATCGATTTTTTGTGAGATTTGTCGAGGGGGCCTAAAGTGTGTAATTGTTATTTTGAAGGCGTCAATGCGCGCCTCTGTTCTGTTGTGTAAATAAGTACGGGTGTTCCCAAGTCTCTTGACGACTCGAGGAAATCAATGCACGTTATTTGAATAATGCCGTATACGTCCTTGTATAGAGCAGAATGAGTAATTTTTTGTGGTTTTCACTCGGTCATAATACGTTTTTCTCTTTCAATAATTACGGTAGGAATTATGAAAATTTGGGAACTATAGATGGGTAGATGTGATTTTTTAATAGGCGAATTCTGTTTGGCGTAGTTGATTTGTAGATGGTCATTTATGTATTAACTGCTTCTTTTGATCACCGAAGTCCCGGCGTTCACTTAAATGAGCTCTAGATTTTCATATCAATTACGCGTAGATAACTTGGCGTGTCGAATTTTGAATTTTTAGTGACCGCTTCAGGTAACGGCTACGAATAACATTTTCTCATAAATTTGTTCTCCTTTTTTTTTGAATGCGCTTCCGATTAGGAAAACCTTTTTGGAAGGGTAAAATCTGGACAAATTTTGGCGAATAAGAAAATTAAACTAGTTTGATTTAGTGAAATATATTTTGTCGTTGACACTTATTTTTTGAAATAGCAATTTTCTTTGGGCGTATACAAAATGTAATTATTGTAAAAAGTGAACAAACGCAAATTTTGTTGCGTTTGTTAAATTGTTTTTGGCATCGTGTCTCGGGGCAGGGGTCTTTTTGAGATGTGTCTTAGTACTAGTAGCGTGTACTATATTTGCTCCTATTTTTTACTACTAAAAGGTGGCGGGTCTCGTGTTTTTTTACGCGGAATGCATTGCTTTTTTGGCAGGTGAACAGTTTTTGGACTCGAAGGAAGAAATTTTTTCAGTTTTTAACAGATCTTCCTGTTCCTTTTCGAATATCTATAATACGGGCCTATGGGTGCATGCATGGCGCGAACCATATTTGGTGTGTGCGTGGGTATAGATTATTCGTGTAAAACGAAAGAGCCTTGATTGTGTTCGGAAAGATGCACAATCTTTTTTCTTTGTTTTTTTACGCGTCCGTGTGTTTGTTGCTTTACACTAGCTGTCCACAACATTTTTGAAACTAGGTATTTAAACCTGAGGACTCTTGCAATTTTTTCCAAAATTCTGATCAGTCGTTTTTGCCAGATTTAAAAAGTAATAATTTTCTTTAATTCCTCAAAGTAGATTATCAGTTTGATTTTCTAACAAGTTTCAGTTTTTTCAAATTCAATGTTTTTCTATGCTGCCAATTGCGTAATACTCGCGGTTTATTAGAGTGGGATGACGTTAGACGTGATGAGCAGTGTGTAGGCGTCATTTGGAGATGAGTAGAAATTAGATGGTTTTTCTGATTTATCCCAACTGTAAATTTTGATTCGCGATTTTTTTCGATAAGCAGAAAGTGCGATTTAGCTACATACGCCCCATTCCTTGTGAATCGCACAAAAAACCGCTTCGCTTTTTCTTATCTTTCAAAATAACCCTTGAAAAATGGACTAAAATGATTTTTAGAAGAAATGAAATTTTACTACACTTTTCGGTGCTGTACTTCGTCCAGGTGGATTATGTAATCAATTAAAAATTTAGAACGAATAAAAACTGAAGCATTTTTTGGGGTTAATTAGGAATTGGTTTTTTGATGGCTTACTATTTCTTTCATTCTTTTGACAAAGATGAGGACGCTGCCGCTTTGTGTGCATTACGTCTGCTGTGTGTGATAAGCTTAGCGAATGCGAGTAGTTTGCAATTTTTGCCATTTTTCAATATTTAGATGAAAATGGCAAGGAATAAAAAATGTAGATGCTTTTTTTTCAGTTGCTTAGTGGTCTTTACTCGCCGCATGGTAAGCTTGTATTGTTTGCACTGATACGTGTTTTTTATGGTTCGGTTCATTTCCTTGATGGGTTGGTTTGGATCTTTGTCTGTGTGACATTTTAGAGGGTGGACTTGAGTAGACGGGAATGGGTTTGGTAGTTGATAGATAGAAGCCCCTTGCGATGATGAGTTTTTGTGCATTTTGTGGTCAACTGACAATTTGGTGAGGATGATGTTGGGTGTGGGAGTACTGTCCATTCCAGGCTCGAGGGTAGACGAGATTGTGCTCTGGCGAGGATTCTGTGCAGTCGACTTGGTTTGTCTATGAGAAATGCGGCGTTCGTTTTGTACGTGGTGTACAGTATGCTTGGACTGATAAAATGTGGGAATCATGTGTGCTGAGGTCGGAAAGCATACAATGAGAGCCAGCAAGAGTGAACTGGGAACACCAAAAATAAGGTCATCTACAGATTGTTACAATAGGTTACAGAAATAAAACGATCACGAAAAATCGATACCCATCGGTCGAACTCGATAAATAAGGTAATCCAGAAAATAGAAATCATAGGAGGGGATCGATCCGAAAGTAATGGCTGAATCGCTACAGTATTTGGACGGGTCCTGAAAAGATCGATAGTCGATGGATTGATCGAGATGAATAAGCTGATCACCGGGCCTCACCCGCCCTCCGATCCATGACCTGAGACGTTGTATCATGGACTCTTGGCTGTGATCATCGTCGAACAGTTGGCGTGGTGATTTGTGCAGGAATCGATGGCCCCCGTGCTCGACGTCAGCCCCGTCCACAGCCCGCACGTCCAGTCCGGCCTGGAAGCAGTGGGCGAAAGTGTGCGCCATGCGCGCCTGGCTGGGCTTGCATTGCGGACTGGAGTGCAGATGCGGCACGATGCGGCCTATCAGCTGGGCACTGACCACCAGGCCCGCATTGAAGTCGAGGATGGGCAGGGCGGGGAGCAGCGAGTCTCGGTTGCTCACTCGACCCAGCACAGCCGTGTCGGGGTGCCGGGCCAGGTAGTGGCGGAGGTTGTCAGCCAGCACGTAGGTCATGTCGTCGACGAGCAGGACGAATGTGGGCACGGGGGAGGGCCAGTGCTGAAACGGAGTCGTGGGTGACGGGCGAGGGTGTCATCTCAGCTGGGCCTACCCTAATCACCGAGTCCATATGCTCGATGACGGCCACCAGGAACGGCCACGTCCCCGCCTGTGCATTCCTGACACTGACCACGTGCAACTGCCGATCACCACCGAACGAACTGAAGTAGACGACGAGGTCGCACCGACTGCCGTACGTGCCGTTGATGGCCAGCCGGTGATGACGATTGTTGGTGATGATGGTCACTGCGCATAGGATGCGAACTGGGGGCCCTGAAACACTGCAACTGATAAGGACGGGACTGACCGATCGTGCCGCTCACCTCTCTCCAACACAGTCTGCCTGTCGACCCGTTGTCCAATCACGTAGTCCCCAGCTGGACGAAACCAGACGACCAGCCCGATCCACACTCCCACGGCCATGCCCACACACACTTGGCACACCAGCCAAACACACCTCTCGCAGGGCCGCATCTCCGCACACTGGCCCGCGCGTCACCTACTTCCATATCCGCCCCGCATTCGGCACAGGTCTCGCCTAGAACTGGTTCGCCGGGGGACGTTACACTTATTTATTCTTTTCTCAGCCCTCAAATAAAGAAACACCGAACACTCGTCTCAGAAAACAAATGCTAGGCAGTAGATTCTCCAGAAACATATTGACTAAATCTTTATCGGGAAAAGAACTAACGGCGCATCGCACTAACAATCTTCATTGAAAACCAAAAACGAAACGGCGCCTTCGTTATCTATCATTTCATATACCTACTGCTCTTCGGCCAATCGCTCCGCCTTCGCCTTCACGTCCTCGATACCACCAACCATGTAGAAAGCTACTTCCGGCAAATGATCCAACTCGCCTGAAACAACAACTTCATCACATTTGACTTAGCTCACATTTATCAACCGCTCACCGTTCAAAATCTGCTTGAATCCCTTAATCGTGTCTTGCAATGAGACGAACTTGCCCGGGTGACCAGTGAACACTTCGGCCACTTGGAAGGGCTGTGACAAGAAACGCTGGATCTTACGAGCTCGGGCTACCGTCAGTTTGTCGTCTTCAGACAACTCGTCCATGCCCAAAATGGCGATAATGTCTTGCAACGATTTGTAATCCTGAAATCAAAGCCGTGTAACAGTTGGGCGCCGAGGATTATGACCGCACCCACCACCACCACCCGCTGGGACAGGAACGAGCCTCACCTGCAAAATCTTTTGCACACCACGGCAAACTTCGTAATGTTCCTGACCGACGATGTTGGGGTCCATGATACGAGACGTCGAGTCCAGAGGATCGACAGCGGGGTAGATACCCAATTCGGAAATGGCTCGACTCAGCACAGTCGTGGCGTCCAAGTGGGCGAACGTGGTGGCCGGAGCGGGATCCGTCAAGTCGTCAGCGGGTACGTAAATAGCCTGCAATGCAAACCTATCCCTACTCGATTAACGATGGCGCTTCGCTTCGACATACCTGCACAGAGGTAATGGAACCTTTCTTGGTCGTCGTAATTCGCTCTTGCATAGTACCCATGTCGGTAGCTAACGTGGGTTGATAACCGACGGCTGATGGAATACGACCCAGCAAGGCGGATACCTGCACAGAGCGCAACGTCTGAGCAAATCAGTTCTTCGTTGTGTTTTCATTACTTACCTCGGAACCGGCTTGGGTGAAGCGGAAAATGTTGTCGATAAACAGCAGCACGTCCTGGCCTTCCTGATCACGGAAATATTCGGCCACCGTCAATCCAGTCAACGCCACACGAGCACGAGCTCCCGGTGGTTCGTTCATCTGACCGTACACCAACGCTACCTGAAACGAAGCGCATCCTGATCTGACAGCACACGCAGTCACCAGTCCCCTCGGCCAACCTTGGAGTTGTTGCCTTTTAGATCGACGACACCACCCTCAATCATCTCGTTATAAAGATCGTTTCCTTCGCGGGTTCGTTCACCCACTCCAGCAAATACCGAATAACCACCGTGAGCCTTGGCCACGTTGTTAATCAGCTCCATAATCAACACGGTTTTACCCACGCCGGCACCGCCGAACAATCCTGAAAATAGCACAAATCAAAAGACACCCATACAAGTGAGAAAACTCAAAATCGACTTACCGATCTTACCACCCTTAGCGTAAGGGGCTAGCAAATCGACGACCTTAATACCAGTCATCAGAATTTCCTGCTGGACACTCATGTCGACGAATTCTGGAGCTTCTTGATGGATAGGCGCGAATCTGAAAATACGAAGTGACAGCTTATCATTAAAATGATATCAATTAGGATAAATGGTATTTTATTTCTCATCCTAGGAGATCCAATCGACAAGCAGTCCCTGCTTACTTCTTGGTTGGCACGGGTCCACGTTCGTCAATGGGTTCACCGATCACGTTGATAATACGGCCTAGAGTTTCGGGACCGACTGGGATTTTGATGGGATCACCGCTATCGACCACTTCGTTACCACGAACCAAACCTTCCGTACCATCCATAGCGATAGTTCGTACAACATTTTCGCCTAAAATGTTTTACAAATCTAGTATTGCAACAAAATAGAAAGAGTGAAACCGTACCCAAATGCTGCGCCACTTCCAATACGAGCCTAGGTTTACGATCTTTCACTTCCAACGCGTTCAAAATTGGAGGCAGGTCCTCTTCAAATTGCACGTCGACGACGGCACCGATTACGGCCACCACACGTCCAACTGAGCCTGCTTTCCGGGCAGGTGCAGATTGCGAAGCAGCCGCCGGTCGCTGACTTTGCACTGAGCTGGTCTTATAAGAGGCGGTGGGAACCGTGGATCCTACAAGCGCAAAAAGTCTTAGAGTGCACACAGAATCAGGCATCACAGTTACAGGACAAATCGGGCACAAAATCAGCACGGCTGGTTACGCAAAAAAACTCATAAGTTTGAAACGCAGCAAAGTTAGCCATAAGTCCTCGTTTTCAAACATATTGTTTTTGAAGCTTGAGTCAAAAGTAACATGTTCGGGCTTTCCTTTTTACCTACCCGTGTATAAAGAGCCCAGAAAACGTTTCGGATCGAATCGTTTATTGTTTCGAACGATTAGCACTCGACTGTGCAGAAATCGTGCGCCTGCCCGATGGTTCAGAATTTTGAGCAAATTCGTCGCCGACGATGCCATTTTTATAATTAATGAAAACTAAATTGAAAAACTCCTAATAGACCTTTTGGCAGTATCGATCTTCTGGTGCGACGAACTTTGCTCTATCGATAATTTCCCGAGAAGTGTGATTCCGTAGCGCACCTCGCCCGGCTGGACTATACCAAATCAACGCGCTGCGGAGTCTCGACACGAAGGCTTAGTTTTCGGTTCAGTTAGGATCTGTCGCTAAAAGTACAAACAAATAAAACAGTTCTATACAAGCAGGAGTGGCAGAGGGTCTACATTATTTAAGCCACCTAACAAGGGTTGGCTAGCCGCTTTTCCCAAAGTATACCCGGGTACATAGATAATCTGAAACTTTATTTTACTATTTCTGTCAGTTGCATGAGATAGTCGTTTTGGTTGCGCAATCACACAGCTTGGAGTAAAAGGGGTTGATCATCTCTCGTTTTTAGGACCTATTAACTAGTGCGAACCTAGAACAACAACTATTTTAGTGAATTTTTATTCGTCTGACAATTTTGATTAGCCGGAAGAGGCCAATCGATTTTGGCGAGCATGGTCGATCGTCAGTTGTCGGCCGAAGCATCAGCTTCTGATGCATTCAGCTGGCGATTGAATCCGGACGCTGCTGAATTCGTGCCACGTTTGCAGTTCACGAACAGTCGGTATCACGGGCGAGATCACAGTAACGGGCATGGTCACGGGAATGGCCAGCGCGGTCATTACGACTATGGCCGGTCTCGGAATCGAGGAAATGGAAATGGAAGGAGGCAAGACGGTGGCGGAAGTGGGCCCGACAGTGACAATTTAAAGAGTAAGTTATCTAGCTACCTACGTAAACGTATATTCTTGAGTGTACCTTTAAACTTATGGGTGTGTGCAGCGTTCTTCGTCCTAATGGTATGATTGCTTCGGCCTTCGGGACCTAGCATTACACCTCATGTCATGTCATACTTTATAATCCATACCCAACCAGCCTCGAATAATCGAGGCACACCCGAAAGATAGCTTGTTAGGTCAAAGAAGGGTGGTCTGGCGATTATGTTTCAGATACAGCGTGATATCATCTCATGCCGGATATCCTGTGTTACCTCGTCGGATGCCCATTTTTTGTAGTATCCATATCGAACCGACTCCAAAAGGAATCTTACGAGTGTATGATTTGTTGTGAACGGATTCGCTGGACGCACGCCGTGTGGTCGTGCCAGTTGTGCTTCAGTGTCTTTCACTTACGATGCGCCAAACGATGGGCCAACAGTTGCGGACAGCAAGATGGACCAACTGTTCCCGCTGCGCCTTCAGGTAAGTATCTTGTAACCTAATGCCTCCTAGTGTCTACAGCGGGAATTTTTCGTCAGAATGGCGCTGTCCGGGTTGTCAAAGCGTCAATCGATCAATTCCTAACGAGTACAAATGCTTTTGTGGTAAAATGAAGAACCCAACGCACGCCACGTGGTCTGAACGTGGCAACGCCAGCGTGCCTCATACGTGCGGTGAGTTGTGTCAAAAGCGAAGAGGCAACGAGTGTCCGCACCCGTGCAACGATCTCTGTCATCCCGGACCGTGCGATGGCTGTCCATTGACTGTGGATAAGAAATGCGAGTGCGGGGGACAATCGCGAAGAGTGCGATGCGGATCGGAGGCATTCCAGGTGAGCACCGGTATCAAGACGTTAGCCCGAAACATTTTTACCGCGGGTTTCGATTTCAGTGCGGTCAAGTGTGCGGCAAACTACTTAATTGCTCAATTCACCAGTGTCAACGTGTCTGTCATGCTGGTGATTGTGCACCGTGCGCCGAAGAAACTGTTCAAGGTAATTGAGCAGTGCTTATGGCGGTGAAAGGCTTGACGAGACGTCTTTTTCTACAGAGTGTTTTTGCGGTCAGTCTCAACGTCTGGTGCCTTGCGGTGATAAATCAGCCGCGAACGGGGGCCTTTATTCGTGCGGGGTTCCATGCGACAAGTTACACAAATGCGGTGTTCATCGCTGTACAAAGAATTGCCACGAAGGCGAATGCGGCAATTGCTCTTTCGATCCCGAGGAATTGCGCAAGTGCTGTTGCGGAAAGTTCAATTTGGAAGAAATGTCGATTGTTCGAGATTCATGCATTGATCCTCTTCCAGTTTGTGGAAACGTGTGCGGGAAGAAACTGCCGTGCGGAGAGGAAGGTACGTTTGAGAAGTTGAAATAACGAAGACAGCAATCAGAGGACGCGTTTTATGTCAGGAAATAGTCATACGTGTCAGTCGAAATGCCACCCGGGACCATGTCCGAATTGTCCAATGACTACTTCGGTTCGATGTCGATGTGGTGCAACCACGAAGAGCTTGCCTTGTGTGGAATTGGCCAACTACGATGGTAAGTGCATGTGAGCTCGATTATAGGATAGTCATTGGATATTGCCTTTTCAGCTGAGCATCCTTTGTTGTGCGAGCGTCGGTGTTCGAAGAAGAAGAGCTGTAAGCAGCACAAGTGCACCGAAGTGTGTTGCGTGGATGCGGACCATATCTGCACGCAAATATGTGGACGAAAGTTGTCGTGTGGTATTCATACTTGCGAAGCATTATGCCACAGTGGAAAGTGTCGACCGTGCCTGCAAGCCAGTAAGTCATTGCTGCTGTTATCGGAGAGTAGCATCGCGTGATAAGAACTTATTGTAGGCTTCGAAGAATTGACCTGCCTTTGCGGTGCCAGTGTCATCTACCCACCGATCCGGTGTGGAACGAAGCCGCCCGCTTGCGAGAGGCTGTGCACCCGACAGCACCTGTGTGATCATCCGGTAACCCACAATTGTCATAGCGATGTGAAGTGCCCACCGTGCACTTACCTGACAGCGAAGCTATGCTATGGACAGCACGAGGTATGACGTGTTTTGGGATGTAAGAAATCGTGTCCTATCTGATTATCGTTGTTTAGATGCGGAAGAATATCCCGTGCTATTTGAACGATATATCATGCGGCAAACCGTGTGGTCAAAGTCTCCCGTGTAAGCAGCATTCCTGTATTCGCTCTTGCCATCCTGGTGCGTGCTGTGCTGACGGTGAACAATGCACGCAGCCCTGCGTGCGTCCTCGATCGGCGTGCGGGCATCCGTGCGCTGTGAAGTGTCACGGGGAGACGCCTTGTCCCGAGGAGAAGCGATGCGAGTCTGTGGTGAGTACTTGGAAGTGGATGGATTCACTCGTACTGACTTGCATCGTTTAGGTGAAAGTTACTTGCAAGTGCGGTCATGTCACAGAGAACATGGCTTGCTTTGAAATCGATCGCCTGGCATCGCAGCGATTTTTGGGAAGAGCGACCAAGGCGGATGTGAAAAACGAGGTCGATTTGGGCGAACTGATGCGACAGGAGAGTGTGGAGAGATACAAGTGGTAAGATGAGAGATTCTGATTTTGCATTACCAATGATACAGCTGGAGCGTGTTTTAGCTTGGACTGCACTGAGGAATGCGCAAGGATCGAACGCAATCGTCGTTTCGTTGAAGCATTGAATATCGACACGGATGATTTGGTGGGGGAACTGGGACCGCCAGCCTACCCTGACTTCCTGAAGGAGCAGTTCAAGGCGTGCTCTGATTTTATGCTTGGGATCGAAAAGGCGTTCACGGATTTGGTTTCGTCGGCTGAGAAAGTGAGTTGATTAGTGGGGTAGGACAGGGTCTAAATAAGTAGGCCCCTTGGAGTATCATACTGGGCTGTCATCTCTGTGTGCAGCACGTGATAGGTTTACGATTTCAGTCGAAGCAGTTGAGCCGAAGTCACGTGTTTCCGCCAATGAATCGGAACCAGCGCCGAATCATTCACGAATACGCGCCTTACTTTGAAATTGACACGGTGGCGTACGACCAAGAGCCTCAACGTAACGTAGTTGCTTCTGCTAAAAAGTAAGTTTGGCTTGGATATGATGGAATGTGTATCAAGAGGTTTCAATCTTGTTTCAGGGGCAAATCGAAAGTGCCGAGTATTCTTTTATCGACGGTGGTTCAAAAGGACAGTGCGAAAGCGAGCGCTCGTGTGGTACCTCCAAAAGCGAATCAGATAGAGGCAGGGTCCAGTCCGACCAGTATGAAAACACTGCAGTTGGCTGCAGGACCAATTCTTCGTCGCTGATGGAATAGATATTTAATTTTCACTGATTCGATAGCATATTCGTGAATCCGAGTTGTATTCTGTGTTGGAGTCGTGAGTAATAAAAGTGCAGTTTGCAGTGGTGGTTGGATGCATTTGCTGTCCTTGGTCGGCTCTCCTACGTTTACGATAAGAGTGATGGTTTTATGGCAGGAGCGTGTGGGATTATGGCTGGCAGGGGTGCACGGTGGTCTTATCAGTGGTGGCAGTACCGACAGATTGGGCTTTGGTTTTGTGCAAGAGCATGCGGCCGGTTACGACGAGGTGAGCAAGCTGCGATGGACGGATCAGTGTGGGTGGGCAGTGTTTATTGAGTCTGGATTGGTGAGAATTCCAGAGTGGGTTCGTGGGCATGAAGCGAAAGATGTAGCACGAAGGACAGGAAAAAGGAGCATTTCGATCGCATCAGCGAGGGCAGACCAGCGCAAGGGCAGAATTACTGGGCAGAGCAGGCGAGTGCATTGAAGCTGCTGGCCAGTTCGAACACGAGTGGTCGATCCAACATGGCCGAGTGAGACATTGTGTTTTACCACACGACCAGAGCGGGTGTGTGAGACCCCACCAACTCGAAACGGAGCACGAGAAATAACTTGAGACCTGTAGGCCCAGGATGGTTGGGGCGATGCGTGGTGTGTGACTTGAAGTGCCTTGCCATCAGTAAAGATGTGTGCCCGTTGTGAGGCCCGCCATGGCGACAGTTTGTGCTGACCGAATACCTACTTGATTCAGCCGTGGGCTCTGTGTCAATGGTGACAGTGTGGTTGTAGGGACCAAATCGGTATGAGTCCAGGAAAGTGGCCGCCGACCCTTGTCGAGGGATTCCACGACGAGGCGAGCGTCAGGCAGACGGAGTATCGGAAGTTGGGATGGACGGATATGTTCGTGTCCAAGTTGAGTTTGGGTAAGATCGGGTTTAAGGGTGGCAATGATGGCAGTGTTCTTGACGTGGTGCAGAACTCCGTCCAGATGGGCGCAAACATTTTAAGTTAATGAACCGTGGCTCACGGGCAGGTCCATGTCGGTGCAATGTGGGCCCGAGTACGTTTCGCAGACAACTCAAACGAAACGGTTTACGAGTAGATCAGTGCCCTGACTGCAACCAAGCCCGGCAGGCGCAGGAGAGATATGGCCGACCAAAGTCGGTGGGACACAAACTCTGACTGGAGTAGGCATTCCGTGCGACTGTGCCTGCGGCTGAAACATCAACCCGAGGGTGATGTCTCCCAGCCGGGGGAGAGTATCGATCATTCTCCGACTCGCCAAGACCCGCCAGGCACGAGGGTTGCATTACATTGCAGGCGGCGGTCCTTTCGGAGGCCTCTATTACTCGTGTGATCAAGCTGCTGTGAACAGTATTGTCGAGGAGTCCCTGAAAAGTGGCATCAACTTCATCGATACGGCGTTTTGGTATGGACAAGGCAGATCGGAAGAAGCACTGGGCGAGGTGAGGATTCGCCAGCTCGAGCGAGGCGCTGTGTATGAGAGGTGGCCCTGGTGAGGATTAGCCCCACGCTTCGTGCTTCCCGCACTGACTGGGTTACCGAGTACACCACAGGGGCACGGCTGGTCAGGCTGCCAGAATAAAGGGGACCGCAATAGGTGATCACGTGATGTTCAAGTGCATGGCAGCTGGATGAGTCATATTGCCAGTGGTGCGCCATCAGTGCCCTGCATGAATGGGTACTCTCACTCGCCCTCTGCATCCTTTTAAGGCCCTGAAAAAGATCCCGCGCTCAGCCTACTACATCGCCACCAAGATTGGTCGATACGAAAAAGATTATCAACAAATGTTCGATTTCAGTGCCGAAAGGACACGGCGTCAAATCGACACGGCCTTGGAACGCCTTCACTTACCCTACGTGGACATTTTGCACGTAGGTGCTTGTTGTCTTTAAAGGGGAGGGGGCATCCGCTCGAAAGGAGCCTGGTTGACTCGCCCACCCCGTGTCCAATTTCCAGCTCGGCTTACCCCCTCCCCCCTCAATATGAAAAAGGGTCTCCATTTTGGGTACTCCCGACTCCAAGTAAGAAACATTTTAGCGGATTAACGGATGAGCGGATGTGTGAAAATCGAGCTGCACATTGTCTCGGGGGGGGGGGGGATAAACTTTCAATTAGGGTCCCTCCCGCAAGCCCCTAACCGCGTGACTCAACTTCCGCTTCACTTTCTGCTGTGTCAACTGACGTTATGGCGTCCCCTCGCGTTATCATACTCAACCCCGCATTCTCTGCTTCCAGATTCATGACGTGGAATTTTGCGAGAAGGAAGAGATCATCCTGAATGTGACTTTGCCCGTGTTACAAGAAGCCAAGCAAAGTGGCAAGGCACGCTACATCGGCATCACTGGATACGACTTGGATTTCCTAAAGTGAGGGGGAGCCTGCTTTGAGGGATATTGCAGACTAACTGCCGATGCTCTGATCGTCTTGCTCTTTCAGGTCCATCGTGGAAAAATCGGAAGTGGCCATCGATGTGATCCTGACTTATAGTCGCTCAGTTTTGCATGATTCCAGTTTACGTTACTACATTTCATTTTTCAGGGTATGGCACTCTCGATGCCCCTTCGTCGAAATTACTAAGAAAGCTTGTTTCAGAGTAAAAATGTGGGTATTATCAATGCGGCCCCAATGTCCATGGGACTGCTAACCAATAATGGACCACCCATTTGGCATCCGACATCCGATCGCATCAAAGCGGCTTGCAAGGCGGCGGCCGACTTTTGCAAGGTACCTAACTAAACCATACAATTTCGAATCTTTGGCAAGTCCTTTTTGTAGAAAAAAGGCGTGGATATTTCGAAATTGGCCGCACATGAAAGCGCTAATTTCCCAGGCGTGGCCACGACTCTGGTTGGGATGGACAGGTATCAGACCCTTGTACTTTTTATTGTAACGATAAAATTGCATCCGTTTCTAGCCCATCGCAAGTACAAAGAAACCTAACGGCGAGCTGGGGATATTTGAGTAACGAGGAAAGACGATGCTTGAATCACATCATGGAAAAGTAAAAAGAGATAAAACAAAGAATATAAAAGTACAAATACAGAATTTCAGGTATTTTCTCCCATTGAACGATGAAAATTGGGCCGAACAGGCGTTGATATCTTTCAAGGAAGCGTTGACGCATAGCGATGGGTCGACGTGGACGTAAAATGAGAAGTCGATGAAAGATGGACTGGAATATCAGGACTGGAATATTCTTAGACATATTTTTATAGGCCTTATTTTAATATGCTGCCTGCAGTGCCATATTTAGTCTACGCGATAGGGTCAGATCGGTCGAGGCTGTCGTCGATAATAGGCAGTAAATCTTCCTTGCTGAGATTTTTGTATCGAAAATATTGCAAGAAGACGAATGAATCCAAGAAGAGGCAGGCCAGACTTCCCACCAACCACGGCAAGTGACGAGCGTAGTAGATGATCGGGTCGCCTTCGCATCCTAACAAGACTGATGCCCCGTAGGTGGCATTGCCCAGACAAATAAAGATATACATGGCGATCGATACGCCCTCGGTCGATTGGCGTTTGTAATTCTTGATCAGCTGAGGAATGCGCCCACTCAGGTAACTCACAGACGAGATGATCCCGCACGCGTAACCGATCTCGTCGGTGGCACCATTGAATATTGGGGCCAAGAGGGTACGGCTTCGATAACTATCGATCGATTGAGCCGATTCGATGGAAGGGAATGATTTTGAATAGAATGCACCGCCCGAAATCAGAAATGCAGCACCAAACAGCAATGCATTCAATGAGGTCGATCGAGGATGCGTGGTGCCTAGATCCTGTTCCAATCGTACTCGCCATCGGTTCTTGGCTTTGTAATAAATGAACTGACCCCAAATAATGCAATCTTGAAGCATGTAATAACAACCAACGTAAATCTGTACTGGTAATTGTTTGGTGAGTATGGCCCCCGTCAAATTCATGGAATCTCCAAGAGCCCAAAGAAACAAAAAAATGGGCGACAGGGCCTCTTCACAACTACCTCGTTTATAATTTTGATAAATCTGAGGCAAACCAGGAAAAAACCAAATAATTAAGGAGACGAACCCCAGAATAAACGAAGTCCACTGGAAGGAAGTCGATACACATTGCCCGAAATGAGTCATGATCCATTCGTTGCCGCCCGGACAGTCGGTCAGGTTGGACTGATCGAACTCGCCCAGAGGGTCGAGCTGGAGAGACAACAGGGGATAATACTTGCCGAACATGGTCACAAATCAGGAAGAAATTCGTGAAAACTTTGATAGCAAAGTCATCCAAGCCAAGAGCAATCAGCTGATCCCAGCGCAGCGGCCGAAGAGCTTGGGTGGGAAATGGCAGACGGTAGACTTGCTGCCAGGCCTTGGTTTTAGTTTCAGATACGCGAACAAAAGAAGTCGTAAGCAGTCGCTAAAATTGTTGAAGTATTTGGCGAAGTTCGTCCTATTTTATTTGCTGCATGATGCCAGGTCGCGTAACCCCTTCAAAATCGAGATGCAACTGCATAGAATACATTTCCTGAAACTAAAATTTTCCTGCTATTAATCACTTGTTGACTTTAAATAGGTGCTAATTACTGGGTCGCCTGCAAGTGCGATTTGTGCCGCATCGATGCGATGGATGTACAGTATGTTCTCGATTCTTTTCGCGGCTTTCCCTCCCTTCAATTAGTTTGGTCGTTTCGCTCGACGAGTTGGGTGTTTTTCGGAGGAAATGTCGGAGCAAATACGACAACCATCAGCAGTGACATTATCGGCCCAAAATTTGGCATTTGCTCCACAAGGATTCGTTGGTGGTGCTAGTCATGTGGGAAATGTGCCGGTTCAGTTTCCCTCACCGATATCAGGGCAACAACATGGAGGGTAAGACCCCTGCTGCCGATGGGAACAGCGGTCGCTCAGGTTATCAAACTCCAAGTCATCTTGCTTTCCAAACCCAAGCAGCCGTTCTTGTCACTTAGTTTCCGTTAACCGGTGGCAAAAATTACAGCTCAGGGCCGGAAACTTTTTAAAGCAGATGTTTCCTTTCTTACAACTTTAAGGTCTAGTATGGGTGACCCTAACACGATTTTTGTCGTCTTTAGGATTCCTTTGACTGGAGACATGGCGCGACAAGCTCAAAAAATGCGAGAGTATGAGCAACAGCGATCGAAATTGCAGCATTTGAATACGAGAGGAACACACGCAGCGACTCCGGACGCTATGATCGCTCAGATGCTCGGTAAACCCTTGGCGCCAAATATGCCAGCCACAAATGTGTCTGCGAATCGTCGACCAGCACCCGCAGGTGAGCAATGTTTTTGTGCAGGTCATTAGATTCGGTAAGATTATTGGGCCTGTTTATGAACCCTTTACGAACACTTGAGGCGTTAACTTTTGCTGATTGCTATGCTGTCTATGCAGGTACAGTACGTCCCTGTATCTAGTGGGGCGGTCTTACTCGCTTGTGGTGGGGGTAAATAGACAGCAAACTTGCCCCCCCCCCCCCGGTAATTATGTTGTTTCGCCTCAACGCTTGTTTTTTCAGCATCAGCTTTCATGTACGGGAATCAAGCTAATTACCCCGCGTCTGCTCCTCCCTTCGTCGCAGCTATGCCCGGGCTTGAAATGAGACACCTTGCTGCAACTCCGGTGAATCGACCTTCAGCTGGCCAATTTGTGCTGCCGCCTGAAGGCGGCTCAGCTTTACCACCATCTGCCCTTCACCTGACACCCAAAGGTGAGTGAGTTAATTTGAGTGTTGAACGTCTGTTTCTGAAAATTATTTTAGATTTGGAGAAAATGATGCATCATTTTGCTGGTCTCCGACTCGACAATGGCAAGTATCCTTCAAGTGCAATGGGCGATTTTTCGCCGCAAGGATTAAAATCGGCTAGTGGAATGGAAGGCGTGTTTGTTATACCAAGTAACCATCACCTCATTAATGCTAAATAAAAACACGTATGTATTAAAACGTGCTCTTTTCCTTAGCTATGTCAACAGTGGTCAGCCCGGATGGTCGCCAAGGCGGTGCACCAATCGGCGCCCCAATGTGTTTCCTGCCGCCGTGGACGAAGGACAAATCAAAACTTCCGCAGGAGTATCTGAAATATTTGAACGCTTGTTTGCCTCCGAATCGACCGTACGGTGGTGGCTTGCCGGACACGGGGCTCGTGTACGTTCTGTTGCGGACGTCGGGACTGTCGAACGAGATATTGGGGACCATTTGGGCTCTGACTAATCGATCGCAGCCTGGACAGTTAATCAAGGAGGAATTCTTCGCTGCCTTGGCTTTGGTGGCACTGGCGCAGGTAAGCCGAGCTGAACGTGGTCGCTGACCAAAAAGCATGATCGTTTTAATTTAGGAAACTGGTACTTTGGCTAGCCTGGAATCGCTTTCGAGTATGACGCGCCCTCCGATTCCTCGTTTATCACTATCAGCACTGACCATTCCGCCCGCTGCTGTTTCATATCCACCGCAGCAAATGCCCGCTGTCCCAAGTCCTACTATCCCGCCACTCTTAAACACACCCGCGGAACGTCGCCCATCGAATGGCATTGTGGAACTAAACACCCCTTCGTCGATCGGTGTATCGTCGCCGGGGAGTTCTGTCCTGGCCTCATCGTCTTCGGCCGTTTCCAGCGACGATTTTGGCGAATTTACTGATTTCCAAGCTTCCACGGTTATGACGTCGATGACGGCGTCGAAACCACTTCCTAAACTTGTGGACACTCCTGCTCTGAGTCAGAGCCAAGATCCGTACGAGGCGTTGCGAGCATTGGCCGATCCGTTGGACAAACAGGCGGGGGAATACGCTAAGCGAGACAAGGATTCGCATCCTACTGAATCAGATCAGATAGCTGCTGGTCCTTTGGATCAGCCGAAATTGCCCATTACGAGAGTGCACGACGACAGTTTTGGTGATTTCGCAACTGCGATGCCCAGCACGATGTCAGCGGATCGAATCACACCGAGAGCCAATGATGAACTGTTATCCTCTTCGAATGCGGCAATAGCAACCCTGGTTTCGACCAATCTGCCCATTGCCAGAAGTCAAACGGATCCTAAACTTGCTTCGGGATTCACTGTCAATGTGGCCAATATACCCAAGAAAGATCTGAACGAATTAATACGACAGACCTACGAATCGTTGGATCTGGGTGGTGCGAGTGGATACGCCAAATCGGACGACGATGCTGGGTCGGTGAGGAGCGAATCGAAGGAACCATCCATCCATAGCCTGGATTTACACAGTCTAAAGCAGTTCGATTTTGAACAGCCGGAGTCAGGTATGCTGGTCTGATTAGTGTGAGCGAGCTGGAGTGGAGTGGGTTTGTTGCAGGGGAGACGGAGGCTGGTCAGTCGCTAGCGGCGGTTATGCGGTCGCCGGCTGGCTCCATTTCGCTGGTCGATAGGTACGCGGCGTTCAGAGAGAATGGCGATCAGAATGGGGTGAGCATGTTCTGCTGCGACTGATGTGGTTGATCAGCCAAGACTGGTTTTCGTTGTAGGAATCGGCTAGTGCGGAGAAGCATGTGGACGCGTGGACGAAGTGTTTGGAAGCTTGTTTGCAACTTCTGAAGCAGGCGGAAAGTGTGTTTTCGAGGGCGGGGGACGAGGGCGTGCGGAAGGAGATACTGGCCACGGATCGAGGCTCGAAATATCTGTGCGGCAATGTGCAAATTTATCGCGTGTCGAGGCGTATACGACTGTCGTTGCAGACGATGGGTAAGCTTGTCTGAACGCGGGAGCTGGTTGGCGGTTGACTGTTCTGATTTCAGCTTTCCAAACGGACAAGCTGATTGATTTGCTGACCGATATCGACTCGACGTGGACGAGTCTGTGCGGCTATGTGACGTTCAGTGGACTGTTGGTAAGTTCGGAAGTGTTGAGTGGATTAGGAGGGCCCGTAATTCAGTGGGAGGTTGCCTCTGATGGTTTTGTGTTTTACGTGTTTCTCGGTCATGAGGCATGCGCCTGCGTCCTCTGCTCGTGTGGCAGATAAGTATTTGTTGTGCGGGCCTTCTCCATAGAGGCAGGAGCGCATTGAGGGGGTAACCTATCAAGTGCATTGTGCTATTTGGCCTTTGTCTTACTTTTCATTGCTTCCTTCAGCCAACGCCTGAGAATCTTGATTTTCGAAATGCATCGGTGCCGTTGACGGGCTCGGTGGACGAGAGGCGGAAGATTGCGTGCTGTGGTGTTTGCCTGTTGAATGTGGATGCGACTTGCAAGACGGATCAAGGCACCAGCTTCGACTATAAGCTGACCTATGGAGGAAGGCAGTATCACGCGCAGGTATGTTCAGTCGATCGATCGGGTGGGGTTGTTGATTGTAACCCACATGCTGAGAGCAAACATGTCACGATGAAGACTCTAGCAGTGGTCAGTCTCGAACTAGCAGTAGGCGAGGAACCTAAACTTACTGTGGCGTCTAGGCCTGAAGCCACACCTGGCTGAACATATTTATCTGTCAGCAGGGAAGACCCTACCGTGCTTTCCTTTTCAGTGCGCTAACCTGTGGATCAACTGCATCGATTCAGTTCTGCCAGCATTGGACGTTCCATGCTTGTTGTGAGGGGTTGATCAATATCCAAGTGGAACCAATGTGGACATTGACGCGTTGTTGAGTGTACATTTAAGTGTGGCTGGTGTAAGGGCGAGCTTGGTACTAGTCCAAAAGGATGTTACTTATGACGGACCTGGGCGAATACATGCTATCATATTTATTCTTGTACGGTGCGGTGCGCGAAAGGAAACGGATTTGAGCTGCTCGGCTTATTATCAAAGAGCACGGGACAACGTGGATGAGATAAATAACTAGCTAAGGGTCATTTATCGTCGAGGCGGTCACTGGCCGTCGACGTGCGGACTGTGGCCGCCCTCGCCACCAGCCGCGCTGGCCAGGCCCAGATCGTTGAGACCAGTGGCCTCGTCGAAGAATAGCGAATGCAACATCTTCTGTACGGGAACGTAGTCCTGCACGAAGCTGGCCAAGGCCGCCTCGTCGATATCGGAGTGGGCCGCGGGTGGATCGAACGGGTTGGTGGGGTGAGATTCAGGGGTCTGGCCATGACTGGCTCCCTCCTTGACCACATGGACCGGGTTGCGGTTCTCGTCTTGGCTTGTCTGGTGGTCCTGGATCTCGTCTTGGAGACAGGGCTCGTCCACGGTGATGCTGGGTGGCGATGCGAAATGCACGTGTTGTTCGTGGTGGTCGCCTGGGTAGTCAACGTGGTTGTGGTTATCAATCAGCTGACCAATGGGGAGATGGCCATCGCTGGAGTGATCGTGGATTTCTTCGTGCTCGCCACGTTGATCAGGGTGATCGAATTGGGGAGACTGAACGGGCTCCTGGTGAACATATTGAATGTGTTGAACCGTCGTTTCGGGCTCCTCGTGGTGACTGGGTTGTGCGTGGTGGACTTCGTCCTCCTGGTGGGTGCTGTCTTCTTGATGCAGAATGTGGCTGGCCTGTTCGTACTCGCCACGTCGCCTTTCTTCGTGCTGTTCATACTGATCACTGATCATCGACCTGTGATCATAGTGATCAGGTGCACCGATACTTTGTGGTCCATGAGTGCGTTGATCAGTACCATCCGACTGGTGATCAGTGTGTTGCTTGAAGATCTCTTCTTGGTGCTGGTGGAGGCGGTGGTCAAGCTCATCATGATGAGTGCTGTGACCTATCAGTGCGTGATCACTTCGATCATGGTGGCCGTGACCTTGGACGTCTTCGTGGCCGTGGTGTTCAATGGGACTGCTTTCCCGGCTGTCCGTTTCGTCCAGGTGGCCTGTCTTGTCAGCTGGGAGATCATCGATCTGTTCGCGATGATGGTGGCTAACTTCGTGACTGTGGCCCCCGACAATGTGAGCAGTCACGTCTCCGTGATCGACCTCGCTTTGACTTTGACGACCACCCATTCCGTGCCCGTCAACATTGATCGATTGCTCGTGGACTGATGATCCGTGATCAGTGTTATCGATTGGGTAATCATTCGTGGTAGCTCCATGCTGAGTCGAATCTGTGCGGGGACCCGTTTCGGTCTCATGGGAGCCGTGAGGGTGTCCTTCGGTGTCCTCGTGCTGACTCTCACGGGCCCCCTCGAACCTGACCTTGGCATGTTCGATGTGCTCTTGGTAGTCGCCCTCCTCGAAGGTATGCTCCTCTTTCACGCTCCCACGTTGACTGGTCTCGATGCTTGTGTTGGTGACCACGTGATGCACGTCTTCCATGGTCTTCAGAATGGTGTTGGGAGAAATATCCACGTGATCGTGGGCCGAGTGTCCGTTGCCAGTGTCCGCTTCGAGCCCCATGTTGGGCACCACGAAGAATTCGTCACTGGTGGGAGAAGAGGCCTCGAATGTGGTCAGCTCGTGAGACTGCGGGGCTGAACTGCTGGGCGAGGCGCTCGGACAGTGGACTTGGATCGGGGCCGATATGGGCGTCTGTGCTGGTGCGGCCTTCGATTTGGGAGTGCCATTAGCTTTGGGCCGAATCACGGCCATCTTTTGCGTAGCGCCTAGAAAAACAGATGTGTAAAGAGAGGACAACTGATCGATGGGGTGCCTGGTGCGAGACACTGCGGAGCTTAGATCATCGGGTCGGATGGGCAACGTTCTAGAAGGGGGAGAGTCTTGTAGACAACACGTCTCACCTCCGTTGGTGGCCGTCGCAGGGCGAGACGGGGTCGGGGCTTGTTTCTTATTGACTGGTGACTGTCTAATGGGTTGTTTGGTTGGGGACGGCTCGCGTCTGCCCCTGGACTGCGAGCGTGCAGTCCTAGTGGTGGCCTGATGTTCGAGTTTGCCGTTGGGAGAAGGGCTATCGAGCATATTGAGCGATGACGTTCTCCGTCCGCCGTGGCGTCCATTTGAACCTAGAACGAGGGTCTAGCTTTCTAATGAGCCTCTTCTAGTGCGGCGGGGATTTCTGAGAAAGGCGCATGCCGATATCAAAAAGTCAATTTGGATTCTATAAGTGGTTTGAATACTGATTCGAGGAGGGATCCCCTGTGGGCCACGTGTGGGCCAGGCGCACAAAAAGGCCAGTTTCCAACTGTGAACTTTGCCGAACTTTTTGTGCGAGGCTGATACGATCTGTGCCCATGGTCCAAGTGGGACAGACGGGACGCCAGTGTCGTGCACGCCTTTTTGCAACGGCCTTGAACTGGTAAATGACCCAGTTCAGTGCACGGCGAGAGTGCATTTGTCAAAATGGCTACTATTTCAATATTGAAAGGGTGAATTACAAAAGTGAAATATGCTGTACACGGTGTGGTGATGGATGAGCGTCGGGCAGGGTGATTGAAGTTGATGCCATGCGGCCACGAGAGGACAACCATTGTACTGCTGGCTGTTGACAAGGAGACACGTTACGCATTGGGGTTTTTCACTGCACGAGGTTGAGGGAGGATCAAAGCAGCCCGCATGTCGAAGGGCAGGCTGTACAGCGAGGCAGCGCCTCTGTGAACACTCCTTGAGAATACGGCTGTGCACAAGTTTGCGTCATCTTGTTCTTTCTCTACACAGACAGAGTAGGGGGGACTGGAATCGATCCACTCCAATGTTCTGCACCCAACATGTGATAACCCACCCCGGGCTTCCCCTGTAAGACGTGGTGCCTTGGACAAGGCTACGTACCCGTTGAGCTGAAGGAAGTGGTCTTGCTTCGCTTCTCATCTTTCCTCGATCTCGATCCCAATTTCACGTCGTAAATACGGAATTCCCAGGGCAGTCTTTCCAGATAGGACAGGTCTCTGGGAGTGGAGCTGCCGAATACGTAATATCGACTGGCACTGTCCACGCTCCGGTCGCGAATACGTCGATCAGGTGAGCCGCGGCCGGGCAGGGCCGACCGAATTTGCTTGAGGTAATCGCTGAGGGTCGGCTCACCCTTGACTCGCATAGAACGGAGGCGAGTGTTGTAGACGCGTAACTTGGCCGGTAGGAAATCCAAATATGACAAATCTCGAGGACGACTGCTGCCGAACACATAGGGTAATCTGAGATTAATATCGTCCTCGTTTTGGTAGCCCACACCGCCGCTGGGAGGACTGCTCCGACTGTGAGCCATTGTCATCCTCACTCGACCTTGACCAACTTGGTCACGCTGTGTGCCGAGTAGAAATGGTGGAGTAGTTGAGAATGGGCGCACGATCAGTGACGGAACTGGATTCCCATTCTCCGCCCCGCACAAGCGAACAGGACAGGCCAAACAGCCTTTTATAGAAATGGAATGCGGCCGTGCGTACTATTTACTCGACGACGTGTACTGGCCAAAAAGCCAAATTACTTAGTCCAAGCACGAGCTGTTGCTACGAATGGCGAGCACACTGCCGAGCTGCCGAGACGGCTCCTCGATCGATTCGTCCAAATCCAATACCCGCCTTGGCATCCCTATTAAGGCCCGTGTCGCCTTGACAACACGCCTGCTTATGGCTCGTCCGCCAATCGATCCACTCGTCCCGCCCATGCACCCTGTACCTGCCTCCTGCTAGAACCATCTGCCTCGGCTGACCGTCCGTTTTGAGTGATGGCTCCATTTCACCAAAGCACACCATTCCACGCCTGGTGGCAAAAAGCCTCAGCAAAATATCATTTTCATTTTATATCATAGATGAAATGATAACAACACGGAAACGAGTGCTCAGACTACGCTATCCAAGGCATCCACGGGATCGTGCTCTAATGAAACTGAGAAAAAACAAAAAAGAAAACCAGCAGACGCAGATCATGGTTTATATATGTTTATATCATTTATATCTTTTCAGTTTTTCCAATGGGTCTCACCAGAATCGATAGTCTTTTCAGCCGCTTTTGAAGAGCAAGATCGCCACTTGGCCCAGATAAAAGTAGATGAAGTGCTTCGTTTCGTGCGTGACATACGAACCGAAATTGCGACCAACGATACAATGCCAAGTCGGATTGTACTTTTTGTCGAACTCTTTCTTAATGTACGCGGCGATGTCTTTCTCGATGTTGTATCTGAAAGGGAAAATAAGGATTTATTTGGGGTGCATGATGAAAGGTCGAGTGAGGGGTGGGGTACCTTTAAGATAAATCAGAAAAAAGCGAAGAGGACACACCCAGTTTGCTCTCATACAGGCAACCAGCAATATTGCAAAACGAATCAGGAACTTTGTCAGATCATACAGATTAGCTAGTTTTCGCTTCGAAAGAACAAATAGAAAGAAGACGCGCGCAAATAACTCATGCGCTTGGTTAGTCAGATGATGTTCCCACCTCGTCAGAACTCGTTCCCAAGCAACAGTTGGACATCTGCCAAAAGGCTAGCCATTATGTTGGAATGAGCTAAATCCGGTATCGCTTAGACTAGTTACGAAAAGCCCTTCCTGCAATGCCTAAGTGGTAGCTGACTTATGACTACGAAAGGTAGTCTGGATGAAAGGACAAAAGAGAGCCACTTACTTTTCTAAAGCTTGCGTCGCGCAATCGATCGCATCTTGCTGCATTTCCTCAGACATATCGGCATTTTTGATAACAGCTTTTCGTTCGTTGGACATTTTGATAAGGTTGCTTCGCGATACCGCGGGACTCGATGAATACGTATTTCGAAACTCGGTCCTTTAGATTGAAGTCTAGAAGTCAGAAAATGAAACATCCTGATAAATTATGTGACACAAAATTAAAAAACAAGACAATCATGTCACAAAAATTTAAAAATTTAAACTTTCGCCCGTTAGCTTACTTTCCAACTTGGTGAATATAGCCACGACGTGGTGTCGACCAGAGTAAAAGCGCAAGAATTGAGGCACAAAGGGAGAAGTGTTCTCTTGGAGAATGATTCGGTCAATAACGAAACAATGCCCACCTATCTTCGGTCGTCCGGCAACGGCCAAATGACAGACCTGATCGTTATTCTTGTTCCACTACTTTCGATTGGACGTTTTCCGGTTTTGAACGTTCTCGATTCGATCTTGCGCCCTCTTCTGATTGGTCTATTAGCCGAGTCCGTTTAGCCGCGTCCCGTAGCCACACCTATGGGCGGTCTAAACATTTTTTGTCAGCAAAACGAAATGGTCCACTCGCAACAAGGGAGCGCACACGGTAAGCGCTGTTCGCTCAAACAAGCTTCTTTCTATCAGATTTTTGAAAGTGTTTTGGTTTTTATACAACAAAACTTTTATTTGTTCGACATAATCAACGATGTCGTACGGGAATAAAAACAGCGAATCACGTATTTACGTGGGCAACTTGCCTCCAGATATTCGAAGCAAAGATATCGAAGATTTATTTTCAAAATATGGCAAAATCGCTTTCGTCGATTTGAAAAACAAGAAAGGTCCGCCGTTTGCGTTTGTCGAATTTGATGATGCGAGGTAAATTTAGAATAAGATTTTGTAAAAATTTGGTAGCCATGTCGTTGTTTTTTTTCAGAGACGCGGAAGATGCTGTTCGTGATCGAGACGGTTACGATTACGATGGATATCGATTGCGTGTTGAATTTCCTCGAACAAACGGATCTCGTGGTGGCAGTTCAGCTAACGGCAGTAATTCCCGTGGTAGTGGTGGTCGAAATGGAGGAGGAAGGAGTGGCGGGTTTGGAGGAACCAGGAGGACTAGTTATCGAGTGCTGGTGTCAGGTACGTCGCCGGGCTTTGGAGTGGGCTTTGTAGGATCGCACAGTAATGCGTAGGCTCTTTATATATTGCTGGATTTCAAACTCGGTTTACAATCGTCAAATCCAGAACGGGGAAGCATTTTGGCGGAGAACAGCGCAGGAGTTTTTCACTGGAGGTAACTTCCCTTTTCCTGTTCCAGGGTTGCCTCCAACTGGTTCGTGGCAAGATTTGAAGGATCACATGAGGGAAGCGGGCGACGTTTGCTACGCAGACGTGTTCAAGGACGGTTGCGGCGTTGTAGAATTTTTGCGTTACGATGATATGAAATATGCATTGCGAAAATTAGACGATTCCAAGTTTCGTTCGCACGAAGTAAGCTTTTCTGGACTTGATCGGAATAGGCCTTTCAGTTCCCTCATATTTTTTCAGGGAGAAGTGACGTATGTTCGTGTCCGAGAGGATACTGGGAGTGCCGCAGAACGAAACGGTCGAAGCATTTCACGCAGTCGTTCACGTTCTCGTTCACGATCTACTCCACCCAGGCGCAGTCGAGGTTCGCCAACTTATTCGCCGGCCCGTCGATCGCGATCCCGTTCTCGTTCGGCCTCTCGCAGCAGCACTTCGAGCTCGTCTCGTTCCCGCTCTCGTTCTCACAATAGGCGAGCTAGCAAACGATCGAAATCGTGAATTGGCAACGTTCGATCGACGTTATTTGAAGGATCACGGAGACAGAATCAGGTTCACTCTTGCGCTTTTCTTCTTTATGTACTATGCGAAGCGTTGGGTTGAGTAAGGGGATCGTTGTTTTGAATTGTAATCAGTCATTAGGGACAAGGCGTTTCTAACTTGCATTCATTTTTCCTGGCTAAGCAAGTTCAACGAAGACGTATGTGTATTGTATTGACGCGTATTGTATCTATGTAGGCATATGAAGAGGACGCGCCTGTTATGGATCAATTGTGGCAGGAGCATGTTGGCCAGAGGAGGAGCATTCGCAGTAATTATTTTTGTCATTTGCCTCTACTCGTTCCTTGTCTCACCACGCAGTGCTGGTTTGGTTTGTGTTGCAATGGCGGCTTTACTTTTTAGCTCCTCAGGAGTCATTCTCGAAGGAGCAGACGGTGGAGGGACGGGAACGGACATGTGTGCTACGTGGGCATATAAGGATAAAGGACAGGACTGGGTCGAAACGATATATCGTGTCATTGGAACTGATTCTGCGATGTAGTAGCCCACATTTGTGATGTGTGTTGTTTTGTCCAATGCAAGTGAAAGATTGTGAAATAAAATGGTTATTCACCGAAGCGTTCCTGAAACTATATTTTACCTCAGTGCGAATTGCTCGGCAACAATGATTTTTTGTTTTGTTTCTCGATTTCTCGAGCTGTGGTGGAATTAGTGTTTATTATGAATTTTCGTTTTGTTCTGTTTTATATTTTATAGAGTCCTCCTAGAAATATATCAAAATATCCTAATCATTTCCGAGATTATATGATTTGCTGCCTGGAGCAGCAACTGGCCACGGTTTGACCCCTCTACATTCGGGAATCACGCAAAATGACTTCAGCGGAATCTGATTTACAAATGGCGGAGTTGTGTAAGTTAGAGTTGCCTTCGCAGAAATGGGCTTAATTTTAACTTATTTCTTGGTTTGTAGCCAAAGAAGTCTTGGAAATTTGTGTGAAGAACGGCAAGTCCGCAAGCGACGATGAAGAAGCGGTGCAAAAAATGCGTAAACTTTTGGTAAGGATGGAAGCTATACATAATGGCTTCGGCTTAAAATGAATACATCGGAGCGGAGTGGTTTTTTTTGTACAGACAAGCTCTCCGATCAAAGATTCGTCACCTTCTTTCGTGTTCGACATATTGGAAATGATAGATGTGGCCGTGAGTGCTGTGCAGACTGATGCGGACTCCCGACGTCGACTCAGCGCACTGATGAAGAAATGCGCAGAGGTAGGCCATGGGTTTATGCTCGAAGTTTGCTGAAGATGGGGCATGTAAGAATAAGCCGTCCGTGAATTTGAGTTTCATAGACTTTAGTATCAATAGTTCTAATAGCCGCGTGGCCAAAGTTTAGGTTTGGAAAAAGTTTTTATGTTGTAGGGCATAATTCCGGACGATGTTGCGAAAGTGAATATTGATACGATCAATGACGATGCATCGGTCAATACGAAATTTGTCAAAATGAAAACGAAGTTATTGTAAGTCACGAAGTTACAGACTCGTTTATTTCCGTTCCGCTGACGTAAGTCAGAATATGTTTCAGTTTCAAGCAGTTAAAATTCAATTTACTGCGTGAAGAAAGCGAAGGCTATGCCAAGCTGGTCACAGAATTGAGCCATCACGATGCTGGAATTTCGCCCGTCGAAACATTGAATCGCGTGAGATGTCTGATTGGTAAGCTATCAGGTTTGATTGCATTCTAGCAGCCTTGAGTGCCTGAAAACAGGCACGTAATAAATTGTTCGATTGTGTGTCTGTGAGCAAAAATATCGGTCACCTGCTTGTTTCTTGCGCAAACCGCCTCGCATTGTTTAAAGATGCCTTGCTGCATATCCAGCTTCGTCTGGTGGCCGCTAGCTTGATTTTGACTTGATCACTTTTTTGGACTCACGGATTTTTCTCCTCTTGATCGAGGAACTGACCAGGTAAATCATAAAATTTGTATATCTCCACTGTGAAAACTAAAATGCTGATTTGAAACATAGTCAGTTCGTCTTACAAGTCAAGAAAGGTTTTTATTAAAAATTTGTTATTTAGATTTCTGGTTTCTAGACATGTTAAAAATAGGTAAAAATGGCTCGTCTTGCTGTCTCACGTGTACTGGACTCGCATAGAATGAGAGTATCAGATTTTGCATTTTACCGCCTTTTTTGACAAACCTACGTTGCAGGTCAATTCAATTTGGACCCGAACCGCGCGTTAGATATTATTTTGGAATGTTTTGAATCTGCTCTGGACGAGATTCCAGTATTTAAGAACGTGGCTCAGTCCGACGTCGTATCCTATTACATCGAGCTGTTGAAAGCGTATCAACCAAATTCCGACGACTTATGTCACATTATTGGATTCAAATTCACATTCTACACGGCTAAACGAGCCGCGGCGGCAGCAGTGAGCGCACCGGCGTCCTTGTATCTCTTGGCGGCTGTATTGATCAGTCACGGAATGATCGATATTGCAGAGCTGTGTTCTTACGTAGGTCGCCCTGGTCAGTGAGTCGTAGGCCTAGTCGATCAAAATGTTTTTTTTACTTTTCAGCTTTCTCCAAAAGTCGATCCGATCTTGGTCGAACACAGAGAGGTCTTGGAAGCGGCTAATGCTCGTTGCAAAACGTTATCGTGTTCGGCCTTGGGTCCTGACTGGGATCCAAACGAAGCCAATCCAGAAGACGCTGGTTCTGGAGAACAGGTATGTGTAAGATTAGAACAGGGTAGCAAAGTTGACCAATCGATGTGCCGGTTCAGCCGACATCAACGAGTAATCAGAAGATCGGTTTGACGCAAGCATTACTACGTTTGGACGCGTGGAAGGAGGCCAAGTACTTGCTGGATCGGTTGCCTGAATTCTATGCCGTCAGACACGCGAGTGTGGCGAGTTCCTTGTGTCGGATGATCGATTCTATGATTTCTGGTGTTTACGAAAAGTAAGCACGCCTGTTGAATTATGGGCATTCGATGGATCCATTTTACTTTTTTCCTGTCATAGATTTTGTCCCGGATATTGCATTGCTGCTTGCCGGTCGGATTCAACGGACGGCGAGAACAAAGTGGCGTCGTTGGCAGATTTTGTACGGGACGTGTTACCCATAGCTACCTACTTAGGACCTCATTTGTCAATCGATCCAGTTTTAATGACGAAGTTAATACGATTATGTTGTGCGGCGTACGCCAAGGTGAGCTGGTTCAGTCTGATGCCTGCTTAAATGCACTGCTTGTGCTGCTGCCTTTGCAGGTAGCATGTCAAACCGAACCGGGGGAGATTGATCCTGCATTGATTTTTGACATTTGCGAAGACGTCCTTTTGCCTTCGCTGGGTCGTCTGCGAAGTAATTGTCCAATGTCGGAGGAATTGTGGTCTTTGTTGAGCCAGTTCCCGTATACGACGAGGTAAGTGAGGCAACTGTTTCGTATATGCTGATTGATAATGTGCCTTCTTGGATTGTAGATTTCGTATGTACGGACGGTTGAAAGGAGAACACGAGAAGAGACATCCGATTTTGATAATCGCCAAAGGAGAGACGATCGGAAAAGCTAGATATATTATGAAGTAAGCGTAGTATTCTCCAATTCTGGACGTATTTGTTGCATGTCTGGCATTTTAGACGTGTAAGCAAAGAAACAACGAAAACAACTGGTCGTCAGTTGGGCAAGTTAAGCCATTCGTGCGCCACTGCAGTATTCGACTATATTCTGAATCAAATTCAGCAATTTGAAAATTTAATTGGACCCGTGGTCGATTCACTAAAATATTTGACCAACTTGAGTTACGATGCTCTTGCATGTGAGTAATCATATGATTTTTTAGGATTGGTATTCCGAAATTGATGGTTTGGTTTTCAGATAGCATAATAGAGCATTTGTCGAGTCCTGAAAAAGAAAAGTTGAAAGTATCTGATGCGACCTTGTCGCCGTGGCTGCAGAGTTTAGCAACATTCGTGGGCAGCGTGTGCAAGAAATACAACATCGAGTTGACGGGTATTCTCCAATACGTGGCTAATCAGTTGAAAAGCGGCAAAAGTTTCGACTTGTTGGTATTGCGTCAAATCATCGAGAATATGAGTGGCGTGGAGACCACGAGCGGATTGACTCGGGAGCAGCTGGAAGCGTTGAGTGGTGGCGATACCCTGAAATCGGAAGCTGGCAATTTTGGTCAAGTACGAAATACGAAACGATCGGCGAATCGACTGAAGGACGCTTTGCTGCAAGAGGATTTGGTGGTCAGTTTGTGCATTCTGATGGGCCAACAACGAGGATGTATCGTGTTCAATGAAGGAGAGAGACTGCATCTTAAATTGGCCGGGCAAATGTTGGATCAAGTGAGATGGTGGGAGGTGGCCGGATGGGCGCGGTGTCAGATGGTTTGTTTTAGTGCCAAGATACACTCGTTCAGTTTGGCGATTTTCTGGCTTCGAGCCTGAAATCCGAGGACTACGTGAAACGAATGCCGTCGGCTCCGGATTTGATATCGTCGTATCATTTAGCCCCAGAAACGGCAATGTTTCTCTCTCGACCAGCTTATGCGTATAAGATTTTGGTAAGTAAATGTTACTGGGGAGTAGGAGTGAGCACTAATTTATTTGGGCCCATTCCAGGCGAAATATGAAGAGCTGAAGAAAGCCGATCGATCGAATAAGATTACTTTAAATCAGGAGAGAAAGGTAAATTGTCTTGTCTTATGTGGGTGGTAGAGGCCTGAGGAACTATTTTTTTCAGCTGCAACATTACAAGTCCGCGTGGGAATTTGTGTTTGGTCCGTTGTCGAGCGAATTAGCGAACGTGTTTCCGGCCAAAACGTGGGTAGATATGAAGTAAGTGGCGAGAAGGGTGAAGGGGAAGGTGGGTTGAAATGAGATTATGTATTTGTAGAGAAGTATAGGGAATAGCCTTAGTGAGGATAGAGCAGTTCTAGGATTGGCATGTGTACTATAGTACTTATCCCTCTCTTCGTAGGTTAGCTGTGATCACACGGGGCAGAGGCAGTCACTGTGGGTTATTCCAGTAGTAAGCGCTGACAAGATACATTCACAAGAATCTGAAGCGGGAATCGACCCCCCCCCCTTTGGAATCACTGTTCAAGCTGTCTGAGCAAGATTCTGGGCTGGTAATCCAAGATGCGCGATGTTCCATTTCCGCTCAAGGCTCAAGTTATTGTGTGCCTCGTCTCAAATTAAGAGCCCTTTCCCAGTCGAAGTTTAATAAGCGCTTTATTTTTCAGGCCGAGAATATTCTGCGTATTCTGGATGTTGAACATGTACGACTTGAGTGTGCCTGTGTCAGCCTATGAACGGGAGATTGAGCGTTTGAAGAAGCAAGTTCAACAATCGGACGAATCACGTGAACTTAGCGATGCGAAGAGACGAAAAGAGAAGGAACGATGTCAGCAGTTAGAGAGCAAACTGGCAGACGAACAGCGCAGACAGCACGAGCACGTCGAGCGAGTTATGGCGCAATTAATGGAGGAAAAACAAGAATGGTTTCCTTCGAGTAAATGCCCCTCTAAGCTGATAGGATTTAGGGTCTCAGTTACTGACAAGCGTGAGGGTTTATATATAGAAGCGGCCAGGAACGCCTCGATTGCACAGTTCTTGCAAGTGTGCTTACTCCCTCGAATCATGTTCTCCGATGTGGACGCGTTGTACGCGGCTAAATTCATACAAGTTTTACATCGTATTAAGACGCCCAGTTTTACGACACTGATTTGCTACGATCGGGTAAGTGTTTAGCTGTCTAGCCTTACGACGAAGATAACGACTCGTGCCCTTTATTTAGATCTTCTGCGATTTGGGGCCCATTTTGTTTTCGTTGTCGGAGAATGAAGCGAATCATTATGGTCTCTTCATGTGCGCTGCCTTGGAGACGGTGATGCATTGGTGGAAGGACCAGGAAACGTTTGAGAAGGTAAAAAATTGGCGTCCTTTGCTTGGGGTCTTGCACGCGTGTTTTGTAGGAATGCACGAATTTTCCTGGATTTATTACACGATTTCGAAACCCGGCGAATGAAGCGGATCCGGCAAACAGTTTGGTGGATTTTGAAACGTTTCGTCACGTCGTGCACAAATGGCATTTTAAACTGACCAGGGCAAGAATCTGCTTCGATGTTTGGTTTGTGCGGGAAAAGAAAGCGAGAAGTTGGTTTTAGACGTTCCTTACGGCCATGCAATCGTCATCGTTCGTTCCTGTGCGAAACGCTCTGCTTATTTTGAGAAAAGTTTGTGATGTTTTTGTTTAATTTTTAGATCAATGCTAGAGTAGATTTATTTTGTAGATTTTGCCACAGTATCCGAATTCTGTCACATTTACGAATGTTATCGAAAAGAAGGTTGTGCAAATTCGAGACGAGGAAAAAGAGAAACGACAGGATCTGCATATTCTGGCGGCGAGGTAAAAGTGAAATTGGGTGATGTGAATTGCAATTCCAGGTCTTTTTCAATCAGCTACTGGGGCAAACTGAAAGTGAGGAAGGGGCCGCTTTTGATGGGATCGGATGTGCATCACAAAGAGAAAACGGTAAGCGTTTGCGACTGTTGGTTGGCTGGGGGCGGAATTGGAGTTTGACTGCAGGGAACATCGACTCAAGTGAGCACGAAAGGACGAGCAGTGGCGGCAGTGTCGGAGAAACCTGCACCTGCATCGGCCGGAAGTGGAGGCTCCAGCAGGCCCGTTCAAGCGGCTTCATCGTCAGCGACCGAAGCGTCAAAGGCGAAAACGGAGAACGGAGTTGCACCGGCGGCTGCGAGTACGGCACCGGCGGCAAGCAAGTGAGCGGAGGCTACTTGATTAAGGAGTATAATCAGTACACATAGGATTCATTTAGGACTGGAGCAAGCGCTGGAGCAAAAATAACGCTGCGCAAGGACAAGACAACAACTGCTGTGGCGAAGAAACCGACGGCGACTCAGAACTCAGAAGCAGCAGCTGATGGAGAGCATACTTCGGGTGAGCAAAGACTCTGATTTTGGGAGGGAAGAATGCGTTGCAATAATTGGACAAAAATATTAGAGTGGTTTAATTTTCAGCTGCGATTACACGCCCTGCAGACTCTGCCACATCGGATAAAAAATCGAAACAGCAACAGCAAGTGCAGAAATCGCAAGCGACACCATCCTCGCCAGCACCGGCAGCATCGAGCAGTGTGAATGGAGGCAGCGGCACAGCTCGACCATCGGCGACTCAACCGCAGACTACTCCTGATGGTGAACCGAAGGCGAAACGGTCGAGGAGATCGATAGACGCAGCGTCGGATAGTGGAACTACGAATCCGAATGGGGCATCGGCTGGGAATAAGGCTCAACAGCAATCGACCGCCGCGGATGGGTCGCCAAAACGGGCATCGTCCAAAAAAACGGCGGAAAAAGTGGAGGAGGCCGAGCCCAGTAAGTCGTTGATTAGCTTGGCTTATTTGAAGATTTGGGCGGGATAATTGGTGCAAACGGCATTGGCAGACTGGGTAATTACTGATTGGTCATAAATTAATAATTGAATTGTGTCATTTGCAGAATCGAAGCGACGTAAAGTTGAAGATCAGGTGAGCGGTGACGGTGAACGTTAATTTCAGCTGATGCATTGTATCGACGGTCGGGTGCCGATGTGGTTTCAATCATCTTCCCCATTTGTCATCATTCCAAAATTCAAGTGCCACTGCAAGCATCGATGCAATATCGTCTTTACAGAGCCCTCGTGCGGACAAAGTGCCAGCTACACCGCCCCCAGTCGTTTCATCGTCGTCTTCGAGTCATCGACGCGAAAGTTCTTCAGAACGAAGGCATGGGTCGGACAGGGACAGCAGGGATCGAGAGCGGGACCGTTCAGAAAAATTACCACGGACGTCGAGCCACTCGGCGTTGGCAATTGATCGTCACGAGAAGAAGTCGTCCGAGGTATGCGGGGTTTGGGGACAGTGAGGTGTGGTATGGCAAGGAAGGAAGACTGGTGCTGTTTTAGATCAGCAAACGTGACAAAAGTCCGAAATCGTCAACTCAGTCTCCAGTGCCCAATTCTTCATCTTCGAGGAAGAAGGAAGTTGAAGGTATGTAACTTGCGTTTCTCCCTCTAATCCGATTACTCAGTCTGTGTGACCGTAGATGGCAAGAGCACTCAGGCTCAGGATCGTGGTAACAGTGGCTCGACCAGCGAACGACGCAAGTTGAAAGTGTCGAGCAGTTCGAGCAAGCAATCCACTTTGATTAGCACCAACGAAAAGTCGAAACACGGAGGAAGCAGTTCTCAAACGACAACGAAGAGCCGAGAAGACGAGAGAAGGTGAGGTATTGGGGGGGGGGGGGGCCTTGCGTGGATTAGCTCAGTAGTCTGCTGTAATCGGGCAAATTAAGAGCCCTACTTTGCCGTGTCATCTATATATGGAAGGCAAGCATGCTTTCTACGTATTTAGCTGCTCTTCCTTTTCAGGTCTTCTCGTAGCAGGAAGGATTGAAACATCGGGAAGGCGGAGATGGATTTGTTTAGTAGTATCTGACGTTTTGTTTGATTTCCATGATGCGTTCTTTTTATTTCTGTGGATGTATTGATGGGAAATGAAATGATTCTGCCGCAGAGTGTGATCTTGGATTGAGAGCGAAGGGTGCACACCCCGTGCTACTTGTCCAACGTTATAGAAACGAAGATTGTCAGTGTCTTTATAATTGACAGGAGGCTGAGGTTATGCACTCATGCCTGTGCTTACGGTCTATCTTCGATTCGAGCTCGATGACGATGCTGATGTGCTGAGTGACTTTGATCGAGGTGAGTGGACTGCTGGGTGATATGAGGCTTACGCCCCGGCTTCGTTAGATGTGCCCCGGGTTGGCCTGGTTGAAACGCTCAGGGTTATATCTAGCAGCATGGGTCAGAGTCCTGCATGGGTACCCATACCCATACCCAAACCCGTACCCGGCGGGTATGGGTACGGGTATGGGTTTGGGTAAGGTTCGCCGGGTACGGGTATTCGCTTGACCATTTTTTGATTCATATTTATGACAGCGCTGCAAATTTGGATCCTTATGCATTGTGTGACTGTTTTTAACGAAACAGTTCTGATGTCTGCTATTTTGAGGCTAGTTTTTACTACAGTATAACCTGTTTTCTTTGAGAATATACACGCCCTCCACGTTACCGCATAGGCCGCGTGTACATTGCTAAAGAAAACAGATAGTACTGTTGATATTGGATCCATATCTATGTCTAATCGATATAGGTATCATTTGACATATCAATATCAAAATAATATATATATCGAACTCATATCCATATTCATATATTTTGGGATCTCCATAGTCCACGTTAACTATCTGTTTTCTTTGGGAATTTACACGTGGCACGTGAAGAGCGTGTAGTCTCAAAGAAATGGGTTATATGAAAACATATATTTTGACTACCAATATATCGATAAAAAGATATTAAAGCGTTTTTGAGATTTGAAAATGGTTGTTCACTGCAAAAAAAGAACCTGATTTTTTGTCGCTATGGCGTTATCCGTGGAGGACTTCATGACCCCTTGTGGTGGGACACCACTGACTGATTGACTACTTGATTATCTGCCCGAGCTCCTATCAAAGCAGCGTGAAAACCTTTATAAAAAAACAAGGATAAAATGATGCTATAAAAGCTGGATTTAAGTGAATATTTCTGGGAGATAAAACTGCAGTATACATAGAGCATCATCAGTTAGAAAACTTTGAAACAAAGTAGAAGAAAAGATGAACGAGTGTTTCTGAGCTTCTAAGAGGGGCCGAGGAAAATTAGGGTTTGGCGCAAGAAGTCCATACTTGTATATGACAGATATGCACCAGTGCAGCAACCCTGACCCATTGCAGGATCCTAGTCACTTTCACTCTTAGGTCAGCGGTTGTCATGTCATGTCCTTCCATATTTTATCCATAGCCAAGCACAATACAGCGCACTGGAGGACTAAGGAGCACATTAAACGACAATCATTGTGTACCGAGGCCGTAAGTGCGCACCCAGCGTGAGAGGCAGACGCCTTAACCCGCTAGGCCACGACCCCGGCTCCTTAGATTATAACAGCTGTGTCGCTTTTATTCAGTATAGGAGTTTCTAGTATGCTTGTCCTGCGACTCACCATCAGACAAGTCATATCTACTTGAGAAACTGGCTCCTGCACGCAAACTAGCTTGCTTTATAGTGGTAGCTACAGTAGTTTTTTGATGACCTCTGCAAACAAGCTACACTACTCAAAAGTAAAGCACGCTATGTAGGTAGCAGTGTCAGGGATCTAGGTATCATAGGGCAGCTGCTCATTTCTGGTAGACTGTGTGCATTGGTCACCTTTGGGTCATAGGTCAGCCATAACTGCCAATATTGCCTTTAGCTAAACATTTTGAAAGGTACTCCTTATCAAGTTCAAATTCATCACTCTCTCCAACATGAATGCAGTTTCATTCAGGGTTTTAGATTGTCTCGTTGTCAGCTTCAGGCACTGAAGTTTAGATTGAGTTGTCTATTTCCAGAGGAACAAAAAAACCAATACACTACTAAAAATAGACATTATTTAGGCTTTTAGCGCTAAAGCATTTGGCTCTGAATACTGCTTCAAAAAAATCTTTTATGGAAATTGATAGAGTTTCGTTGAAAACTCTGGTTTTCTGGAATTATTTTCATGAATTTTCTGTTTTTGTACTCCATTCGAACATTCATCGAAAAACCGGGTACGGGTATGGGTATGGGTAAATTTTTGAAAAATTACGGCTACGGGTATGGGTATGGGTACGGGTAAGGAAGTCGTCCAGCGGGGACGGGTAGGGTACGATTTTCATACCCGTGCAGGACCCTGGCGTGGGTTCGATTCCCGCCCGGAGATCTGGTTTTTTATTTCTGATTCTTTGGCCTTAGGCTCGAAAGTAAGTGGTGTTCAAGATATGGAGAAGAAATCGAAGCAACAACGAGGTCAACGCCAGTCAAAGCAGTTGACGGTGGAGACGTTGAGACCGGACGTGAGCAAGAAACCGTCGAGCGATGGGGCTGATTCAGATAACATGGAAGTCATGCCGTTTTATTCCGGAAATCCATTCGTTGAGAAAACGCAAGGAATTTTACATTTGTACCGAAGAAAGTAAGTGTATGAGAAATGATGTATGAGCAACGGAGACAGAAGGTGAGGCGACCCCGTCAATTTCCGTTGTTACATGAAGCATGGGTCGGGTGGGGAGGGATATAACCCTTTTGCTACAAAACTTGGGTTATGCCTTTTCACAACTGCTCAGCCAAGGAACCCGAAGGACTTCCCTGTTCCCACATACGATATGGTAGTTGAGCTGGTCTGAGTGGGGTCTAATTATGGGCAAAATCATCACTGAAGAAAAGTTGTGTTTCAGCGCGATCGACTCAGACGCTGCAGCGTCGACTTCGGCAGCCGCTGTAGGCTCGGGTCTGAGTAAGACGTTGTGCATGATCGCCGTACCGGCCAAATTCACGTCGCATGATCTGCTACAATTTTTGGCTCCGTATGGGTAAGCTTTCAAGGCAACTAGGCGAACCTCAGAGTTCAATTTGTAACGCGAAGTGCTAAAAATGTTGGAGTACCTGTAAGATACATGCCTAAAAGGCTGTTTCTACGCATGTGATCCAGGCAAGCGATCAACGCGGGGTCAAGTGTACGCCGAGAAGATTTGACCTCATTCAGGGGTATTGATTTGTAGGTGTCCGGACCGGATGAGCGGGCATTAAAACACAACCCACAGAACATGCAGGGCTGGTCGCTTTGACTGCTGCTCATTCCTAAGCACATGGGCAGAAGACGCTAAATCTTAACAAACACGTTCTATGGGTAGCCCCATATTTTGCCACTTGTCCTAATCTCATATTCAGTTGTGGGGCTTGTGCCGTTCCTCGCTAGTTTGTCTTCTACTTTTGAGAGTGAGGGGTTTTCTAGAACAATGATAAGCAAGATGCGAATCATACGTGACTCGTCGCCTAATCAGTACATGGTGGTTGTGGAATTCCGCGATCAGACGTCGGCCGACGATTGCTACGCTAGCTGTAATGGCAAGCCGTTCAATGGCATCGAGAAGGATATCTGTCATTTGGTCTATGTGAGTCGGGTGGAGGTGATGAAGGAGTCCGAGGTAAATCAAGTCTCTCATGTCAGATTAGGGAATCGAGTACTGGTTACCACGCGGTAGCAATCCGGACCTCATGTTGCGAATGTCGCAAAATGTTCATTGGCACCATAAAACACCCTCATCAAATCAAAGTCGATCAAAGTCACTAAACTTTGTATCTAATACACATGGCCGTTTGTCCAACAAATAAGCCCCGCCTATCTCTCTCGCAGGGGTCGAATATCCGCCGGATATTTGGCCCTTGTGTTATTGGAGGGCCATCAGCTGCCAGTTCTAAGAATATGTTCTTTAATATCCAGGAACATTTTGCGACCATTCGCAGCATCAGTGCGGACGTCTCCTTGTTGAGCGGGTCATTGCGTAATGTCCGATTCTCTACACGAATTCTTGTTGCAGGGTGCGAGCTTGCCGGTGGAGAATTATACAGAGTTGCCCACTTGCCCGGTTTGTCTCGAACGAATGGTGAGTGCTAACAGAACATTCGATTTATGATTTTAGCTTTTGCTTTGTCCGTTTCAGGATGAGACTGTGGACGGTATTCTGACCGTACTGTGTAATCATTCGTTCCACGGAAATTGCTTGTCCCAGTGGGGAGATGCGAGGTAAGAGAAGCCATTTTCTTTGACTTGCGATACGCTTAGTGGATCAGTTTTCAGCTGCCCGGTTTGTCGATATTCTCAGACACCAGAAATGACGCAGGAGCAGGCGTGCTCCATATGCGGGAAACAGCAGGTACGAGTACATGGTTCATATGGTTAGTAGTAAGAAAGGACTAGTCTCGATTTTAGGACCTGTGGATTTGTCTTATCTGTGGTCATATTGGTTGTGGTCGATACGCGGAGGCGCATGCGTACATGTAAGAATGGCTTGTAAAGATCTGGTTGTAGCCAATAAGGCAACGAGGGTTTGTAGGCACTATCAACAAACGCAGCACACATTTTCCTTGGAAGTGGGTGGTCAACGAGTGTGGGATTACGCCGGTGACAACTACGTGCACAGATTAATGTTGAGCAAATCGGACGGGAAGCTTGTCGAGTTCGACAATCCGGCCAATCGAGCTGCTGTAAGTGATGATAGCTAGGTGAGTGGGTATGAGCGTGATGCTGGCTGCCGTGTTTAGATGCAAGCCGATGAGAAAGTGGACGCAGTGACACTGGAGTACACGTATCTGCTGACGAATCAGTTGGAATCGCAACGATTGTACTTTGAAGAGAAAATGGCGGCCGTTGAGAAACAGATGCAAAGTCAGGTGAGGATAAGGCTGTAGAGGGGGAGGTTTCGGTCCTGATGCCGCTTCGGATGGCGTCGGATGAAAGACTAATGAAGACTTATAGAACGGGCGGATTGAACCATACTCTACTGCAATTAGCATTTTGTGTCAGACAATGAGAATGTTTTTGATTTTTTGCAGCTAGAGAAAGTCAAGGAAGAAAATTTGCGGGTCTTTAAAGAATGCGAAACTCTACGTCGCGATGTGAAACAGTTTCAAACCGACAAGCATCAGCTGGAGAAGAAATTAGCGCAGGCGGTGGCCAAAGCAGTGAAAGCATCGACGGAGTTGAAGACGGAATTGGACACCAACGCCATTCTGCGTGATGACCAACAAAAGTGGGCTGCACATGTGCGAGGACTGGAACAGAACTTGAAAAATGTGACTGAGGCGAAAGATAAGGTGAGTGGAGTGGGAGAATAGGAAGTGAGTCGCGACGACAGGGGTCGCTGCGATTGGCTTCCGATGGGAATCAAATTCAGCTTTCATATCGAATACCCGGTTTTAGGAAATCGCCGATCTTCAAGAGCAAATTCGAGATTTAATGTTCCATTTCAACGCGGAAACGAAGTTGGAAGCATTTGCGAGTGATCAGAAGGAAGATCTTGCTGGTGCTAAAGTCACTGTGGCTGCTGCGCCGCCACCACCAACTAGCAAGCATCATCGCAAGAAACATAAGTGATAGGGTAGAAATGCAGATTCTGTATATTCGGATACTAATAAATCTTTGTCGGGAAAATTGTGATTTGATTGCAAACACCAGTTGTTATCGCGTTCTGTAATCCCGGATTTTTTTGTCTAAAACTATATTTTACCGAAAAAATTGCCCATTGGTGTGCGTGGAAGTCTGCATTTCCATTTTCAGTTTCAGATTCGTATTTCTTATCTTCACTGGTTTTTTTCGATTTTTCTCGTCTGCCGCGTACGAAATATTTGTTGAAATCACAGTTCGAATGTCGTCAGCATTGGCGAAACGGATCAAACACGGTCGGTACGTCACGGAGGTCGATCAAAGGCCTGAAGAAGAGCTTATTGCCGTCGGATATGGATGCACAATATTTCGGGACGATGAGAAAGCGGATTACATCAACGAAGAACGACATTTGATGGCCCACCCGAGCGATGCATCAGTTACTATGGACAGGTTGGTAATTGAATAATCAGATGTTTTTACGATGGCCTGCAGCTTGGTGCCGTTGGTTCCTGCGGAGAGAGCATGTTGGCGCTGATCTTTTTTAGCATGGACGATGGAGAGCGAAAGAACTTTACAAGTAAGTTTCTGGCTTTGTGAGGGCAAGATGTGTGATTTGTTGCATCTATCGGGAACCTGTGGGGATGGACAGGGATTCTGCTTTTCGACGAGCTTAGCCCTATGTAGCCTATTGGATAAAAATCGATATACGGTGATTTCGTGCACTTTTATTATTACAGTATTTGGGAGAGCTTAGACGTTTTGCTAAGAGCGGAAGAGGGCATTCACTATTTGGACTTAATCCTAAAGGACATCACTGTAATGCCTGCAAAATAAAACGTTGAAAATTTGCGAAGAAATGGTTCCCGGGTGGCCTATTTTGTTTTAGCCCCTTGCTTTGCAATTACATATAGGCAAATGCCTATGCCCTGGGCGGATTGTATGCTGATACCAAGTGCAGTAAGCAACTCTTTGTGAGCGAGCGCTAGCCGGGGTCCTATCGGCAATGAATAATGTTCTTCTGTTTTTAGGCTCAATTTCGAATCGATTGGCTGCCATTCTTGTTCAAAAATGTTTCGTAGTAAGTGTGAGAACACAGGCCCTCTAAAGATCGGAATTTGTGACGAGAAAAGGCGCCAAGTTCCGTTTTAATTCTTGATCCCTTTTAGGTACGATGCGCGTCTGCATTTGCAAGAATTGGATTCGTACGAGGCGTCGAAATCTCGTCGATCGGATAATGAGCAAGAGCAGCATAAAAATGGAGATGTGGACGAGGGTGAATTGGAGTTCGAACGATACCGTGATCTAATGGCAGCAGATGACGCAGGTAAGTTGAGGTCAAGGCATGAGTTGCAGGACGAGTTCCTGTGCACGCCTGATGTTACCTGATGTAAGAATTTCAGAGGAAGCCAATTGCGGATCGAACGTTTCGGCCCCCGTCGAATTGGCCAGCGATTCATCACCAACGGAATCTGCCGCATCGTCACCGTTCGTCGATGAAAGTGCGAAAGAGGGCCGCCCTCGTCGCAAGGAGTATCCGTTTGTTCCCCCACCCGAGCTTGAATTGCCGATTGGTACAGTGGCTGTAAGTTTTGCTTGATTCAGATGGTCCGTAAGCTCTCTAATAGCTATGCGATTCCTTGTTTCAGCCCCAAACTACGCAGATCCATGGCATCATAGCCAAGACGGCGGCTTTCGTAGCGAAAAAAGGAGCGCAAATGGAAATTATAATCAAAGCGAAGCAAAGAACTGCGGAGCATCATTTCGGATTTTTAGATTTTGACAATCCGTTACGACCTTACTACGTTCATGTACTAAACATGATAAAACGTGGCAAGTATCAATTTGTAGGTAAGATCGGGTCGATGACTGTCATTGACAACTTGAAACGTGTACATTAGCTGGCTTGATTTCAGAACCAGAGCCCGAAGAGAGCGATGAGGACGACGAAGGTGGCGATTATCTTCATCCGAGCTTGATGATCTCTGCCTCGGCCTCGTCTTCGTCTCTATCAGGAATGGCAACGATAGCGAAGACGGTTGATGACTCGCAGCAATTAAAGAAACAAGAAGAGCAAAAACCAGGAGTAAAGGTTAGTAGAGAACGAGGATTACAGGCTGATTCCTTGATTGAAAGATCAACATTTTAGACGCCCGAGGTGTCGCCGTCAGTCGACTTACAACCAATTATCGACCGGTTAGCGGAATACGTGGCTCGGAACGGAGATGCTTTCGAAAACGTAGTTCGCAGTCGAAAAGATCCGTTGTACAATTTCATCGAGCCGAAACACGAGTTTAATGCTTATTATCGTCAGCGGGTGGCTCATTATCGAGTGCAGTACAAGAAGTCGGTGAGTCTGTGTGGAATATATGAATTGCTAAAATTGATTGACGATCAGTGTTTTTTCTGCTTAGGCGGAATCGAAAGTGGTACAGGAAGTTGAGCGTCAAAATCATCGGTCGGCGACTGCTTCGCCAGCTTTAGCAACATCGAAACACGAGAAATTAGAAAAACGCATGTCGCGCCGGCGATCGCCGTCATCGTCAAGAAGGTACTCGCCGCCTTCATCGAGATCTTCAAGGCGAAGACATCGAAGCCGGTCTAGAAGCAGAGAGGACGAGGAGAGGAGAGAAAGACGTCACAGGGAGCGGAGAAGGGAAGTGAAACGATCGAGACGGTCCCCGTCTCGATCAGATGATGAGGATGACGGCGAGGAAAATAAAAGACGAGGATCAAAAGATATCAAATTCGCAACTTTCGTGCCTGTTCCGCCGAAGGGCGACGATGCCAAAGAAAAAGCTCGTGACAGAGAAAATGCAGAATCGTCACCGATTCTTGACAATGTGGTGAAACGATCCTTGGGCGTGGATGAGGAAGAGGGAGCCAAGACGGATGAGTCAGAGAGGAAGAAGCAGGAAGAAAGACGAGCCAAGGCGAAGATCTTCTTGCGCCTGATAAAGGATCGAGACCAAACTGCTTCTAAGGTAGTGAACACTGGAATGAAGCCATGGGAGGATGCCTAACTATGTACTGTATTGTCTTGTACGAATTGTCAAAGGTTTGCGTTCAAATGTAAGTGCGTGTGTGTGCATATTGGATTCCACTGAGTGCGGAGTGATGAGTTCATGGCTATACTATATGTGATAAATCACTGGCTCGCACGCTACGTATTCTGGCGGCAGGCCAAGTTGGCTTAGGCTTGGGCTTATTCTTTTCAAGAAAAAAAGATATTCCTAAAATAAAACCATAGAAGGGCAAAAAAAGAGCCAAATTGAAAAGTAGTACTTCGGTGCTATGCTTGGATGAAAAGTTCAAAATTTTCTAAATTCCCGCCGTACCGTAAGCTGTAGCAGGAATAACGCTGTCAGGTGAACGGTGATTGCTTATCTATTTCCCGCTTCGAGCAGACAACACATTAGCACAAGCATTCTTCTAACCTGCGTAGCGGGATTTTTTAAAACTTCGACTTTTCATCCAAACATAGCACCTTAAGTACTACTTTTCACTTTTGCCCTTTTTATGCCCTTCTATGGTTTTATTTTCGAAATATCTTTTTTCTTGGAAAGAATAAGCCCAAGCACATGGTTCTGAGCCAACTTGGCCAGCCGCCAGGATGCGTAGCGGGCGAGCCAATGATTTATCACATAGTATAGCCATGGATAAGTTAGAGCAGTGATGGAGAGACGACAAGCAAACTCAGTGGCAGTTTGTTGATGCTAAATGTTCTGTTGACAAAGTATGAACTACATGGCATCGTAGCATTCTTCTTAGGCGTCCTCGACGACTGATCTGAGGATGGCGTGGTGCTGGCCGCCTGCTTCCCAGTCGAGCACCTTGCGTCCACCCGCCCCCTCGATTTCTCGCCTCGAAGCTTTCATCAAGGGCAGAGACAGTTGACTGTAGTCTGGCTCTTGCCAGGGCGACAGCGATTGCAAATACTCGAAAACTCGCAGATACTCGATGGGTGTCTCGTCGAGCCACTCGCTTGCGGACTCGTGTTTGGCCTTCTTGCCATCGATGACCCGACTGATGGTGGTCAAGTACAGCCACGACTCGGAGAGCCAGTTCTTGGGGTGATTCGATCCCATGGTCAGGTCGAAGAGCATGTAGAACCAGGACCACAGTTGATCGACGCGAGTTGGCTCGTTGCCTCGCAGGACGTTGATGGAGGCGTAGCGCAGAGGGTACCGCCAATGGCTGGGGACCGACCGCGCAGTCGAGCCGAAGTACCAGAAGGTCGACTGGTCGAGTGGACGACGGGGCGGCAGTGGCTCATTGGAATAATCAAACTTGCTCCATCGCCTCGCGTGAAGCGGGATGATGACGACCTCCTGGGTGGGCGAGGATGAGACCAGGAAGAACCCACTCGGCTCGATGGGACGGTACAGAAATCTTAGAAGAAATGGCGTCAAGGCATCAAGAAAAATGAGGGACAGAACGTGCTTACCCCGCGTCGTGAAATTCCTTTAAGGCGCGCAGCGTTTGCAATCCGATGTGCAAGCATGTGAGCAAGGAGAATCGAGTGTTTTGACCGAGCTGCATCATGCTCAACCGATTTCGCAGACGTTCCAAAGACGGACCGAACGGCTTGACCATCAGGCAGCCGTATGAGGCTTCGGGTTCATGGAGGATATCATAGGACACGAATTGAGGAATGCACGAAAGACCCGACTGCGTTAGATATTTGATTATCAAGGCCCGAAATCGATACTCGGGCAAGAATCGTATGACCAGCTCCGTGGCCTACAACAGGACAAAGGAGCGTAATGGGAGCGAGTTTTGGCTGAATCTTGGCTTACCAAATGGCACATGGCCGTTTCGCCCGTTTCCGTATTGCGCACTTCGAGCCAGTTCCAGAAAGTGGTTCGTCGGCGAGTGAATATCCATTTCTTACAAACCACATCTCCAGGCCGCAGTCGACGGAACATAGCGAGGTTGGGCGGATGTTGCGACAACGAAGGACAGACCAGCTGCCCAGGACGCCAAAACGTATGAATGCCCTATTGCTTGCAATGGATCAGACGTTATAGCACAGTGTAAAGCCACTTCTGTTACACTGCCTATGGGTAAATGGATGCTGCATGGCTTACGACTGGCTGTTTCGACTGTCGTTAGACTGTTGGGATTCTTGAGACTCGGCTATATGCACAGCACAAAATGTCCTGACTAAACAGGTGCCCACTAATTAGCTTTTCTGCTGGCGCACAACGTGTTGTGAGGGTATGCAAAGCCTAGCTGGGCGAAATCGAGTGACAGTAGAATATATCGGCTTTATTTGCCGACCGCACGCGAGGCATATGTAGTGACACTGACAGATGGTCATACCACATCTCTCACAGTCAATCAGACAAACGAATGGACGTCTACGCATGAATACCAAATGGCCTGGTGCATGCAGTGTGTATTTACAATCCGTCAGAGGCTAAGGGAGAACGAAAGGACCTCCGGGATATATTGCATACTCATAAGACAATGGCTGCACATATAGCGCAATAAAGGTACAGTAGAACTTGCGATACTTTTTAAAGCCTACCATAAAAGGCTAGTGCTGGGGCGGCCTCGGTGATGCAGTGGTTCGGCGTTCGTTTACACCGACCATTGTCCGTGGAAGTCGGTGTCCTGTCCAGAATGCCCTCGTGTGGAGGTGTTCTGAGTGGAGAGCCACAGAGAGACGCTGCTGTGTGCTGGTCCTCATAGCCTTGCTTAGAATATAGAAAGGCCAGTGCGAGAATACGTTCAGTAGAAGGTCGCGTCGCGAGCAGATCGTAGACCACAGGAAAGGGTAGGCGGTGTGACGAATGTGAGCTGTCGTGATTGGGAGTGTTGGTGAGAAGAGTACCAATGGCAGGGTGTGCATGGGGATGGGGAATAAATGAAGGACGGTTGCCTCTCTTGTTTGTTCACGCTTCTAACATATTCTCTGGAAGAGCTTTTCAAGCTAAAAATAAGATTCTGAACTTGTATTTGCAAAATTGGCTTCTAGACTACCTGGAGGACATAAAGAATACGCGTGTAAAAGTTGCCTGTGTATTAGTTTGTTGGCCATATCACTTGCATCAAATTACTTTTCTAAAAAGGTTTTTTTAAATCGGCATGTATATCTTAATTCTCCTGATTAGGCATGGTCGCACACATGCAGTATGTGAACGTGTGACAAACTTGAATTGTAGATGCCGAGAAAAACGAGGTGTCTCATCCAAATCGTGCCCGCAAGTCTTCCTGCTCGTCTTGTACTTTTTGATTATCCAGCTGACCAGCGGGGGAGACATCTGGTTTTCAAGCTTGGCAGGACTTTTCCTAAGGTGTTCGACTCTCGTCTGAGTAATCGATTTAAATATGCGTCATGGTCCCGTCATTTGTGCGCCACATATCTGCGTTTGGCGATGTGGTAAAGCATGAACATGATTATAATCTGAGCTATTCTGTGGGAACAGATGAATTTCATGCTGTTGATGTGGACTTTAATTAGCCTCTAGGCACTCAGTTAAAACCAAGTTCATCAACAATTCTATGCAACGGCGAATTTTTGCGCACGTGTTGTGTTCATGCTAAATAGCTCCCTAGAGAAAAAGTCAGAATTTTGTCTCTGAAGAGCTCATTTCATAAGGGAACTATTTTTTGGTTTTTCTTTTACTACCCTCTATAAATTCTCTCCGCGGGCGCATGGGCGAGCATCGGCACTGTTTGATGTTTAATGCGCCCAAGTGCAATGCCCTTTCCATCTGCGAATCTTTCTGTATTGGACATAGTGTCCTTGAACACATCCCACTACCAACTCCCAGCTCACATCTGCTGGACATTACTCGTTCTCACTTCCGTCACTGCCAACCTTCTGATTATTGGGACTATTATCCGCACCAAATCGCTCCGCTCCAAGTGCATGCTCACCCTGGCTAGCCTGGGCGCCAGCGACTGCATGTTCGGTCTGGAATGTATCATACTGGGCACAAAAAAGTTGTACGTAATACTGAATTCGATACCAGAGACGAGCACCCAATTGGTGTGCCGTCTATGGGCGATGCCCGCCCCGTGGTTTTCCGCAGTGTCCGATTGCGTCACTCTAGCATTAAATATTGACCGATGGCTAGCCGCTGCCTTACCTTTCGTTTACAAGGCCAAGTTAGGCAGTCGATACGTCCTGATCCTGAACTGTGTCTCGTGGTTAGCGCCAACTGGATTTTGGATGTCCGCTTTCTACATGAACAAACCATCCTCCTTGCTGTCTATCTGCTACGGCCTGTCTACGCTAGACAAGTGGTTTCAGAATACGTACTCTCGGGTGAGATGGGTTATCGTGTGTGTGAACGCTATGTTTTTGTTATGACACTCGTGATCCTGTGCAGACGTCTGATCCAGACAAAAGGACTGCCTGATCACGAAAGAACACAAGCTAGACAGGCCATGGAGCTCGGTATGATTCGAACATTGGCAGCTATTCTGCTCATGTATCTGACTTTCAAGGGCCTGGCCTTCGCCCTGGTTACGTACTTTGTGACTCTGCCCGTGGACATGCAACAGAAGATAACTCCGTTCGGGGCCATACTGGACATTGTGTACTCCATCTCTCATTTCCTAATCTACATCGTCATGTGCAAAAGCTTTCGAGTAGGTTTTGTTAGCAATTTACTGAAAAAAGGCTTCAATTCTGTTGGTGTGGCGCACAATGTCCCGTAAGAAACCGCCTCATGACGTGAATTATCTGATGACGTGCCCTGTGTCAGCTAATCGATTGTTGTCTAGGGTCAACTCCAAAATGGCGCATCCTAATATATACAATGTAATGTAAGGTAATGCATGTAAGGTCGAGTTGACCATTCTTGTATGTAGGTATCTATTAACATAAAATATTCGAATCAGACAAATGCCTACGTACAAGCAATGCCTGCCAAGACGCAGTGCCTCTCATACGCATACTAATAAATCATCAAAATTTACGTCGACATCTCTCAGCAAACATAAATCGCATAAATGACTTTTCTAATAAGAATCAATAAATGCATTCCATTCCCCCCTCGCAGCTATGGGGATATGTCGAGTCCAATTATTACCAAAAAGACACCGTAAGTGCTCCAGAGGATAAGTGACTGACTTGAATTGGCGTCCGCTGATGATGACCACTTCAAACTGACCCTTCTTGATCTTTTCCTTTTCGCATTTGTATCTATACACGAACTTTGGAAAATATACGTCCGCGTATCCTGTAGATCGCCAATTCGTGTACGAGAACATAGCATCAGCTGCGATACTCGAATTGATCAGGTCGTGGATCGTGGTTGTTCGATTGAGATCGGTTATTTGAAGCGGAGAATCAGGAAGAACGGTCAACCGGATAGGGCAGCAGGGTATGACTCGTGCAGGAGGGTAGTGCGCATCGCCATGCCTGCAATATTGCAAAGTTGCCAGACTACGCCTAAAGACTTTGTAACTAATACGACTGGGTCCGCATTACTGGAGGGCGTGACCGGTGGAGCTTATGCACCCCGCCAAAAACCCAGGGCAGCCAAGTCTACTGACCAAGTCCATGGCTGAAACATCACCCTAGCGGGTGACGCTACCAGCTGCCGGCTCGGTGCAGAGGATCGATTGACAGTCGAGCCTCTGCAAATATGTTGTGTATGGGATGGTCAATAAGACTGCAACACTTTCTCTGTTAGAAGTCAACAATCACCTTGACTAAGAGCTCTAAATAGCTGTGACTATTAGGATCATAGAGGCACTAGTCGTCTTCGTAACGCCCCAGGCGCCCCTGTACTCCTGTACTCCTGTTACGTACAAATCACAAAACTATCCTCACCTGTCCAAATGCGAATATTTCCCCTCACTCAATTCGTGTATTTTGGGCCATGTGATCGCACGAAATTCGTCTCCTGATGATGTAATGTCGACTACGATGTCTGCGTCCGGTGTCCACGGGACCACATCGTTGGATCGCACGGCACCGACCAAGGTTCCAAATACAAGTCGGTAGTCCAAGTGCATCCGTGTCTCCAAAATATCCACTGTGTCGAACAGCAACTGGCGGACCCAATTCGAGCAATGGATGATTGACCCAGCCTGGTAAGCTTTTTTAGCCCATGTGCATAAAAGCCAGTGCTCAATCGAGGATCCGCTTGACTCGTGCATGACTAATCGATAGATGTTATAGAGGGGTGGCAAAAGAACAAAGTTGCCGTCCCAAATCATCCTCAGTCCGTTGCACGTCAGATTGGATATTGCCAGCTGACCATCGTCCGTCATCGCGACGTCGGGGCAAAAGGCCGAGCGGCCAATCAGTTCCAGGAATAAAGGAATTCTAGCGCTGGATCGTAGACCGATCAGGGTCGTATCGCTTAGATTGGAGACCCAACTTGTTTTGATCAGAAATAGGTCGGGCAACAGGTCGCAAGGAAAACAATGACCGCTCTCACTGATCGATATCGATTTGGAGCCAGTGATAAACTGGGAGAAATTCTCGCTCAGCTCGATTGTCCAATCCGCCTTAGTCATCGTGCAAGCAGGACTCTCTCCATCGGTCAATACAACGCTCGAACCACTCGCCGCTTGCAACCAGTCGTACTTCTTCAACAGTGCCATTAATCTTTTCAGAGGCCTGATCGTTACCGAATGGTTAAAACTGTACAGTTGATCAGGCACGAACAAAATGAAATCAGATTCAAACACTAACGATTCATTAAAAAATTTCGCGAAAGGAACTACGGTCACTCGTCCAAATTCGGAATCTAAGACGGGGAAATTAGGATTGGACGGGTCGAGATCGCCGACGGTCAGCCATAGGTGATCTATTTGCATCAATCGATTGTATTTGTTTGGCAATGGCGTAATCCAAAACAAAATTAAATAGATGACAAAAACGATCGTCAAGTAAAATAAAGATCGCCGAATTTTATAGGAAGCCATTGGAAACGATTGCTAGCCTCAGACGGAGAGCGCGAGAGTCAGTTGCGAGTGTCGCCCGCTTCTCTTGGCAGTGTACAGAGCCATGCTGGAACAGACAAGAGTTGCGTCCAGCTATCAGCTAATTTCTGCAGATAAGTACGCGACTCACGATATTCGGAGTCTGCACTTGACCCTTCCTTGGTCAAACTGTTAGTAACATCAAGTAGCTAGTGTACGCTACCTGTGCTAGAAGATAGTTCTCGCGGTTCTACAAAACTACAGTACTTTAGGTTACAAACGAGGTCTATATAGTTCTGGGAAGGTTTTTTCGGCGCTATTTGGGCTCCGTATGACGGACTTTGATGAAATTTGACCCTATCATGCTGACATGATACCCGAGAACCCCACGATAAGATTTCGCGATATTCTGATCGGTTCGAGAGATATCGATCAAAAATAACTTCTAGAGTGTGGACCCCGTACTGTAGAATACGGGTCCGCAAATCGGACCAGAGAAGGGTTCACGGTTAACCTGGTTGCAGGGCACGCAACAATTGCCTCAACCCAGCATGATTTGTGATAGTGTGCTCTTTGCACTGCAAAGATGCCATCGAATTTGACGAGGGACATTAGCAAAAAATCCTAAGAGCTTGCAACCTTTAACTTTTTGCCATGCTCAAATTTTGACGAGTTATTCCACTTCAGCTTGGTACAGTTTCAGCGCAGATGGAAGTGATTAGAGCGCTGCTTCGTATACTTTCTTTTTGTACCGTAAAATGATCTCATATTTCAAGAAGGCTGATCAATAGGTGCATATTTAGGTAGTAAAATGGTTTAACCCACATACTGTAAGGTGTAGTGTCATACAGGCAAAGGCCCTACTGTCAGTGGCGTAGTGCTTACCTTTAGGCCTACACCTAGCCATTTTCTGGTGATCAGCAACATTCTTGACGGCAGTCAGCAGCCATTGAATGCAGTCCAATCAAGCAGGAGCACTCGAGAAGAAGAACCAGTGAAACATGACGACTAGTGACATCAGGCATGTTTTATGCGAAGTGTCTGGTTCTTAGGGTATATAAGGAGCCGTCTTCGATGTATGAGGGTCAGACTGCAGAGCTGCGAATTATCATTGCTCAGTGCGGTCATAGTATACATTGATTCAGAACCGGTAATACTCAGTGGAAGGTCACGATCAACAAATCGAACAATTTTTCGTCCTCTTTTCGTTTTTCGTCTCAGCTATTGCGAGCCACGAACGCATGGCCGACCACGCGACAGTCGGTGACTCTACCGCAGACACTCCAGTGAACGACGAAGAAACGACCTTGATCACCGTCATGATCCTACCCAGCGCGCCCGCTATTATAACAACCTCAGGCAGCTTCCTCAGCAGCCGGTCCAAGTAATGCTCCCGACGTCAGCGACCCTTTACGGGCCCGTCAACATATTGACGCGCTCGAGCGGCAATTGGAAGATCTTCGGTGGCCTTAATGACAGACCGAACAGCATCTGGACGAATCGATAGTCGAACAAAGTAAAGCGATCCAACGAAACGCAGAACTGCGACAACAGCAGTCAGCACTGGAGAACCGTCTCCAAGTAGCAAAAGGAATGGAACAACGGCTGCTGGAAGGTGGATCGACAAGTCAGTGCGCGACTGGGCGCAGCCAACAGCAACAGCTGCGATCGCTGACGACAGTGGTCACGCAGCTGGATACAGCTTTGATACAGCTGGGTGAGACGTTAGGGTCTCAAGTATCTGGGGGACAGTCAAAGTGGACCATCCGTTTTACAGAACTATTCCGAATCGTCGGCATACGTAGTCCATACCTAATCGTCGGCATACGTAATCCAGGCATACGTAGTCCCATGTGCCGACGAACAACCAAAGCCAGTCAACTTTGCCGATTTGCCATTTATCATCCCGAAGTTTCGAATGGTGCTGACAATGACAACGATGCGTTGCACAGTTTGCAGTTGAGATACATTTGTGATCGATGCCGTGATTGAGGGATTATTGATTATTATTGATTAACGTCCGTGCTGCACAGTCGTGACACGACGCACAGTCGGTCGCAGGGTCGTCTGACCACGAGGATGGTCAATTTTCAGATGCGGACTCACTACAAATGAGGCTGAAGGTGAAAAGCTGCTTTGGAAAATATTTGATCATTTTTGGTTCGAGCTGTTGGAGGCCGACCAGACTGAGGACGATCTGCGGCACTAATGTTACCTATCGACCCCTTTCAAAACCAAATGGACATATGGCTCGATTAATGAACGTTTTTCACAAAGACTACAGACACCTATGACAGAGCTACTTGACGAAGCCACATAATCCACATAATGAAATTATACCTTCCACGAATGGTAAGCCGCACTCCTCATGATATATCCTCTGTATACAAGCATTTTGATAGGCACTGTGTTTGCACACTAGCATGCAATATAGCACGTATTTGTCGTGTGCTGAATCCAGCCACGATGAGCGAAGCGTTTCGGGTAGATCCGACATGATCTCGCGGTGAGCAGCATATTTTGTATGAAACCTAGGTGTTACCTAAATTTGTCGTCAGGAGGTTTGGCATAACAGCGTCAGTCTGACTTCCCCCTACTCGTATTTTAGCCCTGCTGGCCAATCTGGCCCAGTTCTTTCTAACAATAGTTAGACTGCGGCATCAACACCAAGGCAAAACTGGATGCACACTCAATTTTGGAAAGAGAGTTCGCCTAACGCATAGGACCCAAACAAGGCGGGTGAAACAAAAGCCGCTTTGAGGCAAGTAACCAGTTTGGTGAACAAATCAGAAAGAATCAAACTACCTCGTTTTGGTGAACTCTGACTCATCTTGACGTTATTTTTGTTTCGCTCAACTAAAGATATTGGCGTATGGTAGGAGATCTAGTCTTCCCATTTGCTCCCAAAGTGCACCATTGGTGCTTACTGCATGGCCTAGAGCACCAACAGTGCACTGCATTGCACCGTCTAAACTGTGACAAATACGTTACAGTGTTTCTCGCTGACCTTTTTTCCTGTGTACTATGTGCTCTATTGTATAAATGGGTCTCGAAATTCGTACAAAAGGCGTGCCACTGTTTCAGTTTCATAGTGCTGCTATATTATTTATCACCGAAAGGCAATGTCGACCAGGAGGACTCTCGGAAGTACAGTGAGAGTCAAACTTAGCAACCAACATCAGAGAGAACTGTAGATGCACTGTAAGCCAACATGCGGAGAGGCATATTTCAAGAGATCAAGACTGTTCGACGGTCAAAGCAGGTCACTACACTGTCAAGTCGGGTGAAAATAACTCTACGTGTCTCGGCCTGCCATCTATATCTGCCAAGGTTCCGAGCCGCGGTCGTCGTACCAACATTTCCAAACCAGGAACCACCGATCTTTGCGATGGTACAATGACTGGGGAGATGGAGCTAATGGAGCTAATACAGCCCAAAGAGTCTGCATGGCGGAGCCTAGCGGGCACCAACAGGCGCATTGTCCAAGCGCCCATCATGTTCATGTTTTACCGCATCACCAAACGCAGGTATGCGCACTTGAGGGTAAAGGGAGACGTACATGAGATGTTACCTGACCATGAGTCGCACTCGCAGGTAAGCGCACCCAGATGATGCGATGACGTAGACGATGCGTGGGACGAGCAGAACTGCACTTTTACACAGGCGAGGGCTTACAAGTTTATTTGCAAGTATAGTAAATGTATCAATGGAGCCAGTTTGCGGCAGCAACCACGATTGCATGGGTGGTTGCCGACCGCGTCTTTATCACGCCATATGCAGCAACAATCAGAGAAGGTGTTGTGTTTGAGCCGCTATGAACTCAGGCCCAATGAATAGCGAGCTCTCACTAAGCATCACTGATGTTTCTTTCCTTTCTTATCTGATCTTGAGTTTGCGTCAGACCTGAGTGACAGCCTTTTACTCTGGTGTCGAAGTTTGGTATCTAGTCTGTTCAAAGTACAAACAGGACATCCGCTTGCTTTTATGTTTTGCCTTGAGAACAAGCAACGATTGAAGCGTGACTGTTCATTGCCTGAGGACAAGGGCTAAATGCGAAGCAAATTCCACCCTGAAAAATACTAAAACTAGTCTGTCTTATCTGATCTGAAATAGCAAAGTTGTTTGGCAGAATAAAAGAGAGGACAGCAAAGGTAGGCACCAGTTTTATGGATCAGAATAGCTGCTTTTGGTTCGTATAACAAGAAATTAGGTCGCCAGGTGAACTATACTGGGAGCATACAACATCGAATCAGTAATGTTTTGTATCTTGTTCATTATATGTGGTATGTATGTTGCAAACTGCTTCAGTTATTTCGTATTTAATTCAAATTTATCAATTCAGGGTTGCAGTGGCTGGCCATCCACGGACTAAATCAGAAAAACGTATCCACAGTCACTGCAGAACCTAATGGATTTGAAAAGGGTGAGGCAGTCCACAATGAAGATGCGACTCTAGCACCACCTGTCATTGGAATAAGGGGACAATGCGGGCCAAATGAATTCGCATGTAGTACCGGACAGTGCATCAAGAAGGTGAAAGTTTGCGATGGTTATAACGATTGCCACGACGATGTTGTGTCGGACGAGAACAACACGACCTGCCTCGATCTGCCTATCGTTTGTCGAGGCGACAGGCAGCGGTGTCCATATACCAACATTTGCATAAACCCGCCGGACCTGTGCGATGGCTTCAATGACTGCGGGGACGGTGCTGATGAGCGTAAGGAGTACTGTATTACTGCTGTTTGCGATCCCATGTTGCGCGTTCGATGCCCCAACGGCCGGTGCATTCCCCAGGCGTGGCGGTGCGACGGGGACAGTGACTGTGGGGAAGACGGCTGGGACGAGAAAAACTGCACGAGCCAAGCAGAGCGTGCTGAAAAAAACATGACTTGCGTCGGAGATTACGTGTTCACATGCCAGAATGGCAAGTGCATTAACAGACTTTTCCTGTGCGATGGTCAGAATGACTGCGAAGACAGTAGGCGTTTTAGCTGTTGTGCACCAGAGTATTAGTCTTGTTTTTTCTCAAAATTTTTTTCAGACTCGGACGAGGCGCCATGGTTCCCCTGTGATAACCGCACCTGTAGCGATAACGAGTTCCGCTGCCCGTCGAATCGGGCGCTAGGTAGGTACGAGTGCATACCGAAGAGTTGGCTTTGCGATGACGAAATCAACTGCCGAAACGGCGAAGACGAAGCTGAGACCGTGTGCTTCAACCGCACTATGCCTCCGTGCTCCAAGAGACAGTTCACATGTCGTAATGGTCGCTGCCTTTCTCCGGACTGGGTTTGCGACCACGACAACGACTGCTTGGATGACAGTGACGAGAAGAACTGCAGTAAGTACTCACAATTGGGAGCTTTTAATTCGTGTAAGCTGCGCCCCGTGTCTTACAAGTCACCCCACAGGACTTCCAACTCGTTTTGCCTCTAGCTGGCGAGCAGTAGTGATATGATAAGACCGTTAGCCGACCAACTACATATCTGATGTCTCTTCTAGTAGCACCTCCACCGAGGGTATCCTGTGCCAGCACCAGCGTCTGGGAATAATAGCGGGCTGTAAGAGGGGGTCCTTCCTAATGCTATTCGAGGACAAGTTTCTGATTCTACTACTTCTTCAGCGGCCGCTGGGTGAGTAGCCCCGAGACGACCTAATGTTATCAGCTTACGAGGTAGTGCAGTGGCTCGGCTTCCGTCTACCCTTATTGCTAGGTGGCCTACCCATCAGCCCGTATTGCCAGGTGACGGAGCTCAGCTTGCGAGCCATAGACCCTCGCTAACCTTACGCGCCAGGTCGTGGGTGAGTCATCCGGTACCGTCGAGGGCTCCGAGTATAGAGACGGAAGCTAGAAAAGCAAGACAGCCCCGGCTGTCGAACACCTCCAGGGCCCACTGCCTAGGCAAAACGAACTAAAACCCAAAAAAACAGCATGTTATCATGTCGGTAGGCTGTATAGTCGGTATCAATTAGCGTATGTTTGCGTGATCCCTAAAATACAAATACGACTAAGCCTCACTCTATGTTTTGTGCCAGAAAAGTCGGAAATCAATGAATTAGTATTGAGTTATGAGTAAGATGCACTTGTTTCTTTGCTAGCCAACTGATGAGCTTGCTCTTTAAAAGAGCAAAAGTCTTACGATTTGTCCAAGCGGAGTTAAAGCAGCATCCCCTCGAATAGGCGGGACAGCTTTTGAAACCAAGTTTCCCCAGTCATATTGGAACATTTACGGAGTTCGTAAATGTGGGGCGAATGGTGATACAGCACAGTAGCCTGTGCATGAATTTTTTCAAAACTCTCTGTGGTCGTACATGCTGTGTGCAAGCACCCTTTGACTATTTCGCATCGATCCAGCGCGATCTTTTCGAGAAGGATAAAAAGGATCAATGGGAACTATCCGATAGTGAATTTGATAAATGTTAATTCGATAACTGAACCGCATCTAAAGTACCTGGCTTCAGCATTCATGCAGCATGGATTCACTTTTCAAAGGTTTCTTGGGATATGCAGATAGTGTGGTACATAGCACCACTATTCTTGTACCTGCTGTTCCATTGACGTGTCTATAAAGTGCGGCACAAAAGCTTTTCATGCAGACAGTGCCTTCCGCTTGTATTCTTAACCTCAATCTTTGCCAGACATAATGGCAAACATGGCGAATCAGGCAGCCATGGGCCGAGGGTCTTGAAAAAACCACATGACCTTCGTACCTCAGGCTTGGCCGATAGGCTGGCACAAAATACAGTCGCAACCAAAAGAAGAATGGTTTTCAGGGACATGACGTGATAGGAAAGGTACGGAGAGTACGTCCTACAGAATGCGATTGACTCGAGATCAGACTATGCGAGAACGAGCAAGCACACCTTTTACCCACCGACCTCGCTCATGTTCCAGGTTATCCCTCATGCAGCTCCTCTTATTTTGAATGCTCCAATTCCCGATGTATACCGCGAAGTTGGAAATGTGATGACCGCGACGACTGCGGCGACGGTAGCGATGAAATCAACTGCACCCTTTCTTCTGGATTATTTAGAGGTGGGCTAGCTCATAACGTTTTCTGTTACGACGAAATTATTGTGAATCGTATTTCCAGGAGCAAGCACATTCGACGCAACATCACCGCCTTGCAATGATAGAGATCACTTCAAATGCAACGACAGTCAGTGCATCAATGCTGAACTGGTTTGTGATGGAAAGAAGGACTGCGACGATAGCTCGGACGAATCACTGCTTTGTGGTAAGGGCATCTTGCAAATAGCCTTAGCGACAAAATCATCAGTTTTTGGTTTGTGGTTTTTTAAACGAGACCGACTGCACTGGAAGACGTTTTTCACAAGCAAGCGGAGAAATGCCATTAAAAGTGCAGGCAGATATCGTACATAGATTCGGTGGCCCACACCCAGTTGTGCCTATTGTCTATAGCCCATCAAAAACGTCTGCGCCAACAAATAATTTTTCCCTTTAGGTCGCAATGAATGTGAAGAATCCCCCAAACCCCCTTGTGACCATAAATGCCTGGACAAAAAGATTGGTTACGAATGTCAATGCAATGCCGGCTATAAGCTGGATCACGATAACAGGACCTGCATTGGTAAACAGCACATTGGTTATGTTTATGTTTAGCCTAAAAGGCTGGCAGGAGGTCGTTTCCCTGAGGTGACGGTTAGTCAAATTGCTCCTGGGCCTTTAAAATTATGTGTAATATTTAGGGATCCTTTTTACTGGAGGGAGTGACCACTGGAGCTTTCACACCATGCCAAAATCCCAGGGCAGCCAGCTAAGTTTCCGACCAATGCATGGCTGGGGTGACGCTCCCTGGCCGCCGGGTCCGCTGGCCGTGCAAGGGATCGATTGCCAGACGAGCCTGCGTAATTATACTGAGTGATCTCAGGGATTAGTATCTGGCAGCAAAACTGGTACTCCACTACTCCGTATAGCCAAAAATAGTACTCTGCTCTGCCGGCTTGCAGCCAGAGTGCGTCACTGTTACGTTCCTATCACCTTGATAGACTCCGACGAATGCACCGAAGGCACATCGAACTGCAGTCAAATCTGCCAGAACACCGTTGGCTCATACAAGTGCGCCTGCAACAAGACCTATTACGAATTAGCAGCTGATGGAGCAACGTGCAGGCGCAAGAACGAGTGTAAGTTGAACAGGCCATCTTATCAGACCCACCCATTCGATAACCAGGAGAGAATGTAGTGCAACCACAAACGAGACCATGGGCGGCGCGTGATTGTCGGGTATAACCGCGCGGGACAAGAACCGTTGCCCATGACTCTAGTCTTTGCATATGACAAGCCTGCCAAGTTACCGCCACCGCAGACAACTGAAAGAATCTGACCATGTCCTTGTTTCGTAGCTGTAAGCCCTTGGATTCTCGTAGCCAACCGATACTACATCCGCAATGTGTCCTTCGTTGGTGAGCATGTGGAATTGTTGGCTATGGGCTTCGATAACGTCGTTTCTATCGATTATGATTACAAGGAACAACAAATCTATTTTGTTGATATTGGAAAACAACGCGTTTATCGAATGGACATGGAAGCAGCTAAGCAGAACCCAAGCACGGCTCCGAATAAAGTTGAGGAAGTTGCGAAGCACAATGTGTTCGGGACGGAGGGCATCGCAGTCGACTGGATCGGTCGTAAGCTGTACATGCTGAACCGACAGGAACGCACATTGCGTGTTTCGGAGTTGGATGGACGGTCAAGCAAGATCCTCCTCTACGATCGATTCACTCAACCCAGAGCCATCGCTATTTATCCTCAGTTGGGGTATGTTGGGTAATCTCCATTGGATGCATGACTAGGCGGAGATACCTGAGGTCATACTCGTATTTCTAGGTACCTGTTCTTCACTGAATGGAGTTTATCACCCTACATAGCTCGCATGGGTCTGGACGGTACGAATTTTACAAAGTTAGTTGAGAAGGATCTCGGCTGGCCGAACGGCATCGCCGTCGACCCATTCTCTAATCGTATTTTCTGGGGAGATGCTCATTTGAAAGAGATCGCGTGAGTAGTTTAGCAGCAGCCGTTTGACCAGGACTCACTGCCGCTTCGTTTTAGATACATGGACCTCGATGGAGGCAATGTGCATCGCCTGCAAGTCAGAAATCTGCCACATCTCTTCTCGCTTACTCAATTCGATGACACGATCTTTTGGTCTGATTGGAACGTGAAATCCATTTATTCAGCCCATAAGTTCTCGGGGGCCAATGAAAGCCTGGTGGCCAAGTTTATTCAGTTGCCCAATGACATCGTGGTCGTGCATTCACTGAGGCAGTACCAGAGTAAGGCCATCGATTCATGCTGGTGACCTCCGGCCTCGTAGTTTGGTTTTGATTGCAGCACCTAATCCATGTGGCAAGAACAATGGTGGCTGCTCTCACTTATGTCTTATATCGCCTGGTGGCCAAAATTACAAATGCGAATGTCCTGATTATTTCGTTCTTCAGAAAGATGGGAAAACGTGCCGAGCCAACTGTTCTGTCAACCAAATGCAATGCAAAGGTGATGATGTAAGGGACATGGCCTAGTGTACGATAGCTATAGAAACTGACTTGATATGTTTTGCTAGCGTTGTATCCCTTTGTTATGGCGATGTGATGGCGAGAAAGATTGTCGCGATGGTAAATAGAGGGGCTAAACTGGGAACCCCATCTTTTAAATACTGCCAAAGTTTTTAGGATCTGACGAACCAAAAGACTGTTCACCTCGCGTCTGCAAAGCAGGCGATTTCCAATGCGCTAACGACAACTGCACACGCATGTTCCAAATTTGCGATGGTAATGACGACTGCGGCGACAGGAGCGACGAAAAGGACTGCGGTAAATACTGTAGATGATCGGGAATGATGGGACCAGACGCATCGGCATTCTTTTCAGATAAGCTCTGCGACCACTGGCAGTTTAAGTGCAATAAGACTGGACGATGTGTGCCCATTCGCTTCGCATGCGATGGGGATGATGACTGCGGAGACAACTCGGATGAAGATCCATTTATCTGTGGTATGCACATTTTTCTTTTTTTGTATCTCGAGCCAGCTACAAAGCTATTGGATATATTTATTTAGTCACCCCGAATAGGACTTGCACTCCAGAGCAATTCCACTGCGACAATGGCAAATGTATCCCGGCAGCCTGGACCTGCGATGCCGACGATGATTGTGGAGATGGGTCGGACGAATACGAGTCGTGCGGTAAGCAAAATTCTAGTCTTCTGTGGCTAATTCTAGTTAACGCTGTTTTAGGTGCCCGAGAATGTCCAAAAGGTTGGAGCCGATGCGAGACTAGCTACCGTTGCATCCCAAATTGGGCATTTTGCAATGGACAAGACGACTGTCGCGATAGTAAGTTGTGTCTATCGGTGGCCCCGTGGTGCGGTAATGCAGTGGTTACTCGTATCGCTTGGTAGCGAGCGACTGGGCTCGTCTCGGGTTCAATCGCCGGTGTGGGAGGTGGGTCTGCGAACCATAAGCCCACGCTGACCTTACCGTGGTCGTGGTTAACTCGACCTGGTACGGTCGAGGTGCTTCGAGTCAAGTGGAAAGACGGAGCCCAAACGAGGAGACAGTTTCAGCTGTCGAACACCAACAGGGTTCAGCAGACCCCCCCGCCATTGTCGGGGGAAGTCGGTGTCTGGTCTATGATGCCATCGTGTGGAGGTGCTCCCAGTGGAGACACATGTTCATGTTCATCTTTTACCACATCACCAAACGCCTATGAGCACTCGATGGTGCAGAGAGCGATTACATACTGAATGATTTACTGGGCCTCGAGTCGAACACTCGCCCGTAACCGCACCTGCTGGCATGTGAGGCAGAGCCTAACCCACCAGGCCACGAGCTGGGTAAACTGACGATGAGGCATATACGCGCAGAGGGACGCTGCTGTGCACAAACACTTAAAAAAGTTGCGCCTATTGTGCGATTGCGTTTTGAGACTGTTACCCTTTTTCAGACTCTGACGAGATATCTGAGCGATGCTCGAGTTGTGACCCTGCTGGAGAATTCAAGTGCCGAACAAACGGAAAGTGCATTCCAAAGCGATGGATGTGCGATCACGAAGACGACTGCGGAGACAGTAAGTCAGTCAGTAATCACAGTAATCAGTCGAATATGTCGAAGCTCGAAAGGGGATAAACATAAACATGGTATTATATAGATTCTGAAGAGACGGATCCATCTTGCGGCGGGACCAGTCGACCATGTTCTGAAAGTGAATTTCGATGTGACACTGGGAAATGCATCCCGCAAGCCAATGTCTGCGACGGAAACAGCGAATGCGACGATCGTTCAGGTATAGCTTGACAAGAACTACAGTCAAAAATCGCGGCCAGCTGAAGGCTTACTTTTAGATGAGATCAACTGCGAAGAAAAACAATGCCCGCCAGGAAAGGTATTGGATGACGGCCTCTGCGATATTTTTCAGCCATGGGCTCAATCCTAAGCATTTTCAGATGCAATGCGCTAGTGGGATTTGTATCGACAAGAATTTGTGGTGCGATCGGCGAAAAGACTGCTCTGATGCTTCAGGTACATAAGCCTCATTCGCCCGGTAACAAAGGCAAAGTGAACTTTGTCTGCAGACGAAACGAATTGCACCCATACTTCTCGACGCACATGCTCACCATTCGAATGGGAATGCGCCAATGGGGTCTGCATTTCTCCTAAACATCTCTGCGATGGTGATAACGACTGCGGTGACAACTCTGATGAAGGAGATGAAAAATGCTGTGAGTCATCGATAATGATCCCCTTTTCTGGCTTTATGCTATACGTGCACTTATCGTAGTCTCAAGATGCGTCCCGCCACTCAAGTTTCGTTGCCAGTTTTCTCGGCTCTGTTTGAACATTCTAAGTTTGTGCGATGGGAACGATGATTGCGGACCAAACGACAGATCCGACGAGACATTGCCCATGTGTAACCCCAAGTACGACGGATGCGATTATTCACGTGAGTAGGACTACTTGGTGCTGCTACACCGCAGATAAGGCCGTGCGGCTGACTACACTCTGTGTACTCACTGAATGTAACTCGTAAACTGTGCTGGATAATTTGGCCACAATGCTTCTGCTGAAATGTCCACTTGGGACTTTGGCGCAGTGGTGTGATTAGAGCCATCTCTGTATTCATAAATTCAAATCAGTCATATTGCAGAATTCAATTGCGCCAATTCTCGATGCGTACCAAAGTCGCAGGTTTGTGATAAGGTGGATGACTGCGGAGACAATTCGGACGAAGAAGGCTGTCGTAAGCAGCTCACCATCAGCCGTCTGGCAATCATCAGCTCGCTATCAACCTTTGTATCATTTCAGCTGGCTACACTAGCTGTGCAAGTCCGAGTAATGGCGGCTGTGAACATTCATGCACCAGTCTAAAAGGAGGTGGCATGTATTGCAATTGCTACACTGGTTTTAGACCTTCAAAGAATAATGCTACGCGATGTGAAGGTAAGCACTGTGTAGCTTGGACTCATTGTCATATAATTAGAGGTGTAAGCATGGCACACCTGGAGATCATAGTCATAATGGTATGGATTGAGATTTCAGGCTGAGTCACTCCTGCATACCTTCTTTGCTAGATGTCGATGAGTGCGCCATGTTCGACAACACTTGTTCCCAAACTTGTATTAACCTGGAAGGAACATACAAATGTGTGTGCGAGGACAACTTCTTTGACGCTGTGCATATCGGAGGAATGAGCGGCCACGATTGCAGAGCTGAAGGTTGGTTCTTGTCGGAAGACTGGCGTCTACTCCAATCGCATAAAGTATTTTTAGGAGCACCTGTACAACTCCTTCTCGGCAAAGAAGGCGTAGTAGACTTGTTTGAAATGAAAGAGAATACCCTCGTAGAAACTATAGCAGCGGAGGAGCAGGCCGGTTCACCAGGTCCTGTTATTGCTCTTGACTACCATCCACTACGAAGTGAGTGATTCCCAGTCAAACACTTGTCATCACCCTAAGCTTTCCAAAAACCTAGTGATCTTGATTGATTTTATTAGATAAAATATACTGGATTCAAGGAGATGACTACTCCTTATGGTGGTCTGATGTTCCCACAGACAACACGACTGCAAATGGACATAGGCTGCATCTTAATGTGACGAACGGAGACCATGGTTACATACCCGTCTCGCTGGCTGTGGACTGGGTTGGTGATAATGTGTACGTCGGTTTCGCTGATCGTTCAATGAGCGAACAGGTTGGGGCAATAGGTCGGAGGAGGACGAATGATACGACTCCCGAGGTTCTTAGACTCGACGAGAGTATGACTGGCAATCAGTCGGCTTACATAATTGTAATGACCTTGGATGGGCGATACGCGAGGACTATCGTTCGAGATAGCTTTCAGGTGCCAGGTTCTCTAGCTTAGCTGTTCACATCAGCATTGTCTTGGGCATTTCAGATTCCCGGCGCTATCGCACTTGACCCATCCTTGGGCTTAATATACTGGACAGATATTGGAAAAGATCCAAAGATCGAAGTGGCGGACATGGCTGGCCGAGGTCGCAAAACTCTGGTGAATGACCTGATCTTTGTGCCGACCTCACTAGCCATCGATTACTACAAGGACCATCGTGTGTTTTGGGCAGAACACAAGCTTGGCCGTATAGAGAGCGTGCTTCCCGATGGTTCTGGTCGTCTTACACTCCTCACTGGCGGTCACAAGCCGTTCAAGCTGGACGTATTTGAAAATTTGATTTACTGGTTACCAGAGAGCTCGACCGAAATATACATCCAGGACAAATTCGGTCATCGGGCCCCGTATCCGTTTGTTCAGAGGAGCGGTGGATACGTTTATGCTCTTAGAGTATTCCACTCTCTAAAATACAATACACGCAAACGTGCAAGTAAGTTGAGATCGTGAACAACTCATCGAGACGCTAGTTTTTCTCTCTCCAGTCGAAAATCCCTGCTCGACCAAGAAATGTTCTCACTTTTGTGTCCCTACACGGGAAAACCAAGGACATTGCCTGTGCCCTGATGAGCCCAGTAACGATCAATGCGTAGCAAGTGATTAGCAGGTGGTCGGGAAAAGTACGATTCTGATAAACTGATCGAGTCTGGGACATATTTATGCAAAGACTGCACTATATTTCTTGCTTATGCAACGTTATGCTCTGCTATTCTGTTGTTATGGTGTGCAACTCTCCATGCCTGTTGTCTGCCTAGGCAAGTAATTTTACTTATCACGCACCCATGGCCTCCCGTGGGCCTCTGCTTCAAGATGCCCAATGCTCGACGGCAGAGTTTGAGTTTGGTTCATCGCTTGGTTTGGCCATGTATGTAGATTCTGTCTTGTCCGTATTCGCTGCTTGACTGTTCGGGTTCTCATCGTGACGCACCAACGAGTGGGGACTTGAACTTTGATACCCGAAAAGCAAGCTCGTTTAGTTAGAAACTCGAAGTTAGTGGAAGAGACCAAACTTAACTCACCGAGTCCTTCATTGTCGACCATCCAACGAGACCATCTTCATTAGCCATTTGCCACTCGCATCGGAAGTCGGCCTGAAAGTTAAAACGCTAGAAGTCAGTCTGCTGAGTAAACGAAGCGGCCCTATATTACTTCAGCCACATTCGCCATTTTCCTTGTTTTCGATTTCTGTTAGCCGAAGTCTACTCCTTGTTTCTCCGTCGCTCGTTATATTCGACTTTCAATCCGATTGCCGCTTCGTCGGTTCTTCTTTCCTGCGTGACGTTGGCCTGATCCGGAAGACCAGTTTGCAGATCCACCTCGGGGAGGTCGTCACATCGCAGCCATTCCGATACACAGGCCCATCCGGCGTTGGCCAAGACCAACATTCGTGGGCCACTGCAAATGAGACCAGCCGCCTTGGGCAACGACGAGACCCACATTCGCTGGCAACTGGCTCACTGGCGATGGCAACGGACTGACAGGCGTGGGCAACTAGACCCACATTTGTGCAGCCACGACCATCATTCGTGAACGAGCAGTCAATCGGAACGACCAGACACCACCAGCAGCGCGCTTATATGCTAGGGCAGTGTAAAATGTCAACAGTGCAGTGGGGCAGACAGGACAGTGTAAACAGGCCAGAATGTGCCATACGTAGTGGGGCGAGGCCAGTGAGGAGTGGCGAGAATGCAGTATTCTCTGTCAGAAAAAATGATCGTGTCCAGCGACTAGTCTATCTATCGATCGTGGGCTGATTTTGTAGTGCTCGATGGATGGGAGCGCGCGCTCGAGAACCATGTTCTCGGTAGGGGCCACCGTCGGCGGTCGATCGGTTTGATGGGTGGATGGAAATGGTGGTCAGTGATTGGCTGATCGGGACAGATCGATGGGAAATCGATCAGAGGAAGAAGGGGAGTCTAAATCCCGCCTCCTCTACTACTTATAATGGGTGCCAGCAGAATAGGTCACCTCTTTGAAGCACTGCAGGTCCACTTCACGTGGTACAGTATGTCTCTCATTTAGTTCAGGTACGATCCTTTGCTGCTGGCCAATCGACTGGCGGAAAAATATTTGCAGACCTTGGACATGCTGGCTGACATACTTCAACCGAGTTCGCATTCAATTATGCAAAGCTGAAACTGGAAGACCAGGCTTCGTACGGCGGGAATCAAGAGTTGGAGGTGCTAATTACGGCTTCAACGACTGATCAGGAAAAGGAGAGGTTTAAAGCGAATTCGTTGTGGTCGATATGACTCGCACGTTTTTCTCATTATTTTGTGTAGCTACAAAAAGAACAGTTCAATGGACTTGTGGCGTCATGACAAGCGTCTGAGAGGTTCTGCGTGCCAAACGATGGCAGGTCCGAGAGATCGGAGACCACATGCACCGTAAACAGAAGACATTGCAGAAATGTTGTCAAGAATGACAGAGCGTCTAGAGAATTCACCGGACATGCAGTATACTCGTACTGTACTGATGCACTGACGTGAGGCAATCAATCCACAGTCAAAATTTCAAAATTGTTATAAGTAGGATAGCCGTGTGATTTGCAGGCTGTGCGCATGCAAGTAATGTTTGAGCGGCAAGTACAGTAGGGTATTGATCGCAAATTTTTAAAACTCCATTTTTCGCCAGCCGATCAAAAGAGAGATTGGCATAAGCCGGGAAAAACCTATTGATCGTTTTTACAGATCAACAACAATGAATCGTGCCCAACTATTTATTGGCCGATTACCGAAAGAAGTTCGAAAGTCGGAACTGGAACAAATTTTTGGTCGATATGGACGAGTAACGCGATGCGATGTCAGAATCGGTAAGCAGACCCAGATAATTGAGAAAAACCCAAGTTTCTGTATCAAATTTCATGAATTCAAATTTTTTAGGCTTGGAAACTGGTAAGTGCTTAAATTTGTTAATTTTAATTTTGGATTATCGAGATAGACCTACCTGAGTCTTATTGTACTGTAAGTTGGCTTTGATGAATACAGTAAGACATAGCTAGTCTCTATGGCTCACTGCAGGCCTAAATGACAGTAAATAAGGTGTCTAAACCTTGTGTTGGCTTAGTGTTTTTGATTACCAAACCCGGATTTTCAATGGCCATCAAGCCCCGGGGAAATGTGGGCCTACCTGCACTGTTCTTCACGGTGACCATGTCGTTTGTTTACAGCGTACGCGTTTATTGATTTTGATGACCATCGAGATGCGAAGGTAACGGTGCGAATGCTTTTTAAAATCTGCATATAACTTATTCTTTCACGGTTAGGACGCCTTGAAGTACGAGAACGGACGCGAATTCTATGGACAACGTATGGTTGTTGACTGGGCTATTGACGATGTATGTGAGAAGATTTATGCTACCTTTGTAGTTTGTGTTTTGATAGGATTGAGAATAACAAGTTCTGCTGCTTTGTGTTTAAAGCTCGCCCTAAGATATAAGATGGATATAGCGACCGATCATCCTGTGTGACACAGTTTCACTCTTTTTCAGTATAAATACGGGCGGTATTCGAAACGCGCGGTGGCACAAGGTAATCGTCGGCCGAACAACAACTACCCACGTCATCGATCTCGCAGCAGGTAAGGGATACTGTTTATTTTATCTCCTAGTGCTGCCACCAAATAAGAATACAATGACTTTCCGTAGACGTGAGCTGAATGTTGTGTCGTGTCTGTAGCAAATTCAGCTGATTGACATTCTGTGATCTGATCACCCATTTATGATCCGATCATAATTTATTTGTTGTCGTGTCGTCGATCCATCACTGACTGATGATTGAGGCTGATGATCGTTCATTTCACACCTTGATCCCACATGGCTTATCATGATCTTCGTTCGCTCCCATGTGTATAGGAGCGGATCGCCACGGCCGCGACGCGACGAGCGACAACGTCGGAAACGGTCACCGAGCCGCAGTCGATCCAGATCGAGGGAAAACAATGGACGAGCCCCGAATCGGTAACCGTCCACTGGTCTGGTTTGCTAGTTTATCATGGTACCCATTTCTTTCAGCGCGGCTGCTGACCGGCGCTCGCGATCTCGTTCGGACAGCCGTTAAGAAGGACACCTGGAATCGGAAGGACGAAAAGACTTGTTTATTATGTATGCTTTATTTTGTTAGCTGTCAGCATAGTATCACGCACGTGTGCTTAGGTAATCGATTGGCTCCCTTTTGTTATTGCCGTAAGAAAGCGGCTCACAGCATTTTCTTGGAATGTAAATTTTATGTAGACTCAACTACCTTGTCACTGCGCGTAATAAAGTATGGCAAAGAAAGTGATGATTTTGTACAGAAACTTCTGACGTGCACTCGCGGAATACTGTGTTGAAAATTTGAATTGCCGCATCTCAAGACTTAAAGGCTCCCTCTGCCGATGACAAAAACACATCAGTGTAAGTGTGCGCGAAATTTTTTCGAGGTTTCCATTCAAGTAAACGCAAAATTCGAGAAATCGATTGTGATCGGAAAGTCCATGTGGGAACTATTTCCATCGCTGTTTGGCCCAGCAGTTTCTTTCTATGATTTTTAACGACCTGATGGGGGGAATTTGCTGGGTTCAAATTCGGTTTTTTCGAGTTGTAACGCGGCCAAAGTTGTGATGAAGAAGCCATGTGCTCGTTGTCTGGCTTGTGGGCGGGTTGTGGCGGGCGTTGCACCCACGCCCTTTTTGTTTTGCAAAAAACAAGTTTGTGAGATTTTTGATTTTACAGGTTTTTATCGCCTACTTACCAAATTTTGGTTATGATTTTGACGTTGTTTAATTATTGAATGAATCGAAAGGACGCAAAAGAAAGTGACATCTACGAGTTCGACCTGAAAAAAATTTTTTGTTTCCGATTTCAAATGCGTTAGTTGGGCGGCCGGTGATAGCAATTGGATATTTTCTTATTTTTCCACCGCGAGTGTTGGGCATCACTGAACAAAAATTTTATGAGCGGTCTTGATTTTATGTAGATCTATTACAATTTTTGTACTTTGACAATCGGAGACTTGTGATTCGACCTAAATCGACTAGCTATAAACGTTCTCAAAATTTCTGAAAAATTTTCCCTAAAAACGTGTAGCCTATGGCTCACGGTAGCAGTAGCGTCGCGAATACACTAGTAACGAACGGTGCGACGTTGGAGGATTGCCATACGAATGTATTTGTTTTGGTAAGTTCAGCTGATATATATTTGGTTCCGACCTAGCCTGTGCCTAGAGCATCACTGTCCATCAGGTAGTTTAATATAGTTTACGAGTCTGTATATTTTTAACTTCTTTAGACTGAGGTGAATGGGCTGCGATGGTGTCGATATACTGCCAGCCATTCAGAAGTGGAGATTTGCACAGACGTCTGCGAAGATCCAATTCTTCGAGCCTACAACAGCTGTTTGAAACAAGACCTATTGTGCGTATGGCGTCGAGTACCCAGCTCGTCACCGGCGCTTCATTCGACCAGCGGAGTGCCTTCGTCGACCAAAATCGACCTGCGATTAGCGGCTGAAAAAGAGTTCTGGGTCTTTTGGTATAGTGAAGAACAACCTCCCGCTCTCAAGACCATTTGTGCTTCTTTGTCGAGTAAGTAGAAAGCTTATAGGGTAAACTTGCCGGGGTTGTGGACGATCTTGCACGTGTTACCTGAGTATTTCTGTGTCATGGCAGCTTTGCTATATCTGCAAGATCCGGTAGAAGCAAGCAGCGAAATGTGTTTACATAATTGACTGCTTATTTTGCGTTTTAGGATCCGAGGAAGGCAGCTGGGACAAAGGCGTCGAATATGAAACTAGGCTGCTATTATTCAAAGCACTGCACAATTTGTTGGAACGATCGTTATTAGGAAGAGAATATGTTCGATTAGGGCGATGGTTTGTTCAACCGCTGAACGCTGACGAGGCAGCGCATCCACCCAAGTATGTTGACAGATTCTCACCTGTGCTTGACATAAGGGGCGAGCGCTGTATCGTGCGACATTGGCCAGGCCAGTTAATGTGCTGCCCGATTATCGAGTAGCTTGAGGAACTCAGTTTGATATTCGAGGAAACGTTTGCTTATTTACAGGTACTTATTGGCGTTTTCTTTCTCCTTCTTTATTCATGGCGATACCAACGTTTGCATCAGCGTTACCGTCCAACGCCAACCACCAGTCTGTCGGCTGTCGCGTGCTCACTTGGTCAAACGCGAAACAGGCGTTGCGCAAAAAATTTTCTTGGCTCCGTTTTGCATCGCTGGGACTTTAAGTCGTCAATGCCATGTTAATTTCGAAACTGACAGTCAGGTAGGCCAGGTTTATGGGCTGTCTGTTTTTAAAGTTTTAATAAGCTTTGTTTAGGCGTCGAAATTGTGGAGAGAATGGTCCGATTTTTATCCATTTCCGGAAACTGATAACACTGAGAATATGGGCTATGTTGATGCTGCGGAAAAGGAAAGACAAGATCAGTTGCGGGCGCTGGCGCCACCTCGGATGGTTGAAGTTGTGGTTAGCGGCGTTCGACTGAAGTATCCTACTGCCTACGTTCTAGTGGAGTGCGAATGGAATTCTGGCGCTAGTGGGGTTAGCCCGACTGGAGCCGCTGGCGGCGAGAAAGTAGGCGTTGATTATTGTGTACCGGCGTAATTTTTAAGTGATTTTTTTAGCCCGAACAATCGAATGCAGCAAAGTTGGTCGATTCTTTGGCAACGGCGACTGAAGCTGGCCCAGTTATCTCAGGGTTACTATTGCAGCGTGCCGCGGAGGATCTGTTCATTGGTAGCCCCTCAACAACGGCTTCTGGTCGGCGGTCGAGCCAGGCTGGCAGCTCAACTCCAACACCCGACCAACCGCAGCAAGATGATTCTGCTGGCTTGTGGGAATTCGTGGATAGTACTCACAAGGATCCTTGTGGTTGTGGCCGCTCGTTTAGCAATCTTTCGTCGCTACCAAAAGCGCCATCGCCTTTGACGCCAGTGTTAAACAAGGCTCAATTGAAGTTCGGTTACACGACTAGTTCAGCATCAAACACGCCCTCCTCGTCGGCCACTGGATCTTCGTTGGGCCATTCTTCGAGTGCCCTTCGGAATCAAAAGCTGATAGAGAGGCAAAATCGTCTCACTAAATCAGGGCCGTTCCATCGACGTCAACTGGCCGCGCGCGCAGCTGCAACAGGGATTAAAACGACACAATCGACTGTTGGCGCCCAACCGTCCTCAGTGCCACCAACTCCGTCTTTGGAAGCTCAGGTTCCGTCGGAATCGGATGTTACACCCATCGCCCGGGCGGTTACAACGCCTATTACTCCGGCGCCTGTTCTCACTGTTCCGCCCGCGCCTTCGTCTTGCCCTCCTGTACAGCCGGTTTCGACATCGTCTTTGGACGCTAGCGCTTCGAGTACGATGCCCTTACTTCCGCCATCCGAGCCTCTGACCAAAACGACTCCGCAATCTCGACAGGCGGTCGGTGGTCACGAAGCCCCCTCATCGTCTTTCATTATGATCAAACCACCGCCAGTGCACACCGCTGCGTGGACTGGAATGAGACGAGGGAAAAGAAGACGAGTCGCGACGGAGAAGCTCTTGCAACGGAGAGTCTGGAAGCGGCCTCGTCTTGCGGCCGCAATTAGTGACGACAAAGGTGGTGCGGCGGTCAATGTTGGTCTCGGATTGAGCTGTCCGTATGACGAGGCTGCGCTGTCGCCGCCTTCCTATCCAATTGGTGCATCATCGCAAGAGTGGTGCGCCAAGAAGTATCAAAAGCACGAATTACTGGCTTCGAAACCATTCGCGACGCCCGACGTTCCGGCGTCAGCACTGATGAATGATTATTATTACGCTCCTGTTGGTAGTATGCCCAGAATATCGCCTGTGTACGCGGCTCATTCTCAACCGACGTTGTCATTGGAGAACTCGACTGCTGTTTCTGATATTGGCTCTGGAGTTGTGGTTTGCGGCAGTGCCGCGCCTCATCCTACCTCACCGATGACGGTTGGAGCGCATTCAACAGCAGCCATGTCATCGAACAAAATGGGAGGTGCTAGTCTTCCCGACAACATCATGGCGGAGTCACCTACAGAGATATCTCACGAGGTGAGCGAGTGATTTTAGTGCATTGGGCTGTCATTATCCGGAGTCTTGGGCTTAGGTCTGTCTCCGAATAAGTCAGGGGCGATTATGATGTTTGACTTTTCAGTTTCTTTCACCGCCGCCCAGTCACGGACATGATGACGAGAATGCCGGTCAGCATTTTTCGACCGTCGGTCCTCGGCAAGCGGTGACGAATCATTTCAGTAACGCGACTCCAACTCAATCGACCAATTTGACTGCGACGGCCAAACGACACGTCGATTACAATATCATATACCCAACACCGCCCAGTATCGAAGCACCCGCCTTGTTCGATCACAAGCAGTTCTCTCCCGAAGCTACCACTGTGGTTGTACCCATGCCGACTCAACGTTCCGTCTCGCCAGTTTCCGTCGAGCACGCGTCAGTTGTGCCAATCAGCGATGCATTCAGATACAATAGCAGTCATCACGGCCAGGCCATCGACGCTGCTGTCAACGGGAAGTCGTTTATCTTGGCCGCCCATTTGGCCGATCGGTTGCAACAAATGTCAAAAGTAGTTGAGAACGATTGCGTAGCCAAGTATCTGCTGGCCAATACGTACAGCCCGAGAAGCCTGATAAAACGAAGATTACCGACCGTCCTGAATGGAAAACTGACCTCTTCGTTGCCAGTGTGGTCGAAAAGCGACGGTCCGAGAATGCACGTGCTACCGACGAGATTAGCGTTGCCCCAGCCCCAGTTATCGTCCACTGGTCTAAGAGGACCAGCTTCGCCGTTCTTCCCTTACTCTTCGCCAGCTGGTCAACAGCAAAGTGCGCCCGGAAGTCCGATCGCCACACTCCCGCCACCTCCGCCGTACGGGCTTCGCGGATGGCCATCTCCGGCGGCTGTGGGAAGCCCATTCGGCATTCGACCAAGAACACCAGCGTCGGCTGGTTGCATTTACGACATTCAGAGCCCAGTGTCCAACGCCAGTTCGTCAGTATGCATTAGGTACGTAAGGACTAGGAATCCACAGTTGAGGTTTACATTTGTTTACATAATCTTGTTGTAGAAACGATAACAGCGTCGACGGCGGGACGATGATTGGCCAAACTCCCAGCTCGGCTTTGAGCACGGGCGAGGGTTTGTCGGTCCCTGAAGGTCACGGCTTGGTATTATCGCTATTAATGTGCGACACGGTGGCCGATTTGTATCGAGACGCCAGTTTCGACTCGTGCCCACTTTGTGTATGCAGCATGAGCATCCTGGGAGTGGACGCCGGCGTGTACGTGGTCGTATCGACCGCAGCCACAGCTGCTGCAGCGGCGAGACAAAATTCGAATCTGTTACTAAATTCTTCGAAGTGCAATTGCGGATTCAGGTAAGGATTGTGTTGGGCCTGGATAAAGGAAGTCTAGGAACGTTCCCTTTGCAGTGCTGTCCGTTATCGGAACCTGAGCTGGGGTGCTGGACTATTTTACGAGGACGAATATGAGGCGACGGCCGTGTGGCCAGGACTCACTAACGACACGGCCTTCAATCAACAACAGCAACGCGATAATCATAGGATCTCATCTGAATTTGTCAATATGATTCGCTACAAGGCGGCTGCCGATTGCAATTTGACAAGCCACAGTCGACTGGTCACCCTGGCCGTGTCAAATCTGTTGAGTACAAAGAAGAGTGGTGCAGAATCTAACTCGGCCAACTATGTTCGTCCGTTGATCGAGTTACGTGATTTGACTGAAATGTGCAACGTGGCCATCGAACAAGCCTGTATGATGATGGATTGTACAAAGCCGTCCAGGGATGATTTCCACTCAGGTGCTGGCGGCGCCCTCGGAACACTCGGTGCAAATAACAAGTTCGTCGTGGCTGACTGGGGTTACATGAAATCGACGCAGCGGGCTACAAATTCTGAGGCACGTTTTATACTAAGGTAAGCAGTTGATGACGAGGTGGCTATGGGACTTAAGAAAAATTAACGATACGTTTTTAAAATCATTTTCAAGAGTAAATTAAAAATATGAAAAATTTGGGATTTGATGTGACAGAAACATTTGCGCTTTTCAGGATTTTGTCGCCAGTACTTCAAGAATCGATGCAAAAGTCTCGTGGGGGCGGAGCATGGTCATCATCAAAACAGTACGTATCGACGGTCGAGGGTCCGTTGACTTGGCGTCACTTACATCGAAAATGTGGTCATCGAACGACGAGCGACGCTCGAAATTTGTCCACGAATGACAGTAGTGCACCCGAGCCCATACCCAATCTGCTGTTGGCTACCGATCGAGACTGGATCACAGTCAGTCCGTTCGCATTGCGGTCGTGGGACAAACTACCGTTGGAGCCGTACGGGCAGCCGAAGGATGTCGCGTACATAGCCGTCGTACCTGACAACGCAGTCCCTGAGAACTCGGTGGTGCAACAGAAGGCGAGACAATTCTTCAGGTAAGAGTTTGTTGCCTGGCAGAATGTTCCCGGAGGGCATCCGTGCGTTGTTTCAGATCTCTGAGCAAGACATACGAAGCACTTCGACTCGGTCGGCACTGTCCAATAACCCGTGTATTAAAAGATGGCATTATGCCGGTGAATAAGAAATACGCGGAATTGTTGAGCCAAGCATCCATAGATCCGTCCTTTGATCGATTGATTGAACAGTGCCCGCGATTGGGCCCCAAATTGAAATTATACGCCCAAGTGTGTGGTCACTATTTGGCATCGCACTTGGGCACGGAGAACGTATTTGACAGATCAATTTTTCGAGACATTGGGAAGGATGGGTCCAGCGGTGCGAGCGATGGTTCGTCCATGCCGCCGCCATCATCGATTCCTGGCAAAGAATCGCAAGACCAGTCCGCCTCGAACACCAATGCCTCATCGGGCTTGGAGAACGATGGAAACGCGGAGGGCGCTGAAACTGAGAATTCTCCAGTCCCGCATACGGTGGTCATATACATCGTAGATGCGTTCACGTTCGGACCAGAAGATCGCGAGGATTCACAGTTTTGCCGAGTGGCGGCGGCTGGTTTGCATCGATGTTATTTGGAAGTGTTGAAAAATTTGCCAGATTCAGCTAAATCCAGTGTGCAAATGGAAATCATTCCGATGCAGAGTATTTTCGAGACGACATTTTCAGATGCTGGTAAGTGCCGTGGAGTTTTTATGTTGGCGGAGTTGTATCGTTAGTGTGTTTCAGTTACTGGATGTTCACAAGCGGACTATCTTCGTCGACTTGCATTTTCGGTATTCCAACAACCACGGTGTGTCGATTTCAATTGTTTATCGTCATCGGTGGCCAAGCCTTTGACTGGATTTGGGACGGCGGCGTCGCGTTTGGAGTTGATTCGCAGGAAAACTATGCAACAAAAAGACGGGGGAGGGTTCGGAAATTATTACAGGGCACATTGTCCTTCAGTGATATTGGCACCGACCTTCGACAAAAGTGCCATTTCGTTAAGTAAGTGAAATATGGTTTTGTGGCTGGGGAAACAGGAATTGTTGGCAAGCTGGTAATTTCGTGTAGTAGTTGGGTCAAGTCTGTCCAAAGGGTGATCGGAAAGTGACGACTGCTTTGCCCTTTAGATTCGGACACTCGAGATGATGGATGCCGTGTCTTGTTCGTATCGTATTGTCTGTCGGAACGTCAAGAATGGTTATTGGCCACCGCGACTGATCACCAAGGATTCCTGCTAGAAGACTGCACCATCGATTTACGAGTAAATAATCGACGTTGTATCACACGACGGCCAATCGCATCGTCAGGTAGTGGCGGGTCCGGCGCTGAGCAAGGTCCCGAGGGATCTATGATTTGGGAATCGCTCAGAAAGTTATGGCATTTTATCACGGCCCTTTTATCAACGGCCACGCATCCGTGGCGCATTGTTATCGGACGCCTGGGTCGCTTAGGACATGAGGAACTAAAAGCGTGGGCACATTTTCTGTGCCGAAGTCGATTGCGTATGACATCAAAACTGATCCGAGAACGCTGCGGCATGTGCGCCGCCTTGCCCACCCTGCACGACTCGTCTATGATCCTGTCGGCGTGCTTGATCAGCACGGAACCAGATCCGTCGTTGCGACTGTTCCCCAACTCATTTGCTCACGACGATCGATTCGGGCTAGGAGGAAAACATTGCCCATTGTCGACGCCAGAAGATGTGTCCGTAACGCACGTCATGGTATTCCCAACCTCCGCCGCTATTCATGTAAGTTCGTGATGTTTGATAGATTTCAGCAAGTGGACACGTTCTGAATTTCAGATCGCCCAAAATCCGATTGCTGGCAGCATTTCTGGCAACGCCGATGACGCTGACGATGGATTTGATGGAATTTTTGATGCATTAGGAGGTGTGCTCGATCCTGACTTCCCAGATATGAACGATGTGTTTGGCGGTGAAGGCGCGTTTGCCGATGAATCGAGATCGTTCCATCAACAACAGGTAAGAAATGAGTTGACTTAGCAGTGACTGGTGGAGTCTTTACGCGAGGGTTTTCGTGACGTTTGGCTTGATCAAGCATCAAGGCGGCTGGCGTCGAAGGTCCACAGGGACAGACAGACCACTGATTGGGTCAGGATGGGCAAGTTATGTAAATAGCTAAGGGCGGTTTGCATTGCAGGCACTGGCAGAAAGTGGAGACGAATTGATTCAGCTGCAGCCATTGGCACTGGGTTTTTTGGTGTCGACGGCTCCCGCAGGGTGGATGCCGGATTGGTTTTGGGCAAACAGGCCGTCGGGTCGCAACGAGATTCCAGTGCATTTGCGTTCATCCCTGCATATTCACACATCGGGTGTGCAGCAGAGTGACGAGCAGTTATTGCAAGCAACGTCGTCGTCGGCCGCCGCCGGCGGTGGTAGTAGCGGATCGCGGAATTTGACCAGCTGTCACGCGTTGGATTCGTCGTTGACGACGGACGTGTTACGGTACGTGCTGGAGACTTACAATAGCCTATCATGGTTGACATTCGATACTCGAACCGGCGATCGACGAACGTGTATGCCCGTGCATATTCAACACTTATGTAGACTGTACAGAGCTATGGACGGGTTTGATTCGGCCTCCGCCACTTCGTCTTCGTCCTCTTCGTCATGATCGGTTTGTGTACATAATCGATGACATGCGAGGATATTAGGAGGCTTGTTTGTGTCTGTGGGCCTACTCAACTGGTGAGTCGGGAGGCGGCATTTATTATTATTCATTGGGTTACGTTATCACCTTGTCTACGTTGTGCCCCATATTATGTATCTCTAGTGCACATGTCTACCGACGTTATCTCCTTTATATCTGCCCCGCGCAGTCGTAGAGTAAATTATATTTTATTGATTGCTAGGTGCCGCAATCGAACCAATTGAGATTCGGCATGCGCTTTGTAATAGTCTGGAATATATCCGAATTGCGGCTCTTCAGATATATTTATTCATATACCCTCCAGTCCTCTGGTGTGAAGGCTTTCGACTGATCCACCTTTCTGCCTTACTGATACAAGTAATAACGGATCAAGCGACAAAGCCAGCACGAGTGAACTAAAACCCAGAAACCAGGATGACGATAACAAGTTTAAGAATTTGTCGTGAAACACTGTTCTATGGATAAGTACAGCCAAAAGCACAGAGGAATGTAACTATGTTCGGATATACATAGTTTTTGAACATATGAATTCACAAAACAGCGAAGAATGGCCAGGTGAACCTAACGGAAACACAAGTCATGGCCCATGTCCCAATATTCCGCTAACATCAGCGGCCCAATCAGCCTGGCCTGACTGGCTATGTACTGCGAAACACTCATGGAAGCCCCGCAACTCCGATCTAAAATGCACTACATCAACTTGCACTAGGGAAGATTGATGAATGAACCGTGTAAATAGCCTGGTAATGGTCCTAAGGACAGCACGCTGGACCTGAGTGCTGAGCAAAGGACGCCATGCATGTTCAAACGCTGAACTAACTAAAAGGTGAAAGCGCAGAGATGCTTAAGCTGAAACAGAAAAACCTAAATGCCAGGCAGCAAGTGTGGCTTGGGAAAAGCTAGAAAAATCTCCAGAACGAAACCCTTGCGCATGGTATGATGATGAATGGTGGATTCAGTAACGACGCTAGACCTGGCTAAAAGTGAGTCGGATCTGATAAATTCCGCACTTACAGCCGTTATCTCGTCCTCTTCCTGTGTAAAAAATGTTGAATAAGGACAGTTCCCGCCAGCAGCGGTCACTACACAACAAAAGCGGCGGCTCTTGAGAACCCATATAAGTCTCTATGCCAACAGGAAGCGTAGCAGATCTTTTACCAAGCACCAAGTGCTGATGTAGAAGCTCGACTGGCAGTCGATACTCTGCACGGAGCCGGCAGCTAAGAGCGACACCTGTCAGGGTGACGTTTCAGCCATGTACTAGTTCGGAAGACTTGGTAGGCTGCTCTGGGTTTTTTGCGTGTGCAAAAGCTCCACCGGTCACTACCTCCAGTAATACGAACCGAGGCGTATTACACTGGGAATGCATCTATGTACTTTCTTCCAGCTCCTTGGTTGTAGTTTGTATCGCGGGTAATGGGTTAATGGGTGTTAAATTCTATTAATGGGTGTACATGGGTGTATATCTCTTATTGACAGGGCGTGGGACAGAGAGGTCTTCGACGGCAGCATAGTGGTGCTCTAGATCAGAGCAGTACAACCAATCTTTTTCTTCTAGCTTCTTCGCCAGCTTGTGCAACAGACGTGTGCCAAGGAAGACAGCCAAAGGACGAAACTTACAGGAGGAATTCGGAGTGTTGCTCTGGTTACTACGATCATCACAGATGCTCCAAACCGAGTCCTGTCCTTTTCCAAGTCGGCAATGGTGGCACAGGCGAGAACGGCCTGCAATGTTATTCGGGGTGGTGTGTGGGTGGATTCTGCAGGGGCCGTAATGGACAGGAGTGTAATCACGCGGATTGTATGTCGAGATATTGCGAGAAGCAAAAGTGTCAAGAAAACGCTTCCTCCCTTTCACCACACCCTCTGCAGTTGCCGCCCGTTGTCGGTAATCGCGACTGCTGCCACCTCTACAGCATGGCGCTGCACCTGGGCGAAGCTCAGGCAGTACTGGCGGTGTGAATTGCTTGAAAAGAAAGGAATGGGGATTACCTTGCCTGGGATTGGCGTTGCGATTGTTATAAGCATATTTGTTTGTCAGTTTTGTTATTGCTCGCTTTCGAGCCTAAGGTGTGACCCTTGTTAGTCATGTGGGCCATAGCGTTTGGGAGAGGATTATTGATCTCCCCTGGCTGGGAGACGTCCGCCGGTTGATGTTTCAGCCGCAGGTACTATAGTCGGAAGACTCGCCCTACTCCAGCATGACTTTTTGTCCCACCGACTCTTCTCCCGCGCCCTCCTATTGGAGGCTTCCAAATTAGGTTTCGGCATCAAAATTCTCCCAAATAAATTGTTTAGCACGAGCATACATAGTTTCCTCTGTTTTGTACCCTTTTCTCCATTTGCTCTAACGTGTCAGAACGGAGTGTCTACGGCTAACTGTAAGTCGTAGCGGCCTCAGAACATATACATAAATACGTTACGCGAAAGCATCCCTACACGCCTGCCTTCAACAAATGGCACTCTTTGGCTGATCGACTATGTTATTTTCATCATTTTCTTAGTGTTTAGTCCCGCCTTGGGCCAGAATTCGCTTTTCTGCATTTTACCCTCAATTTTTTCTGCTATGTAGTTACTAGTTTCTGCACTTATTTCCTTCACCAAACATTATCTACATAAATCGTTTTTTAAATCTCGTTTTGCCTTCTCGCATGCTGCAGCCCAATATTGCGTTGTGGCAAACTGAAATTAGCAAGAAACTGACCATAAAAAGGGACATTATATACAGCCTATACATTGATAAATAAACATATACATATATAATCTGATAATAACAATATTAGGGGCCCTAAAATCCTATAAAAAGACCATTGTTAGCTAATCAGAAGAAAAAGCGAGCACGAAATCAGTTAGAATACATGCTTAGCAAGCTGTGCAAGCTAGAGAAGTACCTGGTGCACAGTGCGTGTAAAAGATGATACAAATACTTTGCTGCGATTCCGACTTTGTTTTTCAGATATAAATTTCTGTACATTTTATACATTTATACGTTGAGCTCTTACAACAAACGTAATGTCAAATCCCAGGCAAGGTAATACCCATTTTTTCTTTTCAAGCCATCCACACCACCAGTAGTGCCAACATCAGTGTCCCATCGTTGCCCAGGTGCAGTGCCGATAATGCTGAAGAGGTCGTGGCAGTCACGAGCTTATACTGACGACGCGAAGTAGTTGCAGAGGGTGTGGTGGAAGGAAGGAAAAGTTTCCGTCGACACTTTTGCTCCTCACAGTTTCTCGACCCACAATCCGCGTTTGCATCACACGGCTGGCCATCGTAGCCCCGGCAGAATCCAACCACACACCACCCCGAATAACATTGCAGGCCGTTCTCGCATGTGCCACCATTGCCAACTTCAAAAAGGACAGGGCTCTGCTTGGCACATCTGTGATGATCGCAGTAACCAGAGCAACACTCCGAATTCATCTTGCATGTTTCGTCCTTTGGCAGTCTTCCTTCGCACCCGTCTGTTGCACGAACTATCGAAGAAGCTAGAAGAAAAAGATTGGTTGTACTGCTCTGATCTACAACACCACTATGCTTCCGTCGAAGACCTCGCTGTCTCACGCCCTGTCGGTAAGAGATATCCAACCAGGTCAACAGCTAAAATCGCCTACTTTAGCTGCAGACCTATCACCTATCACCTGTTGACCTATCACCTAGAAGAACCTATCAGACCTGATGGGTTGGTCCATGACCAGGCAACTGTTGAAAGAACCACTTACCCGCCATCCAAACAGCCATATTCAAGATGCTGGAAGTAAGTAAATGCATTCTCGGCGCCTGGTACTGTGCAAAATATCCGCTGTAGTTGCCGTTGTTATACCGACATATGTAGGTTCTTAAAAGCCACTGTTCTTGTTGCGGAGTAACCGCGCTGCTGGCGGAACTGTCCTGATTCAACAACGTTTTTATAGGATAAGGACGAGATAACGGCTGAAACAGCGAAATATATCAGATCCGACTCACTTTTAGCCAGGACTAGCGTCGCTCTGGAATTCACCATTTATCATCACACCAACCGCAAGGGTTTCATTTTGAAGATTTTTGCAGCTGTTTCTAAGCCGCACTGACCGCCTGACGTTTGGTCTTTTTTGCTTCATCTCTGCGCCTTTACCTTTCAGTTAGGTCAATAACTGCTGTTATAACTTAGTTCACCGTATGAATATGCTTGGCATCCTTGGCTCAGCACCCAATTTTCTATCTATGCCTACAGTAGAGCGCCACCGCATCCTTATCCTACATGAGTCTACGAAGAAGGAACCAGCGAGAATGAGTTAGGGAAGCAGTTCGTCCCTCTACATACTGTATATGCAGGGCCTGGAATGAAACCAAGATCGAGTTCGCTCGGCTGGTTTTTCCTCATACAATAAATATTGGTTGTTGACCAGTCTTTGAATTTTGTCAAGAATACCCTGTGACTGCTGCTCCCCGAATGGAGCGCTCGTGGCCCTTGCCTGTGATTGGCTAATAGATGGTTGGCGTGTGGGTGAAATATTTTCAAGTCCTGCAATACTCCTAACCTGGATTGCGTGTTTCTTCTGCTCGAAAAGTTCATGCCATGTAGAGGGTTGAGATACTATGTAAAATCCGTGTTTGATAGTATTCACAGCGGGATAAAGAGAGTAAAGATTCGTGGAGGCCTGCTGGTTATGCCTGACCGTGAGGAGTATTATGCTTATTCTGTGACGGGTCATTTACTCATTTTTCCGGTCATTTACGCTTTTTTCCTTGAATGTATTTTGTGTTTCTCCTAGACACGCTGATATCCGGTGTGGTAGCAAACAGTATCATCAGGGAGTCGTTATCAAAGTCAACTAGGAATCTTGCCGCCGACGCCAATGACGCGCGTGAGCTTGTACCATACAGTACGAGCAGAATGTATTTTACAGTATCACAAGTAATCGATACCCTGCAGACAGAAGGATCCCCGTGCTGTTTAACAGCGCACCGCCCTAACGTCACGTCCTAAGTCATCTTGTCTATAGGGCATCGCTGATCGTAGATCAACACGCTCCTATACATAGCTTACACGCGTACGATTTGTACTGTGGGTAAGTACATAACTATGCATGGCAGTCTCGAGCATAAGAATCCGTAATTCTGTAATCACAGCTCTAAAAAGAATAATATCGACCTGAGCACAATGAATCCCCTGATTTCAGCCGTATTGTTCTTTCTAGCTCTTGGTAAGTCGCCTTTAGACCCTCGGATTCAGCCCGACCTGGCATGTCAAATATGGACATGTGGGTACCAATGAATCAAGACCTGCCAACATCTGCCTAAAATTAGGATATTTTCACAAAACTTCATCCAAAACGCTTTGTCATTCTTGTTTTAGCCTTCTCACGTGCAGCAGACGCACCAATATCTTGTGGCAATCTTAAAACGAAGGGTGCTGTCTGTTACCTTGATGAGGAATGCTGCTCGAACTGGTGCATGACAGAGCGGGGATTCAAATGCGCTCTACAAAGTCCCGTCATGGGCAAGATCGGTGATGGCGAATTCTGCAAAACCGATTCTCAGTGTCATTCAGACATATGCAAGGACCAAGAATGTTCCCGTGTTCGAAATGGGGCGTTGTCCCGTATTCCAGCTCGATGGTTGATTGAAAGCTATGTAGTAACTTTTGCAGTTATGCAGCTTACTTAGTCAACCAGGGATTAAGACGTCGAGATTTTTTGTATGGCACGAACTGATCTGTGATTCATTAACGGTGTAATAAATGCTCGACAAGCTGGCACACCCAGTCCCCACAACAACTGAAAATTGACTCCCCCTTATCTGATCTTTGATTGCATGATTAATTACTCACACGAGGTTTCCAACGGCAGATTAGAATCATGGGAACACCAGGGCCCAGTTCCACCTGGCAGTGACAAGCTTGACGATTCCACCGAGAGCTGGTCTGACCGCACAGCTATTGGTGTAACAAGGCCCAGATTGCTAAATGGTGTATGCAGAAGATAGGCTGCCCGATCATTGTCAGTTCTGTACATAGTGCCCACTGAAATACGCACCGGAACGCGCAAACTGATAAAAAATGTGCACAGATTAATCAAATATGACATGAGTAACTAGGGATTCATACTTTGGCTTTTGCTTTCGTGGTAACTTCTGGTACAGCCGGTTCAAAAGTACGGTATGTATCCTGTGATATATGTAATTATGCATGCTCTATCGGTACACGCTCTTAATGTTGTGAGGATTTCCTAGTTTTCTGTAGCCCCTGCAACATTCTACAATGTCATTATCGACAGGTGGCAATGTCCTGTCTACCTTGGTGGCAATAAAAACCATTAGGAAAGTTCGTGCCTGTTTTACCCATGTCAAGCCTTATTCAAGCGCGAATGTGCATCTTGGATTGACATTACAGGCTCAAATCAAAACCATTTATTAGTTCAAACGAACTTGAGCCTGAATGCTTATTTGTCTGCTGAGTGTTTTGCATTTTTATGCTGCGGTGCCGTCAATAATGCAAGTCAGAGGACGCCAAGAGATGCTGCAGATACTAATCGTACATTGCTGTACAAAAAATGATAGTGGCATGTATACTGTAGCGGTTGCTGTCTCTGTAGCGGAGCTGTCTTCGGCGCTTTTATCAGCAATCAGCCTTTAGCACCACAAGAAAGCTGCTCCATGCATCTGTTGTGATCTCAGAACTGCAGCTACGGTGGTTGCAGCGATTTCGGCAAGATTGCCGGCGATGAAAGTCGGTTGTGAAACCCCTGCCTTAGGATTCTGCCTATCCTCGCCTGGCCATGGTTGACTTCTTATCCTGACGAATTGAGTGATGAATTGGGGTTTCATAGTATGGTTGATAGCCCACCCATTATTGTCCCAAGAAACCAACCAATGGTCCTCTCCTGTACTCCCTTGAGTGCATGGTTTTTAGCGGATACATCCAAAGAAATGCCGCTGTTTCTTCTGGCAGCTTTGCTGTTTGACTAAAAAGGGGAAAAGGGTATCGCTCATGAGCAAAGTCAAAACTTCTATTTGAAATATGACTTAAAGCTTAGTAATAAAGAAGGGTGAGTCAAATGATGGTTAGAAATCCGTATTAAATACTTGTGGTAGCCGCAACTGAGGTCTTACTACTACGTTACTCTTGTTCAGACTGTTGTACAGTACGAATAGAAAAGAAGAATGCAAATCGTGACTGTAGTCCTGATGGTGCTGGTTCAGGTTGCAGGTAAGATAGCTGGTTCTGGCCATATCATCGATGCAGAATTTATTCATGATGCGATGGATGTTTTGCATGTTTCGCTTATCCCCATTCTAGGCCCCTGCTGTTATACTTTTCTTTATTTTGTTTCATGGCCAGGCTGGGTAAAAAGTAGTTGTTAAAGATGTGTTCCTTAGCCCTCGCGTGCCCTGTATAGTGCTTGGCTAACATTATACTTGTGAATGTCTTGACGTTAAACGCTTTTGTGAATTGTTTTTTCTGGGGGAAAATCGAGCTTGCACGATTACCTTCTGTTAGCGCTGAACATTGTACGACAGTGTGTTCCAGCTTATATTGCACATTTCCGCTCTATGATACATGTACACACACTCACACGGTGCCTACAAATGATGCCCGTCTGCATTGCCTGCTTTTTTACTTCAGGTGGACAAAAATTATTTACGCGTTACAAGGAAACCCCCTTACCAGCTATTACCAGAGTCATCGGCACCACACCGACACCATCGTTCCAGTACTTGCATTCCGCTAATAGAATTAGAGAAGGAAAGTACTGCCTGATTCATGTGCATTGCTGTTCTGGAGTGTGCGGGCCCGACTTCAAATGTGCAAAGGACAGTCCTGTGGTCGGAAAAGTCGGCGACGGCGGATACTGCCAGTATAGCGAGCACTGCTTTTCCAATAAGTGCAACACTGAGAAGAAGAAATGCTTGGCTCGTTTATCAGACGCGCGATCATGAAGACCTCGGTGATAAGGCACTAACGCTGTCAAATACTTGGACTTTTTGTATGATGCAATAACCCGGTGTACTCTATGAACTTAAAGCAAGATCCACATTCCTTAAGCTGTTGCCTTTGCTGGCTTTGTTGATTGTGAAGTAGAAGCTCATTGCAGCCTTGGTCAAATGTTGGCCTACCCCATAAATATGGCTAGCCTTTTAGTGGTCAACGTGGTGCGAGCATAAAACACGATTCCTACGGTCCTACGAACGCCCCTCCTCTGGTGCGCTGCTGTACTGTATAACCTTGTCGTCTTCGTAATATGCGCATGCGCTATTGTGCGCGGGTGTTTCTAGTGGCGAATCAAAGCCCCGTGATAAAACGTGAGTCATTTTATGTGACTGCTGATCACACTTGCACGTTAATCATATGTTACGCTATGTCCTTGCGTCAGCATGACTACTGTGTATGGTTGGATACAAAAGATGCAGTTTCGAACAGCCTAGTCACAAGATGAATCAAGCATCACAGCACCAACTACTCAGAATTATGTAAATCAGGCATGAGAAGCTTCTGGTAATTTGCATGTAATAATTCTCGTGACTGTGTATCGTTTATTACTCGTAACTAAGAAACCAGGTTTAAAAAAGTACAACTAGCTTATCGAACTGCTATGCCTGAGCTGCCAGTGGTTGTACGGCAAGCAGTTTGCATGCGATACCCTCTCACTTTTCTTATTCTGCCGTCAGTCCTTTGATCACCCTCAAAAATCTGTTCCGCATTAGAGCTCATTTCGCGGGGTACGCGAGGTTCCGGAACAGCAGTGAAAATGGCCAACCGTTGCTACAATGCATTTCGAGCCTGTCTCATAAGAAAGAAAAGGCAAGTCACAGGCTTGGAGGTTTTCGTCCTGCTGCTGAAGTTTGGCATAAATGACTAATTTTCCAAAGGCTGCAGGGCCACGTTGGCATGGGAAAATGTGTACACATTTCACTATGATGTTTTTTAAAATTTTTTCGCTGTTCTGAGCATTGTAGGGTCTTGGGATCCACAGTATCCTACCGCATTTCCTACTTCCGCTCTGATAGCAAGTCTAGTATGGTACTTAAAAAACTACGTGGTGACCAGAATCGAACGATAAAAAATTCATAATGACTTCGTCGGATCCAAATTTGAATTGTCTACAACTCAATGCGGGTTTTTTCCCAACAGGTCGCCATTCTTTTGAGATGCGACACATGGACCTGGACCCCTGAGCGAGTGCTTGACACTAAATCACTGTCGATGTAGTATTCATAGATCATTAGATCACTTCAATCAAACGGTTACAAATTTTAGAAAATGACCGATTAAGAAGCATCAGAAAACGATTGAGACATTTGGTGACGTGTTCTAGCTTACCATCTGCCTGTGAACGACTCGTGCGATGGCGCAAGGCCACTTATCGTTAGTCACGAGATTTAGTGTAATTCGATGCAGCTGGAAAGTGAGATGATGACACCTTGCAACATCTGATCCTAAACGAATAGTGGGATGATGAGATCCACTGATTCATTCTAGTGAGATAACACCGGCCTTTTAAAATCAGGGAATGGTTGCTGATGTCAGTTAATGGTACCACGGCTTGTGCTTTATACGCAATACCAAGTTATAAGTAAAGAGATGGAGAATATTCACCTAGCAGCAGTGGTGCTGTGTTTCGCAGGTGAGCATCAGTTTGACAGCACAGTGCAGCCGTGAATGTTGCATGGGTGACTTGCTGCTTTGAGTTGTCAAAGCATTTTTAAAGTGTCGGTGCGTGAGTGATAGAGTAAAGTTAGACAGGAGCCGCCCGTACTGATTAGAACAGGGATCTCTGCTGTTCGGGGTCTTAATGATACTATTTGTACGTAATTGCACATGGTGATAGGCACGGTAGGAAACCATTCAGGGTCAGCAACTACTCTTTATTCTTTTTAGTTATCCAATGCTCGCTCGCCACCTCGCCGTTATCATCCGCCGGCTCATCGTGTCGAAAGGACGAACAGTGCTACTCAGGCTACTGCTATTTGAAACGCTGCGTCAAAGATGGCTCGAAAATAAGGAAAGTGGGAAACGGCGGTTCGTGCCGCCGAAATTTGCAGTGCGTCGTTGAATTGCGTGCAACAACTGTGCCAACCAAGGTTTACTGCGACAACTGGGTCAACGATGAAAAGCTCAGGCACAACAAAGATTATACCAACCATCAAAACAACGAAAACAAGTGCAACTACTTCGACAAAAGCCACAACTGTGTCTTCTACAACGACCGAACAGGCGACTACATCTAAGAGTCCCACGACCACGCCCGCTCCATTCACCGTAATTTCTACTCAGTCTACGACTTCCAAGCCCGCAACACCAACCGTATCCACCTCGGCCGCAAGCGCCAAAGAGCATACTATCCCCACAACAGCTTCCTCGAAGCATACTTCTTCCACTTCCACTCCGTCAACTTCCGAGAAACATACTACAAACAGCAGAGCGACCACTAGGACTAGTGGTGGAAGAAAAGTGGAAATTCCATTAGCAATGATTTTGCTGTCTGTTCTAATTGGTCATGAGATGAGAGGCTAATCGTAAGTCAGGATTAGTCTGCACCAACGACGAAATCTGTAAAACAAGGTTCATGGTGCGTCGGTGAGCAAGCTTGTGGTTACCGCTATTACGAATAATAAATAATGAAGAAACCCGTGACACATACACAATTTAAAACATCCTCTACTTCCCCATGTCGAACATTAGGTCAGAAATTGAGAGAGACTAGGTCGACCTGATCGGAGAGGGAAGCAAATTGGCTCATCAGATCCTGGTTAAATCGGGGCGATCGGCGTGGTGCCTTAATCTAATTGTAAGAAAACTTGGTGAATAAAACGACTGTTTCTTCCAAAAGAATTCCAACATCTTTCATAACTACCAATAGAAACGCTCCACCACGACTAGCTACAAGCCTGCACTTTCATCGTCTTATTAAGTGTAAGATCCTACATCGCTACTTTGTGGACGCGACGTGGTGCATCAGGAGAGAACAGACTCTCACTGCCCGAGTGCAGGAAATACTCAGCACAGGGAAACGTTCCTCCGATCTGATTTCCTATCGATGACCAGAGCCAGAACTTATTCCCTTTATCACTGATGTCACCACCCGACAAGGGCATATTCTATTCTGTCTCCTTCTCTCGCTCTCCAGCTTTATTCAAAAACCTTTGAAAGACACTGATGCATCACGCAAATGTACTCCCTAGAACCGCCTCCGCGCGACAACGAGCTGTTGATCATAATCAAATACGCGGGCCACGAAACGGTGGCTGAGGATCATTGCAATAAAACTATGGAAACTGATGGGGAAGGTCATAAGGGGCTTTATAGTAGTAGATATACCAGTCGATCGGAACCGCCCTGGACCGGAGTTCTTAGAGCCTGGAGCCTGTAGTTAGACCCAGGTAATTAGACCATAAAAGGCATAAAGTCGTGGAATCAGGGACAGAAAATGGGGATTCACTTTCTGCCGGTCATTTATTTTATGGTCACCGAGCGATTGCTGCGCTATTTTAGGTCATCAAAAGTTACCATGCTTAATGGCGGCTGGCTACGCTCTCATTTGCTAACTGCCCGCCCGGCCGACCGGGAGACGTATGTGGCTATTATGTCCTTTAATGGCCACCATTTGTTCAAGTGAGCCAGCAGTGAGGAGATCAATTTTCGGTCTGTATAACAACATTGTGGAGTAATTTGTATTTGCGGGGAGCGGCCAGGCCCTGGCCACCTTCTTACACTCGAACTGCTGGCCGTCGACTGGTCGTTAAGTTTTATGGCTGAAATAGAGCTCGGGCTTGGTGAGCGAGGCGGTAGTTGCGTCCTTCGATTTTCCTTTCCTTTTATGGCCTGACGGGCCGAGTGCCAGTCTCACACCGAGTCGCCATCAAGGTGTAGCCGCGTGTTTGGTTTTGGTACTTCGAGGCGTAGAGTCTATTGTCCCGCGACATTTGTCTGAGAGGGCTATTTCACTGATTACTAATTCACAAAGTGGAAGACTGAAAGGTGAATGTGCTGGGAAGTTATCAGAGCATAAGTGCTTGGCCGTGAGATAACGGAAAGGGAAAGATATAAGCGCATCCGATTTAGGAAATGGTAAGGACGAAATGTGGGAGAGTGATAATGGTTTGGAGAGATGCAATTTATGGATCGAGTTACCGCTTCCGCTTTTGATGGTGGAGTCGATTCAGTGGAAAGTTCCTGCGCTTTTTCGTAGGCTGACGATAACATTTCGTCCAGCCCATTCACCACCAATGGCTGCGTATCGTCAGCTTTAGTTTTTTCTCTTCGACACCACGTACGGGTTTCGCACGGTCGGCGCTCGTCTTGAGCTTCGCTAGTCATTGACGTTGGGGTGCCGCGGCTAGCCAGTTCCGGTTCCGTGTTCGGCCCTTGACATTTCGATTTCATCTTGGGCCTTCTTATCTGCTATTATAGGGTTCGGCCCGTCCGTGCCTTCGCGCCTCGGCCAGCCCGCCTCACCTAATCGGGGCGAGGCTCTCTTCGCGAGTCACGCTTCCATCCTAAGAAAATAGGAATTTAGAATTTTCTTGTCTGTCTACTCCACATTTAAGTGTCCTTCCTGCCCATCTGCAAATAAGGTCGGTGTAGGCACTGCACACAATTTTTTCTTATCCCTGGAGCACAGAATCGCCTGGTCACTATTGATAACCGGGTTGCGATTTGGCAAAGCAGTCAATCACGCGCCGGCCCAATCTGGTTTTCAATGACGATTCCCAAGGCGACTCATTTCAGTTGCCTGAGATAGACGTGGCCGAGATGAAAGCAGAGCGGGGACTGAATTTCTTGCATTCGAGTCGAAGAGGATAAGCTGACGATTAGCTTTAGCATTAGGTGAACCCAAGTTGCCTCGTCAGGCAGAACACGACCCGTGTGACCCGATCTTCGGACAGTATTTACTGGTATTTGTATTTTCTGGCGCAAGAAAGGTGAGATGCTCGTCCCAAGCGCTGTCCGGGTGGTCGTTTTTCTCTGCTAATCGATCAAATGCGACATGTACTCGCAGATGTAAAGTAAGAAGTGGGCCAAGATTGACAACTAACGATAAGTGCCCCTGTCGATCTTGGACAAATAACACAAAGGAAGGAAGCACGCCTGAACGCATCCTTCGGTTTCTTGGAGACCCATTAGAGCGGTCTCGAGTGCTCAATCCAAGTCTGAGAGTTACTTGCACACGACCAGTTTGAAAGTGCACGCCCATTTTGTAGACGACCAGCTAAGCATGTGATGCCTATCCGACGGTCAGGGTGATTATGTCGTAGCCTTTGATTGGTGCGGCTGTGACCGCTCACATGATTTTTGCGAGTTGGGCTTTCACACTTAGTGCTTGCCTTCCTCATCAGTCAGCTGCTCTCACACCCACGAGTACATTATGTAACGTACTTGTCTAGATTTCGTGACGTTCCTTTCTATTCACTGATTGTAAAATAAGGTATGCTGCTGGCGTGGTGATGTCCCAGAAATACTGCGTGTGTACATCTACGGACAATGATTGCGAAAATATTTTTATGACCACCCCGCTATACCGCGAGCGGTGTGGCGGCAAGTGCGAATGAAAGTAGGAGTGGGTGTGGAACGAACGGAAATGAATAGAGAATGGGTGCAAGGCAGAACACAAACTGCCTCTCATTCCCTTGAGAGCAATTTTTGAATCGATTTCGATTTGTTTGTTTCTATTTTTCTGGAACCGAATGAACCACTGGTTGGAAAGCGAAAGCTGATGTAGGTTGATAAGAGTTAGACTTAGATTATAGTACCGAGGTTTATTATGGGTTTCCATTTATAGTATTGCTTACTCTGAGACAAGATTGACTAAAACAGAGGGCATTTCCCTTCCGAGGTAGAATGTATAGAGGCTAATCGGCTGAGTCCACGCACTTTCCACGATCCCCTATTCACACTGTCGGTGCTTTTGACCTTTCCTTCGTCAATGGACTTGTTAAGTGCGCTAAAGTCAGTCCATATCTGTCATCGTCAAGCTATCACCTGAACGCACCTGTTTGATATGTGCCTACCTAGTTCCATTCCTAGCGCGTATCAAAAAATTACTTATAGCTATGATGAGTCCCATCGGCCTTGCCCATACAGTCTTTTACAACCTATGACTTTTATCAACGAGACGTTTGCGGGTTTGTCTCTGGGTGGGATGTATGACGTGGATATGTTGACGTGTCATCTAGGAAAACACAGTCATCAGTTATAGTCCGAGCAAAAAGGGGCAGGTGATTTGGTTGCGATTATGTGCTCCGTCATTAGCTAGCTGACTGACTCCAGCTGCTGACTGGGGAAGTTGATGGATAACCTTGTGTAGTAGACAGCGCGATCGCCTCATAATGGTCTTCTATCAAAGCGAGCTTTTATTCTAGTCTTTGGTTTGGCATTTGGATCGAAGAATCGAATGATGGTGATAGCAAGAAGCGGGCATTGGGCCTTCATTGATGGCTAATGGCATCATCAGGCTGTTCGTAATCGTGTTTTCAACCATCGCCTAGGAAAAGCGAGGCGGGCTTCTTTTCTGGCATTTGGCGAAAACGTGTGAGTTGCCAGATTTAATTTTTTGTTCCACGCCAAATTCATGACCAGTGGCGAGTGGCCATTGCAAGCTCGTGGGACTCGACTAATGTAATAAGCTCGGACGGTATCAGTATGCTCGCTATGACTACCATGGCCAACAGCCAGGCTTGGCCAGTTGCCCAGAAGCAGGTCTCGTCCGATTCACTTCCAGACACGGACACTAACGTTGTGGCAAAGGGGAAAGAGAAGTACGAGAGTGTCGCAAATGAGACAACAAACAGATCCATACTCGCCTTTCGTCCGCAAGAGACTGCCGTTGCTCCTTCCTCGACCCCAACGGCAGATGCTGGCACCCACGTGCAGGGCACTAGCGCTTTTATGACCTTTATCAGTGCATTACCCCGACGCGTTACAGTGGCAGTGGGCGGGTCCAGGGGTGCTAACCTTCTGAATCGATTCCTATCGCCCCATCGATCGTCCAGTGTGGACTCGAGTGACGGCGACTGCGATCGGGGTGAGAGAAACGGCAGCAGGATCAGACGAACAAAGTGCATTAGTAACAACCGATCGGAGGATGGCAAAGCAGAAAATGGAAGACTAGCGAAGACACAAAGTTCGGGGCAACGAATAAGAAAGCAGTTTGGCAACGAAGGACGCAGAGTGGGCCTGAGTTTCGACGAGAGGATGGAAGAGGACGATGAATCGGGGGTCGAGTACATTGAATCGATTGGACGGCAGTTGGTCCGAACGCTGACTGTACAACGCCCAAGTAAGCATCACTGCATCAGACGAAGCTGGCTCACTGGCATTTTCATGACCGTAGCGTGCAATAACACGGCTGACCTTATCGTTAGATTTGTGTTTTAGGGCCCCCTGTCAAACGGTGTCATCGGGTCGAGTCATATCGATTAGTGGTCGATGCTGACCCCACGAATGGACGATTGTTAAACTCGTCGTGTACGCCATCCTTGCCTTCGTCGCCTCTGGTCAGCACCCGCAGTCCCGCCTTAGATCGGCCAACCAGATACGTGCGTAAGGTAGATTCGGTCACGCTGGGGGCAGGATACGTCAAGTTGAACCAGTACAAATTAATGAAAGAGATCGGCCAGGTACGTGCAGCAGGCTTATTTCGGTGCGCTGGAAGGAGGGCAGTAATGACGTAAACAGGCAGTTCCTACTCCTGGCTCAGGTGGCTTTGATATTCCTGTAGAGTAACGTCTCGGATGCTACTAGGACGGCGGCCTTGCACTTTTCCTAGTATTCACGGATTCGTTTCAATATACGAGCAAATTTCATCCAAGGCTTATTGTGTGCGATACATATAGTACCAATAAACTTTTCAGGCGTTCCCACTCAAATTCTCACCTGTCTCGCATTTCCTTTTTGAAAAGCTCAATTAGCTGTCAATTAGTCGTTTTGTCATTTCTCCAGTGCTTTCTTCTTACGGCTGCCTCTCTAAAGAGTCTGCTTGTCTGCTATCTATTATGGACGGCTGTGTACTGAAAATGCACATTTGGCTGGTACTATGTCGCACGGATCGAATTACCCAGCAGTCAGATGGGACACTAAAAAGGAGGTCAGTCTACTTCGTCAGTTCTACTTAATGATGCAACATATAGGCAGAACCGTTTTATTCTGGAGAGTGCTGGCTCGAATGAAGTCGTTTGCTGGTATAAAGATTGAGGGATTTCTAAGCCGTCAGTCCTTTCTTGCTTATCTTGTATAGATTTTACCTGAGAATAGATTGATAGGTAGGGCTTTGCATTGACCTGCGTCAGTTGGGCCGAGCTGCATTGCTATTTTTACTAACGTAAGTCTATTGACAGTGGCCGTCTTGGTTGATAAATTAGCCGCTTATCTAGCCTGGTTGGTATACAGTAGCCCAACGTGGTCATTGTTTCTTTCACTTCACTGACTCAGGCGTGTACTCGTCACATGCTTTGCTACCTGACGCGTGGTTACTACTGTCACTTCTGCCGATAGTTTTGGGATTGCTCGTCAACTTGACAACTGCCATTCGCAGTTCATTGGTTACAGCTTTTTGTCAGCAGCAATTTTTCTAGTAACGGCTGTGCCAGCCCGCTCATTTGGACGCCGGTCCTTATTGCCCTCGCTGTATTCCGCCAACGAGTCGGATACAGGTGAGCACACTGACCCAACATCAGCTTTGAATCAGCTGGACGATCCACTCCTTGGATTTCTCTCACTTTAACTCAAAAAACCACAAAACCTGCGGAGTGCGGTTTTCTCTCTCGAAAAGACCCGTTTCCTAGAAATTATTAGTTGAAGATTCTGAAAATGTCAAGGAAATTGGTTTTAGTTCATCGCCAGCTACTATCATCAGTGCTTCGGACTGATTTATGCTACCAGCACTTGGCGTTGTTGTGATTAGAATTGCTCGAAAGTCGAGCGCGCGACGGTGTGCACTCTATCTAGGCACTCCTTACAACTCCGTCTCTGCCACTCGATCGATGCCTGGCTAGCGTATGGAGGAAAGCGGGATGATTGATGGTGTGTGTGGTGATTGGAATTCGAGTCCGTGGTGGTTGGATTTGCGTTCGGTTCATTGGGTCTGAGCAAGAGGCTAATATCCGAGGCGGTCCTCGGCCCGAATGTTGACATTCGCGGCTCAAGCCGTAAAAGGGCTGTGCTCCAGCCAGCATGATAAATGTAGGGCGTAAGTAAACGGACGGAGCCGATGATAGTGGCACTGGGTTTACTTTAGTTACAAATTATACAATGCCCAGCCCGGGACTGTGTGTCAATGTATCTATACATACTGGGCGCCTGATTACATACTAGCCGACTCGTCTCTTCTTGGTCGTCACTGGTGAAAAAGAACATTCTCGCCTCTGAGACACGGCTAATTATCTATGTCGACTAGGAAAAGCGTAATGAGCGTTCTTTGTCGCGACGAGAGTCCTTCGGCCACACCCTCCTCACCGGACCTGGTGAATAAAACCTTATTGGTTATTGATCGGTACAGAATTCTGAAAAGTAAAAATGGAGATGCGCAGGTAGGGTTGGCAGTGAGCGCTCGGATCAAGCAGGCCCGAGGCTAGCCTCTTCCCATTGCCAGTATAAGATGTATACAGAACGCCGTCTCTCGCAGGGCTCATATGGAATTGTGAAACTGGCCTACAGCGAAGAGGATAACAATCACTATGTACGGTTCGAATTTCTGGCAGTACTGTGCCCGAAAAAGAAATGTTTGGTTTTTAGGCAATGAAAATATTGGACAAGAAAAAACTTATGAAAAAGTTTGCCTTCTTTCGTAAGTTGTCATTAAAGACCAAAGCAGAATCTGATGTGACCGATTGGGGAAGCGAAAAGTTAGAGTGATCATTTGGCTAGATAGATTATTGCCACTTTGGAGTGCAGGCATGTGAGGGGGTCTCGTCTAATTGTGCCTACTTTAGGTAAACCACCTCCAAGAAAGGGCAAAGGATCAAACCCGGTTAATGCACCGGATCCATTAGCCCAAGTGTACAGAGAGATAGCCATTCTCAAAAAGCTCAATCATCCGAATGTTGTGAAATTGGTGGAGGTAAGCTGATGATGATTCGTTTTTGCAACGAGTGGATGACTCTTCTGGCTGCAGGTACTTGACGACCCATCCGATGATTATCTTTATATGGGTAAGAGCACATACTGCATATCCCTAATAGAGGCACTGACCGACTCTTTTTTATAGTTTTCGAATTTGTGGAGAAAGGGTGAGAGCTGAAATAATAACAAAGGTTCACTCACTGCAGAGTTCAATTTTTAGCTGCGTTATGGACATACCCAGCAGCGATCCTTTGACTGAGGAAGTGGCCTGGAATTACTTTAGAGACACTCTAATGGGTTTAGAATATTGTAAGCTGATTTGTCTTTGTCGTGACCCCTGTAAGGAGGCAAGATGCTGTCTGTAACTTTACATGGTGCCTGACAATACTCGGAGAGCTGGTTTCAAGGGTTGTCGATGTGGCGAGTGACTGCTTTTGCGCTAGTTCCCTGGTTTCACGGGTTATCCTGCAGAGTACATAGGACCTTCTACAGTATACTGTACATACCATCCGCGAATAGAACATTTCTCTCAACTCTCGTGTCTTTCAGTACATTACCAGAAAATAGTCCATCGCGATTTGAAGCCGTCCAATTTACTGGTTAGTGAAACTGGTCAGATCAAGGTAGAGTTCTGCTTCAGAGTCCTTCCAAAAGAGTCCCTCGAAGATTCCCTTTTCAGATTGCTGATTTTGGTGTGTCGAGCGAGTTCGAGGGCATTGATGCATTTCTGACGGGTACAGCTGGCACGCCAGCCTTTATGGCACCTGAGGCATTGACTGGTGAGACAAGAAACTGTTTCATGCCACCAGGTGCTCCGAAACTGCTATATTATTTTTAGAAGGCGCTAACCAGTTTTACAGTGGAAGGGTGAGTGCTAACGGATGCAGGCAGGGTGGCTGGGTCAACTTGCTGCTTATTTAGGCGCAAGATATTTGGTCGCTGGGTATTACTCTGTATGCATTTGTATTCGGGCAAGTGCCATTTTGGGACACGTATGTGATCGCCTTGCATAAGAAAATCAAGACAGAACAATTGATCTTCCCAGAAACGTAAGTGACAGGGTGGGCTCATGGCGGATACGGAGCTCGCAAAGGTGAGTACCTTACCTGAAATAGTTCAGAGCCACCAGGATCTGAGTATTCTGGCCGCGCTGGCGTTTATATTGTACAAGCTGGAATGCTAATGTATCTAGAGGCCCTCCTGACTCTTAGAGCATCAAAGACCCGTTGGCTGGCTGCTCTGGCCTTTTTGGCGAGGTTAAGAAGTACAATAGCTCCACTTGTCACCCCCTTCAGTAATGTAATACTAGACGTCCAGTCCCTCGTAACGTTCTTTTATCTCAGGCCAAAGATCAGCAGCGAACTACACGATCTGATCGATAGCATGCTGTGCAAGGACCCTGGTCGTCGATTGACACTGTCAGAGATCAGAATGCATGCTTGGGTTATCAAGTCTGGCCAAGCTCCCCTGCCCACAGAAGAAGAGAATTGTAGAACTTTGATCACGATCACGGAAGAAGATATCCAGAATTCAGTGCGGGTTATACCTCGGCTGGGTAAGTGCCGACTTGTCGTGGCACCTACGCTGTTGGTCTGCTCACCCTCGCTTCGTGCACGCCAGTTTCATAGGTGATTTCACCCGTCCTCCCTCCCCCCGTTGCAGATACACTAATCCTAATCAAGGCTATGGGCCAACGACGCCGGTTTGGGAATCCCTTCCGAGGAGGAACGAATAGGACATCGATCGGCAATCGACGAATCGGAGGTGGAAAACTGAGCGAAGGGGCCCCCCTCGGCGAGGACGAGGTGTGGTCAAATGGTAGTGGCAGCAGCCATAGCCACAGCGAGCTATCCCGTCTTTCCAATCCGTTCCCGAAACCCGGCGTGGACGTTGTTGGTCATCACAGTTCAGCTGTCCGTTGCGTTTCTGTGAACATGCCAGTGCTAACATCCCATTTTGAGTGAGTCACCCCTATGCTTGCTGTGTGGAATCTCGTAGCCTTTGTGTCAGATTGCCTAGTCTTCGAGAAGTCACTCGAAACCCATTGTTCGACCAGTGTCCTTCTCTGTTGTGTAGCTCCTATCCGCTCGGCAGTGGACGGTGGCATACTGATATGTAACAGTCCACTTGGCTGTACAGTACATTCGTACATTGAATCCATAACCTCTGTTTGTTCATTAGTAGACCTCCGTGTTTTCACATTTTGTTCTTCGGCCAACGTCTCACCGAAGGACTGACAGAAATTACGTACCTAACCATACCTAACGTAGCAGTAAGGACAGGTCACATGCTAAAGGCAGAACTAATGAGATAGTTGCTGTTTTACATGTCTTCTTGAGGGATCAGACGCACCAGCTTCCTGACAAGGCCCAACCTTGACCTATCCTGGGTGAGCAATTGTTAGGGGCATGAAAGTTCTTCGAAGGATTTTAAAAAAGAGGTTGTTATTTTTCTTATTTAAACATAGCTTATGTTTGTGGACCTTCCGACCCTCATTGCCAATTTGTCTGGCGGCTGTAAACTCTTTTCATCAATACAGCACATTCTTGAAAAATAACAGAAGACGTCGACAGTTCCAACCCTTTGAGAGCATGAGTGTTGTTCCACGTGAGAGACTCTCAAGGGAGTAAAAAAACAGCCGCCTGATCTAGCAGGGGAGGCTTTGAGAAGAGGATTTGGAGGAAATCCACTTTTCTCGCCTTTCATTTTAGGCCTGATCACACGTCGATTGCTAACGGGTCAATGGCTTCATCGATCAATCGATCGGTGATCACAGTAACCAAGGAGGAGGAATCGGATCAATCAACGACACCATCTGTAGAGGATATTCGATTTTAATTTAACCGAGTCGGAAATTCCCAAAATATTTTATTCATACGAATATTTCTTTACATTACGAGCCACTTCGTTCGTAAACAGGCTTTGCCTTTTTGGTTATGCTTTCTGTGCGTGTTTTGTTTCAAAGACATTATAAGAAACTTCTTATAAAAGGTGCTTTGCTGTGGAAAGAGTGTGTATGAGCTATGCTGGCTTGAAACTATTTTATCTTTAGAGATAATTCAGTGTCTGTCGATGACTGGAAAGTTTGAAATGAGTGTGTTGTTCTGACTGGTACGTATAGAGTAACCAAATGGGTCTCAACAAGATAAAGCCATCCAGATTAAGAATGCCAGCAAGATTAAACTACTAGAACAAAATGAAATTCGGTGTTATACCACATATTCAGTATTTTTAGCAAGTATTACATCAAAGTTCTCTCAAAATTAAAACCAATTGAATCCCCAGCTGACATTCAATCCTTCAATTGGCCCTTGCATTCAAAAGACCCCACCCGTGAAAAATATTTTCCCACCACTCGTTCCCATAGCCGTGGCGCATCCTAGTCCGTAATCGCATCCTAAGTTTTTATAATTGTCTTAAATTTCGACTCGAGAAGACTTTGGTAACATAAACAACAGCCTTTGTTCCAACGGACAACTGTTGGTGTCAGTTGTCCGAAGGCGATGGCCACTGATCCCGACAACTGCGCTCTTCACTCGGGCTTGCATGTCATGCGGCAACTGTCGTCCTACTCGTAATCGACTCCGAGTCTGGTCGTCTCACTTACGAGATTGGCAATTCCCACTCGGCACCCCCGAGGATGCTGCTCGTTGGCGCGGTTCGTTAGCTCGAATTTTCCACTCTCGTCAAACTTGAAAAGATCGAAGCGGAAGGGTCGTAAATCTGGGGCGAACAAACTTGGCCTTTTTTGTAAGGACATGTTATTCGGGAGGAAAAACCAGACTCCGACTAGCGGAAGCGTGCAACGACGAAAAACCAACACGTCGTCGACTCGTAAGTGCTGCTGCGGAGTGTGCTTGGTGAGCACGGGTGCACGCATTGTGGCATGTGCACAGATTCTGATATCGATCGCATTCTTGGTGGCTAACATATTCGGACATACCGGCAACCACGAGGACGCTTTATTGACTCACGCATTTCTGATCACTGTTATCACACATGCTTGCCTGGCGCTGGTATGCGCAGCTTTAGTATTCCTGGCTTTGCCAATTCGTCGCCCTTGGTTACTGATCTTGGAATTGGTCTTCCTATCGTTGGCCATCGCCGAGTACTTGGCCGCCTCGGTCATATTCGAGATATATGTACTGAGGGACGGGCTGAAATGGGTTACCGGTCGTTCTTATTGCTACCCGACCGTAAGGGAAGGATTCGTATGCAAACAGGTCGCCGAATCGGAGTGGCCCGTGTTCGATTTCTGGAATCTCTGCTTGGTTGGTATTTACCTATTGACAGCGGTCGTGACAGTTTGGTTCTTCATCATCATTTTGAAAAGTTATTTTTACTTAAAAAAGAAATGTGCGGATGAAAGACGACGACGAGAGAAGGCGTCCGAGAGTTTGGGAATGCTTGGTGGCAGCAGCAGCGGGGGACTGGTGGCTGCTTGCGGAGGGGGCGTCGGTTCGTCGATGACTAGTTCCGCGGCCATGCAAAGCAGGAGCACACTAGCCACCAGTTTGACAACCACCACCTATGACCACTCGGTCAGGGACCCCGATTTACTGCTAAGATATTGATCAAACTGATGATATGGGCATCTTCAGACGACGCATCTTTCTTTGGAGCCTCAAAATTGAAATGCCTTGAGTGTTGGGAACCCTTCTTGCTTTCACGCTGCGTGACATGCAACACTTGCTGTTACTCTATGTCCCTGTTACTAATTAGGCTGATGCTCTTGCGCAGGTGCTTATTGTGTTGGACTTTGTTAGCACGATTCTCCATCGAAAACGCTATGTCCTGTACCTACGTGCAGACTATGATTTTCACACAGTCGCACAGGGTAAGTCACACGATGCTCGCCATAATTCACGCAACTTTATACAGTAATCCATAAACTAGCGAGTACCAAGAAGGTCTGCAATATGCCGACACTACCCAATTCTTGTGAACCATGCAGTACCCGATTTCTAAACAACACCAAGGATGCAGGTACAGCAGCACCCACGCGACTGACTACGCTAGATCTACTGTAGGTCCACGAACGCCACAAAATTCAGAAAAACCATGAGTAGCTCTCGTGCTACATTGCATCGATGCTCGAGGCATTTGTTTACTTCATTATTCGAAGAAATTCTTCGTAACTGACCAGGCCATCGCCGTCTTTGTCGGCCATGTGAATCATTTCAAGCAGTTCTTCATCCGTCATTCTCAGACCCATTTTCAGAGCTGCTTGTTTCAATTCCTTGGCATTGATCTTGCCATTTTTGTCCTTGTCAAAAGCGCGAAACGCTTCTAGGATTTCATCATCCGTCAAAGGTTCCAAGAGAACGTGGGCCATTGCCTGAAAGAAGGACGTTCATGACACAAGCGAGAGTACTGGTGCATGTTTTAAAAAACATGGAGAGCGGGAGAAACTAAAAGAAAAGAGGATTGATTTGGAATGCGAAAATTGACAATAGCGCAAGAGAAGAACGGAGAGCGGAACATAATGCTCACAGTAGAAATAGCCCAATAAGACCATGTGCTCTCATTCGTTCAAGGAGACAAAAAGATCGAGGGACCTTGGGACTACGAAGTCACTGTTACGACAAGTTATTGTCCAGTGAGGTCATAGTCCCCTGGAACAATGCTTAGGACTGTAAAGGCCCTCGCGATACAGGAAGCACGTGAGCGAAGAGCGTGATTATTTACTGCACGGATGTACTCTATATCCATGCACTAATCAACAAGCCTACTTTCTATCCTCACTGGCCGACCTTACCTCAGCGAATTCATTGAAGTCGATGAGCCCACTTCTGTCGATATCCATATTGCGCATGATCTCTTTCAGTTGATGATCGCTCGGGTTCTTGCCAATGTCTTTCAACACTTGCCGTAGCTCGGCGACACTGATTCGACCATCGCTGTTGCGGTCAAACTGTTTGAACACTCCGCGTAGTTCGTTCAGTTGTTCACGCGTGAGCTGACTCGACATGATATTCTTCCGCGACATTTGGACAGTTCGTTCAACCAGCCCTTCAGATATCTAAGGAAGCAGAGCACGCTTCGTCCGGGTTGCGGTCGAAGGTAAGATAGGAATGGCGAAACCAATTGGAAAATGCTCAAGCCGGAATTCGAGACCGTGGGAGAAGACGTGTTTGTAGAGCGAATTGATTCCAGCAATCTAAGCGATACCCTAAAACAGAAACAGACCTTTCGCCGAGAGCACTGCTGCGGAAGGAAGGAAGGTTCCGCGAAGAAACAACAAGGGACACAAGGAAATGAGTGGACGAAGAAGATTCGGTAGAGTGTGTCTAACAATGGGCACAACGCGGGCCCAGTCTCAATGGCCATAAATACTAATGGCTTCATTGGAAATAGGCCCGGGGGATGGATGCTTGTCATTGGCCATTGTTCGCTGGTTGTGCGTCCAACCGCTGGCGCGAAAACAGGCCGCTGGGCAACAAGGCAATAAGTGCGATCAGTGAGCCGAACTTGGAAACGGACGAGTGGGCCGTTTCGTGCTGAGGGCCTGGTCGAATATAGCTTTAAGCGAAATACGAGTCCTTATTTAGTGGAGGACAGGGAAGGACACGTCGAGAATCGAGTATACACAAGCCAATGAAATCAGTTGGTAAATGCGGGTGGCCCAAAGCCAGACTAGAACTTATCGAGCTTTAGGTAGTTTGAGAGACTCTAATGGGCCTCTGCTACAAGAGTGAGGCGAACTAGGGCGAGCGAATTCTACTTTAACTGATGACATTGTTGACGGCAAGTTGTAAGGCCCGTAATCACGCTGCGAAGTCGTCACTACAGCAACGACCGGGTGTGCCCTGGGAAAAATTAATAAGTGAGCATCAAAAGAGTAAGGATTAATCGATGGAGTACACAAGAACCGATCGACCTCCAGGGACGGTCAATATGACATGCATGGATCAATAAGTTAGATGATCGATAGTTGCTCAAGGAGCCAACATGCGAGAATGATCTAGGCAGAGGGATGAGCAGGGCGACTTAATTGGTGTGCGGTGAGGGCAAAGAGAGCGAAAGGCGGAAGCTGGTCTAAGTGAATTCTTGCACGGATGCTCCGACCTCGCTCACATTGATTAGGGTCTTGATGTTAGCCAACAACTATTGGCCTAGGTTGTTACGGGGATAAAGTTAAAGGAATGACGATATCGGATGACTAGAGAAGCGACAGCGCAGAGCAAGAGCAAGCTGCGCTGAAAATACACGCATAAAACCAAGTTCGAATCGTGAAAGCGCACCTAAAAGCCGGAAAGGCTTCCCGTGCAAACAAGTTTGTTGAACGAGGAACCGAAAAGAAGCCTTTTAATATTAGCGGCGACCTACTTGGTGTACTTCGTCTCACTATTGGATAATCAGGTAGGTACTGGCATGGCACCTGATTATCCAATCGCATGTCCGCAACACAAGTTTAGCTGTCCTAAATGCATTTTGTCCACATTAAAATCAAGTAAAACATCAACCAAGTCGAGAGCCTAGCACCGTCTCGAGGGTGACACGTTATGAGTGGTCGAGCAAGGAAGTATACTCCGAGAAAAAGATCGGGTTCAGACATGGGCAATTAAGCATCATGCAAGGGGAATCAACCCAAAAGCAGTCGGCTAAACTATTTGCGTCATGGGCAATTCGCAGCGGAGGCCGATGTAGTAGAAACGTAGCATGCCAAGAAAGAGTTTGCGCATGATTAGCATTGAGGCAGTTCCTACTTCCGCCTCTCCGGAAGTAAGTCCATAATTGGCCGACCCGTTTTATGGCTACCGCGCACAACGTCGCTTATTCATGTTCTCGAACTTACGACGTTAGTGCTTTGTAAGACCAGCTTATAAGAAAGTGGCCGCTGAGAGACCAGTCAGAGACGCGATGGCCTCGACGACTCGCACTGGTCATGGTCCGCAAAGGCCGAATTCGAACGGAAGTAACGTGGAACATGGATCCAGGTTTTTCGCATCAGCATCGCCAGTCATGCTCTCACCATCTCAACATCCCAACGAAATCGAGAGTCGTCGTTCGAGCCTGCTCTCGGTGGCCAGCGCGGCTGCTTTATGGCGAGATATGAGGGCTCGGGCTCTGCATCCTTCCAACTCCAACGCCGCCTCGACCGGCACTCCAACCCAAGCTGACGTGGCCGACCCCCCTTCGATATTGTTGCCATTATCAGTTACTCGCAAACTGGCATTCGGCATTCGTACCGAAGAAGACGAGGAAGATATGATGGCGTTTAAACGACACTGCACCACCTCCTGCATGGCCAAGACAGCCTCAGTCATTTTGGTTTTTCTATGCGTGATTGGTGTGGTGTGGCTGAGGGAGAAGCAGAGCGCAATGGACAGGAAACTCATGCAGTCGTGGTTACTCAAAAATCGAAACAGCTCGGCCCTTCAGGATGCGGTGAACGAGATGAGATCACTGTTGCAAACTGTACTTGCACCTGCAGTCAACGTGTCAGTTGCTAATGAGGATATACTGGAGCGATAGCGATACAGTGGTTGTGTGCGGAGTTGGAGCGGAGCGGAGCACAAAACGCGTAATGCGACCCGGTAGGCTGGCCCAACTGCCTGCAGATTCCACATAGTTACAGGAGCAACTAACAACTTTCTTGTTGGGGATGTCCTAGCGTCGACCTGGTAAGCTGCTGCGCGGACGAGCTATCGGATGGAACCTTTATTGCCATGAATGATATCCCCAGGCTCAGCGGCCGCATCTCATCTATTGTTTGCATAAATATCTCTTCCCTCCAAACCATGCTTGTGTTAATCAACGCAGCACCATCCAATTGATTTCTTTATTCTGGAAAATATCGACCTCGTGAATCACAGCAAAGAGCCAAAACAAGCTAGGAATCATTAGCGCATTGGCTTCTAGCCTACCTGTAACCCGACACTAGCGCGACATCTTCCCCAACGGTTTACCAAACTGAGTTTTTAAAATAAGCATGCGTGAGAGGTGCCTTGATGTTTTCGAGGCTTTCCCCATTGTTAGTAACGGTAAGTGTTCCTGTAGTGCGACTACAAGCCGGTGCAGTGCATGTGGCAATCTTCAGTGTTTTCCACGAGGCTAGCTTTTTCGGCGCAAAGGCATTGGCCCTTTCTTGTCTCCTGATCGACATATGGTCAACAGGAAACCATACTAATTTTTCTTCATTGCCAGAGGATATGTAAGCGAGTTCGAGAAAGGGGATGTTAATGGGCCCCTCGCATGCTGCCGATGAGCATGCAGGCATCTGTATGAGAAGTCTAGTATTGTCATGTCCTAGACCCTTTCTAGCTGTTACAGGAGCACAGGAGAGTGGGCGTACGGACATAGAGGACCGGCGATTGGCCAAGCGGCAAAAAGCGTTGCCATAGAGAACGAGTGCAACGTTCAATTAACTCTTGGTTTTATCAACCTTCTGTCGATGGTGGGCGAAATAGGGATGAACGCTCGAATGAGCAATGCCTGTTTCTACGCTTGTTCCACTCGGATGGGTCTTCGTCGTAGCTAGTAAACAGGTCCCTTTGCATTCAAATTGGGCCATTTTCTTCTCCGTGTATTTGGTCATGTTCGCCCACCTGATTTCTTTAGCGCTGTCTTGAAATCGTGAGCTGGTCGTCTCTGGTTGAGCTGCTATGTTCTCGGTGCCGATCTGCTCCAACTTGTGCACCTTGACGAATGACCTCCTTGGTACCTCGACATTGTGGTAGCGGCATGATTAGACGCACTCATCAGCATACGTATTTTGCCAAGTAATTGCCCGTAACTGCTTTTGATCGAATAAAATAGCGTATTCCCGCTCCGGAAAATTTCCCATATTCTTGGATGTCAGACGTGCTCTTAATTGTAGTGAAAAATCAAGATGGCCCTAAGCCACAATCGATCCTATTATCAGAAGTCAGCCTTCGCCATGAACTTTCTTCGGCCTTCATTGTACATCAACGGAGACTCATCTATGGGCAGCTATGACGGCAGCCGCAGAACTAGCGCCGAAAGTACTGCTTCCAACTCTTTGGTATGGCGCGAAGTGTATGAACGAATAGTGGCTAGCGCTGATGCCTTTGTACTCGATGCCAAGACAGATGTCATCTCTGATCAAGAGGGGTCAAAGTTAGGAAGGCGTCAATCCAGTGCCAGCATCGATCTTGGATGCTCAGCGACGTCATCTCATTTGCCCCCTGTCTCTACCACTAGACAGCTAGCGTTCGGCAAATGGACAAGCGACGAAACAGTTCGTAGACACAAGTGTCGATGTAGTTGTAATCGCACTTGCGTGACCATGCTCGTTTCCGTGGTTCTGGTGGCCGTATGCTTCGTCGGAGTCTTAATTCTGAGGGTGAAAGAGATTGAAGTGGAGAAAAGACTATTCGAATCCTGGTTGAAGAAAGAGAGGACGAGCAACCACACCGATCCAATCATTCCAAGCGGGGATGGGCCGGAGAAAGAACTCGACGGGGGTGTGCAGACGTGGAATAGGACTGACCATGAGGTGGGCATTGTGCTCTGATACTCGTAAGAGCTGTCTCCTTTGATTATTTTATTATTATGATAGAGGGGCTTCGTGTGAGCTTTGTCGAGGAGGAAACAATGTTATTATGAGAACCGACCTGACTGAGGAATGGCACAGATAAGGGCCCGTCTATGACAGACTATGCTAATGGTAAGGTCTGTCTGGTTCGCAAAAGATCTATTTTATTGACGCTTTGTCTGCGAATGTTCGGTATTAAACTGATATACTCGTATAGCGTCCAACTCCGTAGTAAAAGACTCGAAACAAGAGGAACTTAACGAGTGTTTGCATGCATGCCTTGCACTAAAATACAGTCTGCGTCACGCTGACAGATTAGCGCAAGTGTTTACAGGCGGCCCATGGGAGTCGTTGTGAACAGCCATGCTTTCGTCTGGCTCATTCGGTCCAAAATATGTCACAGAATTTTCGGTTTATGCAAAAAATTCCTTTGGAACGGGCCACTTGGCACTGGTTTTGACTACCCAAGATACCTAAGAATTCTTTCCCACATGGAAACGACTATTGCATACCGAAAAGGCAATACAACTCTAACAGAATTACACTCTTCGAAGGTATCTTTTCGAGGACATAAGAACTGGAGGACGGCGTGAGAAAGGTTCCACTGGCTGAACTGGCTCGTTTCTCTCCAACAGTGCACGAAAACAAGACCCATTCATAAACAATAGTCACGTTTTTAAGTCCTTGAGTGTCATGGCGTGGATGTCACTCGCACCCTACATCCATCCGGTCCAATTGGGGCCACGAGACAGCTCAGGTCTAGCTCAGGAATATGGATAGCCAAAGCAAGACATAAAATGAGCGGGACAGGTGCCACTTTTTATTAGATCATGCCAGTAATTCTGGTTATGACAACTTGGAAAATCTCAGGCATGCTGTATGTGTCGACATGAAGGAGTAAAGGCACGAAAACAAAGAGGAAAAGGCAAAATGTGGACTGGCCCTCATTAGTGACCATTGGACCAAGGTTCTTTTATTGAGCTCTTGCTCTCTTTCGTTGGCTAGATATTGGTGAGTTGTGCCCCCTGGTTAGCTGGTGCAGAGGCATGCATGCTACTGTGCACAGACTCCCTTATACCAAAGTGGAATTGAGCCACACAGAAGGTTCGGAGAAGAGTTAGTGAGAGGCAAGGCGATGGTGAGAGTGCCATTTGACGAATGATGTTTACGAGAAAAGTGAAACTTTGGGCAGTAAGATCATGCCCAGAGTGAACTTTTTGCCCCTATTCGCCCCAATTACAAAGACAAAGAACGAAAGGGAAAGGATGACTCTATCTGAACGAAAACAGTGGGCACAGGGCGCAACCGGGTCGTCGAATAGATCAAATTTTCGGACAAAAACGTCTCGTTGTGTGTTTTGAATAGGGTGTGGTATGGTCGAGTGGAGAGTACGCATGATCGCCTAACCTGACGTATGCGCTGTGTGTATATAGTCATCCTAGTTCGGACTCTTCTTCTGGCTAGCGCCTGTGTAATCGTACCGGTTTTGGGCGGCGAATGGCCTCGGCTGTCCTCGAAGCTCGCTGAGCGTTTCGTATTGGTCCCTGCGTAAAATCGCCACTTTTCTTACCATATACGGGCAGAAGAAAATTTGGAACGCCGGCGACGCAACGCTTCTCACGTTGCCCAAGGCGTCCGAAGAGGGGCATGTCGAGTGTTCGGTCGAGATAGTCACGCAGCTACGCGCATGTAAGGCGGACGAGTAGGCCCTGGCGAAAAAGTTTTACTCTTTCCAATTCTGCAAAGTTTGACACCGTTGCGACCCGACGACTCTGCCGAAGTTCCTTTCTTTGGCCGATTTCTGAGCACGGTAGTTATTGGGTGGGCGGAGTCTGCGTAGGGAGAGGGTGCTTACCCCCAGCCCGTACTCTATATATAGACACGTGCGCACGGGTGCTCCCATTTCACTCACCGCCAACAAAACGTTTCTGGTCTTCTCGCATTGGTTGTGTTTTTGCCCGTTCTTGAGAGTCTTAGCCGAGGCGGTTCCCTAATTACATTCTTCGGCCAGTGCATTATATTTGAGTGCGTGATTGCCGACTCAGACCCCCCTCCAACAGGTCATTTCGAGGAAATCGAAACGGCGTAAAATCGTCCAGCGCTACTTAACTCGACCAACGGTACTCACTTTGGCCAGCCGTGGTACTCGCTCGTAACTGCTCGCCCGACAACTGAGATTTTATTTATCCGACTGGACTGGAATCGTCTGCGCAAACATAGACAGTATACCGTTTTTGGACTTACTCCGACCGTCCTAGACTGTCTTGATTGGTGAAGCTCTTTTGAATTGATTTTAGCCAAGTGACCACGAACTGCTGCTGACCCGCCCCCCAATCTGGCGACCTAATCATACATTGATATGAGATGGCTTTACATAAGCTGACACTGATTATTCTACTATTCATAGCCCATGGTGAGTCCTGCTTATTCGTGACTAAACGCACATCGGTTAGTTGTAATCCAATCAGGAGGCGCGGCTCGTTTGTATTTTGTGTCAACAAGCTAGTGAGAGTAGCGGGCGAGGTACCAGTTTGTTGTGGCCATTGTCTGCTCACGACACAATTCACTCACTTAGCCACCCACTCGCCTTGCACAATACGAATCTGGCTCATCGAATCATATAGCAAATATGCATGACTATTTGACACAACTTTAACTGGAAGCGTTTTTGAGAGCAATGGGCACTTTTGTATCTAGTTTACATGGTGACGTTAGAATCCTTTAGGGTGAACTCGTTGGGGAGGGTGTAATAGCACAGGCTTAAAATGCTCTTTGATCACTTCCGTTTTTGGTCCAAAATGACAGGATAGGTGACTTAGTTTTAGTTTTGGCTGCCCTCATGACGTTTATCGTCCAGCCTACAGTAGCTGCCGTGATTCCTGCGCGTTCTTTAGCTGTTGTTTTCAATGAGAGCCATATAAAACTTGCTTTCGTACGTTCCAAATTTACCGCGAAGAAAGATTTTTGCATCTTCTCCATTTTGATTCACATGAATTGGCTTTCTGTGAGTATGCATCTACTCCCAGTCTTGACTTAAAATCAGCTCGACCCATTCATTGGGTCAGCTTGCTCTCTAAAGCAAGCGAGTGGGGGCCTCTTCCACTCACTCAACATTGCACGCTCAATATGACACTTCAAAATAGAGCTCATGCAAATTGCGACAATAAGCGGTCTATTTATGTGAACCCGCACATCCTCTGAAGAACTCGACAACCCAGTATAGGTAGTTGGTCGCCCTACTGGCATGCCCTCCTGACGAGTAGCCTCCAACATGCAGTAGACTCGTGTCCCATTGTTTCCGTGTTCAATCGTCCGAAAAACCTGCAAGCTATTTTGGCGATCAATCATTATGGAATGGAAATTTATTTGGTCACTTTCTTTTTTCTTTTTTTGCGTAGCCATGTAGATTTGAATAGATAATAGAAAATCTCTCAAGCGAATGTTTCGAGGCGGAATATAAAACTAGTTTGAAACTGAAGCTATGTCTATCTTGAGGACAGTCTGAGAAATTTTATTTCACTCGATTCGCCCCTGAACGGGTTTTCTCATTTTCTTGTAACTATTACAAAAAAAACACATCCAGACGAAAACTTATCAGATGGTTGCCTTTGCGGTTCCATTTTAAAGTACGATAAGGCTGAGTGGTCACAGGCGAGCGGGAGGTTGTTAGTGGGCAGAGGGTGGCCTTGGAGAAGTTTTTACCATTTTATTCCAACTTGTTCACCCGATTCAAACGTTCCTAACATTATTAGTCCGTTCGTCATTTTGTCAAGGCCGAATAGAAAATTCATGCCTAACATATGATCCACCTCCAAAATAAAACGTGGCGTGTAGGTATACTTTTGAAGAAATAGCTCGAGGACGTATTTGCCAAATCGCAACAGCACTGACATACCAAACACGGGCATGGAGGGGGCAAGCGAGTCACGCCCGTTTATTAGGAATCGGCCTTGAAGGCAAAGTTTTTTGTCATGTATGGTTCCTGTGCTTAGTTGGGTCACGACCGATCACAATCTGGAATGTGGGACTTTCGTGACGGTCGCGCGACTTTGAGTGTAGAGAAGGCTAAACAGGAGGACGCACGGGTAATCGAGTGTTTCCTTGAACGATAAGTGCGCATTAGAAAAATGGACGAATGCAGACGAGGACACTCGAGTGAGTCAGCCGAAAGTGAGGCTGGAACTACAAGATCCGCATTAGGCACTAGATGTCACTGATGCGAAAGTCAACGTGCTGAGTGCCCAGCAAACACGTTCTGGCACTGATTTCCTTTGCTGCACCCAAGTCCAAATTTTGTGAAGACGTTTCCAAATTGTGGTAGCAGCTCATGTTCTGCACAATACTGTACATAATCAAATGCAAACCAGACAAGATCACATCTGTACCCACGTGCCCCCTCATCTTCGTCCAGTTTTTTTAAAATTTATTGAGGTCTTATTTATTACGGTCAGTTATACACATGTGCAAATTAGGGTCTGTTGGTTTGTCAGTATCTTCAGTGAGAACTCTTAATTAAACAACGTTAACCTTATTCGGTAAGAACTCATTTCTGGCCATTCCGACAATGACCACATTTGCTGCGCGTAAAGTGAAAACTATATTGTTATGTAAAAACGAACAGGGGTCCTCTTGACGACCTAATACTCCTGATTATTACAGCGATCAATAGACCGTATCGAGTACCTTTTTTAGTTTAAAGGGTGGGATTGATTTGTCATGACGCGTGTATATTTTCGAGAAACTTTCACGCTCTTTTCATTTTTGGATATCGGGCAGCATGCCTTCCTTCCGTCACGATGACGCGTGTGGGTTTCATATTTGGCCACAGGGCCTACTAGTGTCACCCTACTAACCTAGATTAGGAAAGGGGCCCCGACTGTAACGGTCGAAATGTTTTGGAAAGAAGTGAAAGTGTGTGTATGTAGATTTTAACACGAGTGGAAAAGTTCGTTTTCAATAACAACTCCCTAACCCCCTCCCCCGCCTTACTCCACCTCTGCTCGAACTAAGGTCATACTTGAATGATTTTATATGTGATTAAATATTATGACTACTTTACGGGTAACCCTGACCATAACAGACCCTCGCCCAAACATGGACCCATCATAAATAAACACACACTCAAACTGTCAAGGCCTCATTGAAGAGTGAAGTATATTCTCGAAAAAGTGTTCTCATTACGAACAAACAAGATTTTAGACTTTTCCATAAAACTGATCTAGCGATTGCATTAAAAAGCGTTTCTTGGAAATAATGAACACCCTCTGAATCTCTCAGCTTTTTCCAACAAAAATGTCTCCTCCTAACAAAATTTTGAAATGAGGAATCTGGGGGGAGGCGCTCGATTGTGAGATAGAAAAGTAGGCTGTGGACATTTCGAGGAGTGGTCATTTTCTCGATTCGCCCAAATGTGCGGGTACCAAGTGGAATATTATTGTTGCGCATTGTGCCACTCCTTGGAAGTGCGAGATGACAAAGGGTGGCGAAATGATTTTCTTGTGAATATGGCCAAAGATGACAATAGCTGTCCCCATCCCACACCATGCTCCTTTTCGGGATAAATAGACCGGCCTATTCGGCGTCAAAATGCTCCATCCACCTAGCCGACAATCAAAACTGCATTGATCTTCTTCACGCTGCCAAGAATCGAGGAGGGAGTCAGTGACGCTGAGGAGGCAACTAGAAAAGAGTAGTTCCAGAGTTACAAGACCTTTTTGTCAGAAGGGATCGGGCAAAAAGGTTCTGAAATATTGAACCGTGACAAGTAGTACGTAGTAGCGAAAAACCAGATGAAGGGTAATCTAAGCGAGCAAGCCGCCAGAAATACAACTCACGCAGTGGGACTTTGCATTCTAAGCGAAAAAGCTGGAAATATGCGTTGCTATCCGTAATTCCACAGTGATCATGTGCAGTTGTTGAAGAAGTAGGGTTTTCTGTGCAATAAGGTTACGTTCTGCTTTTGAGGCGTCTATAAAGGCTAACATAAAGTTTTTGTGTTTCAGCTGGCGGTCAATTCGCACCTCCGGCGGCGCGTCCACGAACGTTTGCCGATGCCGGTGCCGCTGCAGATACGCCATCAGGCGGCGGAGGTGGGTACGGAGTGGCTAGTAACTGGGGCGGCGGCGGGGCGTTGGGCGGTGTATCTGAGAACACGGGCGTTGCGGCAGTGCCTGGCATTGCCAAAAATCAGCTGCTCGTCAGCTCCAACAGCGACAAACCGCCCCAAGTCGAGCAGTCCTCGGCGACTAGCGGCGCTCGTCACACCTCACTTGTGCCTCCTCCAGCTCCTATTGCGTCCTCCATAGGTACAAGCCCGTCATTGCCCGCTGGTCGAGCGTCCAATGCACCGGCGCTCAGCGAGGCGCCCCACTGCGAGCCCCTGGACCCGCTGTCGTGCAATAAGAACTTGATGGAGGCGTGCTCGTTCTCCAACGGCACCTATCGATGCGTGTGCCCTCCTAACTTTAGCCGTCTTCCCGATGGCCGGTGTTTAGGTAAGCCAAGTTGCGTGCTTCGATAGCCTTAGTTTGGTATGCCAACACGATTAGAGCACCAGCTCCACTCATGCTCTCTTTACAGTCGCCAACGAGTGCTTCGACGTTTCCTTGAACAACTGCTCAATCGATGCCATATGCACGGACCAAGCTATTGGCTATTCGTGCAAGTGCCGAGATGGATTCGTTGACACTTCACCCGACCCCGCCCATTTTCCTGGGCGGTCGTGCAAACAAAGTAAGTGCCCGCCTGTTCACCAATTTCTTCCAAGGACGTCACTTTTTTGATGCAAATCTTCCATTTTCCTTTTGAGATATTAACGAGTGCCTTCAACCTCAAATTTTCGCTGTTGATTGTGATCAAAACGCCGATTGCAAGGACACGGTAATTGCTGTTTCAGAGTTCAAAGTCGTTCACTCATCGCCAGTTCGTTGAATTTGTTTTGTTTTTAGCCCGAATTCTACACTTGCCAATGCAAATCAGGATTCGAGGATGTCTCGGAATTTTTCAACTTGCTGCCTGGTCGTCGCTGTTTGCCGAAGGGTAAGAACGAGCCGAATACGAGTAATGCCATATCGCTTGGAAAAATGTGATCTGCCTGCAGGAGAGGACCCTTGTAAGAACCCTCGCATCAACGACTGTTCGACCAACGCGACTTGCCAGAGCTCCAAAGTCGGTTACACGTGCCAGTGCAAGAATGGCTTCGTCGACGTTTCGCCCAATGTCAACACTTTGCCGGGCCGAAACTGTCGGCAAGGCACCATCGCCCCGCCCAGTGCTCGCCCAGGTGGATCGCACGGCCAACGATGCGATCCGAAGAAGGGCGGAGATCAATGTCCCAATGGCTTGGCCTGCCGCGAAGGCGATGGCGGCTCTTTCTTTTGCCAGTGCCCACCACACACCCAAGAATTGGAAGGCGGTATCTGCCTGGTGACCGATCCGTGCCGAGGAGCCAACGTGGACTGCGATACTGCCAATGGAACGTGCATTCCCACACCCAGTGGATTCACGTGCCAGTGCAAGCCAGGCTTCAAGGACTTGTCGCCCGATCGAGTGAAACCAGGACGGAAATGCGTGCAACGTAAGCTGCGCTCGATGACTTGGAGTTAGGCATGCACAGACAGCTTCTTATTTTAAGCCAATAACGAATGCGCTGATAAGACACTCAATGACTGTTCCCCCTTCGCTGACTGCTTTGATCAGGATGTGGGCTTTGAATGCCAATGCATCAAAGGATTCACTGATTTGTCTGCTCGCTCCGGTTTGCCGCAAGGACGACGATGTGTGAATGGTAAGCCAGCGAGATGCCGTTCGGAAAGAACAAATCTCTAAACCGAATCGTTTTAGTGACCAATGAGTGTTTGTCGCGTTCATCGCACGCTTGTGACGAGAATGCCAAGTGCATCGATACGGTAAGTTGACTAGCATTTGCAGTAGAGCCAATGTACTCATCTGCTGTTCTAACTGCACAGCGAACGTTTCTTCTCCTTTAGCCCGAAAGTTACACTTGTCAGTGCGAGGAAGGTTACGCTGACGTTTCTGCCACCGCTGGTCTGCCAGTGGGACGAGTTTGCACGCTGAGTAAGTAATGGGTCTGTGCGATTAGAAGGGTCGAGCCAGAAACTATGGTCACATGGCCAGTGAATCGGGATTGCTTGTCCCGCCATATAGCTATTGTATTTTCGCATGTATTGCACGGTATTCGGTCCTGCATTCACTGGCGTGGATTTCACTTGCAAACAGGGTGTCCACTGTACATATGTCCACGCATATCCACGTGGCTCCATAGACCTGGATTCGTGGGCTGACTACCTCTACCGCCACTGGGGAGCACCTGAGGACCGCATCTGACAGGAGGACCGCAAACATCTTTCAGATACTCAATGCCCGACGCAAGCCACCGACTTGATTTTCCTGATCGACGGTAGCGGCAGTATCGGCGCGGCAATTTTCAATCAAGAGGTTCTACGATTCGTTCGCGATTTCTCGAAGCTGTTCGAAATTGGTCCAGAACAAACTCGCATCGGAGTTATCCAGTTCAGTGACACAGTTCGCAAAGAGTTCGATTTGAATCAATTTCCATCCCGAGGGGCGCTGGAGAATGCCATTACCAACATCCCTTACTTGACTGGTTTGACTCGCACTGGCGAAGCTATTGCGTTCATGATGAAGAACGGGTTCACCGAAGCTTCTGGTGCCAGGCCATTGGGAAGTAAAGTAAATCGAGTGTGCGTCGTGATCACTGATGGACGATCCCAGGTAAGTGAAATTTTCAAGTTATGTACAAGGAAAACTGATTTTTCGGCTCGTAGGACAATGTCACTGGGCCATCGAGCGATGCGCGTCGTCAAGGTATTTCCATGTACGCCGTTGGTGTCACAGATCACATCCTCGAGTCAGAGTTGGAACAGATCGGAGGCGGCAAATCGAGGTACTACATCGTGGGATCGTTCCAAGACTTGGATCAGAAGCTTAGAGCCTTGATTCAAAAAGAGATCTGCCCTGAGAGTAAACGACTTACATTTCCTGTGATTTTTCTGCATTTGCAACGACATGTTTCTTAGCTGGTCCACCTCCCGGGTCTTGCAAATCGAACAATGATTGCAGTCGTGCCAGAAATGAAATCTGCATTAATGGACATTGCGAGTGTCCGAGAGGCTTCTGTCGGAATCCCAAATCGAGTCAATGCGGTAAGCCGTTTAGGGATCTTCCATCAGCAGGATACGTCACACAGTTGTGGGATGTGGTTTCAGGACCCGTCACTGTTTGCGATCCTAACGTCAACATTACATGCCCATCACCACTGGTCTGCAAGGAGACCCCGTACGGTGTGTTCCGTTGCGCGTGTCGGGAAGATTTCTCGTGCGATTTGAACTCGGGAATTTGCAGTAAGTCGTGCTTTTTTTAAAGAAATATTTGCTGTAGCTATTGACTGCCGTTCCAGCTCCTCCTCAACCACCCAAATGCGATCCGCCGCAAACTTTGAACCCGTCATTGGAGAAGCCGAAGTGCGGTAAGCTATCCTTGTACTAAGTAACTGCGCCTGAGAGTAAAGGTGTCACTCTTTTAGAAAACTGTGATCCATTCTGCGATGATCGTAAGAACGAGATGTGCATCAAAGAGGTCAGTGGAAATTTCAGATGCGTGTGCAAGCCAGATTTCGTCAGGGATCTTCAGAGCAAACTGTGCAGTGAGTCAGAAGAGTACATGATCACAGTGGGGATATGCCATCCGCTGTCACTTTGCAGTCGGGGATAAATGTCGAAATCGTCCGTGCGATCCGAACGCCAAGTGCGATAATACATTCGATGGATTCGTGTGCACATGCCCGCCAGGATTTCGTGATGAGAGCCCGATCCCGAGCCAGCCTGGCCGCGTATGCGTGAAAAGTAAGGTGTTAAACTTGTTTATGGGTCTTGCTAGAGGTCACAAAAGGCATTGTTTTCAGTTGAGGATCCGTGTGCTAAGAATAATTGCTCGAAGAATGCCAAATGCGTGCCTGGAGCGTTGGGTGGATTCTACTGCGTGTGCAATGAAGGATTCTTTGATCTGTCACCCAATGTCAATCGATTTTCGGGTATTGATTGCCAGCCGGGTAAGCCGTTGTTCTCCTGCTGTTCTTCTTTTTGTTGGGAAACGAAAGACCCTACGGCAGGCATGCTCTGTTGAGTGCGTGTCGGCAATATGTGTCTGACAAGTCTGATTTTAGTTCACTGTAGGGCGGGGAAAGGAGGTCAATACTGTATTATTTCTGCTCTTAGATATCAACGAATGCGCGTCTTCATCGACCAACAATTGTTCTCAGAATGCAGCCTGCGTTAACTTGAAGATAGGTTATACATGTTTCTGCAAGCCGGGTTTTTCGGATTTGGATATCAACGTGCCTGGACGGAAATGCGCCATTGGTAAGTAATGGAAATCGATTAGGGATAGAGGGGAAAGTAAAAATGAGAAAAGAGTAATGAGAAAATTAGAATGTTAGCTTGAAATGAGGTGTTTCTTGTCTCAGATCCGTGCCAAGATGTTAACAAGAATGACTGCTGGATGAAACGGTGCCGTGTCCTTGATATGGTCGCTGGAACGTACACGTGCGAACCATGTCCAGAAGGATACATCGACGCGTCTCCGGATAAGACGAAGCCCGGGCGATCTTGCAAAACTGGTGAGGGCAGGTTGTGTGCGTGATTTGAAGTTCAGATTTAAAACGTAGCCTATTTCAGAAGTGGATGCTTGTTCGGAGCCTGGTAAAAATGATTGTCACCCGTACGCCATTTGTATGCCGTCATCTGCGCATCCGGATGGATTCCAGTGTCACTGCCGCGATGGATATTTGGACTTGTCAAAAGACCCGAACAAAAGGGGAAGACTGTGCGAAGAGAGTAAGTTGCGATGCTTATTGTATGAAAACTTTATAAGGTCATGGGTTTTTAGTCAAAAACTTGTGTGTGGATGCCACTAAGAACGATTGTCACGTGGAGGCCACGTGTATCGATTTGAAGAACAATTCATTCACGTGTCAGTGTCGAAACGGATTCAGGGATGAGGACTTGAGCCGACCTGGACGACGGTGCAAGAAAAGTACGTCAGTGCTATGGAGTACTGATAAAAGCACACCTTGTGGCTTTTTCCAGTCGAACATTTCTGCACCAATCCACACAAGAACACGTGCAGTCGATTCGCCAGGTGTATTGAGAAAGAGGCCGAAAATACGTACACTTGCGAGTGCTTGGACGGATACGCCGATCGCAACCCGTCTGAGCCTGGACGTGAATGCATTCAAAGTAAGGCTTGCATAGTTCTTGTCTGGTTGTGGAAATCATCTTACTGATGGCCTTGACTTTAGTTGTGGACGAATGCCGCAATCCAGCATGGAACGATTGTGACCTGCGAGGAAAATGTATCGACCTGCGCGTACTGTACAATTGCTCGTGCGATAAGCCGTATGTGGACGAGTCACCAATCCCCGAAAAGCCTGGTCGCGTGTGCAGATGTAAGCCCGCAATGGGCGTAGTCTGATGGTGGTCTAACATGGATTGTGATTTAGATAATGGATGCTCCTTCCCTGAGTTCAACAAGTGCGGCCCTGACGCCGAGTGCAGGAATTTGGCCGATAGGACCCTGTGCATTTGCAAACACGGATTTAACGACTTGGACCCGGAAAACCCTGGAACAAAGTGCATCAAGGGTAAATATGGCTGAGTCAGACCAACATTAGCTGCTTCAAATCCTGTCTATTTCAGGCATTCAGTGCGGACAGAGCGTATGCAATCAGACTTTGTTCGAGGCCTGTTGCGATGGAAGTGTTTGCTGTTGTCGAGAAGGAACTGGCCGTCGAGAGCCAACACAACCATGCGTTGGTAGGCCTTCCTGTGGAAGATAAGGGAGCTAGAAGTTGATCGGAATTCTGTTACAGAAGTGGTCGTGTACGAGATGCCGTTGTGGGTGGTACGATTTAATACGATTCCCGTCAACTTCAACAACAGTTTTGCTGACTCGAATAGCGAGATATTCAAGTTATACGTAAAATTGTTCGTAGATGGAGTGAGTACAATTCAAAGAGGCTAGTGCTTGGTTGGATATGCCTTGATTTGTTTAGGTCGCCAACGCCTTCAGACATTCTGCTCTGTGGGATCAGTATATCAAATCTGAAGTGATCGGAATTCAGAATCCTAATTCGTTGAACGTGAGTTGGGAGAATGGCTTGTGGTTCGATTTCAAAGTGGCCTTCAACGCTCAAAATCCGCCACCACCCTACCAAGCGTGGAAGCAGTTGATCGCGTCCATTATCAGTAATTTCAATTACTCGGTCGGAGGGTCGCCGTTGTTTATTAACGAATTGATTCCTGATTATGCTTGCTACAAGAATAATTGCCCCAAGGATTTCATTTGCAGTTCGAAGTCAGAGAATGGGTTCACGTGTCAGCCGGGTAAGAAAAGTGGGTGGCACACACAAATACGGTCTGTTTGTGGAAGCGATGAGCTGTAGGTGTATACGGTGTGTCGTTTGGTACATAGTGGATCGTTTCAGGACCCAACTGTGGCAAAGACAACTGCGAGGAGTCATTGAACGAAGTGTGCTTGAATGGTGTGCAGTGCGTATGCGCACCTGGCACTGCTCGTCGTTTCCGTGGTGTTCCATGCGTGCCAGCGGCTGTGATCCAGTTGCCGTTCGTTGTAAGTGCTGTGGATGGGGAAGATGTGTCCTGGTCTACGGAATTCGGCCCAGGTGGGGCGAGATTCGTCAAGCTGCTGAATCTCTACTTGGAAGGGGTGAGTATTTTGTTTTGTAAACTGCCAGATCTATAAAAGAATGTTGATCTTGTTCTTAGATGTGGAAGTCAGTCAATGCGACGCCCGTGGCTAATGCAGTCCTAAATGTGTCAGCGCCCAGAATCGGCAATCCGAAGGCCGTGCAGTCGTTGTGGCCAGAGGGAATATTATACTTGACTAATTTCACTGTCCTGCCGGGTCAGACCAATCCCGCTCAACTGTGTATCGAAATCATGAAAGTGATCCGTGCCAATAAAGATCAAATTGGAACATCGGGATGCTCGATGGACAAAGACTTCGACCCGTGCGGTAAGCAAATATAGCACAGCTATTTGTCTCAAGTATGTACGAGCCACTCTTTGTAGAACCTTTCCGACCTACCACTCTCCCGACTACGCCCAGTACGACCACACCGCCACCCTGCGGAGATACTGTGTGTCGCCCAGAGTTGAACGAAGGGTGTGTGAGTGGGAAATGCGTGTGCCCACCTGGTCAAGATCGACACGACTCCGAGAAACCATGCAGTGGTAAGTTGGTGAAAGTACCAGGGCGAAGGACCTTATCAGCTGAGTGGTCTTGTAGATGTGGTCGAAATCTTGATGCCATTGTGGGTCGTGCGACACAATCTCATCCCGCTCTCCTTCAACAGCAGTTACGCCGATTCCAAGAGCGATGTGTTCCAAAGCTATGTGGACACGTTTGTCAAAGGAGTAAGCGATATTTCTCGTTGAAGAAGAATGACACTCACTGGTTTCTGTGTGTTTCAGATTCGCGTGGCATTCGACAAGGCGCCTTGCGGACCGTTCTTCACTAGTGCCAACGTACGTGAAATCAAGCAGCCGAAAGAGGTGAATGGCACGTTTGTGGAGGGCGGATTATGGACTGAGTTCGTTGCTCGATTCATCAAAGGCAATGCACCCGATCCGGCCGATTGCTGGCATCAGTTGGTGAACGTGATCATCAAACAATTCAACTATTCAGTCGGAGGCACGCCATTGTTCATCAACCCATTGTCCCCCGACATCGCCTGTTTTCAAAATGACTGTCCGAAGACCAGCTGGTGCGTGCCACAAGCTGATGGACACTACGAGTGCGCTTGTCCGACTGGGTGCAAGGACGAGGATAAGACGAGGCCAGGAAGGAAGTGCACTTGTAAGCAAGCTATACTGGCGGATTGAAGTGGGCCTTGTGTATAATGACCTCATTTTAGGCAATGCGTGTCTCAGCCCATCGACCAACAACTGCCATAAGAACGCGGATTGTAAGCCATTGGACACTGGCAAATACAACTGCTCGTGCAAACTGGGATATGTCGATAAACAACCTTTGCGGGGCGGACCCGGCCGCGAGTGCGTGCCCGATTTCTGCGCCGATTTGCCATTCTGTCCAGAAAAGAATGCCTCATGCGCCAACTATGGAGATCGAGCCGAGTGCGAATGCTTGGAAGGATACGAGAACATTCGCAAGAGTCCCAACAAGGCTCAGTTCGGATTAGGAGACGTGTTTTGTTTGAGTGAGTGCTTTATTGTTTGATGCAGTCAGTCAGTCAGTCTAGCTAGTGTTGGATGCACGGGGACTGAACCGACAGGTGTGCTTTTCAAGCTGGCGTATTTTGAGTTGGTTGATACAAGGCCACTTGAGTGAGTTGCAATAATGCGTGCTCGCAATTGCAGAACCACCGGATGTCAACGAATGTCATTTGCGTATTGACGAGTGCGTGGCGCCAGCCATATGCGTGAACCTGGCCATCGGTTACCAGTGTCAATGTCCGAATGGAAAGAACATCGCTCCGGGCATTATCTGCCCCGCAGCCACGAGCGCCTTGTGCGAGCAGTGCAGCTTCCACGGGAACTGCGTGTCGTACGACAATAAGACGACCGTGTGCGAGTAAGGCGGCATGGTGGTTTTAGATATGAGCACATTGGTAATGAGCTCTTGGCTTAGGTGCGAGACGTGGTATGTGGGTCACACGTGCGCTACGGACGTGCGAGTCATATTGGCCATCATTTTTGCCATACTCTTCTTCCTGATGTGCCTGCTATGCTGTCTGTATTACTGCCTCAGATGGTGAGAAGACAGTGTGGGATTCCTAGACGGGGCTCGTGACATCTGGTCCCTTTCAGCCGTTGTTGGCGCGAACGACGTGGTGTCGCGTCGTACAACCAAATGGGGTCTGGATCGAGTACGGAGCGCATGTCAGCGGTGGGCAAGGATTCTGATTTGTATGCTGATTTCGCCATACCACGACCCAAAGTGAAGACGAGTTCGTTGGAGAGTTCGGCAGTGACGAGGAAAGAAGAAATGGAATCTCACTGGCGTCGGGAACAACTCGAACGACAGCGTGAGGAGGAGTCTCGTCAACGGCAGCTTCAGGCCTATTTGGGCGATCAATCGATGATGCGGTCGCATGGACCGCCCAGCGTAGAGCGAGTGGGACAAGAGACGGTCATATTCTCGGACGTGCACGCAGGATTGCCAGCCGGAACATCAATCCGCACCCGAGATGATTACATGTCCGAGAGTGGGTCCGATGCCAGCGCATCGTCTGCATCCGACTGGCAGGAGGAGTATGAACGCCGAGTGACCACCGACACGAAGCGAACTGAAACTGTCAAAACGGCTGCTGTGAGCGGGGCGACGTCGGCGGAGTTCCATGTGTATCCCCCAACAGCTCGCACGCAAGATGCAATCACTGGCGCCAGCGGATCTGGGGTGAGTGCGCCTCATCGTTGGTTTTCCTACAGTAGTATGTACTCGATAGTCTGATCCTGAGTGCGCTCTTGGCGCTTGGTCAGAAGGAAAGTGAAGTCGGGGAAAGTAAGACCATGTGCACAATGCCCTCTGTCTAGGAACGTCGCTACTTGGAGAGCAGCCACCGCGTAACGGCCGATCGCAGCATTGACGAGACCATCGAGAGCGGACAGCTGCCTCGGGGTGGCTACAGGGTAAGTAACAGGCTCGTTGACCTTAGACTAATGCCTTCGATCACGATTCTCGTCTTTCAGAACAGTGAAGTGCCCAGCGAGATTTCAGAAGATGATTACAATTCGGTCATGAGCTCCGGAGATTTGGCTGGCGAGGTAAGCCGGATGATCACTGCCAGTATGAGCTTCCTGATCCATCCATGAGCTTCACTACTTCGTACACTTTGTGGCCCAGACTGACTTGTGATAGGAAAGATCCAACCCTGAGGGGGGGGGGGGTGACACAACAGAGACTATAATCACCAAGTCTACCAAAATCCTGCGTAACAAACTGTGACAGGTCGACCATGTGGTAAGCCTAGGATCACCCGTCTCCTCGTTTCAGCGCGTCTACGACAAGAAGACCTTGGTGAAGCGCACGCACAATTACGTTCCCAGTGCGAGTGGACGCGGTGGCACGCAGCATTTCGGACACGAAGTGTCGACTAAGGTGACCAAAAAGGACTCGAAGCTGCTCTAAGCTGTTGTCGTAGTAGTGCCCAGCCTGATTAGATGAAGTGAACGGGGGATTGCCTTTATTGGGCAGTGCACATTATGGTTATGTACCAATTTGTTGTCTTCTATGATGGCCGACCATGCTATCGATTACTGTTTTTCCTTTCCTAAATTGCCCTTAGGCGAAGTGTAATTAGTCAGCCATTTTCCCACTGCACTTATCGTACTTACTTCGTGCCTGTCACTGCCCGTTATAGCGCTTGAGCGGACGGTGCTATTGAGGCCTGAAGCGTAAGCCTAGGTCGTTGTTACGCTGTTGTATATTGGACTGTTTTGGGAATAAACTCGAGCGGTACAAACAAATACATACTTTACACGGTTACATGGCAGACACGCTAAATAGTTCATAAGAAATACATGTCCATCGTAATACATCGAAGCGCGAAGAATTCAAACTCTCCCCCATACGCGTTACACACGATTCCACTTTCGACATGTGTCCAAACAACATGTAGTATCAGTCCAGACTTGTTTACCTTCGTTCCGTCCATTCCTCCTCGAATATTCATGACTGCTGCTGCTTTTTCCTGCGACAGGTCTTGCGATGGACTGGCCAATGCTGCTGTTGGCACTCGACCGAGCAATAGGCCGTATTCCAACAACAATGATAAATGGCCTCAGCCTCGCATTGCCAACACTGAAATCGAGGATTAACTGATCGTGTTCAGAACAGATATCTTATTAGATACTTACCCATTGCTTCTTTTTCGTATCAGAAATAAGACGCTTGTGCTTTTCCATCTGCTTTTGAATTTCTTGCTTTAATTGTTGCGAATAACGAACATCGAGATCTTTCTTGGTCTGTTCCAGGTCTTGCTTGAACTGATTCAACATATCCGACCTAAGTTTATCTTGGTCGGCGAGGAATTCTTTGTGCAGCTGAAAGCGAGAGGATCAATCAGTAGTCCAGCAGATTGAAGAATAGAACAGCAAGTGCCAATAAAACGCTTTTGCTGGTACATACCCGTTCAGCCAATTCAGTCAAGCATTTCTCTCGTTCTTGTTTATATTCGCCGAGCCAATGCTGTTGCATATCGACCATCATCTGTCGATACTTGGCGTCACAATTGCAATTCGTGGCCACTCCGCCCGCGGCAGTAACGATTTTTGCCTGCAAGATAAGTCAGTCAATAACCTCGAACCAAATCAGCCTCGACTGCTTTCTCACCTGCTCAGTCTGAACGCTGACATTGGTATGCTTGGAAGGCGATCTGCCCGGCGTGGCGCTCGGTTCAGACGCTGGGGTCTCGCCCCCTTTCTTTCGACCACGTTTGGGCGCGACGGGCGGTTCACGATCGCTGTCTGCCACCAAATCTTGCTTACGTTTCGTCTAAACAAAGGACGTATGAACGCGGCCCATAAGCAAAAAGAACGCCTGACGAACTTACTGGTTTCCCACTTAGTTTCGAAGACAATATGTCATCTTCTTCGCCAACAGCTCCACTTTCCACGCTCTCTACCTGCAAGAAAAACCTGTTGCACTAAATCTTTGAGGAAACTCTGTGATCTTACCTCAGCGCGAATTTGCTTTAGGAGTTCGCGAGCCAGATTAGCAAGATTACTTTCTTCTGGAAAATAAAATGTTACTGACAAGTAATCAAGCCGTAACACTGCACTTACTTCCATACAAAATGGTAATATTATGAACAAGAAGCTTGAAGTCGGCGAGAAACTGGCCAGCGTTAGTGTATTCGCCTTTAGCCACCTTGCCACGCATGACTGTCAAATCAACTGGACGGGCAATCAAGAGGCGATGATGTTCGATGGCGGCCGGACTGTGCGCATTTGGGATGGCGTTAAAATTTGGACCTCCCTAGAGAACAAGGGCCTGCAACATCCGGAGCCAAGGAGAATGGGTGACTAGCTTACCCTCGTGTTAGCATAGGCCAACATCCCTTCCAGCTGTTTGGTAAGCGAGTCTCGATCCGCTGCGCTTGGCGAAAGCAAGAGCTAAAAAGGCCGTCAGAAGTTTTCACCAGCCAACCAACCAACCAGCCAAAATATTACCTTACAAGCGTTACACAAAAATGGCGACCCCTCGACAGGCTTGCAGTTCGCATGATAAACCCGAAAGCAAGAAGAGCAAGGGATCGTAGTACCAGCATCGTGGCACTCAAAACAGAAGCGATCGTGTTCTTGCTCCTAAAAACAGTGAGGGTTTTTATTGGTCCACCCAAATGCACCAATTTACTAACCAAAGCGTTTCCTTCGGGCGTGAAGTACAATTCATGATTCGTTATGTTGTCAAATCTTCGGATAAGCAATTCATAATCGGCACAATCCGCCAGCTTCATGCAGGTGTCCTCCGATTTCCAGCCGTATGTTTTTAGTGCTTTTTGACAAATGTTTGTCAGACTTGGCGTAATTTTGGCTTGCTTTAGACCATTGATAGTTGTCCATAATTGTCGGACCGTGTCGGCCGTAATGTAACGAACGCGCTGCTGCTTTAGCTCTTGAGACGTCAAAGAGGCTTGCTCAGCGACTTGTCCCGTCGATACGGAAATAGTCGACGAACTGGCATCGTGCTGTCCACCGTGATCGACTTTTCCACTCATCTCTGCAACAACGCCATTAAAATTACAGTATCTTTCCGCGAGCCTAGAACATCAGCACCGACTACGATCAACGCTACGAGCATAAACATCGTTTACAGTAGCGTCAATGATAATTCAAATACCATACATTTTTCAGAAAAAGCAAAATATTTGCTAACGGACATTATTAAAAAAACAAGGTTCTTACTGATTTCGCGATTCTGCAAAATAAATCTGTGATCTTTTTTCGTACGGTAGGATACTGTGGGATTCGATTTTTCAGATTCGATTACAGTATTTCGGCCGCGAAAACGAAAATAGTGTGCGAAGATAAGCGACACCTGAAGCGAACAGCCAAAACGGGCCGCTTCACAGGCAGCGCCAGGCAAATATGAAGTAAAAGTACCTGAACGCCGCAGGTTGCTAACTACTTACACCAAAACAGATCCGTTCTTAATTTGTAAAATTTTTTAAAATATCACCTATTTAAACTTTTTGCTAGAAATGTCTTTGAATTTGTGTGATCTGATTATGATATTTTAGCGCGAAGTACTGAACCTCGTGTTCATTTTAGGGTTATAGTCTGCGAACTTCCCGGTATTTTCTCCATAGACGCTGCCTAAACAGGGGAGATTTACGCGCAGTCTTGCGATCTACACTTGAACCAAGTTCAGTACCGAACTGTTCCGAGAAAATCACCGGAAGTAGTAACTATTATTTCCTGAATTCGATCATATAAACTAAAAATGAATATGAACGGCGCCTTGCGCAAAGTTCTTCCTCCCAGTATGTTAATTTCTTATTGTGCGAATTCGCATGTATAGGCCTATCTGACTAAAATTGTTTTCCATTTTGCAGTTGGCCGTCGATGCTATGCTTCGGCCGTAACTCATGGCCACGGACACGGTGGTAAGGACGTGCATCCACTGTTCAACGATCATCCGGTGGCGCCTGTTGCCACGTACGTAGTCTAGAATGTCCAAATACTAACCTTGGCCGAATCGAGAAATCCGTCATTTAGGCGTATTCTTTGGCTTTCTTAGTTTTAACACGGTCCAAAGGGGGTTTCATTTTCTGATCGCTTAGATTTCGGTTGTTTATTTTTACCGGCACTGGAACAAAGTCAAATTACGGTGTACCACAGGTGACAAAATCAAGATTTTTCTCAATCTTGATTTTCTTAGTTTGAAACGCACAGACTTGAAAAAATTTTTGAAACACTAAAGTTTCTAGCTTGAATTTTTTTCAAGATCAAAAAAGTGAGTTTTGAAAAATCAAGTTTTCAAAAACTTGATTTTTTTCAAGTTTTCAAGTTTCAACGGGCGAGATATACTGCTTTTGTGCCTGACCATCTGTAGGAGGTCAGAAATTTGTTGTTGTAACAACAAGCTTCCTGGTACTGTATTTCTAAGGCAGGCGGTCCCTAAAAGGACAGTTTTGTCGAGAGCGTGGCCGATTCGCGGCAGGGCAACTAGGACTACAAGGAACTACGTTCGAGTGCATCCAACACCTTCGACACTCGATGATAATTGGAATTTCTTTACCCGATAGAAACAGGAGCTTATAATTCGAGCTATCGTTACTTTGGTCCAGTAGAATCGAGCAGCAGTTGCCCGTACTTCCTGTACCAGCTGACGACACCTGTATTCCATTGGGACATGGCGGCTGCGTTATGGCCAGGGGCTACTGAGCGGGGGGTAAAGGGTGCACAACCCACCAATTATTGTTGAAGCAACAATTACCGTTCATATAGCAGCTGGCTACATAAACAGCCCTTGCGGTCAAATAGGACATTACCAAGCAGGAATTGCCTTTTCCCGTCTTCTCAGGCCGTTCCTCACAACGCAAAACGCCCGCCCAGGCAATAAAAGCAGTAAATCTCACCTGTTGAAAACTTGAAAAAATCAAGTTTTTGAAATCTTGAAAAAAAATCAAGATTTTGAGAACTTGATTTTCCAAAACTCACTTTTTTGATCTTGGAAAAAAATTAAGCTAGGAACTTTAGTGTTTCAAAAATTTTTTTAAGTCGATCTATGTGTTTCAAACTAAGAAAATCAAGATTGAGAAAAATCTTGATTTTGTCACCTGTGGTACACCGTACAAATATCTGCACCTGATATTTACATGGTCTTCCTTTACAGGTACGATCATTGGCCGGTGCCCGTTCTGCCGTACAAGGAGGGATATGAAAAACCTCAAAAGGTCTTTAACACGTTCTTGGCGGTTAGTGTGGCTGCGTTTGTGGCCACTTCATTCTACGTACGTTTTTTCCCTCATCACTTTCTACATATTTATACATTAGCTGTGACATTTTTCAGATGTGGAAGGAAGACGTTTTGAGTTTGCGTTTGGTATCCGCTCCAAAATGGTACACTCATCGCAAAATCGGAAAAGGTTTGGGCGAAGGTATCGATTAAAATAACTCTGCGAGGCTTTCTTTCGATGCGAGTGCACTTTATGGTTAGTCTAGTTATTGGGGGTATCGGCCTCACGTTGACGACAGTTCATTAATCGTAGAATAACACATGCGTCCTTCCTTTGGGAGCGTTGGTCATGTAGCTTAAAGATATGGGTCAGTGCCCCAACGACGTAATCAAAAGTAATGTGTATCTACCCAAATAAAATCGGTTTCTTTGTACATTTTATTTTCCCCACCTTTAAATTGTCTACAAAGTTCCCTCAAAGTATCAAAAATTTAGATGCCAAACAATAAATTTTCCATAAATTTTCACATGCCAGAGAACCAAAGTGTAAACTCGTTCGCTTTAAGGCAATGGAAACATAGTAAGGCACACGAGCGAAGCACGAGGCAACGTCCCTAGACATCTGCGTAGGAAGCGGACACCTCAAGTGCATAGTCCCAGCACCAGGCATGCTGTACACAATAGCCACCTTAATACCTGATGCAAGCAGACCAACAAACTCGAACTATAGTGCACGGTGAAAAGAAAACTAATAACAATTCTCCACCAGTCCATCAGGACACGGACGATATTTTGTTGACGGGGCCTTCCATTTTCTGTAATACTTGGTCCACCCACTAAAATATGGACAAGTCAGCATGGCAAACCGTGTCAGGTGACCTTAGTCCTTCCTAGATTAACTTACCAGTAGCGGACTGTGCAACTGAATCTCGAACCAGCACGGCGTACTTGTCACGTCCTGTCGATGATATTCGGCGCCCCAGCCCTTGACAAATGAAATACGAATAGTACACATTTTGGTCATGTCGAACACGGCCTCGTATCCTCGCGAAACCGCATCGTTGAGAAGCTACAACACACAACTACAACTGCGCAACCTCGGAGATAGGTCCTGTCTTCAACACTTACCTTGGCGAAAGTAAAATAATCAAAGATCTTTAGCGAGAAGCCCGTGGGAATTTTGCACACAGTCGTTGGATGAAAGCCATGAATGTAGTTGCAGTTTCGGGACTGAACGAACACGGCGTAGTTGCTCAGACAGGTCGCATACACTTGGCTGCCTCGTTTCGAGATACTAACGCCTAGATAAGAAAAATCTATTCTATTCCAGTTTCGAGTGCTTGTACAATTTTAGTCAGCTAGGCCACAGGACTGTGATTCAGGAAGTCCCAAGACCCAAAGTGCACCTTCGCTGACTGCGACAGGGATCCTGGTTTTGAGATGACAGCATTTATGTAGACACGAGACCCTCATGCAGAGCACCAAATAAGGATTCCAAGACAAGCATTTTGAATAGCCACCTCCCTACAATGAGCCCCTCCAAACCTTTTCCAATATGCTGACGTGTGCTTTCGATGGTTGTATTGCGATTGACATTCGACAAGAGACCCAAGCAAATACGATCCTCTCGTTTCGACGGATCAGTAAATCCATCTACAACGACATTGTGCGAAGAAACCCGAAACTCTTCACCGACGCGACTGTTCAATTCGTAATACACGATAGAACACCAATCGGACAGCTCTGGAAAATGAACTGGATCCATATCTGAAAAGTATTCCATACAAATCCCACTGACCACGTGGACCCAATCGAACAAACACATACTCGGTGGCACATGCTCCGGGTCCATTTCCATTGCACTGTCCTGCCCACTCTCCGAAACAAAACCAGAATACGGACGCGGGCTGCCGTCTGAAAAGATATTTCCTACTCTTTTTATGCGCATAAAACAGCCTAACAAAAGCGAAAAGAAATGTGCAAAACGCTCACCAGTAATATCGCTCAGCTGGCTACCAGGCGACATGGCGGCCATCTGCGGACTTCCGAAACTAACATTATGCGGCAAGTATGGTTCAGGGATTGGTTGATAGGGTGATACGCCTTCTCCACATTCTGATTTTGGCAACGGAAAGTCGCTGTATCTCGGCACCAAAACAGGCGGCAAAACTAAAAACCCAACACACATATAAGTCTTGTTTAAAATTGGAATCATACACATTTTACCTGCGCTCTCAACCCGCCTGTAATGATAAGGATTAATGCAGATTTCTTTCTGCTTGGCAGAGAAAGGATACTGACAACATTCCAACGGTTTCAACTCGTGATGCGTTTGCAAATCGGGCCAACGAAAAACGCGGCAATATATCACATGCGGTAGGCCTTTTCGGTGCGATATCTATAAATCAGAAAAACATCCAAATCAAACTGCCTCCAATTATGATAGATCCCAGACAGACTGAAATCCTAACCTACTACTCCTACCCAGCTTGACTAAATAGCCTGCCCTGCTCATTGTAACTCTCGACCGAGCCCGTATTATTGCAGAGTGACTGATGCAGTTTTGGCAACACGCCTAAAACCCAGAGAAGCAAGCTAACCTGGTCAGCGTGCGGATGAAACATCCCTTCGATAAAGTCCCACCACGGGTAGTTCTCTCGCTGGGCGAGTCTCAACATAGCTCTCCCAAGACCCAACACACGACGAAGATACCTGCAAGCGCCCGTCCAATGACCGTGTAATCGTAACGCATTTAGAAGGCTGATTCGGATTAGCCAAAGCATTTTGCAAATTAGTAAAAGCTTCTTTATTCTTTTTCAATTTCTTGGCTAAGCTTTCCAATGCTTTTTCCGCCCACTTTTCGTCTTCGTCACCTATAAGTCAAATATGTTGAAGACACGATGGCGCAGGAGTAAATAGCGCACTTCAAAATAAGTTACCTTGTTTCCAAGCTAAGAAATTTTTAATCGCAGCAAAACTAAAAAAACTGCTCATTTTTCGTGTTTCAATCGCGAAAAATGTTCGAAGTCGAAAAACCTGAAAAATATCTCATTTGCCTTGCGATTTATAAAAAGCGAAAAGGGCGTATATATTTCCGCGCAAAGGAGGAAATTACGCAAAATTACCGACTAACCAACCATGTTTCATACAAAAGCCTTTTCGCAAGTTCCACAGCAGCTACGCGAAAAACTAGTCCCCACTCAAATATTGAACGCGGGCGGTTAACACAGAGAGCAAAGCTTGAGGTGCGGCCGTTCGTCCGTTTTTCAATCAAACGTCAAAGAGCATGGTATGCAAGATTTCATCTGTCAACAAATTTCTTCATACAACGATGGCGTTAGACTGAGCCAAACGGACGAAGGCGGCGCATAAAGCTAAAGCCAACGAAAACCAATAACCTCCTCTCCCACTATCAAAAACAAACCAAGCCTCCCCCCCCCCCCCCAATACAAGCATAAAACTATTGTAGGGTAGAGCATGGAAAAAACTAAAACACGAAAAGCGCAAAGACCAACATCGAAATGGTGCCGAGGCGGATAGAAAGCTAAAAGTTAAAATACAGTACAGTATCAACGTAAAAAGGAAAAGTCAAATTGCGATTTTCGAAAGCTTTTTCATGCGCGTTCGGGCCAGACGCCAAAACTTTCACTCGATGAAAGCTACGCACTCAACAAACAAATGCTCCTCAGAAAACGAAAAAACCAAACGCCAGCTCGCGCAGCGCTAGCCCAGCCGCAGTTGATCCTAAGCCCACAAAAGTAAGCACAAAACTTGTTTTCTGCGCGTGAATAAAAATGGGCTAAACGCCAGCGTCTTCCAAAGACAATAAAACTTCGACCATATCTTGCGCAATTAATCCTGCAAAACAGGTCGGGCTAAAAAAAGTGATCGTGCATCGCTGCAAGCACCACATCAGGATCTGCCTCCAAATAGGGTACCAAATGCTCTTATCCACTTCTGTCCATCCACCACAACCAGCCAACTTCCGACATCAAGGCACCTGTCCGCAGACAACCTGGCGCCAGCTTCCGGACTGCTTATGACAAATTAATACGAGCGCACCTGAGCATCCAAAACTTGAAAAATTTGCGGGAACAGGCATGACATTAAGAGAAAAAAGCAAGCAATCTTTTTACTTTTTTCCAAAATGCATAAGCAAAATCAAACGAAAACTCATTCAAAAATTCCTAGTCGAATACGAGCATATAGTTATCAATAATTGGAAGCCTATGAGTCAGATTCGCCAGACTCCAAATCGTGAATATTGAATAACTTGGCTACTTCGTTCATATCTTCGTACTCCTTGCCCTCTTTTAGAATCTAAAATGCAAGCGTCCTGCATCTATGTCATCCAAAGAGGATATGTGAGTAGACTGGGCACAGGTGGGAGTGCGCCATTACAGACCAGAGACCAGGGATAGTGGGCAGCAATCGTGCTCTCGATCATCACACTTCCTCACCTTTCTGGCAACCGGCATACGATTGAACACGTTCCACATGACGATGCCAACAATCTGCTTACCACGCAGATAGAACACGACTCCCTTATCATATTCGTCACCGCTTCCCGGAGGGCGTGGCACAATTTCGTTTGTCTTCTTTATCGATGCAGCCTAAAAGCACCTATCTCACCATCAGCTGCAACTATCATTCTACAACGACTCCATACACCCACTTACCGCCTCACTTCCGGTCGCTGCTGGGGCACTGACAACCGCTTTGGACTTGTCTTCCTTAGCCCTCCTGGCAAACACACCAACTGTTGGCAATGACGAGTCGATAATTCCGATTGCTTCGTAACCAACATCCGGGCCCAAATCAGACCTAAACCAGGGAGGTAAATCACCATGAGCCACCCGTCAATGACTGACGCATACCAAAACATGGATTGATGCCAGTACGGCTTTCCAGCACCGGTCATATTCTCACCAGCCAAACGACCGCTGACAACCGCGTGATCATGGTGCTCGACTCGCCGCCGTCCTAGTTTCACATCGTAGAAACTGCAGCAATCGCCCGCCTGTACAACAGAACAGATTCAAACTGGCCAACATAAGCCCTGTATTGTATAGATTACTCACCGCCCAAATATCGGTCCTAGCTCTCAACTCGGCATCGCAACGAAACCCGCCCAATTCAAGATCCACTTCCAAACCAGACGTACTCGCCAAGTCGACGTTCGGCTCCAAACCAGCGCACACCACCACGTGGTCAGCTTTGATCTAAACAGACTATTGCGGAGACAATCATGGAACGACAACGCCAACATACCTGATCCCCGTTGTCCAATTGCAATGAGACCTGATTGCCGTCCAAATATGCACTCTTGACCAAAGCTCTCGGGATGACTTGAACACCCTCTGAAAGACGACGAATAGAGACCACTCAAGAAACCTACCAAAAACAAAACTGTACCTTTTCGCACTTTCTTCGTCGTCCATAATGACAAATACTCGGGTAAAACACGAGCCATATTACCTGAAATGCCAATGCACTAATTACATACCCTTTATAACGTGAAAGGCACTCCCTCACCAACTTCTGGAAACACTTGCACCACCTTCATCTTTCGATCTCGACCTCGCCTTCCCAAGGCGCAAGCCAATTCCGAACCCAAGAAACCACCGCCGATAATAGCCACCGTCTTCACATTAGAGCTTCTCGTCACTTCGTCCAAACGTTGGAAATCACGAATCGTTCGAAATAAAGTGACTTTCTTCAACACTTCGGGGCCAGCTGCTTCGATTTCTTTCAGGTTGCGCGGTGAGCCTCCTAAAATAAGAGCAAAGATTAAATTACGGTGTAGAAAAGTCAAAATCACATGATTGGTCCTACAGCAAAACTCTAATTCAACCCACCAGTTGCGATGAGACATTTTTCGAATTTAATCTTCGTTCCGTCGGATAAATACGCTTCGTGAGCAATCGGATCAACACGAACCACTTTGCGATTTCGAGCAACAGCAACGCCACCGTGTTCTGATTCGTTTAATTTGGCTGGCGAACAGTAGAATTCGTCCACTTCGAAGAATGCGCTAAAGGAATACGAAGCTGCAAGCATGAGCACATGACGCAAGAGTGACGGTCATACCTTCTTTCTTTTCCATTCCATTGCTTGAACCGAAGCGTCTTGGCCACGTTTTTATCGTCGGAGAACCACAGTTCTTTAGAGAGGGGTGGGCGCATATAGGGATAATGTTCCTCTGCACCGACTACGAGCACCTAGAATGAAAGATGCAAACACGTTGCTGGCCTATTCATCATTGCTTAGCAGCAACTAGTAGTGAAGTACTTTGCTTTCACTGTCCGGTACTAACTTATTCTTAAAAACCCTACCTACCAAATGCATTCAAAGGTTTCTACATAAGAAACAGCAATAATGCGCAAGTCTCTGCACCGCATCTCGGAAGATAGTATACATGGCCCCAGATGACTTGGGCCATCTAGGGTACATCGCCTAGTGTAGGCTACTCGGTAGGAAGTTGTGACGGGAAATTTCTCACGATCAGCGCATCAGACTTACTTTTGCGTTTGCATCGCGGCCTCGGATAGCTCGAAAAGCAGAAAAGCTTGCAGTCCCAGCTCCAATTAGTAAATACGGGACGCTTTCTGGCAACGAATCGGGTGCTGATGCCGCATGGACGACTTTCGTCGATACGACCGTGCCGACCAGCGCCGCCGCCGGGGCAGCAATAGTGTACCATTTTCGAAATAGCATTTGAGCCATCCAAAGCTTTTCTGCGCTTTCCGTGAGTTCGATGAACAGAAAAAATATAAAAGACAGTTAAAGCAGAGTCGAAACTGGACTTTGCACGGCTAATAGAATACAGGCCGCACACGGTTACTGCGATCCTTTAACTCAATTTTACCAAAGCAGTGCGCGTCTCCGCTTTTTTTTATTAGCCGTGCAAATCGATTGAATCACCAAAGAATAAAGGGCGATTCTTCGATTTTTCAAAATACACTGTAATATACCCGGTTTTTCTGTTTTCTGAAAAGCAGTGCTCTAAACAAAAATGGAACAGAATAAATTGGTGGTTCAAATATCCGAGAAAGACTTGCTCTGTGTAAATGGTTGTGGATTTTATGGGAATCCCCAATGGCAAGGTTTCTGTTCGATTTGTTGGAGGAATTATCAGAAACAAGTACATTCTCAAGCCCGAGCTGCCGGTTTTTTCGACTCGTCACCAACAGCTCATCAGGCGGCGTCGCCAACATCCGCGGCATCTCCCGCCGGGAGCAAGACATGGAGCAGCGGGTTGGGATTCGATAAGTTTCTGGAGAAGAAAAGTCACCAGAGTAATAAAAGGACAACAACATTGCGATCGTTCTTGATGAAGAGCCCGTCGACGGGTAAGTTCGATTTTAAACGTAAGGTACTCAGAACGAGCAAACGTGTAAGGAAATGCAGCGAAGCACATTCCTTTCATGGAAAAACCAGCAAAGCAATGAATGCCTGATAACGCAATGATGAATGATTGAATAAATGCCCTCTCTTGCTCTAGATAATGCGATATCAGCAGTTAGTTCCTATCTACCATTCTCCGATTCTGCTTCGGCGTCGTCTGGCACCCTCGGACGAAACGCTTCGTCAAAGCATCCTCCTCGACCGACGTTGAAACGTCAGCTGAGCAACGAAAGTCAGACGGCCAAAGCCAACTTCCTTTCATTCCTGCACAAGCTGCCAAAACCTGTTGCTCACGATGTCAGCAAGCAAACATCGATTGTGGTCGAGAAGATAATGCAACAACGAGAACGCGATCACGTTCCCATCGATGAGCTGGCCGACCTTGTCCAGGATACGTACCATACTATTGCTGATCGTCTGCGGAGGAGTCCAGCCATGAAAGGTAAGAAAATGATTACCCCAGAAAACTTGGGCGCATGCCTTGTTCCTTTCAGACTCGGATACCAGTTACTCTGAAATATTGGAAGAAGTGGAGACGTATATTTGCTCGCGATGCTACAACGTGTTGTTCTGCCCGATCACGGACGAGGAAGTGGAAGACTTGTCTTTACAAGATCGAATTCGATCATTGCATTGGGTCACTTACGGATTTTTGCAAACTACCTTGGATTTCTCCAATTCAATTGTCAAAGATCGAATCGATGCAGCTGTGACAGGTAGGACAGGTTGACAAGGGACTGGCGATGAGTAGGGGCGGCACGTTCGCATTTAGACTGCATCCCGTGTTGCAGAAATCAACGATATCAATTCGTCGGAGACTACGTGCAACAGTCCAAGTCGTCGGCATCCTCAACGTAAGCTCGAGTCAATTTTGCAATGCAGCAAGTTGATATTCGAAGCTTTGAAAGAATCTCGAGGAGCACCGGCCAGTGCGGATGAATTTCTACCAGCTTTAATTTACGTTATACTTCGATCTAATCCGCCACAATTGAAATCGAATACGACTTTTATTCGCCGATTTGCGCAGGAACAGAAACTGATTTCGGGCGAAGCTGGTTATTATTTTACGAATTTGGTAAGTTTAGGATGTACTGTACATACAAGAATCTGATTGGTGCGGTCGGAGGATCTCGTGAAAACGAGGGAATGACGGGTAGAGCGCTGCGAGTCTGGCTGGGATGCTCAGAATATGAGGCCCTTTGGTCTTACTGTTCCCTTATGTTTCAGTGCTGTGCACTCCAGTTCGTCCAAAATCTGAACGCTGATTCGTTGACGATGCCGAGAGAAGAATTCGAGGCGTACACGTCGGGCCAGCTGATGCCTCCGTTGCAGTTGGATTCCACGAATCGATGCAAACAGGCTGTCAAGAGTCTCGAGCAGTCTCTGGACCAGTTACGGCAGCTGACCGTTCGGAAGGATCGACTGATACAAAGGATCGATGATTTCGAACGCGAAGAGACTGAAGGCTGGGACAGGATCTTCGACAAGGTGCGAGTATTCCGAGAAGAGCATCCTCCCGGAAAGACGTTGGATGTGGCTTGGTTGGAGTCGAGCCCGGATAAGGAAGAGCTTTTACCGCCGCCATTGCAGCCAACGCCGGCAGCTGCCATCAGTGGGAATGGTGAGCCAGTTTCGGTGACTGAAGGGGAGGGAGAAGAGTAAAGTACAGTACCTATGCTCAGAAGTTTGTCGATCCTTTACTGTGTTATATATAGTAGCTTTAAGGAGCAGTTGATACGCTGGGCATTTTGTGATTTGCATTTGTGCTTACCGTGAATTAGTGCTTTTGATTTATCGGAGCTGGTAGGTTTGTATTTTAGTGTCAATGGGATGTACGGTGTGGGTCATGTGATTCGTAGGGGGCAGGAGAGTAGTTGCTTGGAGTTGCAGTGAAAGGCCTGTAGTAAATTGGAGATGGAAAGTGTCAAGTGAAGCTGGCAACTTTGCGTGACTAGCGGGGCCTCGCGATATTCTTATCAGCAAGCGGCCGAGCGGGTGATTATTTGATTGACGTCATGATGACGCGAGGGAAAATAAGTGTAATGCTGCTTGAGTGTAAAGTGGTTTCGATGAGGGCTGGGCTGCACTTGAGTGGTTGGTCATTCGTGCCGGGTGTGGAGGCGGCGATGGCGCAGGTTGGACGCAGCGGGTACACGAATGGGCGCAGGGAAGATTCGTCGAGCAATAAACGTTTGGGCATTTCGCAATCGATGGCTGAATTGGTGAAGGCTCAAGCCGACTCGACGCCCGTTGATCCCGAAGTGGGAATCGAAGGCTTCGAGACGCCTTTTCTGATCGGATCATCGCTCGATGATTTCAAGATGGAAGTACCCGAACCATCGGAGAGACACTGGGTTTCTTTCGACGATGAAGAAGCCGTATCGAATTCGGAGCCAGCGGGAGCGGTGAGTGAGGTGCACGATGGCTACACGGACCCACGTCGAGTGACCAAGAAGAAAAGGAAAGAACGTAAGCGAGCGTCGTCACGTCGATATCAGTCTACGCTGCAACGAGTACCCTGGACAAGGACGATGAAACGGATTTCGCAAGCCTCGCTCAAGCGTCGTGGCCGACAAGCGGAAGGTCTCGAGTTCGCAGCCAGAATGTTCATCAAAGGCTTCAAATCGATTTCGGATCGAGAATCGAAGCAAGCGCGGCAGTGATCATGTGTTCCTCTAAGTGATTGGCTCGTCAGGTCTTGATGTGCACCCGCTGCGTCTTGTCTATTGGCCTTCCAAGAGTGCTTGTGGTTTGGTCCGAGGCGTGTGCGCTTTGTGGGCTGCTGCAGTGCTGACACGAAGGAGTGGGGACAGTGATGGCATTCATGGCTTGGGGAGCCGAGGGGGCTTGGTGACCCTGGGTAGAGACACTGATCGAATTGGTTTCTCTTTACGCTAACGTACAAGCCTATGCAGTGCTGGCAGGCCAATATGAGAAGGTACAAGATCACAGTCTGGTGCTGTAGCACTCTTCGCCGTCCTCTTCTTGCTGGTGCCGAGTGGCGACTGGTTTCCTGGCCAGGGCGGGCGAGGCGTCGTAGTCGTCCAAGAAATCGAACAGCTTCTCGGCTTCCTTTATGTCGTCCGTGATGACTGGATGTCGAGGGGAGTTATTGGACATGGCTCGGGTGGCCACAGTGTCGCATCGTTGATGCCACGGTTCGGACACTTGTCGATGGCCGTCATTGGGCAGGTAGATTTGGTGGGATCGGTGCTGCTGGATGGGAGACTGGTGGTGGGATGGCCCAGTCGGCTTGGAAAAGGCGGTGTTGACTGGTGGCTGATAGTGGGCAAAAGTGGGGGGCAGTCTGGATGGTTGAACCGAGTGGTTGGGCGCAGAATAGACTGTGTGGTAGAACTGGTGGAATGGGTCCGGATGAGTGGGGGCGGGGTTGGAGTAGACACCTCCAGTGGCGCTATCCATGCACCAGTTTCTGATAATGGTTCCTCGACGTCCTTTCTGAGTCTTCCAGCGGCCCGACTTACTCTTGCGAACTGTTTGGTTGTTCGAGTCTCGTTCCAGCTGCTCGAGACGGGCGGCCACGAATGACTGTTGGTTGAAGGTGGACATGACGACGGAGTGGTCGGCCTGCAATAAGGTCGTCAAAGGACAGGATAGCCTGCTGGAAGACGTACAGTAGCTGGGAATGGCCGGATGGGCTTTTGTTCGGTCAAAGCAATCAGGAACCCCGAAGCCTTGACCGCTGGACGAGCATAAGATGGAACACAAGCGACTGACTAGCTAGCTAAGACTCGGGTTACTATTTGCCGCGAGCCGTTTAAAAATGCACATAATATCCTCTTCCGCAAACGGACCATTTTTGGTACTGGCTCCACGTCACATGCTCGAGACACCGAGTAAGCTGACGAGCCGTACAAGTCGTCAAGCAGCCAACTGGGCTTGCAGAAGTGAGACGAGAGGACGAGGTGCAGTTTTGCTTTGTGTACTTTTGACGTCGTACCCAGGCTAATTCAAACACTGGCTTGGCTGGCTGATAGGGTGGGTAGGGAAAGTGTGTGACTGGGCTGGAAGGGACAGTGGCTATGTTAGGTGACGGATTACAGTAGTGTCGCCTTCAAAAATGTCTGTGTCTGTGCCTTTGTTCTTCGTATTGATTTACGATAAGGAGTTGAGGTTGAAAGATAGACTCAGGTTCCGCGGGGTGCAGCCAAAATCTTAAAACATCTGTGATAACGTGTAGGGTCATGAGCCCCGCCAGCTGCATGTGCCCCACCCTTCCGTAATCGATATGTCCCAAACAGAGTGCACGTGTTGCAGGGCATGTGACAGTCTCGATCAGCACAGCTGGTCAGCCGTCCTCCATACATCAATAAGAGTGACACGTGCTATAGGTTAATCTTGTTGCTAAGCACCCGCTGCCCGATCGATATAAGCCCTATTCGGACCAGATGATATTCAGTCGTTGCCTCTATCTCGTGCACGGTCACAGGGCGAGAGTGCATTCATAAGAAGAGTCGGGCTTGGATTTTGGACTGACGAGTGAGAAATCTGTGGATTCTTGTCTAGCGAGGATGTCCGCTGGCGATGGCAACGACCTGGTGGCCGTGTGGGACGTGCCCTTGCACGATCGGGTGCATAGGATCGAATTCGAGCACGGAACAACCACTGGAAAGAGAGTAATTAGGGTGGACGGAAAGGTAAGCTTATGACAGATCCGAGAGGACTTGCTGCCGCCGCATCAGGAGTCCTGAATTCTGAAACTTGGAGGGTGCAAAGAACTGTTGGGCTCATCTCAAACCACTTCGGTCAATGGTTGCTGATCATTTATTAAACGAAGTCATTGAGGGCCCTTTTACATTGCCTACGCATCGAGAGGCAGCAGGTACTCACGCAATGGCGTCACAGAGTCTTGCCCTACGTCAGCTCACAATCAGAACGGATGTGGCTGTGTCCTCGTCCACAAGTTGTACGCAGGTGTGTCAATTTCCAGCAGTCATATACGTATGTGCAGTGATTTACCATTATTATTAGAGGACTGTAGTATCTGATGAGATTTTCTAAGAGCAGCGTGAACCTGGGCGAGGCGAGAGGGCGGAGTGCACGTGATAACAAGCAGATGCTTTCCCTCAGCCGATTTCTAAGGATAAGTGAAAGAGGCAGTGGGCAGGGGCGAGGGAGATGATTAAAAAATATGGCGGAGGCGGGCTCAGTGATAGATGCTGTCATGGCAAAGTAGGCTGGCATAAAATACTGATCTGCAACTGGCCAACAGATAGCCGTCTGGGTGGTGTAGCGGTGAAAGTCGTGTGTCACAGTTTGCTCGGCACAGCTGGAAAGCAGTTGGCCCTGACTTCAACTCTGGCCGCCTGAGAGCTTGGTGAAGTTCTCTCTGTGGCTCACCTGGCCATGGGAGACTCACCCTTCATCCCTCCAGGGTCAATAAACGAGGAGATGCTTACGGGACGGGAGGCTCTCGAATCCGGGCTTCCTCACGGAGCACGGGCTGGGTATGGTTGCCCCATGGGGTAACCACCGACATCGCGGGGTAGCGACTAACACGCACCCTTGCCCGGCATGCATCCCGGATTGACCCTAGCCGATGGCAAGATAGGGTCAGCTAACAAGTTCCTAGCCCGCGGGTAAAGGGCCAAAAATCGACCCTCCCCGGGACCGACAAGGATGGGTAAAAAAGGAAAACTGGCCCAGAGATCGCAACATGAATGTCGGACCCCGCGATGGTGTCCCCCTGAGACAGTCGGTTGGCAAGACAGCGAGGGGATCCGCACTGCACATAAACCTCAGAGTAGCGACCTTGGACCCTAGCAGTCAAGGATCAGTGAAGCATCAGTCTGACTGGCTGACGTGCCCCCGTTCTCTACGGCCGTCCTTCAGAGACCCAACCACCGAGACCGTGCCGGCTGTCGTCAGTAGTCTATGTACCGTATTGGGATCACGGTAAGCTATGCCATGCCCGTCGTTCCAGGAAATAGTACGGCGGGAATGGATGTTCAAGTTGGTCGGGCGAGAGACGTTCGAGGTGGGCAAGGCCAAGTGTGCAGTCAATATCGATGCCTTGGGCACCTTCGCTTACGAGTACACGCTGGAAGTGGGTGGCAAACCGTTCAAAAAATTTACTGAACATCAGTCGAAAATATTGCAAACTTGGACCCTGCACATGGGCGGAGTGCCGACTAGGATTTGTCTAGGTACAGTATGGTTCAGGCCTATGGTCAGCATGTGGGGGCTGGGGTATCAGACGAGGCGCGGCAGACTCTTCACTGGCGCGCTAACTCTCACCCCTTTTTAGAGAAAGATTCGCTAGACATCTGGGTGAATGGCCGAAAGGTGGACACTGCGGTAATGCTATGCCATCCCCCCCTCGCAGTTTCAGTAAACTTCCTTCCTTCATGACTTTCAGGGCGAGTTCGTTGAAGATGGCACAGAAACACATTTCGAAGTTGGCGAACACGTGTGCTATATCAAAGCACAGAGCAGTGGCAAAAGAAAAACTGGTATGGTACATTACTTGTACGTCGATGGTGTCGAGATAGCACCGACCGATCCGATGACGGCTTGAAACAATGACTGCACGTGACGACTTTGACTGCCTAGAATTGCTTGATATTGCACTAGAAAACTCCATTGTAAGCGTGACTGCATAGCATTACGCGTGATGATTTTTCCAATTAAACCCTGCTTAATTCATGGCTACATAAAGCATCCTACTTGGCTAATTCAAATTTCGCGCTTATCCATGATACTCAGGTAAGACGCGAAAGTGCGGGTTACTGTAACCGCTCATTCCACCAGCAGTTGACAGAAAATTTTGGATTTTCTGAATCATCAAATTTCCAAGAAAATGAAGCATCCTGAAGGCGTGCTCCCCATATTATTGACTGCACCTGGAGGAATTTCAATTCTGATTAAGCATTTGTTTCCGTCGTTTTCATCGGAAAAGTTCTTCGAAGCTTATCGCGACGGCAAACCCGTCGCGTTCACCGAAAATTTGGAAGAACTGATTCTGGACGTAAGTGACGCTAGTTTGGAAAAAGCGTTTTAGTCTTAGCTTTCTTGAGGTTCCGTTTGAATTGTCAGAAATGAGAATGTGGACGCTGCGAGTGCTTCCGATTTGGTAGTGCGGCTACTGCAGACCTAGGCTACATAGCTAGGTACTGACAATGCATTCCTCTAATTTCACTGTCTGGGTGGTCGAAAAGGCTCATGTAAAATTTTGTTTAACAGTTTTCCAGGAAAAAACCTGTTTGGGATTTTTCAGGAATTGGCTACATTTGATGATTGCCCGGGAAAAGACGTAGTCTCTGAAAAATTCTCGATCATGAAAACCGCCTTGAGTACCAAATATCGCCTTTTTGTATCGGACAGTCTATTCAGCGTTGTTCTGAGTACCCCTCGATTCTTGCTATCGGATGCGTGCTACGTGGGCATCCCCTACAACGCGCTTTACCAGACTGTGGACGACGTGGCTAAGGATTGCCATCGTTTGAAATTTGCGTCCCCCGATCCGCTATGGCGACGATTATGGTCGAGACTATGGGGCGAACTAAATGCAACTCAAGCATCCAAGATCGAATGGGGGAGCGAGCTAGGGGTGAAACTGATGGAGTCGCTGGTCTTGTCGAAGGAGGAGAAGCGATTTCTTGTTCAACGTGCTATTCAAGAAGCCGATGCCTCAAATTTATTGCTCTACGAAGCGATCAGCGTCGTACTGCCTTTGAGTATAGCTGGTGCTGTCAATTACGGAATAGGGAAATTTAGTGAAATTAAATATCGATTCTACGCCAGGAAACCTGTCTTGTGGCCCATCTACGTATCCACTGTCATCTTGGGATTGTACGCGACTGACTTTACCAGGCGATTCGCCAGATTTTATATCGATACCGCGTCTGACAAGTTAACAGCTCAGATCGGAGCGAAGTACTCGAAAGCGGGTATCGACTTTTATACAAAATCCATGGAAAGAAATCGATATATTAACGGATTATTGAAGAAGGCAAATTTGGCGAGAATGTACGACGAGGACGGCGATTTTTTACCTCATCGATTTTTAAATAAACCTAACACCAGCCTAAAGCATCGATTGAAGGTCGTTGAAGCAATTGCGGAAGGACAAGAAGAAGCGAACAAGCTTTGATTTTCATGGGCAACGAATAGAATCTATTGATTGGCGTGTTGTTTCTAGTTGATGCCGTGCTTGTTGATTTGTCCCGACCAGATATGGTCAAGGATTAGTAATAGAACTTTGGAAAGCCTTGTGCGTGTTTTAAATGGAGAGGATTCTCTGACATACTGTCTTCTACCACGGCCAGCTGATGACCATAAGGATGGTGATTGTAGGAGCGAGCGATGGCGGGCACGGCGGCTGGCTTTATCGCCTGTGCAGTTGCGAGTGTCTTTTTCGGATGTATGTGGGTTCCGGTGAAGAGGTTCGATTGCGGTGATGGTAAGATCAAAGACCTGGAAGAGCCTTGTTTCTGGTTTGGTAGCCGACTAATTCTCGTCTTTTAGGCTTTTACGTGCAGTGGGTCATGTGCGTGGCGATATTCCTCGTTGGTGTTTGTGTCAATGCTGTGCAAAACTTTCCAAAGTTTTACCCCCTGGCTATGTTGGGCGGTGTGCTGTGGGCGACAGGTAAGGATGGGGTGGGGGTGTACCTTATTTCTGATTGTTATCCCGGGGATATTGAGGCGGATTTATAGGATTTCTACCATGCCCTGCGCAGCGTGTATGTATGCTGTACTAGTACGCAGGCCCTGCTCTGCTGAGAGCTTCACCCGACAGCCTGATGTTTCAGCCATGGACTAGGCTAGAAGACTTGGCTTCCCAGGGTGCAAAATCTCCACCGGTTACTCCCTCCTCTCCGGGACCCAGTCGTAGTACAGCCCTTGGCAGGGACTTTTGTTGGTAAAGCGATAAACCCCCTTCCCCCGATATACAGTAAGGTTTCAGAGAGGTCTGATCTGGGGATACAAGCGAGGCTTTGTGGCCGAGGATGTGTGTTGGGATCTGATTTGGTGATGAGCGAGGAGAGCGCTGGAGTTGTGGGGATTTTCTATTCATTGTTGTGGTCCTCCTTGTGGATGCAACCAGAATGTAAATGTTGCATGCTGTGTGCTATGCCCATGTAGCGTGGCGGGCCGACTTGACCTGTGGCCGACTTGCATGTAGTGGGGTAAGCTGACTTGACTTGCAGGCAACGTGACGGCGATACCAATTCTGAATGCCATCGGGATGGGACTGGGCGTACTTCTGTGGAGCTCGTCCAATTTGTTGTCCGGGTGGGCTAGTGGCAGGTATGTGTTACTGCTCGTCCTGCCCGCATGCAGTAGCTGTCTTATTAGGTTCGGATGGTTCGGTTTGAAAGAACAAATACCGAATAACGAGGCCTTGAACTACGCGGCTGTGGTCTCTGCTTTCATAAGGTAAGGTTCGAAATTAGAAAGACTCGGCAGTCTGTTTCTGAATGTGCGTGCTTGCTTGGGGGGGGGGGGGGGAAGGGGGATTCAGTGGTGAAAGCTATCTTGGGAATGCTGATTAAACGAACTAGACATTGTGGGACTTGGAAAATATGGGTGTTTGCCTGAAGCGCTATTTATTTCAGCACAATATTGTTCGCTTTCGTCAAGAATCGTGATCCGGCCGCTGTGGTCACGGATCGAGATGGACCAATCACAGCTGAAGACCAAGAACCGATTTTGGTTAGACGATTGATGAATCTTGATTACTCATCTGATAGTCTAGTTTTTGAATTTAGAATGCGACAGATCAAGACGTCGAGTCGGAGAACAGTGTTGACGAAGCTCGGGTCGAAAATCCCAGGACTTCGAATTCGTGGAGAGTGGTAGCACAGAATCAGAAAAGGACCGTGTAAGGAATAGGGGGCATTTGTTTGGGCGATTCTGATCAAGGAATGCGTTGCAGAGCGATTGTGGTCTCGCTCGTTGCGGGTATATTTTATGGGCTGTGTTTTGCGCCTGTGATCTGGTAAGTGATTGGGTCGGGGTGAATGGAGTGGTGTGCATGATGACCAAATTGCATTAAGGATCCAAGATAATGTGGCTGGATCGTCGAAGGAAGGTAAGGGATGAATGATTGTTGTGGACTGTGGCTCTCAGTGAAGAGGGTGTTGTGCATTTCCAGGTCTGGACTATGTGTTCGCCCACTATTGTGGTATTCTGGTTGCGAGCACCGTCTATTTTTTTCTGTACTGCGCCATCAAACGGAACAAGCCGACTATCAATGCGGCCGTGACGCTACCAGCCTTTGTTGCGGGAATAATGTGGGGAATAGCGCAGGCGGCATTTTTTGTGGCCAATGAAGCCTTGCAAGAAGCCGTCAGTTTCCCTATTATTACCCGGGTAAGGAGATGGAAATGCTGTAAAGTTGGTGAAAGATAAAATTATGTTTTCAGTTTCCTGGGTTGATATCGGCGGCCCTGGGCGTCTTTGCGTATAAAGAGATCAGGGTGAGTGAAGACAGTGTTCACGTGGCGGGTTCCGGGGGGGGATCATTGTCAAGTACGATCAGTCTGGGTAATAACATTTTGGGTGCTCGAGGTCGGTCTTAGTTAATTTGGATTCGCTTTCAGGGACGTCGAAATCTGCAAATCTTGGCGTTGGCGATATTTATCACGGTTGTGGGCGGAGTGCTATCGGGTCTCTCGTTTGTCATCGAGTAACAAAAGAGCAAATCTCATCCTCTAGTGATTCCCTTTTTCTACATTCGTACAACACTTTTATTTGAAGTATTTTTGTTAATTTAACCGATTGCTTGGATTGGCGCCTTTTCGTTTGAGGTGTCATAAGTGGCTTATTTGCTGTCTGCAAACAAGCGGCAAATATTTATTGGATTTGAACTTTGAACTAATCGAGTCTCAAGTGTACGGGGGTTATCATCCTATCTTTGTGTGTTCCGTAAAAAAGATTTTGATGCCTAAATTATCGCAGACTTTCTGATAGGGAATTGTAAAGAGGACGTGTTGAGGGCACGAGGATCTGTTAGTGTGGGAAGTTGAGGGAGGCCGAGAGAGGAGCTAGCGGGCACTAAACCGAGTGCTAGCTAGATTTTATCGACCGGTTTCTTCCTGGGAAGCTTGTTCGTAATGAGATGCCTAGCTTCACGACGGGTCGATGCTCGCTGCGGAGAAAGGGAATACGAAGAAGAAAAAGTGCGCCGCGTTGCGTCCCGATAGTTACAAAAAGTTTCAGGACGCCCGTGACGAATTTTTATGATTTTCGTGGTTTGGAATAGGAGAATTCGGAATAGTTTGATAAAAATAGGGAAGGGCTGTATGTGCATTTTGTGTTTTGCTGTTTTAGTTTAGACGAAGCAACGAGGGTACGAGGGACGATATGCTGGTGACATCGCCCTCGAAGAACTCAAATTCGACTCAAGAACCGAAGAAGACCAAGACCAGTCCGAGTGCCGATGACAGTTCGTGCATACCGTTGCCCATTCAGAGCTTCTTGTGGAGGCAGACAAAGTAAGTGAGAGATATTCGGGCGGGATCTGGCAACGAGGAAACCGGAAATGGGGACTGGGGATTTATTCGCAGCCCTTTTCCTCATCACAGAACCATTGGTCTCGCAACTGGCAGAAGTTTCTTTGCATTTTAGTCCATTTCTTGGATCGAAAGTTGGAAAGTTGCACGAGGCGTCATGCGTGGTAAGCTGCGGGTTTCTGACTGGATCAGTAACTAGGAACAAAAGTAGCAAGGAGTGTCTCTGCGGCTCTATGCCACTAAGAGTGTTGACTGATTTGAGCAAGACGCGCAGAATGTTGATTCCGCATTTCTGGTTGCATTGAGACCAAATCTTCGATCCTTTGGTTTTAGACCTTCGAACGTGTGGTGGTGCAGAATATTTTGCACGGCCTCTCGCCCAGTCTTTCCGATGCCATCGCTTCGATACCACGTTGGCGATTTGTGCGAGCCGCCTTCCCGCACGTTGTGCAATGTTGCTCGGCACTCTTGAACGAACGGCAAAAGAATGAGGACGAAGGAAGACTCAGCCAGTCCTTGTCGAAGATGCTGTACATTCTGCATTGGATGGTCTTCGATTCGGCATCGGAGTGCGCCGATTCTGACAACGCGGGTGGTGATGAAGTGTTGAACCAGTATTTATTCCCGCTGAACTGTGTCCAAATCTTCATCTACTTGGTGGCCCCCGTGGTGCACACTTTGAAAGAGGCCGATATCACCAATAATCGCCGATTGGAGAACGGACTTTCCTTGTGGCAATCATTGTGGGAGAATCGGCAACCAGAAATTCTGTGTTTCGCGGCACCCGTCAAGCCCAAGAAATCCCAATTAATGTGCGTCCCGCTCTTGAAACGGACTCTGCAGACGACTGCTGCTCAGGATATCTACATGGGCGGGGGAATTTACTTGGGCGACGAGGAATCGCCGAAACGAACCAGACAACGGAGTATGGCCCAAATTGCACCTTTAAAACCGCCCGATCATCTGAATATCGAGAGGCAAGAAGTGAGAGCGGTGCCTCCACCGGCCCCTCCCGCCGCCCCTGCATCCTCTGCGGCGGTTGCACCGAAATCCATTCCGACGCCGACTCCTTCATCGACGGCGGGAGCTCCTTCTACAGTGACTACGACGACGGGGATAGGCGCACCAGGTAAGACGACTGCTGGGAGTCTGGGCTTACGTCATTGTGTCAGCGTGCATTGACATTTCAGGTGTAACACCGTCCGTAGCCGAAGTCTCGCCCATCAAACCGCCCCAACGCAGTGTTAGCGCTTATCACAAGAAGTATTCGGAACCTTCGAAAATCACAGCCCCTCCACCGGCTGGACTCATCGAGGCGTCTGTCACGTACGAGAACTTGACGCGAACAGGCGAAAGCGAAGGTGGGCTGAAGTTGGACGAGGTGGCTCGCCATTTGAAGTACGTGGAAGAAGGATCGAGCGGGGCGGTGGACGTGTCGGACCGGGCACCCTTGGTTCAATTAAGGGACATATGCGGCCCGGCTTGGCCCAGTTTGGACTTGCCTTCCAGTCCATCGACGCATTGCGACGTGCTGTGCGAGGTGTGCCAGACCGTAGTCTACAGAGATGGCAGCTTCCTGGGCGCTTGTCAGTGCGGCATGGCAACGCAGCAGTTGCGAGTGGTCTCATCGTCGTCGATTGTCTCGTCTTCGTCCATCGATGAGCGACTGTCGCTGGGAGGAGTATCCGCTGGACTTGCGTCCACTTCTGGATTGCCACCAGCCGAGACTAGCTCGCCATCACCATCCGGCTCCGCTACGTTGGTGTCGCCCGGGCAAGCTTCGACCAGAATGGATTCGATTGGTCGATTGCAGTCGTTGGACCGTGTGCCCCAACCGACCGACCTAGTCACCACTACTTCGGGCGTGGCATCTACTCCCGTTACGACTGCGACCACGGCGGTATCGTTTACGAAGAAAGAGAAACCGGGCACGTCGCCCACCACGGCCGCCGCCTCGATCACCCTGTCTGAAAAACAGTCCATCGGGACTGGCGAGGGGAGCACGCCCGTTACTCAGGTGTTCGGCGGAACGAGTGCTCACGCCAGTTACATGGACGTGGCCGTCCTTCGTTGCTTATCGATTCGCCATTGGCCGGAAGATGGGGTGTTCTGGGGATTGCGCTACGTCTATCAACGCCTACTGGATATCACTTTGGAACACGCCCAGAAGACGTTCTTCCGAAAACGAAGCAGTTCTGTACCCATTCCAAAATTGAAAGTAACCTTTGCTACACTCTCGACGCCTCAAACGCAGCAATCGAAAACTGACTTGGATATTGTGGACTCGGATTCGAAGCGACCACCAACGTGGGAACATTTGAAGCCGGCCTCGGAAATGGGCAGGCTGAAGAGAAGGGCATCGTCGAAGACGAAAGTGGCATTTTTTGTTGAAGACGAGACGAAACGAGCTGTCGAGGCCAGGTAAGGGCACTTACTATGAGCTCAGTTATCAGACCAGGGATGCCGCGGTTTTAGGAAAGAAGAGGCCACCTCGCTGGCACTTCCCAAAGAAACTAATTTGGAACGGAGGCGCAGTTTGAGCAGTATCAAACAAATGTTCGCGGCCAAAGGAATGTTGGAAAAGTCGACCGCGGATGGGGGCGAGGACAAGGTCTCTATGAGGTGAGTGATTTCAATATCCGACTGTGCGAAAGTCAGTCGGAATGAGGTGGTCTGACTGTGCTCTGGTTCTGCAGTGAAGCAAGCGCATGAAAAAATTGTGTATAATCCATTTCTTAAAACGATTCCCTGTGGTCGTCATTCTTGGTGACCACAGAAGATGGGCAATATGAAAGGATCAGCTTTTATTCTTACCCTTCGCAGCCAGAGTCGATCGAAAGTGGGGTCTCGTGAGGTTTATCATGCAGTTTATGGCGAGATTTACAAGAAAATGGTCGACCAAACGTTCACGGTTTCAGGCAATGCGACTCGGCTGTTTCCACACCGGCAGTACCGTTTGCCAAATTCAACGCCACTCCAGGCGGGCCGGATGGATCGGTGGCATCGTTGGCTCGAAGTGCTACTGATTCGAATATTTCTTACATCGCCGAGTACTTGAGCGAGGTGAGCGAGATTATTATTTGGAGGGCGGTCTGGTGGGCTCGAGGACAAGGACTGATAAGATGGTCTTTTCGATTGAAGCCTGAACCTGGTGATGTTTTTGAGTTGCTTAGGCATGGGTTTGTTTATTTGGGGATTGGGATATTGTTGTGCATTTCAGGCTGTTGGTTCCGCCCCTTACATACATAAGAATGGTCATTTGAATTTGAAAGTGGTATTGCAAGCCATATCGAACGTGGCGGAACGTCATTTGAGCTTGCGCGTATGCGAAACCGTTTTGAACATCTTGGACATTATGTTGGACTCGGAAATGTTCGCTCGTTTGAAACGACCGACGATTTTGTCACCAGCCACATCGAATACGAGTCCGTCATCGGCTCCTGGCGGTACGGTCAAGAAGGAATCGGCCGGCGATTTGCTGTCGTTGTCAGCTAGTGCTGGACGAGGAGCTATTGAGCAACAGAAAGGGAAAAAGGAAGTGAGTGCCGGTGCAGTGCAACCGAGCGCGACCAAGGACGCTAGCACCGACAAAGCGGAGAGTGCTGAGGAGGAGTTGCCCGACTTGTTTATGAACGCTATCACCAAGTAAGGGGTGTGGCCGGTGAGTGGGATCTGTTGACCAGGAGTTTACAATTTCAGGATCCTATTCGTTCTCGGATGTCAGCACGGGTGCAGCGACGGCGTACGCAGTCCCCAAGCCGATTTCTTGCGTAGTCAGTGTCGTAACTGTCTGTCGAGGCTATTCCGCCACGACAAGCACCGCTTCGTGCACTGCATTCGAGAATTCGTGGCCACGGCTGAAATGTCGAGGGTGGTGGACTTTTTCCATGCGTTCACAGGATTCTGCTCGGATGCTGCAGCGGGTAAGGACTGGCAAGATGGGGAGTCAGTGATGCCAACGTTCGCCGTTTAGGGAACCGACTACGAAGCGTGTCCCGCTCGTCACAAGAACAACAGGCTAAACCAAGGAATGAAACGCAACAAATGCCGACTTACAAGAATAAGTTTCTGATTAGTCAGAAAGGAATCGAAGGGATTATGGTCATGGCCAGCTTGAAGTTGTTCGTCAGTCGGTTGGAGTCGAGTATGGAGGAGTTGAAACAACCTGAAAATACGGTAAGCGCACGGTGTGTGGTCAAGCCGATGGGCACTGAAACCACCTTACATTGTCCCCATGTCTTTGCAGGGTCTGCACCAAGACGTGCGTGCGTTTATGACCTTCGTGCAAGAGAATCACGGGCACGCGTTTCGTATAGTCGAGCTGAGCGCATTATTAGACGCCGTGCAAAAACCGAGGGCGATCGGCGCGGACGGAGCGCCATCGACGTAAGTAGAGGAAACTGCCTCCATGTGCCGTCTCGTTCTTTGCATGTGTTCGTCCTTTTTTGCAAAACAACGCTGTACGCAATGTCGTCACGCGACTGAGCGCTTATGCTACAAAATGAGGCGATAAGTTGGCGATTTTGGTTTTTCTTATGAATTGCAGCAATTTAGATTGGCGAATCGGGCTTGATTGTCCTTGTAGAGGCCTATTGTACCGATGTTGTTTTTAGCGCCGCAGGAGCGGATCAACCCGATGTGGGTGACTATGATCAAGAAAGGCACATACAGGATGAGGGCGTTGTGCAGAAGGCTGAGAAACCTCAAACTCTCACACTTCCTGCTATTACTGTCTTTGACACTGGGCAAGTACCTGGTATTTACATGTTGCACGTCGTGCGTCATTTTATTGAACGCCTCTTTTTTGTGTGTTCTTTCTGTGTGCCGTGTTTGTCGTGCGAATTGTAAGGTCAAAGTTTCCACTTTGCACAACCTTAGCTTAGTGAGTAAGTGGGCTCAGTGATCGGGATTATGGTGTTTCCCTGTCATCCCCCCCATTCTATTTCCTGCACTCCATCCTCCCATAGTCGACGTCCGTGCCCGTTTGTGCCCGCTATCCTTCCTATCTGCACCATTTTCTCCATAATTATAACTTTGGCACAGTTTCACGTTCAACTTTGATCACTGTTTTGTTTTATACAGCTACAAGTGATTCTGTACAGCTGTGTTAGGTTGCCATAATACGCTGATGTGGGTGGCCGCTTTCTGTCATGCTTCGACAGTGTGCCTAATAATTAACACCAACTGGAGTACACCCGCTGCTGACTGTTACCCAAACGGCCGCGACGTTTTTGTATTTGTGCTTTGGCTATCGTTTTAGTGCTATGATTGTTGAATGGCGAGCGTGTACTCTATTCTGTGTACTTTTAGAACGGAGAAATCGAGCGGAAGTGCCAACGAGAGCGACAGCGAGGGTAGTCGTAATGCCAGTCCTGGATATAGCTCGAACAAAGATCAGAATGCGGCCAAGAGACGATTCTTCAAGAGGCAACGAGATAAGGTGGGCGTGTCTACGTGATCAGAGCCTTTGGTTTGCTTTATTCTGGTTTCAGTTGGATGAAAGTGATGCGGACAGCAGTTCTCCGGGCACACCTCGCCATCGACTTTCGACTGAAGAAACGCCGACAGGCTCGTCGAGTTCTCCATTGCTGCCCGGAATGATAGGAGGAAAGAAGAAAACTAGCAAACTGCAAATGGGTATGTGCATTGGACTGTATACGGCGGGATCAGCGGGGGGGGGGGGGAAGAATTAGGATTTTAAGGAGAATCTTTACTGGGTGATTGGGTTTTTTTTTGGTGTCGGGGGTTTGGGGGGGGGGTGTGAAGGAAGAGGGTGTGCTGTTGTGGAAAAGTTGGGTGATGTGGATGGGATTGCTTTGAAGTAGACTGAGTGTATGTTGAGTCCAGCATCGACCGATGCAACCCAAGTCCTGGATCCCGATCCGATCCGACCGATCCGCTTCAAAAATTAAAGATTGGTGGGAATGATGTGTTTGGCAGAGTCCTGCTCTGCTTCCCCGTTGTCACTTTCTGTCAGACCACTCCAAAAGACACAGGAGAATTAACTAGCGCCTAAAACTGCGATTAAATGCTGATTTCAGTGAAAAACTGGATTTTCTCATCATAGTATGCCGCATTTTCCAGCAGATAAATCTTAGTTACTGGTCCGGCCGATCCAGCTGTCGGATCGAATCGAGAACTGATCCACCCCTCGGATCGGCGGATCGGCTCGGCTGGATCTGTGGATCGGTCGATGCTGGGTTGAGGTTCGGTGCTTCTAATAGCCAATGAATCGTGTTTCAAGGGATTTATGGGCGGGTCTGTGTGTCTTGCACCTGGACCTTGATTTTTCAGCTCTGAGTATATTGAAATCGGTACGATCAGAAAACCATGGTTCAGCTGGCACTTTTGACGAAACTGATGCATCTGACAACGAAATGGAAAGATCGCAAGAAGATTTGGAAGCGGATTCGGGTGATGCACCCAAGAAATCAAAGAGGAAGATCTCATTTAAGGTAAGAAGGGATCACTGAGTTGATCCTTATGTGAGGTACATTGTGCTGTATTTCAGAGTGCCGCCCGGAGTTTGAGTATTATAAGCAAAGTACGAAGGCGAAAGACATTGGATGTTGAAAGTACTGAACCTGGAGGTAAAGAAGGGCGTTTAATTAATTGGAAAAGATTCTTGATTTTTCATGTTTAGATGGACGAGAAAAGACGAAAATCGTTATTGAACAATTGAATATCCCATCGAAGAATCTGGTCAACATCCTGGCCATTCGTGAGGGCGCTAGACGCTTCGCTTTCATGCTTGAAACTTGCAAGCCCGGATCGGTACCCGATGCACCATTGTTGGGGGCCCTGTTGGATTTGGTACGTTTTTAAGTGGGATTTCTTGAAAGTGGTAATGAGAATTTGGTTGTAGAGTGCGCCAGTTTTGGCCCGAGCTATGGTCTACATTGAATGCTGCCATTTCGTTCATCGATGCAACAAAGGACAATGGCCGGAATGGATTCGGGCGGTGCCAGTGGGACGAGCGTCAGCTGCGCCACTAGGTCGAGGGACACCATCCGGATTGCGTAGGGCCAACCTGTTGCAGAGGGCGGCTGGAAAGCTGTTTTACCAGTGGGGAGAGGTAAGCAGTGGTCATAGCCAACTTAGGTGCATTATGTATAACTGTATGTTGCAGGCGGTTGCGACGCGGCTGGAAGAGATTATGCAGAGGGAGAAAGTGAATGCAGAAAGTATGGTTCGTCTGCCGTCGGACGAATTGGCGAGACAACAGCTGCGAGTCAATGACGGTGAGTGATCCGTGTGTTGCGCTTTGACTGATTTTTAGTTCGGGTTTCCTTTTAGATCTGGAAGACTTTCTGGACGAAGGTACCGTGTGTGCGCGAGTTGGGGTATGAAGGCGTGTACATTTTAACTTTTCAGCTGTGGTTAATCCGAGCGGCGAGGAGTGCCCATTTGCTTTAAAGCTTCTAGCGTGCATGCTGCTGTGCGAGATTACGTCCTTTCTGCGGGAAACGTTTCAGTCGTTGCCGCGCTCGCGATCGCAGTCGCGCTTGCCATCTAACTGGGACAAGATTATGTCCCATCGACGGTGGTCAGTGCTGAGCGCGACGTTCAATCCGTCGCAGCAGAGCGGCAGTATTCAGAGCATCGCCGATCTGGTCACCATCCTGCATCGTGAGTGTGGCAGTGTTTGCTGGGCGAAACTACTGCGAGGGTGCTTTTCTTTGCAGCGACGATCGGCGAGAGGCGAATTAGTTTCTGCGCGCAGGACGAGGAGGAGTCATTGAACAGCAGTCACTCGACCATCGACGAGGCGGCGGGGTCGGGGGATAAGAGGAGTAAGTGTGGACGGGGCTGAGGCTGGTCGGCATGGGCAGGCGTAGACCGATTGCTTGCGGGCTGAGTGCAGCTGACCTTACGTTTCGCCTGTAGAACTGTTGCCTCGATGCAGTTCGGTCAACGATTACGGTTCGATCTCTGCTGCCGTGGCTTCGACTTGTTCGGCTGCGGCAGCTGTAGCAGCGACGAGTTCTACTGCTGCCTGTAGTAGCGGTGATGGTGGTGTTGCTTGTGGTACTGCTTGCGGGTTCGTGGAATCGCCTTGTTCAATAGCGGACATGACTTTGTTAGCCAAGGCCTCTCGTTATAATGTTTTGGGTAGCGCGGCCATCGCCATCGTAGAACCAGGTTTGTTAGCAACGGATGTCGTGCCTATGAGTGTCGTATGCCGACCCGGGTGTCTATAGTGACCAATGACTCGTGGTTGACCGACTTGCCGTGTGCATTGCACTTTTCCGCATTGCTCGCGTGTGTGCTCGGCATTACCGATGGTCTTGGTTGCCTGCTTTCTGGCGGCCTCCTCAACTGTTTTCCGACTGCATGAGGAATGGACTGGCGATTGCATGAACGTTTGGATGGACTCTGTTCACTGAGGCTAAGATTAGGCTTTGTGTTTCAGCACGAAGATTGGCCCAGGGACGGCAACGATTGTTGAAACGGGGAGGAGGCGGGTCGCAACGAATTCGCAGATCGGTGAAGCAGAAGCGATCGAGGGAGAAGAGAGACGAGGAGGAAGGCGGAGGGATCGGTAAGATGGTGCAGATGTTGGTGAGGTGTAGTTGGCTGAGCACTGGGATGGTGTTTGTCCTCGTGTTGTGTCCAGTCCAGTGCAAGCAATGAGTACGTGATTTGATTACAGCGAGCACGGGCGTGCCCCTCTTCAATGAACTACGACGCAAATCGTTGAGGTTAATGCGCAGTTTGACGTCCGGTAGCTCCGAGCACCATTCGTCCGAAGCTGGTGGTGAGTGTTGGCTGAGCGGTTGGTCTGCTCTTCCAGGATGCTGTGCGTTGATGAGTGCAGTGCCTTACTTGTGTTTTATCGGACTCTGCGTCCTTTGTTGCTTGTTACTACTATTCCTAATGACTGACTGACGGAGAGATTGGGTGGAGTAGCCTATGGGCCGTCGTTGCATCGACGTGTGCGCTCCTAGACTCTAGCTCCTATCTGGCGAACATGCAATTTGCGAGCACGTTTGCAGTGGCACGAGTGGGTGATGAATGAACGAGTGGAGTGGGTGATAGTTTATGTTAGACACGGATGCTTGGCACGCAGTCACTTACAGCTAGATAGGCTAGCCTCCTGTTTTCTTATCGTTTTGGAACACGTCTTTTGTGCACTCACAATCAGCCCAGTGTCGAGGTGAGTGTGTCAACGATATTTTCCTTTCAGATTTTGCTCATCGGGAAAGCGTAAAGTCGAGGAAGCAGTCCACTTTGTCAGACGAGCCTTCGGGAGGCGAGAATGACGAATCACCTGAACGAGTCAGCGATACGGAAATGCAGCAGCAAGTTCCAAGAAGAGCCTCGGATAGTCCGGCTGACGCGGCTAGCGCCGCAACGCAGCAGAGCGATCAAGAGGATGCGACCTACAGTAAACATCTGCCGTGGCTTAAGGTGCGTGGAGACGTGTTGATATGGGCTGGGCTGTGAGGATTGCACAGTGGCATAGGCTGGGCGTGAGCACCACGATGCACGAGGCGGACTGGGAATGGACAATAATATTTTCAGACTGTGGTCCATTTGGGAAACATGTTCAATTTCGTATGTACTCATCAAAAGTACTGTCACCCGTTCTGCTATCAGCGCGCATACAGGCAGTGCTACCGCATGATGATATCTTTGAGGAAGGTGAGTTCGCTGTTAATTTTCCCAAAAACTCTATGAATAATTTTAACTGAAACACAGGTGTACGGCGAGAATTTCCCGTTGGAAGGGCAGTTGGATCGGCGTCGAGCTTTGTTGGATAGCTTGTGCCAGAAGGAACGAGAACGAGCCAACATGGAACGGAGACGGGTAAGAGTGAGAGTACGGTTTGAAAAACAGTTGGGATTTGCCAAGCCTTTTAGACATCTGCACTCTCCACAATACGCCGCGAAAGCGCTATGGTTCGAGGAGGACCAGTGGACAAAGGGTCGGCCATGCATTTAAAGAATTTGTTGCTGGAGAGACTGGATACGGAGGAAGGGAAGGTAAGCTTGGTTTGGATTGCTGGTTGGTGCTAGTGCTGATCGAATGTGGTCGTAGGAGAAAGAGAAGGAAAGTAAGAGCAAGGAGAAGCGAGCACCAGAAGTGGAGAAACCGCTAGAACCGAGAAAACCGGTGATTGATTCGCCTATTTTGAAGTATATCAAGTCACAGGTGCGTCACTGGGTAGAGGGTATGAGGGGTTGAGAGAATGATGTGTCATGTTGCAGGTTTTTAACCCAACGCACAGTCCGCTGTCGACCTTCTTAAAAGCGGCTCTGGTTGCGAACGACGCTTACTTTCTGGACATCCTGCCAGTAGCGTGGGAGCTGCTGCTCGAGTCGGATGTGAACGTAGTCTCATGCGCAGGTAACTCGATCGAGGGAAGGAAGAGTGCGTTGGTGTGTTGCTTGATGACTGTATTATTTCAGCGGCTGCTTTCATCGCATGCTCAGTGAAACAAGCCGAACATTCGGTGGATATTATGAAGGCGCAATTGACTCATAAAGATCCCAGCGTGCGCATATGCGCCGTGACCAGATTCTACACACTGTGGCGACACCGTTACCATTGTTGGCTGAAATTGGAAGAAGGGGCGCACGTCTCGTTTAAAGTACCGCCCCCTGGTATTGATTTCACGCTACCGTCGCCGCCGATCGGGCTTCCGCAAGTGGCTGTGGTTGATCCACCTTGGATGCCGCATAAGAAGGCCAAGATTCAAGAGTTGACTTTAAAGGAGGAAGAGGATACGACGGTAAGGCGAAAATTACTTCAGGGGTACAGGCTCATAATGGTGTCTGATGTCCCCTTCAGAAGCAGACCATCATGACAATGACGAAAACGAGACGGAAGCAGAAACAAGAAATTCTGAAACGGGCGATTCAACAAGCGGAAGAACGGAAGAGCTCGGAACGGCGCCAGCATTTCTTCTTGGCCACCCCCGTTCAGCAACAAGCGGCGTACGAGCCAGCATTGTTCACGACGACGGCCAAAGACGCCGCTGTGGCTGCGGCTGGTGGAGCGGCTGTAGAGGATGAAGATGTTGAGGGACATCCGACCAAGATACAAGTACCTGTGGCTCAGCCGTTGTTCCCATCGTGTCTGTGCGTTGCAGCGCCGTTACTGGTCGAGATGCTGGACGACTCGGAAGTAAATACCGATGGAGTGGCAGGTATTAGAAGACTGTGGGGCAGATAAGAGATCCTAATTTATGTTTTTATAGTCAGCGAAGTGGCCAAAAAAGTAGTGTGGGCGTGTATTGTGGAAGACTGCGCCCTTTTCATTCGGCATTTCCTGGAGAAGTTGACGAGCAAGGACAAACAGGTATGTTCTTTGGTGGACTTGGGTGTGGGCTATAGAGGGTCCATGGCTGTACGGGAGTAATGGGTTCTAGAAAGAACAGACCGGGCCATTCTTCTCTATTATGTATTCTCACGTCCATCTGCTACCAGGTCCAGCATGGACTTGGGTGCTAGTATAGAGGCAGCGGTTCTTGAGTTGTCCGATAGTTGAGGCTTCTCTTTCTATCCTGTTCATTTTTATGTAGTCTAATACTTTCGTAATGAACGAATCGAAGGTACGTATGTGCAGGACCTTTCCATTCTATCTAACCTATCTTTCCAAGGGAGGCTTGTGTGGACTACGTTAGACTAGCATTGCATTGCATTGATGGCATGACTGGAACTGGGCATGGGCCGTGCCGTGGGCGCAGGTATTTCTGCTCGCAAGCCAAACCATGCAAACATGTTCACTAAGCAGCTCTTTCTGACATACTCTACACTTCACGTGACTTATAATCAAGATGGCATGTGCTTGCAATGAGTCATACTTTCTTGACTCGCTGGTGATACTTTTTCGAAGTGGATGGTGCCGTAGAAGGCGCTGATCAAGGTTTGTGTTTCAGGAGGAACTGCTTGGGCTGTTGAGGAAGCTGCTGTTGCAGTTCGGGGCGTTGCCTCCGCAGACGGCTTATACGCTGGTCAACTACTTGGTAAGCTAGGCTTGTTTATGGGATAATCAAGGCAGAATTCACAGTTGGCTTTGTTGTAGATTGGATTCGTAATGGTAAGCTGGGATTGGATGAGATTAAATCAGGGGGAAATGTAGGATGATTTTAGTATTACGTGCGGTCACCGTGCGAAGGAAGTCAAGAAGCGATCGGAATTGCTCTAAGTTTATTGTGGCTGGTAAGTGAGAGCGGTACTCTTATGATCAGACCTTGGAGACCTTGGAGACCTTGGAGAAATGGGAGACCTTGGAGGGGGTACAGGACTTGATGTTCGAGAGCACTTTCACAGGACTAGGCTTTGTGTTTTCACGTCGAATACTCGTACAGTCGCTATACTATTTTAGGTAATACCGCATTTGCAAGGGCTCTATTTCAAAGATGCTAAACAGACCCTGCGAAAAGAGCAATGTGATGTGAGTAATTTCAGTTGCGTGTTTTGCGGTAATTATCGTAAGCGGAAACTGGTTTATTTCAGGCTGCCATTCTGATCACGGCTAATGTTCCTAGCGCAAAGAAAATAGTTGTTCATGGACCTGATCAGACGAGTATTCCGTCACAGTTCCCTGTGCACGAGGTAGGCGTGTGGGTAGTTTTGCAATTGGAAATAGACTGCTATTCTATATGTCATTTTTTAGGACACGCAGTTCCAGCAAATCTTCCAGGACAGTCTTGAATTCTTCAATATTCCAGAAGATCAAGCTACATCTCATTTCTTAATCGATTCAAAGACGGGCTTAATGCACAGTTTGGGCGCCTACGTCAGGGATTTCTATTTCTTTCGTCGATCCTTTTATCCACAGCTCAACTTGGTCGCTTTGAATTCGAATGAGGCGTTTCCAAAATTGAAGCAAATGGTATGTAGATGGGCATAGTGTGGATCAATAGAGTATTGATTTTTTGTTTCCAGGCTCGAATATTAAAATTCGCGGAAGTGGGAAAAGTGCTGTTGAGTTACAACGTTCTCAAGACGTCGCCGGAGCCAATTGTTCCGCAAAGGATCTATTTCCTGCACGAGGAGCTGACCCGGTTGCCAGCATTCCCGAGGAAAGCACTGGAAGCCTGCTTCGGTATGTACAGCGGTCCGTGGGGCAAGGAGCTGCACGGTGTAGATGTCATGCACAAACTGGCTTGGGCGCAGGTAAGGTTTTGTGGTGAAGCCGTTTGTGGACTGGAATGGATTGGGACTTTTAAGCTGGTCACGACCATGTTGCGTGGAATGGAGAACCCGTACTTGTTCGGTGATCTGCACTTATTCGTCAATGTGATCAATGGCGTGATGATTTTGCATTGCGAGGACTCGGCCATAGTGCGTCATTGTATGGCTACCTATATCGAAATCGCTTTTCGATTCAAAGCTATGTTTTCAACAAATGGGTAAGCTTAGTTTGGTCGGACGTGACCATAAGTCCGATATAATGAGGGTTTGTGGTTTAGGTTCTTTCTGATTATGCCAACCATCCTACGATGCTATTCTAATTATCAGACCAACCTGATGCTGTGCGAAGTGATCGAATTCACGTGCAAGCAGTTCTACGTGATGCATAGAAAGCCGTTCATATTGCAGGTACTGTATGGTTCTTAGAGAGATGTCTAACTTGATAGGTCACGATCAGGGTCCGTACGCCTATGTGCCTATGTATCTACAGTAAATCAAGAGCCGGGTGGCTCAGGTTGGTTAAGGAGTTTTGGCCAGCAACCCTGACTTGGAGGCCGCAGTTCTACTCCGGCTGGGGACGGCAGTTTAGTGAACCCGTTCTCAGAGAGGGGATCACGGATCAGTCTTCGGCGATTTAGTCAGTCCGTCGTGGTCCTGCACACCTGGCCCTGGTCGACTCATCCAGTACCGTGAAGTGGCGGACTGTAAACGAGTAAAGACTTCTGAAACTGGTAGAACATCGGTCTCGCCCGTTGTTAAACTAGGATACTGGTGCGCAGGATGTCCTCAGGGGAGTGCTCGTGGACACATTAGTCTTGCCTAGTGGGAACTTTGCCTTTCAAGTTGGTCGCCTCACGGCCTCGCTTATCATATCATGAGCGCTGCCCCACTTTAGACAAAAAAACGGGTCCCTTGGAAAGTGGGCTAAATGGGGCCCATCTCCTCAAAATTTAAAAACCTACTGGGATCAGGAGTCTCTGGCAGCCTGAACTGACATATTTCTATTCGCTGTAGATGTTCGGCTCTATCGCCAATATGTTGGACACGTGCGAAAATGAACAAGTATTTGATCCGATGATGGTAGGGCACTTATCTTTGCTAATATTTTGAGAGAGAATGCAAATTTGCTTTTTCAGGTCAAATCTGTGCATCTCTTTCAACTTCTACGCGCCATGCAAAATTTGGACAATCTGCGAGACAGCTTGGAGGTTTTGAGTCTGGTGCACGCGGAGAAACCGTTGAAGGCATTGGATTTGTGCTATCGAGACGATCCGTTGGCCTTCTGTATCCTGACCGATGCTATAGCCAGTTGCGTGACCATATGCGCATACGCACCGGAGTCGAGGAGATCATACCAGATGCTGGTAAGGCCATAGTAGGACAGTGAAAGTGGGACCGGGTGACGTGGTCTGGTTTCAGCTGGTAATACAAGCCGTATTGCCGCACTATCTACGTCAACTACAAGACGATACGAAGAAAGCAGCTAACAGTCCATCATCTTTGAAGCACGAGCTGCATTCGCTGACCACCTTGATTGTGGAAATGAAAGCGTTGATTGGCTGCTGCGATATTCTTGCAAGGTGCGGTGGAATGGTTTCGATTATCGGAGGGGGGCTGCCATTAGCTCTCTGTTGGCTTGCATACTTTTCATAGGGTCGTTGCCATTTCAGGAACTTTAGCGGACCTCAGAAAAGCTTTGATATTGTCAGTATGAGTGGCCGTGGTCGTTCAATAGTGTGCGAGTCTCCGCAAGTATTCGAGCCTGGAGAAGAGTCGATTGTGGTCAAGTAAGTTTTTGGTGCTGAGTTAGCACGACTGAGTCCAGAAATTTATTTTCTAGGGCGGAGCCAGTGAAAAAGACTGCAACAGCAGCTGCTGCGTGGGAAGCAAATGACGACACGGAAGTGCAACGAGAAATGTTCCGTCGTCCTCGAGACGCCTTGTTAGTACTTGCGGCCATATTCTTGAAGAATGTGACGCCTCGTGTCAAAGACTTGGCCAAAGCAATACCGGATCACGGGAAGGTACCCGATGTGCTCGATCAGAAGTATCACATGGTAAGACTGACTTATGTATGGTACTGTTGTGGCATGCAGTTGAAAAACGACCGTTTTTAGAAACTGTCAGAAGTGGCGCATTCCCTGCTGAAGCTGGCTCCCTATGACTCGAACGCATTGTCATGCGAGGGATTGCAGAGGTGAGAGTGCGCAAGCAGAATTGGCGTGAGTGGGGGTGATATTGTGTGTTGGCTTAGGTACTTTTTGGACATTCTTCCCGTAACCGACTGGGCGGTGGAACAGAATCGATCAGCGTTGAATTTCATTTTGAGGCGATTGGATAAAACATTTTCAAAGATTGTCAAAAAGAATAGCATCAGGGTGAGCCATCTTTCGAAAATATGTGTGCCCGATATTAGGGTCAGCGGATGCACTAAATATTGAGATCATTTTTTGCAGAGACGCATCAACTGGGATGCTTTGAGCAATTGGCTGACCGGATTATACCAAACCCTGCAAAACTTTCCGTATATGGCTCACCTACATTTTTTAAAGGTAAGGATTCCAGTGACTGACGTGCTTTTGATAGTTTGTCCATTAGTTTTCTCGCCTTTCAGACAACGGTGCAAGTGTGCTTGAAGATCGTAATTGGCGATCCCGTAGCACTGGGTGGTGGTGACGAGAGTTCATCGTCGGTGGCCCACAGTGCACCTGCCACAGTACTGAGCTCGTTCACGCCACCCCAGAATTTCTGCTCAGCGGTGATGAAGCTGACTTCGATATTGATGCAAACGTTGGGAGTAAGATATAGCACATTTGAGAAGTAAAATCACTAATGACGAGGGGCATTTTAGGAGCAATCATTCCCGTTGGAGTATGTATGTAGCTTGGAGACACTGGGATCACTGAGCGAAAGGATCGAGCCTGTCTTGTGTCATATTATTATACCCCTGTTTCTGCGTGTGGGCACTGGAGCCAAAGGTATGGCTTGCCTGGGACATTGATCAGGCAAGAATGGAGGTGAATGTTTGTTTCAGATGCACCGCAATTGCGCCAGAAGGATCTGACGTATTCGTTGAATCTGATGTTAAACGCTATCAGTCCATCAGTAGTCAAGGCTACACTCGGGCCAACAACATCTTTAGCAGCTGCCATAATATCACGGCGTAAGTGCTATTTGCTTCTTATAGCTTTTTTTATGGTTTTTCTGAGCGGCTCGTTTCAGCACCAGAGAGTGGTCGCCTAGGCTCAGTTTCGGTTCAAGATCGACAAGTGACTGCGCCAAATGCATCGAAATTTGTGCGTGATTCAGTGTACCAGTCGGTATTCTTGGGTAAGTAAGACCAGATAGCCTGCCTTTGGGTTCTAATTAATGGTTTTCCCTTTTCAGCACTCAAAGTCATGTGCTTGAGTTTCGAGAAGAAACTGAATTTTGAATGGGTGAAAATCGCGAGGGTGACGAAGGAACTAGGTGCGAAACGAGCAGGTAAAGTATGCTGAATGATAGAAAGTCGTGTTGGCTTGAAGAAACCTGCTTGGATTTTAGGAGGAGCTGCATTCTGGAACTTTTTGGACTTTGCATTGACAGCACGGACCCCATTGAACGTGTTGCTCAGACCGTTTGTGGAACATAAGGTGAGCATAGTTGCGTGGTTGATGTGCTCGAATGAACGCTGGCTTTTGTAGTTACTTTCTTTGATAAAACCGCAATCCGATATCGAAGTTCAGTGGCACGACGTCATACGCGAGAAATTGGCGTGTCATACGGTATTGGTTGGACGATCGAGCGGTGCGTGGTTGATGGAACTGGCTGCTGAACTGAAGAATTTGAAGGAAGATTTGTGTAACAAACCGTTGGGTAGGTGTGAATTGATAAAAAGGTCTGAAAAGGTCACTTTCGCCAGTCGTACTTTTAGAAGGAGTTCAGTCTCGTACGCCCACTATTCTGGCGGATTTGCACAGCGACAGCAGCAGCATGCAGTCCGCTGGACGACGTCAATCGGATCCCAGGAGAGCATCATCCGATAACCGACGGCTGTCAACATCGGCGAGTTCTAAGGTGTCCAGGTTGTCACCGTCGCCGCTGGCTAGACAAGGTGAGTGGGTTTGGTGATTTCAGTTCAACAAGGGGAACACAGGGCTTGACTATAGGACTTTCACCGCAAGAGTCGATACAGTCGCCCATCGAGGACACGACTATTGTTGAGGAAGCTGAAACGGAAAGTGGTGGGCAACAGGTATTCATGGCGGCCGAGTCTGACGTTGTACCTACTCATTTCCCGAGGCATAAGACCACCCTGAGATTAAGCAATCGCGGGTCAAGGCGCAGGACTCGTCGATCGCTGTATCGATCAGGTAGCTGGGTGGTCTGGTGATAAGTAGTTATGAGGCAGTCTGGATAAATTCTGCTTTAGACGACGGAACCCAATTGACTGACTTGGCCGAAAGTGCGAGCGAGACGTTTGAAATGAGACCAGTGGTCAGTTCGATCGACGTTCCTATTCATGGGTAAGTGAATGCCGGCGGGCCTTGACAAGCCTCTCCAAGATCGGACTCAAGTGCCAGCTAGTAAATGGACCGTGTCCTTTTTAGACGCCCTCGATTGTCCTTGTGTCAGAGGACCCAAAGTTTGGATCAGCCAACAACGGTGCGCGTGACCTCCGAATTCGGCGAGACCACTTCAGAGTACAGCATACCCAAACGACAAGGGGCGTTCAGGGGCCGCTCGCATTCTCAATCGCCACTCGAAGCCACGCCCCCGATCAGTGCCACGAGCAGCGGCCAAATGCACGAGCAGAGGATCGGATCGATAAGCGAAGGTGCTGGGCCGTCGAGAACGCAAACCAAGTTTGTGTGATCATGGATTCGATGTTATTTATTATAGACCTATTTATATTTTCCATTGTGAGTCAGCTTTATAGGATGCCAAAGATGTTTGGTGTGCTCGTAGATAGTGTAGTCGCATGTAGGCGGGAACATTGTCTTTGTTCTGTGGTCGTTTAGAGCTTAGGCTTTTTGTATCTATCTAACAAGTACATGGTGGGTGTTGAGTGATGGCTGCACCACGGCCCGATGGGAGGATGGACGAAAACAGGGTGGCGAAGAGGAGGAGGCGCGTCATATGCCCTGCTCCGTCAACAGAGCATATGCCTTGACTGGCCTAAAGTTGACTCGTCTTGCGTAAGCTCTGGAAGTTCATACTGGTTCCGGAGTCGTATAAGTGAGCACGTTGTGAGATCCCGTCAGCTAAGTGGGGACGGAAATGGATGCGTGCAAGATAGTGTGCCCATTGCTGATCGTGTGCCTCCTATGCATTGGATCGGACGGGCAGAGAGACGAGGCTGAGCTACAGGAATGTGTTCGCGTATGGCTACAGAAAAGACCAGATTTGCTGGGGAGATTTCAGAAGAGTCAGGTCAAATGGTAAGTCGTGTAAGCCCGTCGTGGTATGACCTCAATGTCTTGGTCGTATTCTTTCTCTTTGTAATCAACCATTCCTGGCGGTCGGGAGATCGATACCCCCCCCCCCCCCCGATTGACGTTTCTAGGGCAGGTATAGTCGCGAGACTTGTCTTCATCCAGTCGGAGTGTTTTTCCCAAGAGACTTCGGTCTCTGCTACTCTATCTCTTGCCGCCTGGGTGCGCTGGGCACATGTTCATCCCCCCGACGTGATATCTTCGCGGAGTTAGTCCCTCGTGGATCGGGGTCTTGTAAATTTGTGGACTCTGTCCATTTGAGAGACCAGAAGTTTCAGACGTGCGGCCTCCAACACAGCTCCCTTCCACTTGGAGTATTCAAGAATAGCATCGACAGTAGGTACTCACTGTACGAATCAGGGACTTGGCATAAGTGGTGAGATAAGTGACTCTTGAAGAGATACTGCGCGGCATACAGAGTGGGAAGAATTCCAATCACCTGTTGGGGCAGCTGGTGGCAGACAGGTGACCACGTGAGACCACGCGGTCCTCATTTGACGTCTCAATACCGTGGGCACCTCGAGCATGTACTCTAGTCCAAGGGGAATCACTTGTGCCGTTCTGCCTGGCTGCTACACACTGCACAGTCTTCCTCGGAAACAGTAGGATCAATGAGTCAAAGTGGATCGTGCAATGCCAGTGCCCCCTTCTTTCCTAGGCTGTGTGAACGTACCGATGAATGGATCCAAGCCGCCTTCACACCAGCCCGGCCAGTCTCCGATTCTATCACACCGAACCAAATGGAGTACTTGACTAAACTGCAATGCCAAGGTGCAGATTGCATCAAGGAGCTGAAACCTCGAAAGCAGAAACCAGATTCGACCAAGCCCAGACCCCAACCACCGGGTTGGGTGCCGGCCATGATCGGTGGCAAGAAGGGACAGGGTGCGGGACCGATGGCTGCGGGCGGGGGCCACAGCGATGCCTTGTCGGACGCGGACGCGTTCGATGGCGTGGATGAGAGTTCTGTGCTGAGCCAAGACCAGAAAGGATGCAGAGAAAGATTCTGGCTGGCTCAAACGTGTATCTTCCTACTTAATGCTACGACGCCCGAGGAGGTGTTCCCCGAGGAATTCAACAGGCCCAAGGTGTCCACCGACCTGAGACAGCGCATGCAGCGAAGATTCGATAATCGCAAAGTCAAGTGCCAGAGAGTCAAGAGCTTACTGGCAGCGAGGAGCAAGTCCTTGGACGGCGTGCCCAACTGCGACCAGGATGTCGTGCTGATGACGCCCAGACAGCTGGCCGAAAAGTGCAACGAGATTCTAGAATACGAGAAAACGCACAAGACATCGCTGGCCACCTCGGCCTGGAACTTTGTGAAGAAACTCGTGGGTCAGGGGCCAATTGACCAGAACAAAGGCGACTACGCCTATTGGTTAGATCGGTGCAGACAAGCTCGAGACAGGCTGCAGGAGAAAGGCATGACCTTCCAGTCGTGGCTGGCCTCCCTGGCTCGACGATTCGTGCCAGGCAAGAGGAGGAAGCGCGGGGCCACGACTCCCTCCGAGGCCATCAATGTCCTGCACAGTGACTTTGCTGATCTGCTGGCCGACGCGACGACTGACCCGAGGGCGAAGAGGAAAGAGTACAGGATGCTGACCGATGACGAGAGAACGAGGTACCACGCGGCCATCAATAAGCTGAAGACGGAGAGGATAGACACCCTCAGCAAATACGACCTGCTCGTGGTGTACCACACTCCACAAGAAGCATCTGGAGCACACTGGTAAGCAGAGGGTACTGATATGATATCAGTGTGGGGCAGTCGTGGGACTGAATTCGCAAGTTAACAGAGGTTTATTTGGAACAATAACAATAAATTCTCAAACCTCCCCCCCCCCCAGAGTGTGGGATATTAAATCGAATCATAAGAACTAAAACCTAATTCCGTTTTAGGGGTCCAGCATTCTTGCCTTATCACAGAGAATTCCTGAAACAGTAAGTTGCAATTTGGAACTGTGCGTTTCAACGCCTACAGCAGTACCCTCTGCTGCTTAGATACGAACTTGCACTGCGCAGAGAAGACCCGAGTTTGGCTTTGCCATATTGGGATTCGTCCTTAGATGAAGGACTACCAACCCCAGCTGATTCGATCTTATGGACCAAGGACTTCCTGGGGAGTCGGGAAGGACCAGTGGTCGAAGGCCCGTTCAGCAACTGGACGACCACTCAGGAGTTACCCACAATGGCCGGCATGCACCAGCTATATCGCAGTGTGGGCACGTCCCCGTTCGGGGGATTGTACAAGGAGAGCGACATCGAGTTCGTTTTGGGCAAGGAGAAATATGACGACCTGACTGCCTGGTAAGTGTGCTTGACTGCGAGCAAAGCAGTGGAACCTGCCTCAAGCCCGGACGACCATGCCCCCCCATCCTCCCTTTTCAGTGTGGATCCCACATTCGAACTGGTTCACGGCATCGTGCACATGTTCGTTGGCGGCTACCTGGCCGACATAGGCATTTCGCCAAACGACCCGGCCTTCTTCATGCATCACAACTTTATCGACTACCTTTGGGAGGAGTTCCGACAAACCAAGCAAACGCTGACCCAGCGCGAGGCTGATTACCCGACCGAGGACAAAAGCTGCAACTCGTTCCACAATGCCGAGGCCCAGATGAAACCATTCTCGATCCGAAACATCGACGGTCTGAGCAACAATTACACAAAGGACCTCTATTTCTATCAACCACGACCAAGGTGCACCCAGGCGGCACCCGACTGCGGTTCACCCTACCTGTTTTGCGATAAAAAGGCATACAGGTGCCTGTCCAAGGTGCAAGTCGGTGGCAATTGTACCGGCTTCGAGAACACGGATATCTGCTACAACAGCGTGTGCACCAACGGGGTTTGCAAAACGGATCCGAGTGCCACAACTGCCGCCAGTGTGACCACTACTCAAGCACAAACGACTGCATCCACTGTCACACAGCCAGCGACCACTAGCCACGCCACGACGACGCAGGCTGTCACCACACAAGCTACTATCACCAGCCTGGCCACCACCACACACGCGGCGGCCACTACGACGACCACACGGACAACAACTACTGCAGCTACGACTCCGAGCACGACCACAGCATTGATCGAAGGGGACACAAGGACAACGACTGCAGCCACTACGACTAGCACAGCCACAGTAGCAGTACAGACTACGACCAGGTCAACCACGCCTTCTCCGACCACCACCAAACCGAAGCCTGTGACCATCCCTGCCACACCATCCACGACGACCACACTTGTTACCACCCCCACAACCACTACCCAAAGACCAGTCGTCCAAGTAACCACAACTAAGCCTTCTGTGGTGCAGACCACCGCGCGACAGATAACTACGACCACCCTTACCCCGCCTCCCCTAACCACCAAAAGGTTCATATCCATAATCACGGACACTGTGCCCTACCCGTACACTCCCAGCCCCCCGCCCTCTTTCCCCGTCACCTACTTCACCGTGACCGTTTTCGGGGGCTCCTGTCCCGCCAAGAAAGCCCGCTTAACCACGACTGGTCTCAATGCACCACTCAGATACACTCAGTCCCTGACTGGCATGATGAGGCCCGACGCTGCCTATCCCAGCTACCCTGGCGCATACGTGCTCCGCGTCTACGACCCCAGCAAACTGGGCGGCTACGCCAACATCGTTCAGTTCAGGATAGATGCCGTCGATGCCGACGGACGCGCGTGCCAAATCCAGTGCTATAATGCACAGACCAAAGCACACGGCGACTGCCCGCAGGGAAATCGATTTAAGATATCCACCAACCGCCATCTCTCCGACCCCATCGCCTTAGCCAGCACCGAAAAGGAAGCTCTGGAGAACAGATGGACGCAAAGAACCAAGATTCCCGACCACATCCTCTTCCAGTGCCCCTAATCATATTGATTATCTGTGACTGTATTGATCGATTGCAATTATAATAAATCATGGGCACCCTATTAACCCAATCACCATCTACATCCATATATACAGTCACAGCATGTACCCTATATCACAGCTTGCTGTTTAGCGAGGTCCGTTTATCCAGGCCAGGAAATCCGCCTTCGAAAGCCGCGTTGAGGGCCGCCTCCATCGTGTCTACTGGCACTACTTGCATTGCTTTCTGAAACGGACAGCTAGCAGGCTGTGCTCCACGCTCATCGTCAGACCTTTATCACCGCCTGTTCCACAAATATCTCGTGGTTTTAAAAATCCTTACCTTTGATTCATCGGACACGTCCCTTGAATTCTTTTTGGGCAAGACGGTCCTCGTGAAACCAGCACGATGAGCGGCCAGAAGCCTGAAAGAACAGACAGTAAAAATCACTTAGACTTAGTCCACATAAATTCACTTTTCCTTGATGCCACCCACGGGAAGGACCAGACCGCGGAGTGTAATTTCGCCGGTCATCGCTGTGTCAGAACGTACGCACCGTCCAGTGAACAAGGAGACCAATGCCACGAGCACTGTAATACCAGCTGACGGCCCGTCCTTACTGACAGCACCAGATGGAAAATGGATGTGCACGTCTGTCTTCTCCAGTAGATCGGTGCCGTGAGCGACAGGGATGCCAAGCTAAAACTCATTCCATGTTAGGGGACCACAACGCCTCAGACTCTTGAAGCCCCCCTCGCAGTACTTATATGTACACGAAAAGCCTCTCATGTCATATGTCATACTTTATCCATAGACAAGCACCACAAGGCGCACTCGAGAGCTAAGGAACATATAATTGACAATCATTTTTTGCCGAGGTGGGAGTCGAACCCTCTCCTCTAAGTGCGCACCCAGCGTGAGAGGCAGACGCCTTAACCCGCTAGGCCTCTAAGGGCACCTTGTCACACAATTGTTTTTTTGTTTTTAAATTTTTGTAGGTTGGGTTCCGTGCCGCCCCGGCTCCCCTTAGGACTTCCAACCCGTCTTGCCTATAGCCGGCCAGCAGTAATGATATGATAAGCAAGGCCGTGAGGTCATGAGCATGAGCAGGCCATGAGGCCGAAAGACCGGCCTCATGGCCTGGCGGGTTATGTGTCTGCCTCTCACGCCAGGTGCGCACTTACGGGAGAGTGTTCGACTCGCGGGCCAGTAAATCATTTCGTGTAAAATGTGTCCCTTCACCCTCGAGTGCGCATAGGCGTTTGGTGATGTAGTAAAACATGAACATGAGGTGACCAGCTCTCACGGCAGCGTCCCTCTGCGCGTCTACACTAGGAGCACCTCCACGCGAGGGCATCCTGGACCCACACCGACTTCCTCGAACGATGGCGGGCGGGCTTTTAACCCTGTCGGTGTTCGACAGCCGAGACTGCCTACTCGTTTGGCTTCCGTCTCTCCACTCGGAGCACCTTTTGGGTACCGGGTGACTCACCCGGTACCCAAAAGGGTGGTTTTGGGTTTGGCTTTTGGGTACCGGCCTGGCGTGCAAGCTCAGCGAGGGTTTATGGTTCGCAAACTGACCTCCATCACCGGGGATCGAACCCAAGACGAGTCCAGGCACTCGCTCCCAAGCAGTGCGGAGAGACGAATGCCGAACCGCTACACCACCGCGGCCGCTGTCACACAATTGTGCTTACCTGTCCACTATGGCTCCTCAGCCAGTTTAGTGCCACGCGTGCCGATTCCTTCATGACATCACCCAACTGGCCAGTCAAGGTCAGTTTGCCCTCGCCGTCCATCTTGGTCGCCTCCACGTACATGATCTCGCCACCAAACGGAGTCCAAGCCAGACCAGCAGCTACACCAGGCGTTGATAGCTGCTCTGCCGCCTCGAATCCATACAATGGCAGCTGAACCGCAAAACCAACTGGAATTCACAAAGACACCAGCCAATTAAAACTTACCCCGAGAATATCTTCCACCGCCTGTTCGTCAATTACGATTGGAAACTCGCCCATAGTCTGCACTCGCGTATTCGCATCCGCCTCGACAGAGTCTGCCGACTGCACTGATCCTTTCTCGCTGAGTCGTTCGGCCGCCTTCAACGCCACGGCGCGCATAACCGAGCCGAGTTTTCGTTCGAAACTTCGCACACCAGCTTCTCGAGTATAGCGGTGCACTGAAAGAGAAACCATGGCTACAATTTAGAAACAGAGTTTGGCTACAATCTGCAGAGCATACCAATTATCTTTAAGCTCTTCTCAGGAATTGTGACGTGTCCTTCGTTCAGTCCATGCTCCTTCAATTGTTTCGGCACCAAGTATTTCTGGGCGATAGATAACTTCTCTTCGGGGGTATACCCAGGAATAGTGATCATCTAAACATCAACCAATCTCCCCACGGCTTCCCATCAGAATTCAGTTCTCCCTTTGCGCACCTCCATCCTATCAGCCAGAGGCCCTGGAATATCGGCCGCGTTATTGGCCGTGGCCACGAACAGAACATGCGATAAATCAAACGGTACATTCAAATAGCTACAGGAAAGGCTCGTTGCTTACAGCCCGCAAAAACGAATCTGTCCTGACTCACTGATCAATAAATTGGAAGTTCTGCTCTGGATCCAATACTTCGAGCAAGGCGGCCGCTGGATCGCCTCGAAGTCCGGAATGCTACAAGGCCCAGCAAAGTCAAATACGCACCTGCCAGTCACTATTAGACTTACAATCTTATCCACTTCGTCCAACAGAAACACAGGATTCTTCGACCCCACCGCCTTTAATCCATTCATAATACGACCAGGCATGGAGGCCACGTAAGTGCGATTGAAACCTCGAATATCCGTCTGGTCCGAAATGCCACCCAAGGAAATCCTAAAAATCTCATTCTTCACTAATTTGCAGAAAAAGCAAAAAGACAAACATGCCGATAAAACTTTCTTCCCAGCGTTCGAGCAATTGATCGTGCAATACTCGTTTTTCCAACGCCTGGCGGACCGACGAAACATAAAATCGGACCTTTTAGCGAATTTTGCATGCGTTTCACAGCCAAGTACTCAAGAATACGTTTCTTGACTGTTTCCAGTCCATAGTGATCTTCGTCCAGATCAGCCCTACAACAAGTTGCGTCCAAATTTAAGAGAAGAAAAGAGAAAGCCACTCTCACCTCGCTTTTTGCAAATTTAGAGTGTCCTTAGTTTCCATATTCCATGGCAACTCGACTAACAGTTCCAAATACTGCCTGAAAATAAAGTCTGTATTAGGCATTTGGTAAAAAAATAAGAGTGGAAAAGTAGACTCCCCCACTCCCCAAATCAAACCAGAAGTTGCAGTACCTACCGAATGAGAGGATACTCGTGTTGACTGGCCATCTTCATCTTTCTCAACTCTTCCATTGCCACTTTCTCGACTTCCGCCGGCATTTTCGCTTGTCTGTAAGTTAAACTGACTTGCTTAGGCAGCAATCCCGAAACTGTCAAATACTGCTTACTTGATTTTAGTTTCCAAATTTTCTGACTCTTCCGTCTTCGAGTCGCCTCGATTTCCTCCAATGCCACCACGGACGGGTCCAAAATCGCGATTCATCAACCCGCTGATAAGCGCCTTCGTGATATCATCTACCTTGACCGATTCTGGGAAAACCTCCACTGTGAAGTTACCTCCTCCGTTTTCACCGGATGATGATTTATATTTCTAAAATGAATGCAATGACATCAACGAGCAAAAACAACAGTCAGGAAAACAGTGCCTGTATATGTTCGTGGCCCCTCAGGTAAGTCCCTCGCTAAAGATCAGATATCGAAGGTAGCGAGGACAGTAGACTGGTATTCTTACGAAATGGAAAAACATAAAATGCTATTTCTACTGCGCGAAAAAAGTTGAGACAGCAGCCGCTTTAGTGCAGTAGGCCGATAACCAATTGGAATTGAGACAATAAGTGCCCCTCTCTCTAATAAGCCCCTTCTTGGCAGAGTGTACGGCATATGGGTCCGTAAAACTGCCCACCCTCACAACACTACTCGCATGTGTGTGGGTTGCACTACAGAGATAGGGGTCTCACAGGTCGCCAATGCTTCGGATTAACTCACCTCAAACTGCCTTTTCACAAAGCCGTGCACAATCTGTATACGTCTGTCCAAGTCAACTGTAGACAAAACGGATAATTTCTCCGCGTATGAACTTTCAACCGCTGCGCCAACCAAGTCAACGATGTAGTCTATGGGCGCTGAAGCGATGATTTTCTAGAAAATATGAAAGAAGCTTCAAAGGATTGATTTGAGCTGAATATGGAGTCACAGCCAATAAATATTGATTAGCATACCTTTAATTGCAAAACCGAAGAAGATTTGGGCAACATATCGATGAGTTGTATAACATCTTCCACGAAAGGCTTGGCTTCATTTTCAGAGGATGGCACTGCCAAGGCCTTACCTACAACGGAATAAACAATCAGATGAAAATGATATGGGAAGTACCCCAAAAAAACCAACCAGGATACTTATCCAGTTGAGTGACACTGGCGTACAGGAATGGCTTATACGAAATAACGTTTCCGATTCGAACTCGACACACGCCCGTTACTTGGATAGTGTAGGATGGACGAGGCCAGTTCGTACCTACCACCTGCGTCACAATAGCAGCCACACCGATGTCGTGGAAACCGTCAATGTCCGACTCATTCTGAAAGTAGAAGCAGCAAAGCCGACAAATTATAGAATTGTTGAAAACTGAAATGCCCAAAACAACTTCACCTTCGCATCTTTCGATGATCGATGAAAGGCGATCCCGATCAGAGAATTTCGTAGAGATATAGCGTTCATCAGACGCTGTTCGACTACGGCGATGCTGAAAATATAATGTTGTCTAGACTAGGCAACTCCAAATTATAATAATTGACTAACTTTTGCGATGCCCGGCATGGTATTCGTAATGTGGAACCGGGGAAGACAACTCCGTCAGTAACAAGAATAAATGGCAAGTTGTCTGGGACCACAATGCGATTTGTGTTCGACATTTCGACAGCACTGAACTCGTTAGCTGCACTCGAGGACCTTCGTCGCCCGATGAAGAAGAAGAATGCTCTAGAACCAGGACGCAACCAGGACATTCACCCGGATACAAGTGATTTAGATATTCGCGCTAACCAGCAGACATCCGTGCGCACACAAAAGGTGCCTGAGCATCGTCGTTACATAACAGGCGGTGTTCACAAAAGAGGTCAAGTGGTCATCACTAGGACCGTATGTTCACTTTACGCATTGATAAGAAACATGGCATCTGTGGCGAAAGCAGTGGGAAGTCATTGGTTTCATCGTGATATCACCTTGCCAGCAAAATCTCGAGGTTGTCATTTAGTGACGAACGAAGTGGTCAAGGCGTTCCCTGAAATGAAACAAGTCAAAATTGGAATACTGAATTTGTCGAGTAAGTTACGACTCCATGAAATCTTCCCTGTAGACTTTTCTTGGGAGAGCATTCCACGCTCCCAGTGTGTACTTGTCTATCTTGTACAGAGCAAAAGCAGGGAGCACGAACAAGGTACGAGAGTGGCATATGCGTGGCATGAAACAGCAACTGGTGTCAAAAGTTTAAGTTATTTCTGCCAGAACAGCCCAATGTTCTGCCCAAGTGTTATTTCTGCCAGTTATTGTGACAGATCAATGAACGTCAAAAAGTGTAACGTTTTTGCTTCTAGTTCAGCACACGACAGCGAGCATAATGCTAAACGAGGTAAGCTGACGTAATTATGCTAGTTCCCAGGTCATCAGATTCGATCCCCTGCTGTAGAACTGGGATAAGAAAGTTCGAGAAGATATGGAAATGGCTCTAAATACGATCGTGCCAGAGGTAAGCTTATGGTGTGCCGCCCCTGCGGCTGATGACAGTGTGTGGAGCAAAGTGCGGAGTTTATGTTCATTTTTTTCAAATCGCGTTTCTTTTGAATGCCATATAATCCCGGTTTCCAGTGGCTTATACGATCGCAAGAGGTTTTTATCAAACCCTTAATCCAAGTAATTTTTACTCAAATCCCAAAGCGTCTTCACTGATGGCTGCTCAAGTCATCTGATCCCATCATTTATCGTGAATAACGCGGTTGCTATTTTAGAATCTGCCTTACGGACACGTCATGGAAGGTCCGGACGACATTACTGGTCACATCAAAACTGCATTGATCGGAGCCACGCTGCAAATTCAAGTGGTTGATGGACAACTGAAATTGGGAACTTGGCAGGGAATTTACCTGTGCGAGCATCGAAATGACGGAGGTAAATCGACAACCTTATATTTCTTGTTGTTGCACCATTTGCTTGCAGGGCGAAGAACTTTATCAGCTACATTACACGGGGCGTTAAAAGAGTGACTGCGCTGGTCCGCCTGTAGTCGATGGCCTAGTTTCAATTAAAATGCATGTGCCCATTACCATCCAGGTCATATACAGTAACAGATGATAGCAGACTGTGTAGGACAAAAACGTTTCGACAATCCCGTAACTACACAAACGTACGAGCACCATCCATTCAAACATGCGTAGTAATACTAGTACAAATCCACGAACTATCACTGGAAGACGACGAACGGGTAATAGTCCCCTCGTACATTATGAAGTCGTGACTAGCACTCTGAGAATGTCCAACTGGCCAGGATACACTTGCGGCACCTAACGTGACAATACCATCTCCTAACCCGCCGGCACAACTACACGTGTAAGTCTCGCCTAGACACGAACAAGTACCCATAATCAGATCTGTGTACCCAGGAAGCTCAACAGCTAAGCTAATACCTTATCAGATCCTTAAACACAACTGGCCCGCGTAATACTGACAACAATCGAGCCACCCAACCGATCGCGTCCTTACACATTGGCCATGTCGCCGCGACTTCGCTCTTTTTCGTCGGCGTGTTTTAAAGTTGGCGAATCGATCTCGCATTCCGTGCCAGTAGTTGAGGCAGACAACAAGGACTGGTTGGCTGGTGGCAAGGAACTCATGACGATCACTTTGGCCGCACCGCGAATGCGAGACTGAACATTTTGCATTTCGGCTGAGAAAAAAAACCGACATGTACAACTGCTGGCAGCGTCAGTGAAAGAGGGTCTCTGAGGCTATTTCTGGCATCGCGGCGGGCACCATACCGCCGCCAGTGGTGTTTGAATTTGGACAAACACTATTCTCAAAGAACCTCAAGTCCGCCTGACCTGCTCTCATGCCCAAAACCTCACCAGCAGTGCATATTTTCTTTTTTCGTCTCAACGCTGCATCCAACTCGATTTCGCGTTTCGTACGTGGTATCCGAATTTTGATAAAGCAGCAGATAATGATCACTGAAAAATAAAAAATCGCGCTTTTCGCCACCCTCAGAAAACCAAACCTTACTCATCAGTAGCAAAACTCCGAAGATCATTGCCAATAGCATCCATAATCGAAGACCCGAAGCGATCAGCTGATCCAAAGCGCCGATAATATGCGTTTCGTCCGTGAGATCTGACGGCGTTGTCGACGTGGCATTGTCGTGTAAGCTCGCCATTTTTGGATGCATATTCCAAATAATCGAAAGTTGACGAATGCCAGGCCAAAGATATGGACTCGCCCTCGACCAACATAGAAGCTAGCTGGAAAAGCTCCAAGCCGAGCATACTGTAGGAGCAGGGGGACAAAGCTTAGTTTCAGATAACTCTGAAAAATGGGAACATTCTTGGCGAGAACATAGAATCCTTAAGAATACAAAACTGAACCCGCTAGAACCAAATATGGACTACAAAATTACGAAAGTTTGAAAAACTGCAAAAGCATAAAAATGTTACTTGGAATACTACACGAAGGTGCCACCACCCCACGTGCGACATGCACTCGTATTCATTGAATATCGAACAGAGGTCGCATGAACAACTGGAGAATGAGGGATCGTTTTTGGCACAGGAGAACCTTGTCGAACTTGAGACCACGGCGAGCCAGACACAGTTGTGGTGACTATGTTGGGATGATGGTGATTCAATATCGGGATCGAGTGTTTCGGGTGGCAGATAATATGCTACAAGAGAAGCCAGGTCAGGACTGACATTGGAAGAAAGTCATCACATCGGCCACAGATTGAAGATGGAAGGGCAGCTGGTGGGCGCTCGCTCATTCAAACCATGCGTGAAGGAAGGTGTGATGAGCAACACTGTCAAACAACCAACACAACCCATGCTCCGAAACCAAAGTGACCCGCACTACTTACCACAGCTTTAAAGTCCATTCTGTTCCGGGGCCGAAACGCATCAGCTGTGATCAAATTGCACAACGAACCCGTTTTTGACTTCCTCAAACGAACCCTTCTTTTCAAATCGCGCAATGCTTCCTTAACGTTAATCGAATCGATTGGCGATCCGCCGGCCGATTGCTTCCTAAAATGATATAGTTCTGATTCGACTGGGACTAAACCTGGAAGTTCTTACTTTCGGCGATAATATGCAAAGCCCAAAACAGATAAAATGGTAAGTAATATGATACCGGCGAACGAAAGGCCGAGAGTACGGGCAATAAGCTTAGGCGTTTCGTCGGGTGCATCCTGCGATACGTGCGGGGCGTCCATGAACTGACATCGATAACCGACCCAACCCGGTTGACATCTTTAAATGAAAATGCACAGTAAATGACGGATAACTGGTCGAGGCAGTTTAGTTACATGTCGCAAATGAAAACTTACTCGCAACTTATTCCGAGCGGTATGCCACCGTTGGGACCATTTGTACGAACAGTAAAACATCGTCCTCGAAAACAATACAATTCGTTCAATCCGGAAGGACATTCACCCTCGATCAACAATTCCGCAACAACCGCCGGCGACCAGGCTTTCGCACCAGTGGACGAAGGTCGTGTTGAATTTTTAAAGACTTCAGTGGAATTCATTGATCAGAATGAGAATACCGCCTCAGACTTACGATTAGTAATAAATTTCGATGGGACAGAGATTAAGCCAGTGGGACGAAACCAAAAGACGCACTGCTGTCGGAGAGAAAAAGCAACTGGTAAACACCCCAGACTTTCAGGCCATTCACCCAAACCGAGAACCAGCACAGCACTGACACCGACTCGAATCTCAAATTGGTTTTCAAACGACGCGCACAAGCTAAACCCGCTCACACGAAGCAAGTAATTGTCTGCTAAAGGCGCGAAAGTATCTGTACAGAGAGACAAATGGTTAGTGATGTGGGCAATGGAGCTAGGAATGATAGAAGCAGAGCCGAGTAGTTTGGCCGGTCGAAAGCTGTCAGAGGCTACAACAATAAAAAATGTTGTCCGTACTCAGAAAGTATCGATTGAGAACGTTATTTTACGATTCAGCTGCAACGGGAAGTGGACGCATGATCAGGTAGGCCTGGGTGTACTATAGGCCTACCTACGTACCTACTGTATTGTATAGGTGCGTAGCCCTATACTGTGCCGTTATATGTATAATCCGGATTTCGCATCATGGTTAATGCACTGTAGGATGAAACTGCAAACTAGCTTGTGTCCGTAGCATGGCTATACCAAATGTGATAAATCACATGCAGTATATTGTATGTGCCTCGCCATGGTCCGATTGCGCGTGCATAACTACTATATTTTTAGGTCCTCGTCCCTCCTCTCCAACTCCAACAATTTTAATGATGACCCGAACGATTGCAATTCTCAAGACGGCAGCGATTCTCCACCCGAAATTTCATCATCAGCGGCCGCAGCCCTTTCGAAATTGATTGAACAAAATCGAAGTTTACCTCAAAAGTACAAATATCCGGAACAGGAAGCCATAGTTCGACAAAGTCAAAGCGAAGTCCTGGCTCAAATCGCAGCAGGTGCCAAACCACGATTGCCCTATCGTTTATGGAAAATGATTTTCTCCAAGGCCAACGACTATTCATTAGAACAGTACTGTACTCTGTCCCCGGGGGAGCGCATCATTCACGGAAAACACTGGCGGGCCATGCAGGAACGGCGATTGACTTACAAGGACCCCTTCTCCAGCTTTGAGGTCATGACAGCGGCGGCACTCTATTTGCAAGGGAAGTGCTGCGGCAATGGATGCCGACATTGTCCCTATGACCATGAGAACATGCCCGAAGAAGAGAGGAAGAAAAAGAAATGGAACGGAGCCTTTTATGTTTAAAGACAGCATGTTTAGAAAGTGACTATACCCACTTTGGTTTAGGATTGGTATTATTGTTTGTTAGCGGATTGTTTCAATAACAATCGATGATAAAAATGCGCTCGCAATTCCGATTCCGTGCAAAAGGGTTTCACCGATAAGTGTTTTGAATTTGGCGCTTTACGGAAAAATTGCTTGATGCTGTCTGCTAGAGCCGCAAAAATACCTGAGCATCACGATTTCAGTGCAAAGCAAAACTACGGAAACCAAAAGATTATCGGATCGGTCTCACATGAAAGATCCGCTAAAGAATGTTTTTCGTTGGTCAGCAATTTAAATCATTAGCTGATTTTCTCCGAGCTGTTGAGCAACATGAATTGCAAAGCAATGGTGTGTTTGAAATGTCGAAATGTGATTTTCCAAGTGGTGAAACAAAAGTCGTGTGCAAATGTTCTGGATCGATGGAAAGTAGCGAACGGTACGAGATAGCATAGTTTTGAGTAACAATAAAATCAAAGTCTGAGCAAGCATGGCAGTGTGGATAGGTGGGCATCCTCTCGGGTTTTGCATGTGGCACATACAGTACAATACACTCGTTGAGCTAGAAAGTAAGGTCATATTGTACGGTGTCCTATGCAAACTGGCACTTGTTTGACTATGCATAAGACCTTTTTTATGGCCATGTATCGTTCTTTTTGGGCGTCTATCTTTTCAGCAGAGTTATTGAGCCGTGTGTTTTATTTCAGGTGTTCGGCGTACATAATTGCTGCACTGCGAAATTCTATCGCAACTATCGTTGATTCCAAATTGTCTCACTCACATTCAATTATTGATGGACCAAATGCAACTGGATCGATGCGTCCAGACACGGCTAACGCTCGATTACTAGCGGAAGGATCTATTTTTCGAATCAAAGTACGCCCATCGATCGCTGTTCAACAGACGACCAATCCAAGCCTCCATTCTCCGAATATGTCACCAACTGAATGCCTTATTCCTTCCGCAATTGGAAAACCATTGCCCGCCGGACATCTGCTGGCAAGAATGCGTCAGGTATAAAACAGTGCTCATATATTTCCGAAACAATTCGACATTTAGCCTTTTCTTTTCAGATACCCCGTTATTTCCCCGCGGTAAAAACAAACGTGGCCGTGCCAGATCTATATTTGAGCAAGTACGTGTTAGGATCGAGCGATGGTCGTAATCACTGTCCATATTGCCCCTGTTTCAATTCGTCCTCTCGCGACATTGTCATCGCTCATATTCAAAGTGTGCATGAAACAAAGACGATCAAGGTGGCAGGTAAGAAGTCAGGCATTTTTTTCTCTATCCAACCAAACCCCATTTAATTTTAGACCATTATTTTGTTGCTTGTCTCGATACTTGTCTCGTGCGCTTGACACGGGGTCGGGCTAACACTATGCACTACCATTGCGTGTGTGGTATCGTATTCGTATCGAAAAATGCTTTACGGAACCACTTGGATTTTGGAGCTTGCAAGGGTGAGTAGGTTGGAAATTAGGGTGCTTATGTCTTTGTTCTGCAGATTTCACGTTAAACTTCCGTGTAAATAAACGGGTATAATACAGGTCATCTGTTTTAGAACATTTGGTAAGAACTGTAAGCGTTGCGAGCCATGAGGTAAATTTCTATTGCCATCAATGTGCAATAATTTTTGCACAAACGATCGATTTGCTGGCTTTTAGATTCCTAGCGAGGCTGTTTCTTCGTCCGCTCAACCAAGTCAACGCTCATGTCCGCAAGGCCAGCCTCAGAGAAATATTGGAACTCGCAGTCGGTCGCAAGCGCACTCGCACTTACACGGAGGATCGTGGGCGAAAGCGAAGCCTGCAGACTCGTCGATATTGCGGCATTCCGATGAAGCCATGGCTGCGGATGCAACGGAAACTGGAAATTCAGAAAGCGAAGTTAGCGAGGAAGAGGTGGATGGAGAGCAGGAAGCGGACAGTATTTTGAGGAGGTAAGACAGCAGATAAGGCAATGCCTTGTCCGAACTGGGTCGACCTGTAGGTAACGTACTTCCTGAATTTTTGGTTGCTGTAAGACGTTTTCTAATGACCAGTAATCGCGGGGCTATTTGGACTCTGGGGAACGAAGAAGTAACGAGCGGTTGGACTCGTCATGGTTTCAATACCCGACGACAGAGGTCGGTTTGTGATCCATGAACCCTTGCACGCCAGTCAGGGGGACTCGCCCACTAGTGATGCTCAGAGCGGAGGAATGGAAATCAAACGGGTAGACTGTCTCGGACGTCCAACACCCACCCATCGCTGTCCTGTCCAGGATGAATGACGTGCGGAGATGCTCCAAGTAGGGGCAGGGAAGCTGCCCTGTGCCAGGTACCCTAACGACTTTGGTTACATGATTAGACTGGGGGGCTGGATATAGGCAAAACGGAGACCTCGTGAGGGCTTGCTGTAGCTGTAATGCTTGTGATGGTCGAAGGGCCGACCAGTAACAGATCGTTTGCCTTTTTAGGGATGTCCTATGTCGGAGGTGTGGAGAGAGATTTAATAATTATCGATCCCTGGTCGGTCACGCACAAGAGAAACACTCGAATTCGAAAGTGGTTTTGCCAGTGAATTTGATATGTACGTTGTGCGGGGCGAAAGTGGATGCAGTGGTTGACCTGGCTACGCATTATCGCGATGTGCACCAAGTGGCCGAATGCAGGGTCGAATCTCGCCAATTTTCCAACGCTGTGGAATTCTATAAATGGAAAATCGAAGTGGAGGAAAAGAGTTTGGCTTACTTTGCCCGGAAACGGCGACGGATTTTGAACGAGGATAAGGTCCTGTTTCTGTTTGCTTGTTCGTCCAGCTGGGGCGATAATCGACGAGCGAAGAAAGCACGAAATCTGGAGAGACATTGCCCTGCTTTTATGCAAGGTAAGGATATACCTGGGACCGTGGGACCACGAAAAGCGGGAGGGTATTGTGGGCCACCCACCACCAGCTTCCAAGTCGAATGAGCAGGAGTGCCAGCATCAATTGGACAAAGGCCCCGCTCCCTGTGACTGCTGCCTTTATGGCAGCACCATGGACAGGGGCCATCCACAAAGGACGTCCACCAATACCAATTTGGGAGAAAACTTATGATTTATCAGTTGTATGTAATATGTTAGACATCATTATTTTCAAGCAATACGAGGCGAAAAATTTTAGTCGCCAATCCGCTAAATGCAGCAGTCGGATCAGAGTTAAGAAGACCGATGCCCATTATTTCGGCGGATTGGTCGATGCTGGAAGAAATGCATTTTTAGAATGAATATTTGATATGAAGGGGGTCCGCTAAAGTGGACGTCCATTTTTAAGGGGGGGGTGTCGAGGCGAAATGGACGGAAGGTGGATCGGGGAAGGGGGGGGGAGTCAAGAAAGCACGTTTTTTGGTGGACGTCCTTTATGGATGGCCCCACAGTAGGTTTCGTGTTTTAGCTGTGCAACGGCTCGGTGAGCGGAGAGTGGATGTCACGTTATGCCTTTATCACGCTGGTCACCAATCGTGCGCCGAAGAGTTCTGGGTATGCGTGCGCTTTGGGTGTGGTTCGGCTTGCCTCCACTTGCCTCCTGTTTGTTTTCCAGAAGACGATCCGGAAATCATTGCACGCCGTGGTCACATTTGGTCGGGCCAAACGAACGCAGCACTCGCAGGAGTGTGTGCAGCCATTTGCAAGGGTCGCTGGGAGTGGCTTTTCGGAGAGAGACGGATCAGAAGGGCACGCCGTGGTCAGAGTAGAATTGGATGATGCCATGGACTTGTATTGGGATATTATGCGAGGTCAAGTGGAGTCGTCTGGCGTATACTCACTTTCGGTCTCGGAACGTTGGTCGGGCGGTTCGAGTCGAGTGTGCGGTGTGTGTCACGTCGAATTGAAGACTCACAATTTATTGATGCGGCATATGTTGCGTGTTCACGGGTCTGGTCGTCAGCCAGCAGCGAACCGTGTTCGCTCCAAATTCAACAAGCCGGTCAGGTGTCTGTATTGCAATTTAGAAATACCACCGCCCGGAATGAAGAACTTGACCAGCCACTATGTGCACGCACACAGTGTCAGCATGGAAGTGAACACGGTGACGTTCGCGAACGAGCAACAGTTCAGTCGATGGCGAGAAAAGATGGCGGGAGCGCAGTTGAGGTGAGGACAGGGTCGGTTGGGATTTGTGTAACATGCCGCACATTGGGAAAATACGACAGGGAAGCGTCCTGTATCAACCCGACGGGTTTGTGCTCACTTGGAAAATGTCGGCAGACCAACAGATGCAACCGGAATGCATGCAACGGTCCTCACGCAATCAGGCCAAGCACACCTGTTACACGGGAGGGCTATTTGGTCTGTCGTGCACTGACTGCAGGAGATCACCGATGTGGCCCTGCATCGAGAAGTATGACCTCGCTGTTTTCAGACGTTACAAGTCCTATCGCACGGCCAATGGCGAGACTCGTCGCTACTGGAATTGTAGGTACAGTGGAAAGTTGAAGAACGCTGCCGCTGGTGTGACAGAAGGTCACTGCCCCGCTTGGATATTTGCTCAGCAGTCGTGGCCCGAAAGCAGGGAGAAACAAGCGATCAGTGTCACTTACTGTTTGCATCATATCGGCCACAGGTCGGCCACTGAGGTAAGTGATCGGAGGGCGAATGTCTGATTTGTTGGTCTCTTTCTGCAAATTTTCTGTTACTTTTTTTCCAAGCTAATAAGTCTTTTGGAGGGCGGGAACCGACCTCTTTCTGTTCTGAATTAAATTTTGGTTGACTTTGAAGAAGGAAACCTCACAAATGGCTGGTGCTGGACATTTGTTCTCTCTCTTATCAGCACCGTGTCTGTACTCTTTGACTTGATACGGCATATAAATTTGTGCTTCAGGTCACTCGCCAAGCCTCGGTCGAATCGTCGAGCGGGCGTGCTAGCTCGGACTTGGCAATGCCGACACCTGCGCCTTATATGGTTGCTCCGACAGCGTCCTATTTCGCTTTATCGACGGGTGGGAATATCGGGACGATGAGGACATTAGGAAACGGTGGAGCCATCATGCCAACATCTGCATCAGCACCAGTTAGATCAGCGGGCGGCAGGCTGTCTCGGGTGGTTGATACGAGAGTGACGAATAGTGAGGTGAGCGGGGTTTGGGGGTGTCACCCTGAGCCACATTTAGACGGTTGGAGCTGGCCCTTTCTAACACTCACAGCCAGACTTTGTAGTCTAAATAGTCAGAGATCAGTGGAGCAGCAAGTGAAGGAGTTCTGCTAGCACTGCCGTCTTCGAGATACCGATAACCGACGACAGGAACTACTTTTCCGTCTCTGAAGCTCGTATTAGAGCCGACTTGAAACCCAATTGTAGGGTTTGTTGGTCTCGCCTGAACCCCTGAAGTTACGAGTACACGCTGTCCGAGCTACCTAATTCGTGTGTTTAGTTCCCTGTCTATCCAGCCGTCGAGCAAATCGTACTGCTTCCGTCAGAATCGTTGAAATGTCCAGATGGCACGATCACTGTAATGGATTCGGGGGTGGCTGCGAGCGGCGCAAATACGAGCAGGCCTCATCCTCGCGCCTTTCCATCTTCGTTCACGATTGACGGACGTGTCGCACCATCAGCTGCCCCGAATGGAATCTCTGGTTGCAGCTCGACTACTCGTGCGGAGCAAGGAGAGCGCACTATGCCGATGAAAAGAACGCAGATCGAAGTTTTGGTAAATAGTGCAATGCCCGTGTGTGCTTGCAAATGATCTGCTGTTTCAGGTTCGTTCGACATCGGTAAACGAACGGGTAGTCGAGGTGTCCCTGGACAATTTCCCATTAGTGGAGAGAGACGGCAATGCCTACTACGCCTTGGCTGAACCGTCATTAGTCGAGGCAGTAGCGCAGGCATTGTCCCGGAGAGGGCAGGTAATCAGCCTGCTCCTCTTAATTATCACTGTTGTTATAGCCCCGTTTTTCAGAGCTTATGCGATGGCGATCACTTGACCGTTCTATCAGCCAGCAGGACCAATTAGCAGTCATGGATGTTGTTGTCTATCTAACGTACTTATGATTCAAGAAAACACATGTTTTGGGACTCCGATTACGAAATACAGTTAGCGATCACAGCATTAGACGCAACGGGCATGCAAAGGGGACGCACTGTGCTTTACAAGGATATAAAAAGAAGCGCGCGCTGCAGGACGACATCGTCACTTGGTACGTTGACTCGCACGACATGAAAGCTATGCAAAGTAGCCCATTACGACCCATCTAAAACTGACACACAAGCCACATGATGTACAAAAGAGGGCGACACAGCTGGGCTAGGCCTGAATACCGACTGACTGCAAAGGAAAGGGATTTTCTTGTCTACGAGATCCCCCGTTTCCGCCGGCGCCAGCATTCTCGTAGTCTGTAAAGTATCAGGTCTGAGGTGGTGAGGGGCCAGATTTACGTGGGTACAAAAGTGACGGAACTGCCCAGCCTACCTGTTCCGCTGGTCGACTCGTCCTCGTCGTCCCATCTACGACGCTGATTGCGGTCATGATGATGCAGCAGGCCGTCCTCGTCCGTATCGTACGTACGCACCGGATAACTGACGCCATCGCCAGGACTAAAACCAAGAAAAGCTATGAGCATCGGGCAGGGCTGCTCTCAATACAAATCCCCTACCGGCCACTATCGGCGATAGGAGGCAAAGTATGATTCCGTGGATATCGATCTTGCGCTGCAGGGTTGGGCACATTGTTCGGTCCCTCCAAACGAGGCGGTGGTTGTGATGAGTACGAGTGATCCCCTTCCTTTTCCACAACTAAATTAGCGGCCTGAGGAGGCGAAGTCATTGCGGTCATATTAGATTCTAATTTCGTCGAAAGAGGATACGAGGCGCCGTCGCCACGACTAAACAGAAAATCAAAAAGAAACATCAAGAAAAGGGACAACCACCGCCAAGTTTAGAGGACTGAAATTAGGGGCCTGGATAGACCCTGCCTTGTAATCGTGCAACGTGAATTCTCATCTTCCCCTCACCTGGTGAATATGGGCAGGAATGCCAGCGATATCTTGTTGCCGAAAACTTCCGCGAAATTGCTACGACATCCTAAATTGAATCCATCCTTATCAGGACCGGATCGAAAAACGGGCGCGCGAAACGCCTCTGAAAAAGAAATATTTGATAAACTAAGGCTCCCTGAAGTCAACAAAGTCCTACCCAACGTGCTGCGATTTTTCGACGTTAACCAAAGGTGGTAGAAGAACAAACTACTAACGCTGATACCGAACATTCCCGCCACGAAGAATAGGAACATGATATGGAATTTGCTCCCGCCTTCTTGCTTCAGACCTTCCTGAAAAACAGCCGAGTCAGGGACCCGGGTTCCCAGAAGTCGATTTCCACTCACAGTCCAAAACCAAATGAAATAATAGATGTCGGTCAGAAAGACGTAGAGACAAAACAGCAACGCATATCCAAGAAATTGAATGAAGTATTTGTAATTTCTGTAGTGCACACACGTATTGACCCATGGACAGTGATGGTCCATCTTCAATACGCACCTGAAATGGATGGTGGTGGTCAGTGGATTAGCCCCGAAGGCCACACGAGAAGACAGCTTACACTCCACATATCGAGCAATGATGTGTTCGATCGGGCTTAATCACTTTGCACTTCTCGCAAAATCGCACGGCTAAAATGAACATTAGCTCAAGTGAAAGGGACCTCTCCCAGAAATGTCTCGCTTACCTCCATCGAATGTGCGCATAGAAATGGGCAAATTTTTGCCTAATCTTTCTAAAATATCACGCTGGCCACTTGTCGTCGATTGTTGCATTTGCTCATAGGCGGCAGCAGGAATTTTGAAATGCTTGGGTGGTGTTCCGATCGGGGCCATCGCCGTTTGCCAGTAGGCCCAAAGGAACATGAACAGAATGACGTGGTACGGAATCAAGTACGCAACTTAAAAGGAAGTTTTAATTTCAGATAAGATTAATCATAAGAAATATACGTACTTTTCTCTGGCACGCTTCGTACGGTGACTGAAACCAAAGAATTTCAAATATTTTCTCCACATGGGAAGGCAAAGGCAACTTACAAATGCATAATTCAACCACATAGGCATAATAGGACCAGCATATCACTCCCACAATAAACACGACCGGAAACCATCGAAATACGCGAATACAAATGGCGACGGCCGGATGTTTTATACAATCCTCCAAATGACCCATGATCACTCGACAAAATGATCGAACTAGTACGACGATGGCGCCCAGATGAGAATTCGATCTGCACGTCGCCAGAGAAAGTAGGCCTAATTTCGATTGGATAATTACCGAAACCCCATTTGCCCACTCGATTTCTAATCACCAAAAGAACTTGATGAAAAGGCCACGACCAACTATGGTAAACGTGGGAAAGTTAATTGACCCCGCCAACTGATCTTGAGGCAGCCATTCCGGTAAAATAACATTTCAGATAAAAAGACAAAATAAATTTCTAATTTTTACTTTTACGAAGGTTTTAAGATATAATACTTGGGAAAAAAGTTGCAAGAGTATCAAAATTCATAAGTTTGTCCTCTTTTGAAAGTTTGTTGTACCTAATGAACTCTGGAAATCTGAAATCTCACTTTACCCACACGGGATCAATATCGATTTCGTTCCAGTTTTCGAGTTCGTGGGCGAGAAATTGAAGAATAGAGAGAAACGAGGCGAAGAGAGTGCACGTCGTGGGCGATTTGGACGACTAGCAAAATATTGACGTCGTCGGGATCATGGCTGGTAAGTGAGGGGCGGAATGTCAATGATATTCAGTAGGTTAGCCTAGCTAATAAGTTCCTCGTTCATGCATTTTGTCTCCTTCTGCATGGGATGTGTGAATGTAAGCAAGAGGATATGGCTTGTTGTGCTGATATGCGTGGGGTTGTCCTGCCTCCTCCTTGCGGGGTGCAGGGACTGCTCGAAGACTGAATGGAGTCGTGGTGGGCGTTGTGTATGAGATGCCGCTGACGATGAGACGAGCGCCTGATGTCCAAGAGTGACAATGGGGTTGTTTCCATGGCACACCCGGTCAACGACTTCAATGGGCCGTGTCTTTATAAGACGTATGATGCTAGCCTGCGAGCCCGCTAATGGGCTTGTTCGAGTTGTTGAACTTTTTACTCGATTCCGCTGGGCTTGATGGTTGCTGCGATGGTCATAATAGAAACGTTTAGGCCATCGGCTGACTAGCTGGTGGGGGATTTCGATTGAGGTCGGGCTTTGCTTCTATCGAGCTGCGGGGCAACAGTTATTGATTTGGGTCCGTGCGAGGGGGCAGCTGGCGAACGAACGAGCTATGGAGTAATTGTTCGACAGCACGACTGCGCCCGTCCGTCTTCTCGGGTTCGCTTCGTCGAGAGGGCTGGGTGCTGGAACGCTCGCTTCTATTAGTCCTCGAGACCGGAAGCAGGAGAAGAACGTCGTCAAAGAAGAAGTAGGAGTATGTCGGGAGCACATCTCTAGGCACACTCCTTCGTTCTCCTGCTAACAGAAAATACTCGCATTGCCTCGTTTTATGCCCTTTTTCCTTGTTCATCAACTATTTTCCTTCTGGATTGAAATACCAAAAACGTTTTTTCGAGGCCTGACTGCGGAGTCTTCCTTTTTTTTCCCCCAACGAGATAAGCAGCTTTTTAATTTTACACGAAATTGATTAGGATTATTGGAATTTATCATTAGTCGTGTAGATAACGAGGGGGACTGTCGACTAGCCTGCGCCTATTGTCTTTGAGAAAACCCTGTGGACTAGCAGGTGAGTTCGAGGAGCCTTCTATGCCTGTTTGTCGTCGAACTCTAACTTGGCTATTCACGCAATCGAGTTCGTGATACATTAGCGGCCACTCTCTGCGAATTGACGCGTGTTGATGTTTTTTGTGGGCCTTCATAAGCAAAGGGCGGACTAGCTAATTAGGTGTTTCTAGGTGGACGGGGTAGTTGATTCTCGGTGCGCTTCCTTAGTCGTCTCGTCACGTGGCTCGATCCATCCGCGCCCCTCGTCTTATTACGCGCGGGCGAGGGGTCCTTCGAACTTGATTATCATATCACGTCGAGCTGAAGGGTGTGTTCATTGTGCCCTCGTCCCCAGAGCAGTGCGGTGTTGTTAGCGAGAGAATTTTATCAAAGAAGCTTCATCGAAATGTTCGCTTTTTTAATCTTGTTTCTTTTAGCTTGGCTGGCTATTCACGTGATCGAGTGCAAAGAGCGAGTGATGGCGTGCTAGTTGAACTCTGGCGGACAAGCCTGGCCACCAACGATATTATTCGCCGTAGTCCAACATTCCCGTCCGTCTAAAAAGGCAAGTATTCGGCTCGGAGAGGTATCGTCGACCAAGGCCGATCACGATTCCGCGCGCTGCAGTTCGATTGGTGCTCGGAATGAATCGATATTGGAAACTTGTGCTATTGAATATTGGCCTGGCATCGATTCGTGGAACGTGGTCGTCCGTCAGCCCGTCCGGTTCGGGCTCGCCAACTGGACAAAACACGGCCAGCGATACGACCTTGAATTGTACGGCATCGAGTTCGAGATCGATACAATTGAAAGGGCGATTATTTGCGGTGAAACAGGTCAACGCGGAGGGTGCTAGTGGCGGAGGGAGCAGTAGTGCCAGTGCTGCCAGCTTGAATTCGCCCGGCGGGATGTCTGCTCGTACGGCCAACTACAATTTCGTGCCCAGCAACGAACTGAAAGATCGCGGTGTGGTCGACGATAACGGAACGGAGAACTGTGGTTCGATCGGTTTGTTCAAGGACCCGACGGGTACGGACGATAAGTCCAAATATTATTTCTTGTTCGGACGTCTTTCGACAATTGATGAAGAGGGAAAATGTCTCAAGAAACTGGTGGCCCTTTTCGCCGATTCCATGGGCAGCCGGTCAGCTCAGTATTTATTGATTTTCAACGCAAAGAAGGAAAGCGCAATAACTAAGTGGACAGGTGAGCAGAGCCTCTGCACTTTGTAATATTCCGACTTGGGCCTTGTTTAGGCTTTATACACTCCCTCATGGGCCTCCTATTCCTGCCGTTGAGTGCTAATTTATTGAAAAACTGAGTCGAGTGAGGGACTTCACTTCCTTCTCAACAGTCGGCCGGGCACTGCGCGAGGTGGCAAGGCTGCGTTTCCATTTTGACCCCTCGCTGCTCGTGTCAGCTTGAATAAGCTCGAAGGAAGCAGAGCATTGCAACTGCTGGTCGGAGGGGGGGGGGGCAAGGTGTTGAGTGTTGTGCGGGAATATTTCGTTTACCCCTTTTTTAGTCGAAGCCATCGCCCAGGACAAGGTTTCGGTTTTTGTATTGGAGACGCAGTTGAGCGACTCGGACCAGCTCAAATTACTGACGGAGGGTCAGTGTTTGGTGCCGATTCAAGGCGCCGACACAGATCCTAGCCAGCAGGATTCCTTGCTTAATAATTTCTCGAGGACGTCCGTTTTGTTCGTCAGCGTATCGTTCATAATCCTGATGGTTATCTCCTTGGCCTGGCTGGTGTTTTACTACGTGCAACGATTTCGTTACGCCCATGCCAAGGATCGACTGGCGGTAAGTCTGGCATGTGCGTGGCCGTGCCTTCCCGTTTTCTCGTAAAAACAGTGAGTAATAGATGGGGTGATAAGAAGTCTGTTAAGACGACGTCTCGTAGGAGTGCGTATGATAAGTTGATAACAGTACTAATCGATTTTGTGGGTCTTAAACGAGGGGCGGCCGTGCTTGCTCGGGTTGGCTGGGTAATTGATTTTTGGTGCGAAAATATGCAGCGTACGAGGCCCTCGTCATTAGGAGCGTTGTGCGGAGGAGATCCCGTGTCCTCGAATTCACTCTGCCTTGTCTCACGGGAGAATTTACTATTTTAGAGACGGTTGTTCAACGCGGCCAAGAAAGCGCTGACGAAAATTCCCGCCAAAACATTGCGTCAAGGGGACAAGGAGTTGGACAGCGATTGTCCCGTCTGCATCGAGCCTTACCACGCTGGCGATGTGATCAGGATATTGCCATGCAAGTAGGTGTCACGTGTTGTCCAGCATGGGGGACGGGGTGACTGTGTTTGTCCTTGCAGGCATGTGTTTCACAAGACGTGCGTGGATCCGTGGTTGTTGGAGCACAGGACGTGTCCTATGTGCAAGATGGACATATTGAAGGCGTTCGGATATCACGTGAGTGAGCCCGAAGGGGTTGGGGTAGTACGGCGAGTATGAGCGTGCTCCCTCGTTTCAGTTTGGTCACAGTGAAGAGAGCGTGCGCGATGCGGATCAGATGTCGGCCGGCGGGCAGTCGACGGATGGGGGCAGTGGCGGTACGGGTACGGGTGGACGTAGTGGAAGCGGGGCTCAACACGGTTTCCCCATGTCCTTGCCGACGGACTCGGATTTGCACGACCCGTTCTTTCCGAGTCCCATTCCATCGCCGTCATTGCTGCAACCGGTTTTGCACTCGAGCAATGCCCAGAGCTTTACCATCATACCGCTCACTGTGCATCGACACCACGGCGGCGGGGGGTCGGCCTTCAGTGCTGGTGCCAGAGGATCGGATAGTTCGGCTGGTAAGCGATGATTGGCCGGGAAGGAGGGCCAGGATGCTGACCGATTGCGTGTTTAGATTCGTCGGATCATTGGGTGACGGGCGGCGCCATACAGCGTCAGCACTCGGCCGAAGTGCACCACGGTCCTGGCGCGACGGCCGCCAATGTGGAGACGCAGACGAACAAGTCGATAACGAACATGGACGATAACCATAACGAGACGGGCACGTCCCAACAACGGCACGGCAGTGCGCACCACCATCGACGCCATCGCCACCAGAATCGGGAACCAGTCGGCGCCAAGCCGTCCAATGTCTCCACCACCTCCTCCTCGTCGTCCTCGTCGAGCTCCTCGGCTACTCAGCAGAGTCAGCCCTTGTTCCACAGCCGGTCCACGGGCATGCTGCGGGGAGGCGGCCCAGTGAACACTGTCGACAGCGGCGATAGCGACGACGGGCGTGAGTCGAGCAAGACCACTGAGACAAGAAAGACATCGATGGCCTCGAGTAAACGAAGAAAATACGACGAAATGGTGGCCAGCCAGAATAGGTTGAGCGCCATCGTGAGTCGGGGACGATCGGCCTCGCAGACTATACCACCAGCATCGAACAAGGCGCGGGTGGCTGTCAGTTCGACGCCCCCTCCCACGGCGGCGGGCCAGGCCACGACCACGACGACGGTGATTGGCCGAGCGTGCTCGTCGTCCATATCGTCCGGGTCGGACTGCGTGGTGGTGGGCGTGGTCAACTCGAATAGCACCGGACGGATCGTGTCCTCGACCAAGACCAAGCGAGGGGGCCGCAACCAAGTGCGGGACCACCCAAATGCCGGATCGGCCAGTCTGGAATCGTTGTAGACTGCTCTGCATTATGCATTCACCAAAACGACCCGATGGGGACGAGGTTAGGTATTCGACTATTCTAGACATCTTATCCAATTTTGATATTTTACTTAGTTGCGTTGTTTGGCATTTGCACATTCCGAATAGGACGTGGCGACAATGCGACCCTTCGAGGCGGTGTACAAAACGGTGTCCTGGACATTTACGTGTTGACTGTGTCGTTCGCTGTGCACCAAAGATTTTTAGTTTTTTGCTGTATATAGTTCTTTTTACCGGCATAATTTCTTGGTTTTTGCTGTTTTTTTGAGCTTGGAACTCGTTGACAGAGTATTTGGTACGTGCGAGTGCAGTGCGAGTCCTCTAGCCTGTGCTCAAACACCAAGGCGCATTTATGAAACGAGCCAGTGTTTGGGCCAAGTACAAAGGATTTGTGGACTGTGGGCTTTACTCAGGGCAACTACACAAACTCAGTTTAGTCACTGGCTACTTCCTACTCCGCTTCCGATGAGATGCGCTGGGCGGCGCGAGATTTGTCGTCAGATGAAGGCTCGGCGTTTCTGATCGCAGTGTTGGTATCTGCGTTCCAGCCGCGGTCTTGTAGGCTAGCTGAGAACGAGCGAAAGGTCTGTGAGACACGCTCGAATGCGAGGCACTCTAAAAGACACAACTGGGAGGGATCAGGGGGTAAATCCAGCCATCGACTCACCCGCGTCCTCCTATGAGTGCGAGCATCGGTCAACTCCAAACTCGGCACACTATACGGCCCCAAGGCGCTGATGCCTTCGGTCACGGTCGGTTGCAAAACGTCCTAGAAATGAGAACTTCACTGACGCCCCCTCGGCATAATCCACTGACACTTACCCGGGGCACCGACAATCCACTCTTCCCATCCGCAATACCAAGCTGTGAATCCGTGGGTGAAATGGGAGGCGTCAGGTTGCCCTCCAACAAGGTCAGTTGCTCCGCCTTGAGACCCGCTTTCCCGCCACCCTCATTCCGCCGACTGCCGCAACACGCGCACGAAATTATGGTCACGAGAAGAACGAGCACGGCCGACACTGTCACCAACACGCTAATAACCACCAGAGCCGGGGTGTCCATCGGACCCGGACTCGAAGACCAGTACAACGGAGCCATGACCACGTGTCAGCCGCCATCAGCCGACAATGCGAGTGTCTCGCAAGTGGCCCGTTCACTCAGCACTTTACACAGCCGTACACTGGTGCGGGGTATGTACAAGGGTAGAGCACGCAATACAGCCTACGTCCGATATGTGATCTATGATAATGCAAGTACAAAGCACTCGCAGTCACGCATTGCACTCACCCACCCACCGACTAGTTCTGTCACTGACACACACATACACCATAAACTATCTACGTGTGGCATGGAATCAATAGCACTGACATCAATTATCCCGCCATGCAACCCATCCATCGGCAACAGGCCATTCATAAAGACATATGTCGTTCTTGTTCCGAGGGCGCGTGATCAACTGAAACGGAAAACAACCCGTCAGCTGCCGCCAACATCACTTTCTAACCAGCACCAGACTTACTGCATAGTGAGGATCAGACTGAGTAAGCATTTGGGAACTTAGTGGCCTTAGCCTACTCCGTGCAATGACCTCACCGCTCATAATCCCGTGGGAGGTGCAGTCCAGTTGTGCCATTACCATTGACTCTCCTTATGTAACCCTGGCGTCGGTAGGGCATGGCAAATGGGAGAGAATACTTGATCTCCCCTGGCTTTTTAACCTTCATATTTTTTTCTATGCTGTGTCTCTCGCTCATTGAGTGCATGTACTTGCTTGGGCGGTAAGTAAAATATGACTATGACTCTGGCTAGGAAACGTCAGTTTCAGCCGCAGGTATTGTCGCAAGACTGTCCTTGCTCCAATCTGACTTTTTGTCCCACTGACCACATTATCTCCTGCGCCTTCTACGGCTACACTTATTCCGTCGCTCCACACTGCGCACCTCTTGTTTACGCCGGGTGCCGCTGCCTCAATGCGCCATAGGATATTCTTATCGTACTTTTTCAAGCTCGAGTCAATTGAGGGTACAGTACAAAAGCAAGGAGAATGTCACGTGCGTGATGATGCTAGTTTCAAGCACCCTGCTGGTGTTTCAGGTGAGTTATCCGTGGCTCGACAGTGCACCTACTTTCCGCGCGCGCGTTTTCGTAAGTAAGACTCAGGTGGTTTCTTCAGACCTTGTTCAGAAGGGCTAATTGGAGAGGTTTCCTTGTTTCGATCACCCTTCAACGGGGGCTTATCCAATAAAAGAGCTCGCAAGTTTTTAGTCTAAGCCCTGCACACCACCCACGGCATATCTTCCCATACTTTCTAACTTTTAAATCCCACAATCAATTTAAAAACCAACAAATTTTGCACGTCCCCAACGGTTCGAAAGTTTATAAAAGCATTTTAGAATCGGTATCTTTCATAAGACCCACGGAAACGGGAAATGACGCAACTGGGCGCATCCCACGAGGGCATAGTTGAGTTGCCGCGCGTTCAGCGTGCAATAAAAGCAGCTATTCTACAGCTACAATAGTCGATTAAACTTCCGCTCAACATAATTTAGATCGCAATGGGGGGCCCAGGAGGAACAGAAAATTATGGAAAATAGGTCTCTGGGACTGTGGCCGCCGTGGCTGCTTACCCTGAACGCCTTCATCGTCACGTTCTAACGCGGCCAGCGCATCTCTTTGTACAGACTGAGACACCGATTCGTAGGAGGGCGGTTGAGAATCGTCTTCTTTTGGAGGGTACATGCTCGGCTTCGAGGTCACCTAAATCAACACATCAGAACCGAAAAGACTCGATTATATAAAGCATTACTTCTCCGTAGGACGGCGGTGCCTGGTGCAAGGTTCGATCTTGTTCGTTGTGTCGACTCGAATGGTGATGACCGCCGTGGCTATGACCATGAAATCGAGGAGATCCGTACCCGCTACTCGATGATAATGTGGACGCAGTTGTGTGATATGATGCATTCTCGCGCATCAATCTCAAAATTGTGTCGGGCGATACTTCGTACATTGTGATCGGTATGACGATCTGCGGCCCCCCGTTCGATTCATTACTTCTAAGACCACCGCCTGATATGGTCGTGTATTGTCGTTGAAAAAACCGAAAATGTTGCGACCGCCGTTGCCGACGCCAATAGTTACAACCAGTGAAACACGTGGCCAAGATAAGAACAACGATAAACCTTAAACAGAGAACCTAAATTGCAATGAATCGAGATACTAGGGTTAAAAATTGCGTACCAAAAATACCACATATTCCACAATGAAAAACGATGCAACCAATGGACGTCGCCGGACGGCTTGTAGACAGGCTCGATCGGCGCATTCGGTGGGCAGCACCCGAGAGTTCCGTACTCGTCCACTTTGCAGCAATAAAATGCGATTCCTTTTCTCGAGCATTCCATTTTTGTACAAACGACAGCATCTTCGACCAAACTCGCCACCGACTTGTTCGAGACAACAGGTGCTTCTGTGACCGATGGCAAGGATGCTTGTCGTTCAACAAACGCACCCATTGCCACCACGCACATCATGTGCAATGTGCAGACCTGAAAAGGACCAGTATATTCAGAAGTAGGTGCAAGACTACTAACTGTCAATAAGGCATACGAATTCAAACAAACTTCTCTAATTCTTCCTCATTCACGCTGGCCCCAAACAGATGTTTAGTCCAGCTTTTTTCTTGGCTTAGGCCTTAGGCTATGCTTGGGTATATAGCTTAGAGGTCAGGCTTAGGGCGCACAGTAAGCTTAGGCAAAAAGCCAACTAACATTTGCTGCGGGGACGAAGCACACGAGCGCCGTGAACTTACCATTTTAGGCTCCGGCAAAGGTCGTGATACCCATCATAATTCACCCGACCACCCATACGCAAGGGAAACTAAGGACCCAGGACGAGATGTAAAAACAAAAACAACAGAGGAATATGTCTTCCCACAGGTGTAAAGTAGCTACTTTTGCTTTTTGGTCCCCAACATGGGTTAGCTTAGGCTGGTATTAGGCTTAGGCTTCGGCTTTAGGCTTAGGCTGGCATATGACTTAGGCTTAGACGGATACTGGGCCTAGGCTTAGGCTTAGTCTGGTATAAAACTTGAGCTTAGGCTAATATCAGGCTTCAGCCAGCCTTATACTAACCTTTGCCTGGGGACCAAACGGCAAAAGCGCCCTAAAATGTACTTACCACACGACCCCACAGTCCTCCCATTTTTCCAGTGCCACGCAGAATAATAATTAATTAAGGAATTCAAAATCTACATTTCTGACTGTTCTTGGCAACAAAACTACGAAAATATGTGAAAGAGAAATTGATCTTTGAATGATAATTACCTTTCCAAAGCTATCTAGATGGAGCTCCATGTCTTTCCTTCTTTCCTTCGTTCGCACGGACCTGCTGATAAGATAGTAAGCTACTAGATTACTGTAGGTAAAGAGCGGGAATTCAAAAATTTGAGAAAATCAAAGGAGGGAACACACTTCAGCATTAATAAAAAGCCACAGAAATAACTTTTAATTTTACTAAGCAAAATCCCAAAATCAACAAAGAATTTAAAATCGTCTCCGAAGCAGCTCCCTAATCCCTCCAGCTGACATAGACTTCGTCAGTTCGATACCTCTGCGTGCACCAGGTGTCGTCAAAGTCGGTCACCTGCCCACTATTCAGCATCTCCAAGCCAGCCTGGGCGATCATGGCCCCGTTATCTATGCAATACCGCTCGTCCGTAGCGAACACCTTGGCAGCCCTCTCGGAGGCCATGACGGCCATCATCTGCTGCAGTCGTTCATTGCAGCCCACTCCGCCCACGATCAGCACCTCTTGAGACCCGCAATGAGCCATTGCACGCTCCGTGATCTCGACCAGCATGGCGAAGATAGTTTCTTGCAGCGAGAAACACAGATCTTCCTGGGTGTATTCGCCTGACGAGATGAGATCGGGGGCCCGACTTTCGATGAATGACAGCAGACCAGAAAAAGACACGTCCATGCCCTTGACCACGTAGGGCAGGATCAATAACTTGCGACCACGTTTTGCCATCTGCTCAATATTGTAGCCCGGACTCGGATCGTTCGACAATTTCAATACGCGTGCGAATCGATCGAGGCAGTTGCCCACGGCGATGTCGATGGTCTCGCCGAATATGCGATACCGACGCTGCGAGTAAGCGATCACCTGCGTGTTGCCCCCGCTCACGTACAACACCACTGGATTCTTGGCGCCCGTGATCTGCCGTCCCATCTCGATGTGTCCGATACAGTGGTTGACCCCGATGATAGGCTTACCCCACAACTGAGCGATCGTACGGGCCACCACGGCCACGGCCACCAGGGGAGCACCCATGCCAGGCCCCTTCGTGTAGCACACTGCGTCCAGCTCCTTGCTCGGCTCCGAGATGCCCGCCTCGTCCAACGCCTGTCTCAGTATCTCCAGCACATACTTCTGATGGTGCTCGGCCGTCTCGCGGGGTTGGAATCCTTCGCCGGGTGGGGTGATGTACGTGTGACGAGGGTTCGACAAGACCACGCCGTCACGGACAATGCCGATGCCCAACTTGTTGGCACTGCCCTCCAGTCCAATCACAGTCGGCATGACTACAGCAACGACTTGCGCTCGAGAACGGCTTGGCCTTTCTGAAAATGGAAAGACGAAATCGGAGCGCGATTCATTGCTCACCATGGCAAGTATGGGAAGGGGGTGTACATGCTTTACCCCTACCTCGGAGATCCCGTGATGGAAAAGCCTACACCCAGAAAATAGGTTCAGGAGAAAACGAGTGTGTAAATTATCGTTAGCAGGTTCATTTCCGAATGTTATTCGTAAAAACAGCTAAAAAACAGTTTCTTCGTCAAAAACCGCCGAATTGAGAAACGGTGGGAAAATGCACATTTTTGTGGGTTAGGCAACCCCAGTTTCCTCAAGGGACTTCTAGCCCGTTTTGGCTATAGTCAGTAGTCATGATTCGACAAGCGACGCCCTGATGATAAGGCGATTAACGCAGGTTTCCTCCGACGCCTCCACTAGGAGCACCTCTGGCGAGAGCATCCTGCGCTAGCCTGTAGCCCAGTTGGATAAACAGGCGAAATAGGGGCTCCTTCTTGACTGCTCGAGGGCCATTTTTCGGATTCTCTACGTTTGGCGACAGTACCCAGTGAGTCGCCCAGAGCCATTTGAGCGCGGCCAGTGACGGCTAGTTCTCTGAGAAAGGACCAACTGAATTGCGGTCTTCCACAGTCAGGGTTGCTGGCCTAACAGTGCGGGACCAACGCCTACCAACTTGGCTAGCATGCGGACAATGGGGGGGGGGGGCACACAAAATGTGCTAGCCTACTGCCCAAGGGGGCGCTACCCTCAATCTCGCCCGAAACTATCATGCGAGTACGCGCAAATAAAGCCGCCTTTTTTAAAGTTAAATTTTTGGTGGGAAAATATATTTCACTAAATTCGCTTCCGCTGTAGCAAAAACGTTCGATAATGGCACCAGTCATCATCGTCGGGGTTGGCAGGAACAACTTTTGCATGAGACCCAGAAGTGGGGACCATTTATCTTCTATCCGACCAAGCCTGGGGAATCGCCCCTACGCCCTTCAACGGAGACCATCTCTGGACAGCACTTTCAGAGCCACACTGAGAATCCATCCCACTCCTTACCTTCAACAGCTTATCGATTACTTTCTGATCGCTAGCTTCTTTATTCTTCACGAATTCCTCCTTAATTCGTTTCAAGACGAAAGATTGATCCGTCAACGTCAACGATTTCCCGTATCGCACCAGCTCCTTGTACAACTTCAGTGCGGGTGCCTTCGATGACATGCCTACAATCGAGTCCATCCAATCAACCCATTTACGAAACCCTTCAACCAAGACCGTAGGCTTGGCAATCAACAGCCCCCCTCCTAAGACTGACTAATTGCCAGATGATCAGGCAGGCAACATGACGGAAGTCCGTTCCAACAACAGTCTCGCTCAACCGATCCAAAATATTTACTTAAAAAACCCTGAAAGGTGGAATCAATGCACTGCGTACATGACCCATACGCCAGGATTGATATATTAATGCACAGAACTAGAACACTGCTAATTGAACTGTAATCCCAAATCATGAAATACAGGCCAGTACGAAAATGAAATATGCTACATGTCATCAAAGAATCCACAAACTCGTATCCGCACTCCCGCCTCGCCCGCAACGGCATCCAACAAAACTTTAAATACTTGATTATTACAAGGCCAAAAATGCTTGAACGCCGTTAAATCGAAACACGTTGAACGGTGGTTCGGAGCGATCGGACTAAATCGTCTAGCTCACAGCGGGCCCTCGATACGACTCACTTTCATGCACAGGTAATAGAAAAAACGACCAATGAACGCCACCGATATTAAATATGCAACTGAAAAAGAAAGACTCATTAGGCGCCACCAAATCGATCAATCACTGATCGACGCGACAAATGACTTTATGTCTATCACTGATCCCAATGACCCATCGGCATCACTAGCTGGATCAGTGATCCAGCCCTCTTACACCAGACCCACCCACATAACAAACCAAACATGACTTACTGCCCCAAACAACATAGAATCCCGCATTGGCCGCAGCAAATTTTGCCGTCCCAACCTAAATAGAAATTGACATGCAAACTTAACGCAGCCACCAAGTTGGTCAGGGGCTTACCGATAAACCAACACTTCCGGCCACACACGCCAGTGAAATCAGGAAAAACATAATAGCTCGCGAACGTGCATATGAATTACCAATCGAAGAACTAAAATAGGAAACCAGTTAATCTGGTGTTGATACGGTAATCTGGTAAAACACTCACACTTTGCGACAGTGAGGACATTTCGCCAGTGAATTGGCCAATGTGTTAAACTGAAACATAAATTGTGTATTCACAGCCACTACAAAGGGCAGCCTCTTACCATAAATATCTCCTCGCAATGAGCGCACGATACGCGGCACGTGCCAGTCGGAGCTCGAACTGCAGAACCAGTAGCACTATCGCCCAAAGTTATGACCCGTTTGCTGAAAACAGAAGTCATCACCTGAGTGCCAGGACACATGCAGGCCACACACAACTTACCAATTTGGACGTGGACAGGCGATACGATTCGACGACGCCTTGCAAATTAACAGACAATTGCACGGACAGCGCACGTACTTTTTTCCCGGCGGGGGCGGTCGAATTGGCTGAAATGGGATCACCTATAACATGCACTCACGCACACAAACCCACACTACTCACTGTAGCCTCGTTGCAATGCTGGCACTTGACAACGTGCTGCGCCATCCGTGTCTCGATATTGATTGTGGCGTGGCAAACGCGACAGCTACAACGAGAACAGACTTACCATGTGGGGAAAGGCAACGGACACAGGCACCGCAGGGCTACCAACGTGCCAGTCGTGGGCTTACCTGACCGTCGGTGAGCTACTCTTCATGACATTGTCATACGATGGTGGAGCGCCCTCCGACTCGCCAATGCTGACTGAAATTAAAGCTGTGATCGCATAGGGAAGACCAAGTATGGATACTCTATTCTAATAGTCCGATCCAACCACTCCCTCATTATACTCCCACAAGCAACAAACCAATTGCCCACTCACTACGTCCAGACTCGGTCAACAAGTCGCGCGGAGTCTCCGTACCACTGCCACTATACAGCAACGGTGTTCTCTCATTGCTGTCGCCCATTGTCGCCATGTCTCGGTCAAATCGTCCGTCCTCGCTAAAATGAACACAGTTGCAAGACATCAACCAAAGCCATGTGAAAGTACACTCATCGATCAACGATGACTGGCATCACATCCGTCCTGCCCACCAATGACGAATTTACTGAACGCGATTCCAATCATTTCATCCACAAAAAAATGAAAAATATACACTTGCACAGAGCACGCAAAACTAAACTACTAGCAAATTTTAAACATGAGAAAATGTAGATACCAAATCAGAGTCACATTCGCTGTCCTGTATCACCGATGCGCAAAATTCCCCTACATCTACGCCATACAACAGCACATGTATCCCGAGTAAGTATACTCATACAAAAAATAAACGTATGCCATCGAAAAGTATATTCCTATTCATGAAAAACTAGCAAGCAGCGCATAAAGCAGCATTTCTAAGCCACCCCATTCCTTTGCACAGATATCCCATCCTCACAGATAACTTTGCGAACATGATGCCCGGCCTCCTACTCGTCAGTCCATCCCTCAGCTGGGCCTGCCAACTGATAATGACGCTTACGTAACTCCGCCAATCGCACTCGTTCCTTCTCCACCTCGCTTTCTAGTTCTAGTACGCGCACCTGAAAACCACCCTTGGTCAAAACCAGGACACTTTCAAACCCCCGGAGTTCACTCTACCTGCGAGTCCATCTCAAGCCTCTTGGCCTGATGCAACGACAAATGGGAGAAATCCAGCGAATCTGAAAGCGGGTAGCACTGAAGCACTGTAACCTTATGCAGCGCATCAGATTACCTTTCTCATTCAACGTCTCTTTTGCCGATTTCACATTCCCCACTACCGCAGCCGTCGCTGACGTAACGCTCTTGCTGGACGAAGACAATGCGGCCAATTGAGTCGAAGATGGATCGGCCTTGACTCGACTAGCCACCACCAACTGAGCTACGCTCGCCGCTATTTCCTGCGACGCCACCATCAGTTCCTCGTACTTGCCACTACCTGACATAGTACGATCAGCTGTATCTACCAACACGTGAGCGCCCAGGCCGACCGCCTTCGCGGCCGACAACAATCCTTCCGTCCACTGGTGATGCCGCTTATAGAACTCCTTCACCGAGCCACTACCGCGTCCTTGGTCAAGGATCTCCTTCTGCAGCTTCTTAGCATTTCGCACCAGTTCCATGATGGCCTAAACGCAAGCCTCTATCAAACCGGCTCTTCGCGACCACGTACCAAACATCATACCCTCATTAAAGCCGTGCAGGCATCCAAAATCTTTTCGTTAACCTCCAAGCGCACGCCAGTCGCTTCCTCACGATTCTTTTGCAAAATTTCCTAAAACAGAAACACCACATCTTACGACTCAGCCTTAACAGTAAGTCCCAGATCACCACCCTCGACCATACCTCGATTTTCGCAGCCGCCAGTCTGATAGCCTCGTCCATCATCTTCATCTCCTTCTCCACCAAATCTTCTAACTCATCGCTATTAATATCGCTCTGAAATCATCCCATCCATTCGCTAACCGTTACAAAACAACTGTCAGAACTTCTTACCTGCTGACTAGCCAACAACTGCGCCATGCTGTTTCGCAGCTCGTCCATTTCCTTCTGCGATGATTGCAACTTCTTCAACGTATCAATGTGCTCGTCACGAAGTTTCGCATACACTTCTTTCATCTTCTTGAACTTATCCTCGCTGCTTTGCGCCTTCTCTAAAACATAACCGCATATACAACATGCAACTGGCGAAAACCAAAAACCTACTCTCTGATTCTTCTAACTTCGAAGCAATCACTTGATTCTTCTCGTTTTGAAGCTGCTCCGCTTGAGAGCGGTAACGATCGTTTTCCTTAGACAAGACAAGAATTAAAAAAAGAATCAAGAAAAACTTGGGACTTTCACAAACGATCAATCATTATTTTCCCGCCCAAAATCCACCTATTTGCACCCACCACACACAAGCACTTACCTCAGTAATGTGCTCAATCAAATCCTTCGAACTAGCCAGTTCGCTCTCCAACTGCGCAATACGACTTCGCAATTGACCCACCGCCGTCTGATACTATAAACCAAACGACCTCTACTTAAACTACATCCAAGCAATCCCCTTCTCTCAACTCACCTGCTCCTGATAACGAAGTAATGCAGCCCTGGCGTCGTCCAATTCGCGCCTCAGTGAGAAGATGATTTGATCCCTGCAAATTAACCTGTCTTCCCCACGGCTTTGGGCCAACGCCTCGAAACGCCTTTACCTCTGTGCAAGCTCAGCCAACAAATCCGGTCCGTTGTTAAAACGTTCTTGTTGGACTGGGGGCTATAACATACACGGTGCCATCACGCACACACTAATGAGCACATTCCTATCAGTACTTGGGGCGGCGGTGGTTGTGGTCGCTCCGGTTCAGTCACATCAACCAAAGGTGCATCGATAACGCTTCGACTATCGGGCGGCGTATCCCAGCCGGCTTCGCTTCCTTGGTCGTGCAGAGTAACTTTGGGCGTCACGTAGTTATCGAAATCACTGGCAACGAGGAAATTAGGCGGACTCTAAAATCAACCATAGCCGGTTGAGGGTTCGCACAAGGAGCGGAAATGATTTTCCCAGGTTTTCTACAGAACATTCGACTTCCCCATTTTATTTTCATACTTTCACACAACTACTAAACCCATTTAAACTGCTCTACAGCATGGGCATCAGGTACACAGAAAAGGTGGGTGATTTAAAATTTAAGACCTCCGAATGTAGTCCATCAATTTCCCCTGATTTTGGCTAAAAAACTCCCATTTTCCCTGACTTTCTCAGGTATTCTAGCCTTGCATAAACCCTGCCTCACGAATAAACAGCAAAAATGCAAAACCATAGTCCCTTACTTCTGGTAAAGGCGGAATCGTCACTAGGTGCTTGAAATACTGAAGGTTGCTCGAGCAGTCGTAAAAGTGTTTTAACCTGCAAAACAACATTTTCTTACTACGAAATCGACTTCCCGCACATAACATCTTATTCATACTGTTTAAATTGCGCGTTGAATCGATCGCGATGACCCAACAAAACGTCGGGCGGTAAAGCTGAAAAAAAATTAGCCTGATGAAGGTTGGCCGAAACAAACTGAAATCCCACGTACCAGCATGTAGCTTGAACATCATTTTGACGATGTAGTCGTAAAGGCAGCTCGAATCCAAAATACACAGTATCAAGGGTGCCAAACGACATTGGCCACTGTTGGTCATCGAAGTAGCACGCGACATATCCAGAGAGCTGTAAACTAAAACCAGGACCTTTCGTTTAATACGAATAGGAATCAACAGAAAAACTTACCAGCGGCCTGTAGTACTAGAATATCGTCTTGATAATCCAACATTTCTACCGTAAGTTCGAACCAGTTATTCACATCCTAAACGACGAGCGACTTTACGTTAGACCCATCCCATGGCAAACAACGCCAGTGACTCATACCTTCTCTCCAACAGCTTCCAATTCTTCGTCCGTCAATTGAAGATTGCCAGGAATTCGTGGATTCTAACAAAGAAGACACTTGTGCTTGAAGGTCTGTACAGAGGATACATAGTTATTGAAAGCTGAGACCAAAGTGGGTGGTGCTCCTGCGATTTGGTCCCAAACGAATTTTTAGTTTGGCGTTTCGCACAAGCTCTAAACTAGTACATGTCTAAGCATTGCCTAAGGCTAAAAAATTATCAAACTAAAAATTCGTTGGGGACAAAAGCACAAGAGCGCCCTGAAATGGACCAATCGTAAACTGACAAAGGTCCGTTGAATTATTTAAAAATACGCGACCAGTCCCCACAATACTTACTCTCTGATGAAAGCTCAGCTTGGTGACAAGTAGCTTGCAGTAGATTTTGATCAGCGTCCCGTATCCATCTTTTAAGTGGCCCTAAAATCAAATGTATTGAACAAACAATCATTCATCGAATTCAATCATGCCTTACCCAAAGACGCCCTAGGTCGGACAGTTTGTTTCGAAACTTCATAGAATCGGCCACCGTACGCGAGTGTCCATCGCGAAGTAGTTTATGAAGAACATGGCAGAACTTCCACGACAAAATCGGATTGCTTTCCAAAGTCAGTCGAGATGCGTTGCTCCAGAACGTGCCGGCGCCTTTTTCGCGATGCGTGCCGATTATGAGAGCTGCAAGAACGAAGAGCATGAATAATGCGTTCAGCCGAGAACGCTGATTTATATCGATCAATGACTTGACTTCTTTTGACTCCCATCGTTCAGAGAACTTACAAAAAAAACCAAAACCAATAATGTGATAGTAAAATCAAATTTTAGACCATTCCGATGTTACATTCATAACCCCATGACCAAACATAACTTACTTCGAATATGCTTCTGTTTCACAGCGCATTCCTGATTGTTGATGGCTTTAGATACCGCAGCGGCCTAAAAAGGAGGAAAAATAAAGTTCCGATTACTCACACAAACCTAGAAATGAGTCAGCAAAGTGTCCATAAACGTTTACCTGCGTTCGTAGATATTCTTCACGCTCGGCTTCGTATCCGCTGCTTCGGCGGCTAACAGCCCTCGGCAAGCTTACGGACGTCATGCGGCCCAGGCCTTAAAAAATTTGTGAGATAAGCCTTATTTCTTTTCAAACAACTCGCATGCACGCAGCGCTGAACCGAATAACCCCAAAAGGCAGCCCAGCACCCAAGACGAGAACTGTTTACCGGCCACCCACCCAGGCCCCCTTCATCACATGCCTGTATCCATCATCAATCCCCGCACCCAGCCAAATGCGCAGAATCGGACCTAGATCGGCCGACTTTTGCAAAAGCAAAGCAAACAAAAACTAAAAATCATGGCGCACCTAAAGATGGTAAAACTTAGTTTCAGCACAATATTAGTCAAAGTTGTCTGCTCACCGGCGGGTGATTTGAAGCAGCTGGCTTTGTGGCTCTGCTTTTTCCAAACAAATTTCGTCAAAGGTTTTTGCGATCTGGCACGTTTTTAGTTTTTGAAATATAAAATGTCTCGGCGAAGCTTACAAACTCCGGGGACAGAAACCACTCTATTATCGCTAGAGCGGCTTAGCGGTTTAGAGGCGGCAGCGGTGGCTGTTTTGAAACAAGCGGTCGAAATGGACAATGCCCGAAGATATTTGGAGGCGTTGACATTATACCGAGAAGGGCTGGGCATATTGATGGATATTACTCGCAGTGAGTAGCTGGGTAGTTTGAGCACGCAAGCTTATTAAATGGACCCAGGCATCACCTACATGTGGCATATGTACTACACTTACCTACTTACAATCGCGGACAGAAGTATTGTAGAGCTCCTCTCCTCCAGAAGCAGCTGCAGACTTGAACGATTTTCAGTGTAATGTGAAATCAACAAGATTTTGTTGTGAATCAATGCCAAGAGCACTCAAAACTGGTCTAACGACTTGTTTTACACGTCACATGAGCACCTGCTCAGGTAAATTGAAGCAAAATTTCTAAAAGTTTAGGAACGACTAAAGTATAGTAAAGCGCCAACCAAACCAGGCTCGACAATTAGTGGTGGGGTGACTCGAGCATCTCCTTGCTTACTTGTCTCCTGTGCAGTGGGTTATACGAGTCCTTTGAGTCAGGTGGAATTTATTAGCCAACAACCCCCCCCCCCCCCTGCCTGAATCTAGAGTACAGTGCTTTGGTTCGAAAGTTTTTAAAACAGGCGGCGCCGTGGCTTATCGTCAGTAAAATCTACCGAACACCAACTGTGGGCAGTAGATAAATTGTTTCATATTGTACATTGTATCTAGTCCTAACTTCTGGACTTGACTTAAACCACGTTCGATCTTTTTCAGACTTACTTGCTTTGGCGTGACTGTAGGTGTCATACTGTGACTAGGAGTTTAGGGTTTTGGCACATATTTCTTGCCCTAACTGATCGCTTTGCTCTTACCAAGCAGTTATGTGTACCTGGTGTTTCAGATACGACCGACGATGTCCGCAAGCAAAAATTCCGCGTTCGCATCGAAGAATATATGAATCGTGCGGAAAAGTTGAAAATTCTGATCGAACGCGAGAAACGAGGTAAATTTGTTTTGATATGTCGACGGCTCGACTTATTTGAGCGTTTCTATAGCGGGCCGATTTCACGAACAATTTCGCATTCCGGAAAACGGGACTGGGTACAGTTACGAGCGCTTGCTAAAATCGCTTTTAGACGACGAAGTTACGCACATCGATGTGGAGGATCCTTACATTCGTGCCCCTCATCAGGTAGGTCAAGACTAGAACTAAACGTTAGCAGGATCTTGGGTATTTTGGTTTTGCAGCTTTTTAATTTCCTTCGCTTTTGCGAGCTTGTTTGTCGCAGCGCCGCGAATCTAAAATCGATCGCCTTGACTACAGGACAAGATGACGTAAGTGCAGCTTTTAATTCAGCATTTGGATGCCCATCCATCATTGCCTTAATCTTTTCAGGGAAAAGATTCTCGGCAGCATCAGGAATCGGCCTTTACTGCCTTGACCAAAAGTTTTGCCGCCCGCTCTATTTCCCTGATCGTTCATTACTCGACAACGCTGCATGATCGCGAAATCAGGTCAGTTTTTCATGCAACGCTGTTTCCGCTGCTAAAATTCTCGCATTTCTAGATTAAACAACGGCTGGGTGGTAAAAATCGGTCGCGGTCTCGACTATTTCAAACCTGTACCCAAGTATGCTCTGGGCTATTGCGATATGGATTTACGACCGTGTCTGGAGACGTCGGTCGACATATTTCATCGTGCTTCGGCTGCGGGTCGGGAGCAAACGCAAAACGCGCAACAGCCTCCCGGACCTAAACCGAAAGGAAAGGTACGTTTCGTTGACTGATGGGACGAGAAAGACGAGGATGACATCACTATTTACCTTAGACGACGCGGACGTGCATAAATTGTACACAGTATTATGACATTACAGGTTTTTTACTGTCTTCCACTTTTATTGTACACATGAAGTTGAGACTGCAAACTTCTGTATCTTCTATCCGGCGTTTCTGCTGTCTTCATCATCATCCATTTCCTGAAGAGGATGGTTTATGATATATGCTCTTATCACCATGAATCAGGCTTACCTCGGGATAATTGATCCTGACTTCGGCATCTTCTCCGTACTGCACAGCGTTGTCGATGCAAAGGAGCACATCGTCGATGCTGCCCTCGTCGGTCAGATCCAAAGTGAGGAACTTGAGAAGGCCGTAGTCGTCCATCTGCAACGCTAGATCGTCAGTCAGAAATCGAGTGTCACACCGACCGCCTTACCATCGCGGCCAGAGCTTTGGTCAACTTTTTATACTTCTTATTCCAAGCGGTCGTGCTGGCTGCCTCGTCATCCAACAACAAACTGGAGTCGGGAATCAGGAACTTCTCTACCAACTGTTTATTGCGCGTATTCAGTAAGTCCATCTTGGTCAGTACGTTGACGTGTGGGATCTCCAGGTTGATCATTGCTGACAGGGCCACCAGAGCTCCCGAAAAGAATTTGCTGGTCTCCACCATGAACTGAGTGTCCAACAAAAATACCCCACACACTCGGAAATTCCAACTCGACAACGCTTCCACCAGTCTGCGCATCACGTTTACGTGCGTGTACAACTCTATTTGCCCTAAATTGTAAGCATTGATTAAGCGGGTGGTCGATCGTCCCCCGTCTCAGCAGCACCTACCAGGACAATCGAAGAGTATATAGTCGTCCTCTCCGACTCCGATGATCTCCTCCAGCCAATCCAGGTGATCGACCAAGTACTCCATGCAGAATACGAGGCCCCCGTTGGGACCCAAGTGCAGCTCCTCGTCCTTCATCGCATCGTGCACGTGAATGAGATCTCGGATGTCTGCAACAGGCAAGTTAGGGTGCGCACATGGCCAGGCACTCACCACGTCTCACCCGCCATGCACTCGTAATCGAAGTGATCCGCCGCTGGGTCGATATTCACTACATGCATCACTCGATTCATGGCCTCCGCGTGTTTTCTTATCGCATGGCAATACGTGGACTGAAATGGCAACACGTCACAGCCCGTACGCACTTCACTCAGTTCTTATCTCACCTTGCCACTGCCCGCAGGCCCCATCACCAGCTGAGCGTACCGCATTGCTATCGACCGACCGAGCCCTACAACGATCGATGACTCCACAACCGAGCTCACTGGATCCAATATACCCAACAGAATATCGAGCTTCTCGCCCAGGCAAATGACAGCCACAAGGAAACAGAACAGTTTACTAACTGCACGAACTCTTAATCCAAATAACTATACACTCAAAATTCGGGTACGGTACCACGGTATACCTAACACACACTACAGAACGTAGTCCAATTCGTATCTGGTAAAGTCAGACTTCCCTTCATTCGGCATCCGAGGAAAACCGGCCACCAGCGCGTCCTGATTACCGATGTACAAGTTGTTGTAGATCTTCCAATACGGGTCTCGCACTTTCCTCGCCGGATGATACATGCCCTAAAATAGCAATAAAACCAGTCAATATACCAAACCCAACATCATCCGAGTTTGGAGACCAGATCAGCCGCATCAGTGTAACTATGACAAGTTGCGATCACTTATCACGCATTCTGGTTCATCATCGCGGCCTCTAGTTCCAATCCCGACGGGAAGGCCTGATTACTTTCACCTTTCAAGGCCTAAGACCCGAAAAACACCACAAGTCGACGCGTTCCACATACCTGCAAGCAGTACTGCAATACTCGAATAGGCCCCAACGACACTCGCATTCCCTCGCAGGCAAATATGAAACGCTGAATGACGTGCGGTGACGTTTCGAACACATTGGGCCATACGAGATTGAGAAGATGAATCAGAGCGTCCTCGCAACCAAATCCGGCCACGCCCAGTGCCATGTGAGCAATAGCGTCCATGGCGATCTGACGATGTACCAAATCCCTAAATAAAACCACTAACGATTACTAACAACCACCCAATCCCGAACTCTAATCGTTTTACCGCTCCATCAACGCATCCTCCAAGAGTGGTGTGACGGCGTAAATGTAATCCTTGCTCATTTCTCCAATGTACTCGAACATGAAGCTCAACGCCTTCAACACGCCATTTTGGACATTCAACTCGGGCACGCGGTATTCGTTCATCAGCGCTGGCAATACTGTGAATGGGGAGCACGTCTCCGAAACGATGGCGATAGCCACCGTTGTACACACGCGATTCTGACGCTCTTGCACTTTCAGATTGTTCAACAGAGTGGCCAACACGTCGTGTGGTCTGAAAACATTGTACTTCTAAAACTGCCGACGAAACGAGATCAATGCCCACTTACCCTATGGCCTTGGCGATGTATCCGAACGTGTTTACAGCCGCACGACGAATAGCCTTTTTGTGCGCCTTCAGTAACTCCAAAAGTTCGAAGCAAATACGCATCCATTCACGAGCCGATACGTACTCACTTCCTCGGTCAGCAATACGACCAACCAAATCGATACAATTCTCCTGTACCTTTTCATGTCTATAACAGAAGCAAAGATCAGCGGGCAAACTCTAAGAGCATTAAAGAGAGCATACCTGTTCTTTAAAATCGGCGTCAACCGCGGCAACAAGTCTTTGATGGGTGGGGTCATCTTGGTCATACCGATCACGTTCACGATGCCCTTCAGTGCTCCCAAGATCGATCCGAGCACTTCTGGATACTCTTCGCCCAAATACTCGTACAATACGACACCCAAATGGCCCATTAGTTTTTCCTGAAAAAGGTGCGCAACAGATATACATCACCTTATCAAAATCCATCTTCCGTACCTCCTGACAAATTTTCATAACTGGTGCAATTCGAGCGATCAAATCGGCCGCCTGCTGACGCACTTTGGCCGCTTTATTGTTTAAACGCCACAAAATCGTACCACAAATCTGCGGCAAATATGGCTTGACACGTTTTCCAAGCGTATTGCAGACTACGCCGAATCCATTGAGCATGACCACATCCTAAAATCAATCACATGTATTTCATGACCTTACACCCACGGACGCCTACTAGACTCGGGGATGCGTCAGTGTAACTATGACTACTTGCATTCACAAGTCATGCGTTTCATATCATCATATGCTTCCCCTAGAGTCCAGACAACCGCATCCTAGCCGCTCACCTCCATAGTCTGCTCTTGAAATGCGTACAAGATGCCGTCGATCAACTGCTCTTCCAAACGCGAATCGATATCACCCGCGCCCAAATTCGATAAAATACGTTCAATAGTTTCCATGACCATTTTCCTGTACTGTTCGTTTTCGTCTTTCAAATCGTCCACAACACGAGTTATTATTTCGGCGGCGCCAACCTTATTCGCGATTTCTTCTGTCGTATCCACAAGCTGAAAGACTAATTTCCCTGTTTGAACGCACAAAGTAAAAATGCACACCATGGTTTTTCCTTACCTGACGGTAGTTACGACGATCCAAAGCCATGCGGTGATTCCAAAAATGTTTGAAAAAATGCGGTAAGATTTCTTCTTTAATATACTGAGCTTCGACACCATCCGTGCCGCAACACTGTTTTACTACCTGAAATAGAAAATGTATGAATTAAACCCGACAAGAGCACTGTCACTGTATACAAATCAGCTAACCTTCAAGACGATCTTCTTCATCTCCTCATCTGGCGATGCGAATTCTCGAATCAGAATCAGCATGACTTCCCTGGTGTAGTAGTTGGCATATTCAGCGTCCATTAGGGGGATCAAATAACCAATAGCTTTCAGGAACGCCGCCAAACCCTAAACATAACATCCAACACTATTTACCCGATTAGACCTATTCTACACAATAAGCCACTTACCTTTCCGCGATGCGTCCTGATACCCTTCCACAATGGCTTCAAGACCGAATCGAACGATTCGATACCATACGGAGTCGCTGCTTCAGCCAAGGCGGCGATGGCCAAAGCGGTTATCGTACGAACCTTCTGTTGCTCATCGACGAGACCTAGACGAAAGACAAAATTTTTCAAAACGCACCAGCAAAATCACTGATTCACAGACTCACCTCCTTCAATAATTTCTACCAAGCTTTTCAAATGAGGCAAAATAGCGCATCCCATCAGGATGGCTATCTGCTGTACGATCTTAATGCCAGTATGACGAGCTTGCCACGACTTTTTGCTTTTACAGACGGCTTTCAAGAACGGCAGAAGGGCTGGAATACCTAGAGCAGATGCCACAACGGCGAACGCACGAGCCGTCGTGTTGCGCACATATTCGTCAATATTGTCGATATCCGGGCGCATGGTCGAAATCATAGTGGCCAAACCGGCGGCTTTCGCCAAATTACTAATGATCTCTCGTCCCTCTACACGAGCGTAATAATCTTCATCGATCAACAACGGCTCAATGACGACGAGAATCTGACATGAGAAATAAACGATAGATTATATACGAGGAGGTCTGTCGGAGAACAATATGCACGGCAGAAAACAGTCGACAACTGTTCTGCTCCACCATAGTTTTCACTATGATTTAGCATCCTTCCTTCGCGAAGTTATGATTGACCCATACGCTCCACGTACACAAGGACGCTCTGCCACGATTATCCCCTACAGCGGTACCAGCTAGCCTTCCTATGATGACATCTACGCTGCGATCCGCTCATTCAGAACATATTTCTTCCTCACCTTGTGCACATAAGGACGGACCAAATCGTCCAGCTTGTACAATATACGATCAATGACCTTGACCAACAAGTGGCGTTCTTGATCCTCTAAACTCGGCGACATAAGCAGAGGCAATATCTGGTTGAACAATGCGCCAGCTCCAAACTGACGAGCCTTTTCTGTGATCTTCCGAAGCGCCGACTAAAAAAAGAGTCAACAAACTGAAACAGCGAGCCCATCAGGAAGAAAGGATGTGTCGTACCTTCCGCATAGGCGGAGTTCCGTTCTTAATTTTCAGCAATAGCGTCATAATTTCTCGCTCCTTAGCCTCTTCTGGCGACAATAGGCTCTCGTCCACATCGACCAGCAGCTTATCAAAATATTGAATATCCTCTGGCTTCAAGGGAGGCAAATTCTGATCCTTCGGCTGCGTGTCCATGATCATGCCCTTATCTCCCAGGCCGCCGCGCTCTGGCGTAGCTTGCATCATGAATCCGGACATGAGACCAGCCATTGGCGTAGGAGTAGCAGTCAGCTTTCGCGCTGGCGTTCGGATTGGTATGTAGCCTGACGGAGGAGGCAGAACCTGAAAGAACAAGCCATCAGTCTTCTGGTCTCGCCATCACTGAGTCAGACTGACCTTATATCCAGGTGGAAACAACGCATCCAGTTCTTCATCAGTGAACGGGCGATTACGATCATCGATTTCCTTCTCCCATCGATACGCTTGCAACTGGTCTGGAGTCATCGCAGCGAACAGTTGACCAGGCGTCGGGGTCGCCATGGCCATAGCTTTCGGACCAATTGGAGTTGCACCGCTTGGCGTCATCATACTAGGTGTGGCCCCGGACGGAGTAAAACCTCCCATAGCAGGCGTTCCTGAAGGCGTGAACGAACCGATCCCGCCAGATCCACCTTGAGGGGTCTGCGCTGGTGTTAAGTCCCATCGACTTCGCCGTTTCGATGCTCCAGGCGTTTCTTGTACTTTCAAATCCGCATCACCACTGCGATCCGCGTGTGGAGTCTCACCCCAGCCTGGCGTAGCTCCTCCGGGTGTCACGTGTCCGGGAGTATCTAAAATCAGCGATCTATTCGTACCAACCACTCTTTTCACCAGATGCGTCACTTACCTCTAGGCGTTTCATCCCATCTATTTCGTCTCGGTGTAGCTGAGCTCAAGCCTGGTGTAGCCGCTCCGGGGGTCGCATCCCACATACGACTTCCAGTCGCAGCACCTGGCGTTTCCGATCCTTTGGCTATATGCACAGGTGTCTCATCCCAACGTTGCACTGCTGGTGTTGGAGCCTAAAACAAAACAGGTGATTCCCCCGCAATAAATCTGAAACAATACAATTCTGCGGGGGTTAATCAGGAACGAAATCCTCGTCAAAAGACATATTTCAGGTGAACTATGCGTACATCATTTCCTAAACGCAGCCCCCCCCTCGGTGGTACTCGAAAGTTTCAGCCCCAAGTTTACCTCTGCAGTATCCCATCCCAATCGCTTCCTAGGGCCACTGCTGGGCGGCGCGGCCGTCGGCTGAGTTTCCATCAACGTTGGCGTGGCTGGCGGCTCGTTTTTCGGAGTCTCTACATCCCAACGACGCCGTTTGGCTGGTGGCTGTTTGCCTGCGTCCGCATTGACCACTTTTAATTCGCCGCTTTTGGCTTTTTCTTTCATTTCGCGCATTACGGCGGCCTGCAAAGGTGGCATGCGTTAAGAGTCATTCAAAATTCAGCATACGAGAACAAATCTTACTTTTTCTTCCATAATCATTTTCTCCCGCATGATTTGGCCGTACGTTCGCGACGAAACGTCGGGGGTTTTCTCCACTACAAACAAAACCAAGGCCATGTGTTAACCCCACGAAGCAGTAATTCAACTACAACAGTTGAAAACAACATCATTGTCCTGCTTAAACACACGCTGTGGGCGCCTGCCAGTATACTCCCTGTTTTGCACCTGTCATTCGTTCGACGATCGTTGTCGCTAATGGTTCACAACTGTCATTCGAGCACACGAAGCTATAATCACACTTTGTGATCATTAGTAGCTTTTAGTCCAAACTCAACCCCATAAGTAGTTCGAAATTTTTGGCCGGGATACCACCCGTGTCAACTTATACTGTCACGATAACCCAATGGGACAGAGGCTACCATTGATAGTGTCGTCTTCAGTGGCATCTACCTGTCATAGCGGATGATCAGAAAACGGCGCATTCCTCCGAATTTTTGCATCAGCCGCTCTCCTCCAATGAACAGTGCATAGCGCGTGGACCTTCGGGAAAACAAGCGCCGTTGTATTCGAGAAGTGATCAACAAACGCTATGCATATTGCGCCCCAACACAGCCAAGTCTCACTAGGAACGGGTCCTAAATCCTCATTGCCACTTACTTCTTCAACCCAAAACGAAAAATACCCCACCTTACCGTCAACAAAGGGATCCCGACGTTCTGGAGAAATACGCAACTGTTGCCTTCGTTGATGATACTCGTCTTCTCGCTCAACGATTGTCCGACGGCGAGTGTCAGCGAATACGTCCACATCCTACATACACCAAGAAATTCAATACAGCTGCAAAAATCTTAAAGAAAAATAGTTTACCTTGTCCGTTTTAGCAGCTTCTCGTACAAAATATTCCGGCAATTTTGTCATTAAGCGAGTACCTGTAACTTTTGCACCGACACCAACTGGAATAGCCGTTTCGTCGTCTTCTTCCTCTTCCTAAACCAAATCACCACACTTCTTAGGACAATGTCAGTGGAACTTTGGATGGGCTGCCAAGTCTTTTTGGAAAAGTCAAGTCAGTCAATCAGTCAGTCAGTCAGGAAAGAGAGGGCAGGACCTTGACTTTGGCACCCCACTGATCATGACTGCATCCCGCGGTTAGCGATTGGGGAGTAGTAGTTTGGGGAGCACCTATACATTCTCCAGGCCCGACAGATAAAAAACCAACATACATAAAAGAATTCTAGAGTTTAGAATTGAACAGATGCAGACCTTGTACGATTACGTGTGTAGGTGTAGTACAGTATAGCTTCCGGACATAAGAACATTTAAGTAGTTCCAGGGTCAAGGCAAGAGATCAATGACAAAAACACGACCTATTGGGTACCGTACTTACATCGTTTTCGCGATCATTCGGCAAGGAAGTGAAGTAATTATCGTCACGGCTGACCACTGAACCACTGTATACGTCTTGATCGTACTCTCCAGCAGCACCGAAAGCGGCCCGACTGTCCGGAGGCTGATCTGGCCTGGGTTTCTTCCGAGATTGAATATCCGTAACCTGAGCCTCGATTTCTAAACGAAACACAATAGCTCGTTCAGATGTTTCGAGAACTACCGTACACATGATACATTTTTTAGACATCAAAACGTACCCCTGATAAAATTAGAGCTCAGAGTTTAGGAAAAACACGGGTTTTTTCTCTCTCTCTATGCTAACGAACTGCTGTGAAATTTTTCGTACCTTTACGTACCTGCTCTAACGATAAGTACTCTCACAAATGTCATGCTTACCTTCTCGAGTCCTTGCTGGTCCCGACATTTTTATTCGAGTTCGTTGTCAGCTCTATGTAAAACCAAATCTCTTATGAATCTGTATAAACACGAAGTTTTTCTTAGCCTGGGAAAGTCAGTTTCTCCGATATCTGGATCGAAACCGGAATCGGAAATCGAAGGAGAATATCGATGCATCGACGTCTGCGGCGCACACAGCAGCGCGGTTTCACTTGATATAAGCAGATAATGGTCTCGTACCGAAAACCATAGTAGAATAAACTTCGGGCTTCGAAAAAAATCGAGGTGGAAGTTTCGAAACTCATAGACGTTCAGAAACACTCGAAAAGCACGTTATTTTAGTTTATCTGGCTTCTGTCAACTTTTATTTAGCATTAAAAATATCGATTATAATTACCGTAATTTAATCTTAAACTTAATTTTACCAGCTTAAAAACAGTCGCGCAAATTATTTGCTTACATGAAATTTTGTAGTACACGTTTCGTCGACTCTACGCGATTGCGAGTAACGAAATTTAACGGCAAGGATATTGGAGCTTCAGGTTAAATTTTATTGCCGACTTCTTGACGTTCGTACCCTTTCTTAGTGAGGTGCCTTCATGTTTTAGAATAAAACACCTGCTGCATGCGCAAAAATGGCTTCGGGTGGATTTGGTGGAGGTGCTGTGTTGACGGAAGAAGATTCTATTTTATCGCAAGATGACACCGGAAACTACGTTTTGGAACGTTCAAATGTTCAGAAAACACCAATCAGCTATTTACAAGAAATGTGTACACGAAGAAATATTAAACCAGAATATGAGTTGCTATCGACGGAGGGCCAGGTAAATTGCGGGAATAGGCTTTTTAAAGGAAATGCGCTGCATGACATGCCGCGAACTGACAATGAGCTGCTGCAGCACGGCTTTGGAACATTTTATTCTTTCTAGGTGCACGAGCCGACGTTTATGTATCGTGTCACCGTGCAAGACTTGTCAGCGGTTGGCCAAGGAAAGAGCAAGAAAACAGCCAAGCATTTGGCGGCCAAAAATGTCTTGGAACGCATAATAACTGTCGGCCGTCACAAAGACTTTGGATTGGGTGAAACCCCGGAAGAAGCGGCCGAGACTATGTGAGCGTTAGGTGTTTTTTGGTTTAGTTCTGCCCTGCCAGCTGGTCAGCCTTTAGAGTTCTCATAACCGACGCACAAGTTCTGACCTTTTCAGTAGATCATTGGCGGACCCAATAGTCGGTGGGGGCACTTCACGTTTGTCGGGCGGAGAAGAAACTCCTGCGCCGGCTGTGAGCTCCAGCATCTCAGTGACGAGTGACGATGGCGGTGAAGGTGGACCAGGAAATCCGGTCGGCCGACTGCAAGAGATGTGCCAGCGTAAGAAATGGGCAGCGCCGGCTTATGAGATAATACGCGAAGATGGGCAACCGCACGAGCGTGTATTTGTCATTCAGGTTATGCTGGGTAAATTCACGGCTGAAGGTAATTTATTGTCTTCGTACGTCGAGTGCATATAAATGAAGGAGCTGTCTGCTTCATTCTAGGCACTGGGCGAAGCAAGAAAATCGCAAAACGGGAAGCGGCTGAGAAGATGTTGAAATTCTTGGATACAGTGGCGCCGGAGGCGCAGCGCGAGAATATCGGAGTTGCTGAAGAGGACGAATTGGCTGAGGTAAGGTTCTAGAGTGGAGAATCTGTGTCTGGGCGTCGTGGCGAGGGTGCCTGCTCCCTTCCCAGGAATTGGGGTGTGTTTGTGTTGGTTGTAAGTGGATCGTCCTTTCCTGCAGACTGGTGGCGCCGAGGCGGTAGTTCAGCAACCCTTCCCCGAACTGGACGAGCATTTTTCCAATTTGAACATGTTGGAGCCAAACGCAATCGTGTTACACACAGCTGCCGACGAGAAACAAGGTTTGAAAATGCTGTCGAAATTGGATTTGAACAAGGAAGCGGCGAGTGAGAAACACATGTTCATACTGCGACAGATCGGTGAAGATGAGAACTGGGAGCCAGAGTATTATCCCTTGCCACGACCTTCTACCAAAGGTAGGCAATTCTTATTGATTCTTCCTCTGAATTCTAGAACTTCGTTCGGGCAATGTCCACTTTGGGCCACAAAATTAAACCGATCACTCTCGAAGAGCAGATGCGCATCGATTCATTTTTTAATAATTTGAAAAGCGAAACGCACTCGAAAGATTGTTTGGAGGCCTTACGGGCATTGCCTGCTACAGCAACGCATGACCACGCGCAACTTCTGCGAAGAGTGGCCCAAGTGTGCCACTTCGAGGTCGCGTTCCTGCCTAGCGATACGAGGAACTCAATTGGTCAGTCGCTTGGGAGAGAGCCTCGAATATAGTTGCTGAGAGCTGTGTCGTGGAGTTGGAGGGTGTACAACTTGCTTTTGTTGTTTCTAGGGGATTACCAATGTTTGGTGCAACTGAATACGATGCCAGTGGCCGTTTGTTTCGGGCGCGGAAGTACAAAAGAGGATGCTCAGCAGGCGGCCGCCCACAACGCTTTGGAATATCTGAAGCTGATGACCAAGAACTGATGATCAGCGTGTGGAATGCGAAACGGGCTGGTCACTGCCAGTGATCAAGAGATTTTCATATAACGTTATAATGGGTAGGGGGTCTCTGATTTGATTTGAATTTTCACTTTCTTGAATTGAAGAACTAGGTGCGCCTAAAAATGTATAGGTAGCGGTGTTTTGATGCTGTAGACTATTTGCGCCCCTGTGTTTTGGTCGTGTACTTGTGCTCGAGTTTCGATTAGTATGACTCTGGCAATGGAGGGATTGTTATAGTAAACCCCATTACAATTTCCAATCGTGTGCTAATGGCGTTTGGGGGACTGGCGGGGACGAAGGTCGGCCAATGCAAACACGAGTGCAGTGTAGGGACAGCTGCAGAGACTGAATTGGCGAATAATGAAGTTGGATTTTACTGCCTTTGGTAGCGGTACGTCGGCGCGCCAGTAAGGCAGCTGCTGGGCTGGAAGGTGATCGGAATGAAGTCGTCCATGCAGGAAGAATTCAGGGCCTTTCTCAAACAGTAAGTGCTTGTGGGACGAGAAATATGGGTAAATGCCCGTCGGTTTTCAGGGAGGACCGCTTGGTGCCCAAAGTGCTGGCCAAAGTGGAGAAAGCAAGTAGCGTTAGCCGCGAGCACGTGGCCTACGCCCTGGCCACCGTGGTCTCGTTGTATCTGATTGTGGGCGAGAGGGCACAGCTGGTGTGCAACAGTGTGGGGGTGGTCTACCCCGTCCTGGCATCGTGTAAGTACTGCAGGAGTGCAAGCGCGCAGTCGTGTCAGCACTACTGTCGTGCCCCCTTTCAGTCAAGGCCCTGCAGACAGCGGACATTCACTCGAGCGCGCAATGGCTGTCCTACTGGAGCGTGTTCGGGCTGCTGACCCTGGTCGATGCCCTGATCGGGTCGTGGCCGCTGTACTGGCTACTGAAATGTATCAGCTTCTTGGCACTCTACCTGCCCTGGTTCCGTTTGGCGGAACGCATCTACACCAATCTGGCCGCGCCCGCCTTCGCTCGCATCTGGCCATTCATCGAAGGCGATCGAGTTGAGGTAGGGGCAGGGACCGATGGTCACACGGGTCCATGTGATATCACGCGTGTTGCAGGGTCAGACGAAAATGGACGAGGCGCAAGACAAGAAGCAAAAGGTGATCGAGGGTGCACCTCCGGAGACACCCACTGAACCACGCGATTGATATGGTTCTGTGATCCTGTACGTGTAATTGTGACAGTAGATTAGCGTTTTGTTGCGGTATGTGGTGCCCATGAAATATAGGCCTCCGATTGTTAGCTACATCGGGCGATCAAACAAGCCGAACGAATACACTTTGGAGCACATAAGACTGCTTGAAGCAGGTGCCATAGTTCTTCTGTTTGTTCATCTGGTAGGCAGTGATTGCATACACAGGGGATGTTTGTAGGTAAGTGGCCTCCGACTCTGCTTACACTGCTATATCAGCAAGGTAGCCTCGAATGACACACGGTTTAGCAAGAAATTCCAGCTGTACGAGGAAACTAGCGCCCCTGAGGAAATGCCGCACTAAATATCCTACGCTTCAGATTTTTTTAGTGCAGCCACAGGGGGAAGACGGGGCTGCAATAGAATGTGCCCCGTAGGCACGTAAGATGCAGCAGTCATCAGTTGGCTTGAGTTTTGTTGCGGCAAATGCGAGCTCTCAATTCGCTACAGCCATCTCCTTTGATAGATTGCACATCGAACCCATGGCACACGACCTGAGCGAATGCTGTGGCAGAGGACCAAAGGTACCTACTGTAAAGCAGCATAGAGCGCAGTGTCCGTCCGCACTTTGCACAGTAGTTTAGTGTTCTGCCTTGCATCAAGTAGATCGGTTGATCATTTCGACATGAACCAGGCAAACCCTTTCGCGTTAATCCTGCGGGACATGCTAGCCTACTGGCGAACGTTGATTCTTATTCTGGCGCCGATCGTCCTATCGACGTTGCCAGCAATTATTGAGGGGACCGTAAGTGGTTGTGACCGACTTGACTGATCTCTTGCACGGGCTCTTTACAAGAGTGAAATATTTGAAAAAACCACACTAGTTCTGATGCTTGGTTTTAGGAATCCCGTTGCGCCTTTGTAATGATCCTTACTGCTACTTATTGGGTGGCCGAAGTTGGTATGCTTTGGTTTTCTGGTTTAGCTTCGCATGAATCGCATATTCCTCTTGCAGCGCCCTTACCAGTCAGTGCCTTCCTGCCGATCGTTCTGTTTCCTTTATTGGGTGTGCTGAGTGCCAGCGAGACGTGCAAGCAGTACCTCAGGGTGAGCCAGTGGTTTCAGGTGACCTAGTAAGTTGGCCTTGCTAGTTACGTGCGCGCATGCCGTAGGACACCAACTTCGTCTTTATGTCGGGCTTGATGATGGCTGTAGCCTTGGAGGAGTCTAATCTGCACAAACGTATCGCCTTGCGGGTACTATTGTGGATGGGTGATGAACCACGCTGGTGAGGCGGTCCATATTTTCTAGGCCAGCCATTACCGATCACGCGTTTCAGGTTGGTGCTGGGTTTTATGAGCACGACAGCATTCCTGTCCATGTGGTAGGTGCCGTAGAGGGCATCCAAACCAGTAGATAAGCCTTATATTTGGGTTTAAGGATGAGCAACACAGCGGCCACTGCCATGATGAAGCCGATCGCCATTGTCATACTGGACACACTGGTTCACACCGCTGGGATGGAGGACGCTGAGGCCGTGACTGCTCGTGGCAGAGAGGATGGGGCGGTAAGATGTCCTCATCGGGCAAACAGATAAGAACAGACTTTCCTGTTTCCAGCCTAAGGTCTCGCCGAAGTCGCCATCGCCATCAACTAAAGATCTGGAGCAGCCGAAGCCGAAACTTTCTTTGGATGATGAAGAAAAAGAGTAAGCAGTAAATGCACTCTCGTGGCTGCGTGCACAAAATCTTTATCGCAGGACCCCTTCCTCGGTGGTGAAAAGAAACTCGCCTTCTCCAACTACCACCAGCAATGCTGTTTTGAAAGAGGAGCACAAGCCGTTAAAGAACCTGTCGATCATTGTTGCCGAGAACGTAGCACCCATTCCTGACTTTGATCAATTAAGCCCGCAGATGCGTGGCTTCTGCAAGGCCACCTTGCTGAGCATTGCCTACGGAGCCAGTCTAGGTGGTACAGCAACATTGACTGGCACAGGGCCGAATCTGGTGCTGATGAATCAGCTGCAGACTGTGAGCTGGTAAGAAGCAGTCATGCGCAGAACTGTAAATTATATCAGGGTGACGATTTCAGGAATCAGACTACTCTCTCATTCGGATCGTGGTTTATCTCTGCCACTCCATCAATGCTCTTCTGCGTGGCGCTTGGCTGGGCGTGGTTGGTAATCTTCTTTATGGGATTCAGGTAGCGGCACCCATTGTGCTGCCAGTGTTGGCCATACTGCCCATTTCAGGAGCCTGTTTGTGGGATGCTGTTGCGGGAAGAAAGGAAGTGTGTCTCAAGTCCGAGCAGTGCTGCGCAAACAGTACGAGGATTTGGGAGACATGAGGTAACACGCATGATTCGAAGATAAGAGGATTCTAAACTACAGCGCTATAAGTTTTAGCTTTGCTGAGAAGTCCATCATCTTCTGGCTTCTGGTGCTGATCCTGCTGTGGGTACTGCGCGACCCAGTCATTTTTCCAGGTTGGGATATGTGGCTACGCTTGAAAACGGGGTTAGTTATTTGACCTGTCCCGGTGACTTCGTAGGAGTCTTTTCGTTTTCAGATACTCTTCGGACGCCTGCGCTGGCATGCTGATCTCGTTCGTTCTCTTCGTCTTTCCCAATGAAAAACCCGATTTCTTTTGCTGGCGCAAAGGTTACGATTCTATATGCTTCCGATTCAAGCTAGAAACTTTAACCCTGCGTCTTTTCAGACAAAAATGCAAAACCACGATTGCGCAAAGGTCTTATTTCGTGGTCTCACATGCAAAAGTAAATCGCACAGTTTCTTTTGCAAAAAATCTGCTCATGTTAACTGTTTTCAGATTTCCGGTAATAAGCTTGATTGTCGTAATTTTCATGCCCTGCCTAGATACTTGTTGTAGTGGAGCATCATCATTCTACTCGGAGGAGGATTCGCATTAGCCGAGGGGTCGAAGGTAAGTATAACAAGGCGTGTATAAATACTGCAGTCCACGTAGTCACACTCCCACATTGAACCCTATCGTGGCTTGCGATCAGTGCAGGTACCGATTCATGTTTAGAAAAGCGGACTGTCTACGTGGATCCGCCTTACGCTGGAGAAAAGCCTGCGAGGGACCAGCAGGCTCGTCATCGTCACTGTCATCCTAGTCCTGATCACCTTCTTCACAGAAGTAGCCAGCAATTCAGCCACGGCTAGCATCTTCTTGCCCATCGTCTTTGACTTGGTGAGTGACGGAGAGAGGAATGTGACAGGAAGCATTGCGCTTGTTTCAGGCCGGCAGCCTGTGTGTCAATCCACTCTATTTCGGTGTACCGACCACGCTGGGAGCCTCGTTCGCCTTTATGTTGCCTGTGGCCACGGTTCCTAATGCCATCGTCTACGAGACGCAACTTATCAGGCTGGTCGACATGGTCAGCAATTCACATTTTCCTGCCTTCGTGTCTGCAGAATGGCTGAAAACCGCTTCTCTTACAGGTCATCGCCGGCTTTGTGATGAATGTACTGTGCATATTAGTCACCATCATCGGTGTTCATACATGGACAGAAGCTATCCTCGATTTGCGGATCATGCCGGAGTGGGCGATGGGTCTCAACGAGGAAAATAAATGCTAAGCTGTGCGATGTGAGATAAAGAGCTGGGACACCGCAACTGGTAGCTTATTTCTGACTGTATTTTTGGTGCTGATGAGGTGCGCTATACATCTACATTATGATAAAGTAATTTACCCATCATTCACATCTTGAAGACAGGCGGTCCAACCGCTCGGAAGGTCAGGAATAAGCAAGTTCAAGAGGCAGCCCAAAATAAGGCTGCCTGCAAGCAAGACAATCAAATATACATCGGTACAAAACACTGAAGCGCAGCGAAGTGCGAAGTAGCCAGCCAAGGCGAGGGCAGCCCACTTACATAAGCTTATACGATAAGCTGGACAGGTACAAAGGCTAAAGGATGGTACACAGACTGGCCGACAGGCACCGACATCGAACGAGCCAGGACCTCGGCCACATAGTGCAATTAAAGTATGAAGACTCACACTCCCCTACAAAACAGCACATGTCCTCGAACGCTGAGAATCACTTTGGAGAGATAGGCAGCGAGAAACATCCACGCCCTCCGATTCCCAAGGTGATGGGCCCCTGGCTCACTGAAACATCGCCAACCGCTAAGTCGAACTTTGGAAAACCAAAAATTGTAACATGTTACTAGGAGCAAAAGAAAGCTCTGTGCAAAATATCAGAGGTGTCTGGCCAACTGGTCAGCAGTGGTCAGCGCCTAGAGTACTGTGAAATTTCCAAACTCTTCTGGATTTTTGGTTTTTAAAGGAAGAACCCTAACCCGTGTGTTGGAAGCTCGAAACTCCGAACCCCAAAACCGGGTTTGGAAAAAACTCCGAGTGTTTTTTCAACGCTTAAGTTCCGTAACACACAAAAATTCAGGACTTTAGACGCTGACCACTACTGACTAGTTGGCCAGACGCCTCTAATATTTTGCACAGACCTTTCTTTTGCACCTTGGAACATGTTACAATTTTTGGCTTTCCATTGTTCGACTTAATGTTGGCGATGTTCCCTAGTCAGTACAACCAATCACAGAGGCAATTTGCACGATAAAGAATCAGAAAGCAACTGACCTGATAATATTTATATGCAGATGTATGGAAGATACTGAGACTTGAAGGCAATGAGTTCCTTGCGCCGCTGTTCAGCAAGATTATCGTAGGCGATGAAATCCCAAGGATTTGGTGCCATATACAAAGGCAAGGGTGATGTCAGCGATTGTGTCAACTACCATCCAGTCCGTCTGCTGTGCCCTGGCATAAAAATCTTCGAGCGTCCACTTGACGCCTGCATCCGCAGTTTAGCATCAATCTCGCTGAACCAATGTAGATCTGTGGAAGGTATGGGAACCATAGATGCTATACACACGGCTCGCCCACTGAGGGAGCGTCACTTTGAGAACAGAGACAGAGCACATGGCCTTCTTGGACTTGAAACAAACCATTCGACAGGGTGCCGCACGACCTGCTGTAGCAGGCCCTCAGGTCGCACGGTGTACCTGAGACCTATGTGCGATGTGCAAGTGTTACACAAAGGCGCAAAGAGCTCTCGATCAGTTCGATGTGCAGCAGCAGTGTCTGATGCATTCATTATCAGAATGGGTGTGCAGCATGGCGCTTGACCCACCGCTCTTAATAGTATACATGGATACTGTCACGGCTCATATACCATCTACAGTAAGATACCATGAACCCTGCTTGTAGCCGACGTCGTGATGCTGGCCCGCACAGGCCACCCACACGACGGCTTTCAGGGGCTGCCAGAAAAGTGCAAGGATCTCCTGGAGGAATACGGCTTGCAAGTGAATCGAAGGGAAACGGAATATCTGGAAATCAACAAAACAACACAGTTCAGATACTTGGGATCGCATGTGGCGGATCAAGAATGAGAGTCCACAGCGCACGGCAGAAGTGGCAGCAGGTGACAGGTATACAGTATGTACTGTCCGACCACCGATTGCCGACACACCTCAAATTAAAGGTACAAAACGGTGATTGGTTAGGCCAGTTGCTCATTGAAGATCGGGATGATGGCCCACAATCAGGAAGCTCGAGCAGGCGATGCAAACTGTAATTGAAATGAGAATGCCATGCTGGACACTCGGCTCGACAAGGATGGAGCATGGATATACTCAAGGTACTGGGGATGGCACCCATAAATGATAAGGTGATGGAATCGCGACTGAAGTGATACGACATGTGATGCGGGTTCAAATCCCGTATAGCGATGGGATAAAGTGCAGACAAACGGAATAGCTAGGAAACGATGATCAAACTTATCAAAAGAAAAAATGCATTGGGTGCACCTTTCCCGGGGTCGATAGCCCCAACGTATCGAATTCCGATTAATGTGTACTCGAAAAGCGAGCGTGCAGAACTGATCGCTAGATTTTCTTTAGACAACAGTTAATCCGAACCATCAGTTGTCAGCAGAAAGTTTTGCAAGCAATTTCGTAGACATTAATTTTCAGTTGTTGGCAGATTTTTGCTTGCAAAGCCGCATTGTCACGTTACAAGCACAGTGACGACAGCGCATTGCATGCATACCAGAAAGTCCTCTATCAAGCGATCACAGACTCGATCTTCTTCATTTGGAAGCGACGGGGGATTTGGATTTGGACTGCTTCCGACGTTCGTCTCGATAATTCGACCAGTAACATTCCAGGCACGAAGGCTTGTTCCCAATCGCCATGCACTGTTGTAACCAGCGCACCCAGGCGGCGGGAGTTAGTCGAGAGCGAAGTCTCTAAGCAAAAAACGCCGCCTGGGGGTTGGCAAGTCTCGCGACTATACCTGCTCTAGAAACATCAACCGAAGAGGTTGACGTCCCAGCCAGGAGAGCGTATCGATTACTCCCGACAGCCAGGCGTGCTGGTCACACTGTCCATCCGACGGCACCTTCTTGCATTTGTGACACACTGGCGGGCATTTCTCGTGATAGTCTTTGCCGAGCAGCTCCGACACCTTCCCGCCTTCGATCGTTTTCGAGCAGCCTGAGCGGATAGACGGCAAAAATTAGTGAACAACTAGCCATCACATTAAAATCAGATGACTTACGCTCGCATTTTTTGGCAGCCTTGGCCCCGAAGCAAGCTTTGCACACTTTCTTCTGGCCGACTTCGAAGCACGACTGTTCCAATGGCTTGTTGCATCCACCATCGCATTTCAGACAGTCCGGGTGGAAGAACTGATCGCCGACGATCAATGCCTTCGCTCCCAACGCTTTGCTGCATTTCGGACAACGGACAGTTCCCCCAGACATGGTGTCGATTCGATGGGGCCCGCAACGGCCACCCTCGCACACAACCGACCACCGCAAGCTAGGAGACGGGAATGCTGGTCGAAAAGGTGCCCAGTGCATTCGTGCAGTGTAAGCAGTTTTAATGCAGGAGGGCACGTGATACTGATCGTGAGCGGCCCACGCTCCGAAAATGGCATAGTTCACCAGAGTGACTGGTGTCGATGCTGAGCTAATACTTTGGGTATTCGGAGCAACGACTGAAGGGCATTGAAGTGAGAACTTTTGGTAACTACAGAAAATTCGCTTGCTATATTTTGAGAAAACGGCAGCAATGCTTTTGGTAGGCTGGATGGTGTTCGCATTGGCAAGCTTAGCACTGACTCGACTGAACTCTGAAAAAGCGCTTTTCGACATCTCAACTTTTTCTTGGTAAAATTCAAAAAATAGCGCGGCATTCGAACATTCAAAAATATGTTTTGGGGTCTAATTCTTGTGTTTTCAGTGAAAGTAAGTTTCTTTCTCCTTACAGCTGGCATGAGGAGCCATGGTTGCACAAGACACAACATATCCGAGTTTTTCTTTCCCTATCATTTTCGGATGAGAGACCGCCGAAAAATTAATGGCGCTCTCTGCTTGCAGAGGCATAAACGGAGTTATGAGTTTCGATCACCGCAAGTTTTCAAATTCAACAAACTTGACTGCTACAGGTCCTATTGGAGCGTTTAGAAAAAATTTTCATGTTTTGATGCTACTGTACTGCAAATTGTGGCAAAATGTGCTGGTATTATTATAATTCAGCCATAATTTCCCCTAAATTTTATGACCAGGGAGCGGGTGAAGGCATCTTTTTATCAGTGTCAACTGCTTTGCTTTTTATCCGCATGTACACCTGCGATAAACCTGCCTTTAATGCAGGATAATTAAGGGGGTTGGCAGAGATAATTGTTTGTGCATAATTAATGCACTAATTAGCGCCCTTAGCCTGCTTTAAATGAGCTAGTGGCTTGCAGAGCAAACGGGATGGTGCATGTGTTGGCGCACTACATGCATCAGCAAGAAGCATGCATGCATCTAGAAAGAAGCATGATTAAAATATTACCTGGGGAACATGTCATGGTCAAGATTACAGTAGGCTACGAGGAGAACGATGAAGAGGTTGGTTGATCTGTGTCGAAACTTTACTAGACGGCAGCCCGGGACAAGACTGGCTAGTTAGTCAACATCTAGGCTCACAAGACAAGACCAGACACCGAAGACCAGTTAGTAGTAAACACCTCCGATATCACGTGATCACTACACGATTATAGAGCGTGGTCATAAGGTCTTGCCACAACTGAACAGTCGCACTATTTTATACTTCATACTTTCGAATTAACACGCTTCTTCAAAGCACAAAAGACAGAGCATGCGCTGTATGTGACAGTGTAAAGTTTATGCTGGAAGTGTCCGCTTTACAGACTCCTGCCATTCTTGACGGCATAGCCGCGTGGTGCTGCGTGGTGTCGGACGAAATGAGCGGCGAACGAGAAGAGCAGCCTCAAAATACGAGTACTGCCTATTCCACACAATGGCAGAGCGTGCAAGACAGACTGGGCAAAAGACGCACAGCCTCGTCGCAGTCGATGGTCGATTTGGTCAAGGCTCAAGCTGATCTATCGATGGAACCCCAACAAGATCTCGACGAATTTGAAGCTCCCTATTTGGAGGGACCACCACCCGTTGATTTCAAAATCGAAGTGCCCGAACCGTCTCTGCGTAACAAACCGTATTGGGGTCGCGAAGGTGATACCGAAGAGGATGACTCCGGATCGAGCTTGGATCCACCGCTGGTGGCTGCGACCGCTGAGGAAACGGGATACATCGAAATGCATCGACCCGTCAAGAAGAAAAAGAAAGGCCGTAATCGAGCATCGTCCTCATCACGATATCGATCGCCCTGGAAAGCCATGGGGAACCGAATTTCGCGTCTTTCTGCCACTCGTCGTCGTCACGCAGCGGGACTCGAGTTCGCCGCCAGAATGTTCATCAAAGGCTTCAAGTCGATCGTGGATCAGGGATCGAATGAGGGAGAACGAAAGTGATCGTGTGCTCTAGATGTGATCCCTTGTAAACCGTGGCTTGGTCAAAGTGTTTTGGTCTCTGCTCTGTCTGGCCAGTATCGTGCTGTGAAACATGTATGTCTGTCGGAGATAAGGGTCAGCCACCCGAGGTCGTGCTCGTTCGAATGCGCAGACAGCTGTCAGACATTGACGTAGTTCATTTCTTTATTTTGAACCACTGACCTCAGGATGACGCACATACTCGTATAGTGTGCTATATGGTCATGGCTCTCATGCGCACAAGAACAGATTCGGAAGCAGTGCTGGACGCAGTCAGTCGCCTTCCAATCGTGGCCTCGCCCGCGTGCTGAACTCGAGTGCACAAGATACCAGCCTTCTCCCGATATTGATTTTGTGTTAGGAGCGTAATGAACGGATTGCCGGCCGAGTTGGCGATCATTACGGCAAAAAGGACGAGAGCAAGCTGGGCCAGCCAGGGCTCCTGGTGAAAGTAGAAGAAGAGGAAGGCAGTGCGGTACCTAAAAGGCCACTCAATTAGCGAAGGGCGTGGGCTGAGTATGAACAACTTACGGTAGCAGTGTAAGGCAAGACCAAATAGTGGTGATAAATACGAACGTGACCGATTTGATTTTCCAAATTTTTGAAGGCGACATATTGGAAGTAAGGGAGGAGCTGTGTGACGAGGAGGTGGCTGGAGTGGACGGCCTGCACCTACGCAGTTCGACGATGGCGTACTGCGGATGCTCGCTGAGTCTGACCCGGCGAGGGGGTAAGTAGTCTGTCCGTCTTACTTTCACGGCCACAAACAGGACGTACAGGCTGATTATGAGAGACAAGGTGATGGGCAGGACGAAGAAGGTGACCACAAACGTAAAGTAGTACAGGTACGGCTCCTCCACATACACCTTGCACGAATCGTCGAATCCCTTAGCCATTGGGCCGAATATAAAAAACAATGACCAGCCCATCGAAACAAGCCAGCCACCGATAATCAGAGCCTCCACCTTCTCCTGACTCGACGCTATATAGTATCTGATTGGATAACGCACGCATGTGAATCTGTCCAAGTTAAGCCACAACAGACTGAGACTCGAGCCGACAGTGGAGAAATGTGTCATGAAGTACATGACCCTGCATCCGACCCCGTTCAGCTCCAGCATCAAAGCGTAGTGTGCGAACATAATGGGACAATGGCCGAGGGAGAAGAGCAGGTCGGCCACTGCCATGCTCAGCACGCACAGATGGTGGTTTCTGTAAGTCACATTGTTGTTGTTTGGTCGAACGTGGGTTCTCATGATGGAACAGGATATGGCAGCGACCAAGATATTGGCCGGAGTTGCCACAACGAACATGAGCAGTTCCCAGGCGCCCACAAACAGACGCCAGATGGTCACATAGGGCTCGATATGGTCATCGTTGGGATCGGTGGAATTGTTCATTATCGATTCGATACCCGACCAACCTTACTCAACCCTCACACGGACTCTAATGCAATAGCACAGAGAAGGGAGAAGAAACAATTTCCCATCTCCCGCAGGACGAGCCGAAGAAGTAGGGCGGGTGGTTTAGCGAGGATGAGGGGAAGCCATCATAACAGTCTCCTTGAGCTCATTGTCAAGCCGACACAAACTCACTTAAGCACAAGCCCAAAACAGGAAGAGCGTCAACGGAGACTCTGCGAACAACACCTCTCATTCCATACGACCCTGTCAAACGCCCTACTTCCGCCCCAATTAGAGAGCTACTACCAACAATACCACTCGGACAAGCGCAGCAAACTTACGGCTAACCAAGTGACAAAGTAGCATTCCCTTTACAGATCATCTTGCGAGTAAACTTTGAAGCAGCCCTAAGCAGTGGTCACGCGAGACATGAGCGCGTATCAACATCGAGTGCACTGGTTATTGGGCGAGTGCGATTTCGCGCTTCGTGCAAGAACGGTCTTACCAGTCTTCCCAGATTCTATATCCGGACACGCCTCTGCTAAATATACCTTGCCAAACATAAATGATGCTCAAAGCAACGCGTTTTTCAACATTTTCTGATATGTCTTCACTAACAGTAGGATTGTTCCGCTTTCACTTTTAAATTTCCCGCCTCTTTGATAGATAGCACACCGCCTGCGCATCACCAGTGTGTGGTCGTGAACGTATTTACGGAATGATTCATGATTCCAATAAAGGAGTGCACTTTCTGATTTCGCCGACGAACGATAAGAAGAAGTGTATGTGTAGCCTATCGATCTGTGATTAGTCATTCTTTGTCACGGCACGTCGTCATTGGTGACAATGAATAAGGCGAGTCGGGTGACAGCCCGTACTTTTCGGTGATGAACTCGCGTGTGGGAGTTGGCTTATTCGTACTCGATGTACCTACAAGTCACAGCATCTGCTCGCGATTTGCGACTATTTTTCCATATTTAGACGTGGGATAAGCCGAGCGGCTCGCGTGTCCTTGAGGAAAGGAACTGGAGGGTGCACATTTCCGCTAGGTCACGTAAGGCGAGGGGGAGGCGAAAGGAGGAAATTCATCAACTTCTTCTTATCTGGGCGATTGAATTAGGAAGTTACGTTTGGGCGGGCGTCAATTTTTGACAGGGGTTGAGACTAATGCTGTACACGGGCTCGATTGAATTCGAGTTGTGCGCGTAATTTTTTTCATTACGTAGGCTCGAGTCGATTTTTAAGGGGCTTGGGAATGGAAGCAGGATTTCTAGGCTCGAACAATGGCCATAAATGGGCAATAGCAGGCAATACTAGGCAATATGATTTCTTGGCAGTAGTTAGGCGAGAGGTTGGCCTCGGTCGGCTGGCGTATTAGGTTGACCCAGTGGCCGCGAAAGACTCCTCGTCGTCTAGTCCGCGTATACGTGTCCTACCACAATGTTTACTTGGTGTTTCGGACAGCTTCCAAACAGTTACACCGCAGCCGGCACCCGTCGTCGGAAAAAGTCTCTGCGACGACGAAATTCTCAACGCAACGCTGCCAACTCATTGGTTCGTCGTGGATCGGGTACGTCGACCAGCGGAGCCATTGTTTCGTCCACGAGCCTAGTCCGTTCCACTCAGCGAAAACAACAGCATCGCCATCAACCTCTTCCTTTGGCCGACGACGACATGGCTGCATCCGGTCAGAAGAAAGCCACCGGACAAGCCCTGCCTTTGCATAAGATCATTATGGTCGGCAGCGGAGGCGTGGGCAAATCGGCATTGACTCTACAGTTCATGTACGATGAAGTAAGTCCCGGTATCATTAGTCTATGCTTCTACCCTACCCACTCCTTCCCGGGCCGGCTCTGGGCTACTCCCATCTGGACCGCGTATGCTCTATTGTCATTCTTCATCCGCGCAGCATCCTAGTTTTCCCTTGGTTGACCAGTTTCAAGCGAGCTGTGCAGTGAAGAAAGAAATTTGAGAATGCGGCTTGGGTTTTTCTGCGTTACATATACTAGCTCTTGTGGTTTCAGTTTGTTGAAGAATACGAACCAACGAAAGCCGATTCGTACAGAAAAAAGGTAGTTTTAGACGGAGAAGAGTGTCAAATCGACATATTGGATACGGCCGGTCAGGAGGATTACTCCGCCATTAGGTAGGGAAGGAGGTTCATGCTCCCTGCATTTGTTGGGTGGTCGGTGATCTCTCTCTAGTTTGACCAGGTCCGCAAACTTCGCTGTTATCTGATGCACGCCATGGCAATTTTTTGTTTCCAGGGATAATTACTATCGAAGTGGTGAAGGTTTTTTGTGCGTATTTTCGATTACGGATACAGAATCGTTTGATGCTACTACTGAATTCCGGTAAATTCTTTCGCCAGCATTCGAAATCATGCTCGGAACTAGTTTCATTGACCTTAATTTCCTTATTTAGAGAACAAATCTTACGAGTGAAAAATTCGGACCCGAACATTCCCGTTTTACTCGTTGGTAATAAATGCGATTTGGCCAGTGCTCGTAAAGTTAGCGTTGAACAAGCTCAGCAAAGAGCGGCGCAGTGGGGCGTGGGATACGTGGAGACTTCGGCCAAGACACGCACTAATGTTGACAAGGTGAGTTGCCTTCATCACGCGATATACTTTCTAATTGTACTTTCGAGTTTACGACGAGCCTTATGAACGAAATTTGTCGCCTTTCTGACGTACCATCATCAATGTCCCCAGACACAGGCAATATGGATTGTGTGATCTAAACGTGCCTTTTTCAGGTGTTTTATGATTTAATGCGCGAAATCAAGAAGCGAAAAGCAGGCGGTGTCACTTCGGGCGTCGGTAGTCAACAGCCAGAACATGGCCGCAAGAAAAAACCGGGCCGTCGAAAATGCACCATTTTGTAACAGACCTTGTCAAACTGGACTTACCGCTATGGCATCGTCTCCTATTCATTGCCTTAATCAATCGTGTTCTGCGAAGTGAGCGAGGCAATTTCTGGTTCTTTTTTTCGAGTTGCTTCTGTGATTAATTCGATGACAATTATCGATCGGCTGACGGCTGACGAGTGTACTTATGCCAAGTATTGCTAACGCCGTCTTTGTCTGATTTATATTATTTTTGCGACTAATGGCGAAGGTTGTAATGAAATCTTATTAACATACATACACACCGTAGGTCCTAATCCGAATCCAAACATAGGAATCGACAGCCTTTTTTACAAACACTGATTAATTATCAGCCAGTTCGCAGACATGTCCGCAGCCGGCGGGGCAGTAGTTGTACTTTTGGAACCAGTCTCTGAGGTGATGTAGGTGGCCCCCGTGGCCACACCCCAAACACCACACGTACAGGCCTCTTGTAGAATCGTTGCTAAAACGAGAAAGCAAACGTGAATACGCCAATCCCCCCCCCCCCCCCCATTATGTCAGCGCTAGCTAAACTAGTTTTGCATCAAAGCGGGTGGTCGGGTGGGGTGGCAAAGGCTGTCATGAAAACTGGTTGCCATTGCGTGATTCTGGCTGGGCGAGGGAAAAGGGTGACGCGAGCAGACAAGTCTACAGTATAGCGAAGGGAAGGCAACAAGTTAGCAAGGGAAAAGAGAGGCCTAGGACTTTTCTGAGACCCGCTTGAAAAGAAGGGGTACCACTGCCGCAGCTGACCAGAGTGCCCTGGCTGACTGATAATACTCACCAGACGCTGCAGACACTGGTGGCCTGTCGACACCGCTCGCACCACCAGCCGCCTCTGGTCAGTGATTTCTCGCAAATACTGCACGTCAAGGTGACCGTGGTCGATTCTTGGCTCATCATGTTGATCTCGGGCAGCTGGCACAGGCTTATCACCTGGGCAGCCACGGCGGACAGTTGGAACCGATCGAGCAGTTCTGCAAAATGAAGGTGCAATCAGATCAAGCGGGCGGCACGTGTCCATGGACATACCGATGTAGGCGTGGAACCAAACCCTCTGCGTGTTGTCGTCGACAAGGCACCGTCCCTTGCTGCCCAATACCAACAGCACTGAGGCGGCCATCTGCACGTCGCCGTTATCTGCGTAGAAATGGAGCATTTGCTGGATGAGGCCTGAATACGGCAGCGGGGTCACACGACGACCAAAGGCCGATATCTGCAGAATATTCTTAGGTCTTTGAATTTGCACTTTGGTCACAGTTCTGGTGGAGGAGGACGAGGCGTCGCCACTGTCAGCCGTGTTCGGTGACCCCCCGCTCGAACAGAGTTGCTGAATGTCTGCATCAGTGCCCGGGACAGAATCGCTGGCCAAATCCGAATTGCTACGTACAATTGCTGGCCTCGGTTCGAAGGCTTCGTGTTGCAGTTTCCAATCACTATCGCTATTTTGAAATCTAAAAAATACGCATTGCCCTTCCAGGACAATAGCATAAGCGACTGCGCTTACAACCGTAGTGCTTCGAATTCGTCGAAAACAATCTTTCCTAATTCGCCATCGCCAAAGAACAAATCGGCGTTCATATTGGAGGGTAGACGAGGGGCCATCGTTGTACTGGTCTTCTGCGGCCGCGGGAAATCCAACCCGCCCACGCGATCCTCTTCCGCTTCCACCTCTACAGCTCCCGTCACTGACGTGGCTGATGTATCCACTACCAGTACCTGATCGGTGTGTACTCCACTTTGAGAAAACGAATCTCCTGAACAAGACACAGTACGGTTTGAGAAGACAAGATTTAGGAGCCATTGACTCACCATGATCCGCGGTCGGTGCGAAAAATCCAGGCGGTCCGCCTGCGAGAACATTACGTACCGAGGAGGCAGTGTCGTAGAATGATTGTATAATCAGCCAGGACGTTGCCACTTGCGTTCGATCCAGTCCAAATGCCACCTTGGCGTTGTGCAAACACACTTCCGACAATGACTTGCCGGCTAGTCGATACTGGGTTGCAGTTTGTATAAACCATTCCATGGAGAATCGCTAAAACAACTCACGCTCGCACAGACCGATCGATAACGACTGATCGCCTTACCTTATCCGTATTGTTCAAAAGCATGTTCACGTAGAGCGAGCTTGTATGCGGGGCTCGGAACTGCTCGCTCTGTTTTTGTTGCTGCAGTTGTTGGGCCTGCTGCTGTGACTGTGACTGTTGCTGTTGCGTGTTCCCGCCAATGGCCACGCTGCGCAGTCGATTAAGAGCAGGTATTGCGGGCCCTTTGGGTGGGGCGCCATTGCTTTGCCGAACTGTGGATTGCAAAATATCGTTGCTGACTGAAATGATCAGCCATCTCTTGCTGAGTTCTTCGAGAGAAAAGAATGCTGAGGAGACTTACAAGCGCACGCAATATCGCCATACGGACCAACGTCCAAACCAACTGGATTCGCGAAATTGGCGGGTCTGCAAGCGTCGCGAAACAAATGCTGAACGAGCAGTCCGTCCTTGCCGCACGAAAGGAAGTTGTGAGGATCCTGAAGCCAAGCGATGCCTAAAACGAGCCTATAATGTACTGTACTTTGGAAGAGTAAGTGACAGGCGGGTGTTACCTGTGGCCACGTCTCGATGCTCCTCGAACGAAGCGAATGGCATGAACGGTCTTCGAATATCCCAAACATGTATGCTACAGTCGATGACCAATGAGCAGCTGGCGATGTGCCATTCCCTCGACGGCCGCCATTTCACCTTGTTGACGGGCGCAATGGTTTGTACTGAATAGACCACAGTCGGCTTCTCGCCCGAAATGTCGTAGACCTCAAAGACAACAAGGACTGGTTAGCCCACTTAAAAGGATATGAAACGAGACAGCATACCTTGATCAGCTTGTCACGCCCACCAGTGGCCACCCAGTGACGAGCGGTCGGATGGAAATCCAAGGACAGCAGAGGCCCCGTGTGCGCCGTAAATTGTTTCAGTGGGCGATCAAAGTTCCGTAAATCCCAGCATTTCACATTGCCCTGAAAAGACAAATGCGAAAAAACGACGGGTTCAATTAAAAAAGGTCACTCACAGCCTCATCAGCGGCAATAAACAGCGTGGCGAAGTGAGGCGAAAATTGAATATCACGAACACTGTCGTTTCCACTAAAATCAAAATATCTCATCAAAAAAGCATTTCACGCAGATAACTAGCTTACTTCTCAAACGTATGAACCGGTGTACGTTTCCTCAAATCGAATAGTTTGATAGTAGCATCTTGAGACCCGCTCAACAAACTGCTCGCATCCGTTTGATGGAATATGACCTTGTTCACCGTCCTTTTGTGCACTTGATATGTCGTGTCTGGAGGAAAGTTACAAATCTGAACGCGATCTACAGTGCAGTACATAGAGGCTCGTCTGGCAATCGATCGTTCGCACACAGCCGCTAGCTTGGGTGATGTTTCAGCCACGCACTATAGCGGAAGACTTGGTTGGCTGGCCTACCATTTTGGCATGGTGTAACAGCCCACCCCACCGGTCACTTTTTTCACTTTCTGACCCAGACATGTTACAAGTAGACTACTAGGTGGGGTAGCCAAGGAAACTCCATCGTACCAGCTTTATTCTTCGCCACTTTATTCAAATTCCACAGAACGACAGCACCATTCGTAGCAGCTGAGGCGAGGATGTGTTCTAAAAAAACCAGTGTCTTGTAAATCTAATAGGAGCAACAAAAACATGTCTCGCCTTCGTTTGGACTCCAGGCAACGTCCAAGCTTGAAAAATTTAAGGTTGCTTGCTTGCCAACCTTCAGGTTATGTTCTTCAACGAAACAATTGTCGTCGACGCTGAATATTTTTAATACTGGAAAGGAAAGGGTCCATTTTCAAAGAGATAGGGAATGTGGTGGGAACCAACTGCCTAACTGCAGGTTACGTTAGCAGATCTGGGCCCACAACAGCAAAAATTGCCAGCCTACGTACACCGTGAGAAACGTCTTATTCTGTCCCAAAGGCAAAGTGGGGAAAAAAACGGAAAATCAACCGCTTACGATTCCTTCCAGCCACGACCACCCTGCTCGCATCTCGGTTCGTGCTCAACGCATTCGCAGCAATATCCAATTCACGAATCATCTTTCCTCCGACCAATGCGGGACTAGTGCAATCATACGATGGTCTCATTCTTGGAGCAAATCACCAAGATAATCATATCGATGTCAATATCGGTCAACCGCGATCAAAACCTTGAGCCAACACACACACGACACGAGGAGTGAGAAAATTATTACCACGCTTTAGCAGACAATTTAGCAAAATGTATGCTTATGGCAAAACAAACGGAATAAGAAACGTGTGTGCGCTGCAGTTTTGTACAGAATCGTCATGATCGTGAGATAAATCACAAATTTTAATCGATTGATTTGATCAGAATTTTTCATCTCCGGTTCTATTAAAATGAGCTTTTGATCTAGCTGATACTGTCTAGTTTAGTCGTGAAACCTAATTGGCGCGTAACCTTCTGCAGGTAGGGCAGATGTTTCACGACGGTGCTATTTCCGCTGAAACATTTCATGCCTTTTTCGTTAGTTTGCAAGACCACGTGGTTTTTGATCAAACCTATTTATTCTTTATTCGATTAGATCCTGTAACTAGTCCGGTTCTCATGCTGACACTTACGTGTATTGTTTCGTCGTGTCATTCGCGTTGTCTTTTGCCAAGGAATGGGCTACTGAGGCCTCCCTTATTGTACCTATGTAGGTATACTAATTATCTTGTCCATCGTAGTGACTTGCTTTACGATTACTTCTGATTAGCTTAATCGGGTGCCCAGGTGAAATTCCCGTTTAGATTACCTTAAAATGTAGGCGTTTCCAAAAATGTAGTCTGGGCATTTTTTTTAGATAATACTGTACTGTATACAGTGTCTCAGTTAGGCCTACATATGGCAAAAGAAAAGAAAAAGAAGCATGGTCGTCGCTCTAGAAGTCACGATCGGCATAGAGACGACGAGAGGGAAAAAGAAAGGAAACACCGAGAGAGCTCATCATCTAAATCAAAGTAAGTACGGTTCTGGTGTTTAAGTGATTCGAGCACACTGACGTGTTTTTCTTGTAGCTCACACCGAAGCCGCGATTACGGTAGCAAATCGCACAGCTCAAGACGATCACCGTCGCCGAATCATCGTAAATACGTACCATCATCACCGGGACCGCCTCCATCACGATCCGAGGGCAAATATCGTCGTCGAAGAGAAAGCTCAGCTGCGTCGCCCGGATCGTCGAACAGAAATCGATACCGTGATTTAGATTCTCTGTCTGCTTCATCCAGACCGAGCATCAAGTCCGCAAGACGTGATAGTGCATCTCCGCCGGCCACAAGATCCAAGCACAGTGCCCGTAGTCGATCGCCAGTGCAGTCTCGTCGCGATCGTTCCACTTCGTCCTCTCGACGAAGGCACAAACGAGAAAAAGAAAATCGTGATCGCCTGCACGTCTCTGCAAGCGCTAGGAGCAGATCGCCGCGTTCGTAAGTGCATTACCATGCCTTGTTATTTATATGATCGATGCTAGATTTCTGAAACTTGGTGATGTGCAAAGAGCTCATGAGATAATGCAGTTGCACCTTTCTTTCAGACCGCATCGAAGTCATCGGGATCGAAAACGTCGAGCATCGAGTTATGATTCCAGTTCATCATCCGACTCCCGTTCCAGATTTTCACACAAAGAGAAATTGAGAGAGTATGATATGGGCACTGTAATTGTTTTTCTTGGGCTGATAATGGTTTTTTAGCATGGAGCATGGTACAAAATTAGTGGCTGAAGTATTTCGAGATATCAAACGGGACAAGAAAAAGAAACGAACCAGAAGAAGCTCCCCCTCAACCGAGTCGAGCACAGCGACTCCGGTTCCGGCGAGCGATGGCCATCAGCAGGTGGTTCAACCAGTCGACCCACCGCCCCTTCCGCCTCCGCCCGCGGTGCAACCATTGCAGATACCCATGCCGCCAACAGTGATGATAGCAAATATGACACAATATCCTCCGCCCATTCATATGATGTCAGCCATGGGCCAGATTCAGCCACCGCCGATGCCTCCCATTCAGACGACGGTGCCCATGCAGACATTGCCCACGCTTCCTTTACCCAGCGTTCCCGAAACGGGTAAGACCGACTCGAGTACATCAGAGCAGCGGGACGTACATAAATTGTTTTTTCAGTGTCGGACAAGCCGCCAACACGACTTACAGATTTGCCAATGCCCAACATACCGCCTGAGATGTTTGACGGCCAGGAAGCCCGTTTTCGCAACAAGAAGCCGTTCGTAAGACCGAAGTAAGGAAGAAGTGCTTTACGAGATCTAGCATTATTCTTATGCCATCTATTTCCCTTTTAGGATCCTCAACAGAATGAAGAAAGAGGACCCGGATTGGGGAGGATGCTGCGTGGATAAGTACGAAATACTCCAGCAGATCGGCGAGGGAACGTACGGCCAGGTCTACAAAGCCAAGGATAAAGAAAACGGTAACGCTGACCTGCGTCTCGTGAAAGTCAGTGGTAAGCCCATCCTTGTTTCAGGCGACCTTGTAGCATTGAAGAAAGTACGACTCGAAAATGAAAAGGAAGGCTTTCCAATAACGGCTGTGCGCGAAATAAAAATTTTGCGGCAGTTGTGCCACGCGAATATCGTCTGCTTAAAGGACATCGTGACGGACAAGCAGACGGCGGCTGATTTTAGGAGGGATCGAGGTAAGTGGTGTGGGTTTGTGGTGTGACCGCGATTGGTGTCTGAGGCAGTGCTTTTTTCAGGGGCGTTTTATCTCGTATTTGAGTACATGGACCACGATTTGATGGGCTTGTTGGAGAGCGGCTTCGTGGAATTCTCCGAGCAGCACATCGCCTCGTTCATGCATCAACTGTTGGCAGGCATGGCCTACTGCCACGCGAGGAATTTCCTCCATCGAGATATCAAATGCTCGAATATTCTGTTGAATAATAAGTGAGAATAGCTGGGAGGGCGTAGGTATAGTCCTTTGTTCATAATTCATTTTTTAGGGGCGAGATTAAGCTAGCCGATTTCGGATTAGCTCGCCTGTACCAGAATGACCGCGAGAGACCATATACGAACAAGGTGATCACACTTTGGTATCGACCACCGGAACTCCTACTGGGAGAAGAACGATACGGACCAGCTGTGGACATTTGGAGCATCGGGTACGTGTTTCTTTACTTGATGGTGGCGTGTGCCAGTCGGTATGTCGTTATTGACCTTCCGATTTAGGTGCATCCTGGGGGAACTATTTACTAAAAAACCGTTGTTCCAAGCGAGTTCCGAGCAGCAACAGCTGGAAGTCCTGTCGAAAATCTGCGGCACGCCTACGCCCGCCGTGTGGCCGGATTTGTCCTCGTTGCCCCTCTACAACACTTTCAGGCCCAGGAAGATGTATCGACGCGTCCTGAGGGAACAGTTTGCTTTGTAAGTGCTCGGTGTCCAAGGGATTCGATGGGCTTGTAATGACTCACTTTTCAGCATGCCATCCGGAGCGTTGGATCTGCTGGATCGTATGTTGGAATTGGATCCGAAGAAACGGTGCACGGCCGAGCAGGGACTCAAGTTTCCGTGGATCGCAGCCGTCGCATCGACGTCTGTGTCTCCTCCAAAGTGAGTAGTGCCTGTGGCGGTGGTGAGGGGAGGTGCTGATGAGGCTGCGTTTTAGACTGCCCGTGTGGCAGGACTGTCACGAGATGTGGTCGAAGAGAAGACGCAAGGCTCGGGAAGCGGGTGCGCGGGACGAGTCGACATCGGAGGGTCCCCCGAACAACGATTCGTTGGGGGCGTTCGAGCGGTCAGCCTCGAGTTCGTCGTTGAGTAAAGCTAATAATGCTGGCGTAAGTTCGTACGATTCTCGGCAACCTAGTGCGGGTGAAACGGGCGAGAGTTCGGCGGGAGGAGGCCAGAATGAAATGCAACTGACCAGAGTGTTCAACCTGTTGCACGGCGAGGGCGGCGTGGGCGGATTGACCAAGAACGAATCGGATTTGATAACCGAGTTGAAGCAGAAACCGGAGTTGCTGGAAGCTGTGAAGAGCGTGGCCATCGCCCGTCTCATGACCATAATGGCCAACAAAAAGTGACCATGTCTGGCCCTTCTGCTCCCTCGTCTCGGTTCGCTATCCGATGGGCCGCTCGATGCGTCGATGGCCAGGTGGATGGTTTGTGGCCCTCCCTGCGTGGTACGTTTTGTCTGTTTTGCCAGCGTTGCGTTGACGGGGGTAGTGCGACAGACAATGTAGCACTGGTTTACTGTCTATGTTTGCAAGAGCCTCGTTTTTTGTAATGTAATTGGGAAAAGAAAAACAGCTGCAGTGACCCTAGCTCGTACGTACCTGTATACAAGTCTATGCTGTTGGTTATCATGCCACTGTTTATGTTTACTGTACACTGTGCCCGTTGGCCACTTGCCACTGGTGCCTTGATGGTCTGCTCGTTTCAGATGTGAACTGCGTGCGACTGAGGGACTGCGGGAGGAGTCGCCGGGTGCAGCTGTTGGGGCGTGCTCTGAACGTGCCAAGGATCGGGCCCTGGGGTACCTGGCAGGGCCCTCGTACCCCCAGGCGCTACTCTTCGGGCGTCGGGGTGAAGATGACCCGCTGGTGGTCTGTTCATTGGTCTTTGCGCCACCCAGGTCACGCCCGATTTTTGTCGTCAGTGGCTTGGATAAGGGGGCTACTCTGACCTGGTCCGTGCGGTCGATCTTAGGGCTGACATGCCCGTGTCTGTGTTCCGGCCTGGTCAGGGGCATTTGCTAAGCGCACATCACATGCACACTGCATGTTACATAGCGGCACTAACGAGTGTTCTCTTTTGCAGGCTGGCAGATCTGTGAACGAATAGTACGACGAGGGAAACAACGTCTAGAAACACGGAAAAGGTAAAAGACCGATACGTTGACCTTTCGCCCATCTTATTCCACCTCGTCCCTTTTCAGTTCCTCGTTACCAGCACGTGTTTGGTCATCCCGATGCGACTGGTCACTTCCCTCGGCCTTTGGCAACGAGGCGACTTCAAGGTTGGCCCAAGGATTCTCCAGTGCATTCTTGCAATAAACTGAAATGTCATCGCCGTGGCTGCTCGCAGAATGTTGAGATCGATATCCGGCTCGGCCCCCTCGCCATTGATAACTGCCCTAGAAAGCGTAAGTCTGAAAGTTCGAGTAGTGGCGAATATTCAATGCCCTTTTGCCTTTGATCAGTCATGAAACTTGTGGGATTGAAGTCAGACCCATTCTCTTCACAACCGGATCGAGTCAGACTAGAGTTTCTACTGAGTCGCTGTTGGCCTATATGTTGCCTACGTATGCCCAGTACAGCATTGGAACCAGGTAAACCAGGTGTGCTATGGATTTGCAGTAGCCCTTATCAATGCTTCATAGCCAAGGGTCCAGTCGCTGACCTACTGTACACGCCCAGGGTCATGAGCGACCGGTCATCAACAAAATTTTCCGAAGGAAAGCTATCACAATTTCAGGATTTCAGTACAATTGGGCTGACAAAACGCCGAAGGCATAAATTGTGAACAAGCAGTTTTAGTGCTTATGATACAGTCTAGTGCTTGGTTAGCTAGCACTGATGATCCTGTTCCTACAATGTGCTCATTACTTGCACATTAATGTACCTACAATATGAATGCACGGCCTCCTGGGCAGGAGAAGAGTCAAAACTCTGACCATGACCCATTGCAAATGTGCAGTATGCGCTATATCACCTATGACACAGATCATAGTCTTCCACCATACCCGCTTCAACGAAGGATTTAGTGCCTACATGGTTACTTGGAAATTTGTAGAAAGCGAAAAAGCTGAGGGGTGAAGTGATGAAGTTATAAATGCTGCAATGGAGAAAGCGCGCTATGCGAAGACAGCAAGCTGAAAATGTAAAAACAAGAGATTCTAGCCGTAGAATGCATTTTTTAAAAATTTTTTGTGGGTTGGGCCCCGTGCCGCCCAGTTCCCCACGGGATTCCAGCCCGTTTTGCCCACAGCTGGCCAGCAGTCATGATATGATAAGCGAGGCAGTGAGGTGACCAGCTGTCACGGCAGCTTCCCTCTTTGTGTCTCCACTGGGAGCACCTCCACACGAGAGCATCCTGTGCCAGCACAAGTGTCCCAGGATGATACTGGGCGAGAATGGAGGGGCCATGCCGACCTGGTTCTCTACTTGTTTGGTGTTCGCCACTTGACGGTACCGGGTGAGTCGCCCAGAGCCAGATGTGCAAGGCCAGCGCCGGACCACTACATCGCCGAAGACCAGTTCCCACTCTGACTATGAGAACGGGCTTACTTAAGTGCCGTCCTCAGCAGGAACAACTGCGGCCTCAGTCAGGGTTGCCGGCCCAAGCAATGGGGACCAACGCCTTGACCACTCGAGCCATCTCCTTGTAGAATGTGAGTTGCTGTAATGCAAAACCGCGAAGTGAGCAGACTGGCCGTCGATGTCAGATTGGGATTTATGGATCAATCAGATCCTAATTGATAATCTGACCAGATCCGGCGGTGAGTTATATTGAGGCCCCAGTTTTGGATGCAGGTGGGATCAAATAAGCCTCTATCAGATATCCCCTCCGACTAGCCTGGCAGACTGACTTGATAATTGCCCTGTGACGGTCCTTGTTCTTGATAGGAGTTGTACTGCTGATATCCGCCACGGGGTGCGTAAGGACTGTTGCCATGGAACGATCGACCACGAAATCCCCGATTGCCGCGAAAGCCACCTCGAGCATAAAATCGTGGCCGTCCAAATCGTCGATTATTTGAAAAACCGCGCGAAGCCTCTGAAAATAATCGGGTAAAAGCGCTATCTACCTCTTCTCGATGCTAATACTTAGTCAACCAGGGTGCATTCAAAAAATAGATTTTTGTCTACTGTAGACATGTCTTTCGTAGTTTTCTTACTTTGTAACTAATTTTTGTATATGTCGAGAATTTTACGTTTTTGTTTAGGTAAAGTACGTTTGGTGAAATCAATGCCTAGTAAACCCTTACCTGTGCCTTCAGTTTGCTGCGGCACCGGAATAAAATCCGGAAGACTATCTGGGTCCATTACGATTACACATAAACCACAAAAATGAGAAGAGGACTGCTAGAATATTATCCAGATCGTACACGCAGCTCTTCCGTTGGTGCTCAAGCTTCAACTCAGCAAATCTTTGTACTTTTAAAAAACTACCTAAAAATCCATCAACAGGAAGTTTCCCGCAATTTTTAGAGCTGTCTGCTAGAGACACTTCTTATAACAAACTGGGATGAATTTATGGGTCGTGTGCGCATGGCAATTGCGAAACGAAATTCCTGTTCTTTCGTTTCGTTTCGAAGATGCCGGATACGGTCGTGTCGTAAATTTTTTAGGATCGGGAAGTCAATTGAGACGATTTTACTGTATTGCCAGCAGAGTCACCGCTAACAATTCTTGAGGGTATGTAGACGATCGGAAGGGAATTATCGAAATTTTTGAGCGCGTTTTATGTTTGTGAGTCTCACAGTTGGCCTATGTTGCTTACCTATGTGGAATACCAGATAAACAAGGAGTGCTAATGGTAAACTTGTAAGAGACTGGCTCTACGTTGGCCTACTGCTGTAGACACAGTTACAAAACAATGCGACAGTGTGAATTGACTGCTTTTCGAATCTGGCATTCCTTTCTTGGTTCGAACCTGAAACTGTAGAGACTTGCAGCCGCGTTTTATTTGTTCGATGTCCTTGTCTGACGATTATCGCAAATGATCCTGGCTAGTTGCTCCCCCTCAACACCCATTTGGACCTGGAATAGTTTCCCCGGGGTAGCATGGGGCACCTATATGTCCTGCGGCAGTGCACCTGGCACGATTTTTTGGCGGAGAGGAATATGAAGAGGAGAAACCATGTTTAGTGAATGAAGTTCATGCGCTGCGAACAGTGACTTTACAGTAGTTTAGGGATAATAACCCCATTTCCTTGGCAGAATGTAAATGCAAAATTTAATGTACTGAAAATTTTTAATTCTCTCCGAAATAAGGTTAGGGGCTCATTTCAAATTAGTTTCCTTGCTACAATACATAGTTGATCGCATTACGCTCGCAGTCCTTGGATGGGGTGCTTTCTCTTACTGTACTGTATACGCTTGCTATTTTGACGATTCTGTTTTTTTCCTCTGCTGAGTGAGTAGGTAGTAGTGCAGTTCATTAACAGGGGTTGAGTGGCGTGCCGTGAAGATTTTTTATAAAGAACTTGTGATTGTTTGGTCGCTAGGTATGGAGGTTATGCAGCACTTATTCGTGTCACCCTTTCCAGTCTTTGTTTGGTTGCAGGTTAGCAGAGGCGTAGCACAGTTCTGTTTAAAATTTTTGCCTACTACTTCGTTTATTTTCAGACCCCAAAATTAAAAAGCGATAATGTCAACCGCCCTTCGTCGAATAGTGGCCGAGATTCGATCGAGTCCGAAGGAATGGCGTGATTATTTCATGAGCACCCATTTTTGGGGTCCAGTGGCAAATTGGGGTTTGCCCTTGGCCGCTATCGCCGACATTAAAAAGAATCCCGAATTTATAAGTGGCAAAATGACAACGGCATTGGCTTTGTATTCGGCCTTATTCATGCGGTTCGCAATCGTGGTCAAACCGAGGAATCTTCTTTTGTTCGCCTGCCACTTTACAAACGAGAGTGCTCAGTTGACGCAACTGGCCCGATTTTTTAATTATTATTACATCCAGGGACCGGAAGCATACAAGGCGGCGCAAAGTGCTGGTGCGGCCGAGCCCGAGCCAGCAACCAAGTAGGCGTGTTTTGGTTGAGCCTGGTTGGGGATTCGTGTATCGTGTGCACATTACTCTAGTTGCATTTCGGCCTCCAATGAATCGTATATCTTTTTTGGCAGATCCGTTTGCGATGGTGCAGACGTGTTCTTGTCGGAAGAGGACGTAGATTATATGCTTGATCATAGGAATCGACTCAACATCAACTTCCACTACTTCTAGTTAGTTGATGGTATAGTGTAGAGTGGGTGCATTATCTGCATGTACGATCATGGGCTTAGTAAAGGTTACTGTACTGTGGACTGAGTTGAGGCGAGTGCGGTTGAATCCGTATTTACCATCTGTTTCTGGGACTAATACTGTTTGTCCACGCGTCCTTTTCAGATCGACATTTCAGCAATGTCAATCGAAACTATCCCCAAAGATCTGCGTAATTTACGCGCTTGTCTCCTTTGTTCGATGATCAAAACGTTCGATCAGTTCGAAGCTGATGGATGCGAGAATTGTGAACGATATTTGGCTATGAAGCATGATCGGGACAAGGTCTACGATTGCACCAGTTCCAATTTCGATGGCATGCTGGCGCTGATGAATCCGAGCGATAGTTGGGTGGCCAAATGGCAGAAACTGCATCGCAAAGCCAAAGGAATATACGCCGTGTCTGTGTCGGGCAGTTTGCCACCGCACGTGGCTCAAGAACTCAAGGCTATGGGCATCGCTTACAAGCCTCGTATGCGTGATACGACGACCAGGAGTTGAAAGCGAATTTTGTCTTTATTCCGTGTACAATAAGCTTATGACCACTTTTCGAAGAAAATGTTGGTTCTAGGAATAGAGAGCGTGAGGAGCTTGGCACTGATGTCATCAATCATGGAAGAGGGACCGCAGATGTAATAATGACCGCGCTGGCCACACTGCTCGATGGCCGCTCGCAAATCCATATCCGATATGCGACGGTCTGTAAAGGGTGAGGATAACTGAGATGGTGAGAGGGGGGGGGCGGGGTGGCGTACTCTTGATTTCCGCCTTGGTGCTAGGCTCGGTAACAAATAGCGATCGGGTCAGGTTGGGGTTGGCTCGAGCCAGGGACGATGTGGTGTCCTGAAAGAAGAGTGTCAAACTGGAAGCAGATCCAACAGGCTAATCTTACTTGAAACAGCAGCTCGTCCTCGGTCTTTGCTGTCTGAAGCAGTACGACGCGTCTGTCGATCCCTTTCGAGGCATCGAAGTGGCGAGTTTCCTGAAGGATCGAAACCAACGGATTCACACCCACGCCACCCGCGATCAGGCATAGTGATCGCGACTGGTCGCTCTCCGAGACAGGATCGTAGTAAAAGTCACCACCGAAACGAAAACTGACCTGGTCGCCAACTGAGCACTGAAAATTGCGTTTATGGAAAACCTAAGAGCGAGGGCGAAACGTGGCTTACCTTTTCGTGGACCCACTGGGCAACGGGGTCCTGGGACTGTTTGATGGCCAACAGGAGAGTGCCCTGTTCGGAGAACTCGTGGGGAGGGGAGCACATGGAGAAACCCCCAACGTGTGACATGCCCCCTACGAACAGGTCCAACCTGAAACCGTAGCAGGGTGCAGCAGAGCCTGGTCTCATCTGGGTGGGGGAAGGGGAATATATTTGGACATTGTTTCAGACACGTGTTTGTTTGCTCACTATGCCTCTCTGTCTGCATGCATCCTCAACACCCACTTGTGCCAGCCATTATCAGTGATATTCCCAAAAAAGTCTATTATCACAGACTCGAAACTTTAAGACCAGCCAATGCACACAGTGGAAGCAGGGCTTAGGATGGCTGGTCTACTCGGCCACTGCTGCGCAAACACAGTTTAGGAAAAATGTCTGAGCAGAAGCTGCTTTCTCTGCATGAATATTAACAGGACGACTGATCGTGGCAACGAGCAGAGGATCATGCAATCCTGTGCTCGTGGTCCACATAGTGCGCTGGGGGTATCTAACTCTCGGACTATACGTAGTAGCGCTTGCTCTCATTGTTGCTAGGGAGTGTTCGACTCGCGGCCAGGTAAATCATTTTGTGTCATGTGCCCTTTCATCCTTGAGTGTGTCATTACTGATATGATAAACCGTGAGCATGAACACAAAGTTGGAAGAAATGGAAAATATTTTTCAGTGTTCATCGAGGCTTAGGCATGTAACGATAAGCAATATCACTTTGCTCCCAGCGCTACAGCTTTAGCATGCAGTATGCAGGTTGCTTGTGTAAAACAGCACAGCTGCTTGTGGGGAGCCAGTCTGAAGAGCAGCAGTACATACACAGAACACAAGCTTTGTGGCTTGGATGCTGACATATCAATGCATACATACAGTATATGCGTGCGAGCAATTACAAGCTGTTTGTGCACTGCCTGTGAGGGCACTTCCCCTTTTTCTTGTAGCCGAGTAGACCAGCCATCCTGAGCCCTGGTTCCACTCCGTGCATTGGCTGGTCTAAAAGTTTTGGGAAATAATAAACTCTCAAAACTCTCTCTTGCACTACCGTGCATGCTCATGAAATGCGCATTTTTTTGAATATGTACTCAGATATACTGTACAGGCGGCAGGAAAAACAAACAAGCTCTTATAAAAGGATTCGTAATTCGTAAGGAGAACTAGCTCATGCTCGAGTGGTCTTAACTTCTATATCCTCAGAGTATTCCATCAGAAACTGAAACTGAACACTTGGGATCCGCAAATTTTATAAGGTTGTTATTAGCTTTATTAATTTTCCTCAGCAATATCACCTCCACATCTAATAGAACATGTCCTGACCATGGAAACTCTTTCCACATCATTCATATTCGTTCTCATATTCTCAATTTATTATCAGCAAATTTATTCCATCTTCGTGAGAGCGGGCTGAGTGAGCCAAGCCAATAAATAGCGCTGCACCTCAACCCGTTCAGTTGATGTTTCTGAACTCCGCGCCGAAAATGAAAAAACAGAAACACCAGAGCCAGCTACATTCGATAGTCGATAAGTCAAAAATGATTGAACCAAAAAAGTTGATTTTTCGCACGCTTTGCAAGATAGATCAGATCCGCTGCCATGTCAATTTTCATCAAAATCTGTTGAGTACTCGACGAGCGACGGGTTGAAAAAGCCAAAACCGTGATTATTTTCTGGAGTAACTTTTCAGAAACTAAAGCTTTAAAAAAACGAATGCCAAAAGGCAGATTCTGAAGATGCAAGCTTTAAGAAAAACTAATATTTACACCTGTACGACCTCTGGTTGTTGCGCTAGCCTGATGTTTATCCTCCTCCTCCTCGTTTTCTCCCCCTGAACAAGACATCGCATATTCTGTAACTCGACAATGGCCGGACGGATTTTGATAAAAATTGGCACGATTCTAGATTCAGCCGATTCTGCTACTGTATGTGCGCAAAAATAAATTTTCGTCGAACCGTTCTCGAGTTATTAGCCGGGAAAAATCGTCCTTTAGCATTAGGCGTCTGGCTGGCTGGTCTAAGCAGGCACGTGCCTGCTGATGAATCGAAAGAACGTGTGGACCATGAGTGCCATACTAGTATTGGAAAAGCAAGCGCCGACCGCAGCAGCTAATGTGGGGAGCTGCTTGGGGTTTGTTTATGCTGAGAATATGATCAGGATTGGGACAGGGACCTGGAATTTCCAGCATCGACCGATCCGACCCTAGGCCTGCATCCCTATCCGATCCAGATCTAATCCAGGGTCTGGATCGGCCCGATCTCGATCGATCCGGCTCACCCGCTTCAAAAAATACAAGTAGATGGGGATGACGTATTTGGCACTGCGTCCTCACCAACCTGCTATGGTTCCTCGCTGTCATTCTGTAGACCACTCCAAAGGACACAGGAGAGCCAAGCAGCACCTAAAGCGGGATCAAATACTGATTTGAGAGAAAAACCGGGATTTCTCGTTATAGTTTATCACATTTTATCATTTCTCAGCAGATAAAGATCGAAAAATATTAGTTGCCGATCAAGCAGTTGGATCGGATCGAGAACCAATCCACCCCTCAGATTGGTCGATGCTGGCCTGCAATGAAATGATCCTTATATGCAAAATCCCGATGTCTAAATTGCGAGATCAGGGTCGGGATCCCGACCTGAACAAACGCTACACAATGGTAAGATGCTGGCCGTGGTATCGTTCGCCTAGGGTCACCTTGAAAAACATGATCGGGCACCCCAGTGAGTTTTAGCCTAAGTGCGAGTCCCTGGATTTTCCACTGCTCTGACATACCAGACGAATGCTACCACGATAAACTCGCTCACGCCAGCCATGTCAACTTTACATAGGGAGGGCCACTCCAGGTCTGAGCCCATTCTACACCACTTACCACTGGCCAGCCTTGAATTCGCATCGTTCTCCAGTCTCCACTTTCAACTGGACTCCCCTGACCGTCAGCGATAGTTGCTGCACTCTGGTCACACGTGCCACCATGATCAGTTTCTGACGGTTCTGAAGGGCCGTGCGGACGATGTGGGGCACTTTGCTACCCATCTTCAACAAGTCCTGAACAAGGAAGACATCACCAACTCTGCAACTATCCTTCCAAGGACTCGGTCAGTCAAACCGGGGACAAAAATATCAGCGCTTAAGTTACATTCGTTTACTAATAGTCTAGAATCGAAAGGAGATGCGCGTCGGCGTGAGAATCGTTCGTCTGTCCTGGAACTCAAATGTCACAAGTGAGTAGAAAACGCGATTTTTATAGTTACAAAAAAAGCTAAAAATCCTAAAGTCCACTTCCATCTGACATCGCACTGATCAGCCGTGAAAACTAGCGGCGCAGTTTTCTAAAAAAGGAACCAATAAATGCAAGAATAACCGGCATAATCAGCACTTACTGCTTCAACGGAGCTTCTTTGTACGAGGCCACAGCTGTATGACGGCGGGGGCGACGATTCTCCAGTCCGCTGGCCTCAAGTTCAACTTCCTTCGATCCATTACTCGCGCCTTCCTCTGTCGATCGAGCCAGTTTCATTTCCGCCTTGTTGGAAGTCTTTCGCCTGGGGGCGGCAGACCTCTGATTGCGAGACGGTATCTTCGCAGTTGGTTCATCGTCATCGCTTTCGGAACGGGCGGACTTTGATACGACTGTCTTCCTTCTGTTTCGCTCCCTTTTATCGCCCGCTTTCTTTTCAGTCTCTTGAACCTTCATCAATGTCTTACGACGGGAGGCAGCCGCTCTAAAACGAAATACGTCCGCCATTACAGGTAGGATTGCAACTGAAAATTTCTCACAGCTTTGGAGCAGTGGCAGTGCCTACAGCACCACTTGCGTTTACGGTTGGGGACTCAGCTTCCAACGTTTTGTCCGGATCTTCCGCTGATGCTCCCTTTCGGTTGTTCATTCTCTCATCGTCGTCAGTCCCATTTGCAGTCGCACCGCCTTCACCATCGGTAGCCCGTGCTTCGTTCTTGATCGAGGTCTTGGGTGCAATCGTTACTCGGCGGGATTTTTTGGCTGCGCGCGTCTCTTTTTCACTGACCGCATCGTCCACATTCACACGCACCTTGCGAATGGGCCCAACGCTGAAATGTCGAAAAAATTCTTTCAAACTGGAGTCATTCGACTGATTAAAACTTAAAGAAACCGCCACATACGTTTTACGACTTGCCGGCACCTTGTCTTTGTTCGCAACGACAGGGTTTACGAGCCGACCAATATCCGGCAGCACAACAACGGGCGCCACCATGTTGACCTCCTCGCCGTCTGAATCTTCCTCCATTTTATCCATAACCACCATTGCCGTAGTCTTCCTTCGAACAGTATCCGTCTTGTCTTCTTGAATGCCAGCTGGCACGACAGCCAATATTTCTTGCTCGACTCGTGTCTGGCGCCGTTGAAACGCCGTCCTGAAACGACACAAATGCCAACTCATCGCCGATACAAAATCGTGCTAAAATGCTCGACTTACGGTCTCCGATTAGCAGCTGCTGCGACGCCATCACCAGTAGAAATGTCGAAATCCACGAATTCACCAGCTTCATTGATATGCTTTGTGATCAGAGCGTCCAATTGACCCATACGTTGCGCGCATTGGCCCAAGGTATTCGAAAAATCCGCGATTTCCTCTTGGGCATGCCTGATTGATATGTCCATGAATTCGTTATTCAAACGTTTCACACGCTCATGACAAAATGTAAAGCTAGTCTTTGTGTCAGCAAAATCTGCTTCTACTTCGCCCAGGATATCCAAAACGCGAGTCTGAAATAGAAAGATCTCATTGCATTGTAAAAACTGAACAAATGAGATAGCTCCTTACTTTGACCTCCTCGCGAGCAGCCTCTTCGTAAAGGGCATTATTCGAGGCGGCCGTCAACTGGACTTTCAGATCTTGATTCTCCAACTTCAGGCTGATCACTTTGTTCCTTAATATTTTAATTTCTTCCTTCGCCATTGATAACGAACGGGCCAGCGCAGTATTGTTGGCTTTCATAGTCTGTTGACGAAGAATGCCCGACGTGTTCAGGGCTAAAAGATGACAGACAACCTTTGAGCAAAAGACCAAACACAATCATATTGACCGTAAGCATCCGCCGACTATGACAAGGTTTGTGCGACTAATTTTCAAGAAAACACAGGATAAGTCAGGGGAATTGCCGTAAAATTGCCTTTAAAATTTGCCAAGCGAGAGCTGAGAACTTGAATCCTCGAGCTCCTTTTTTTATACAAACTATCGCAGTAGTTTCAGTGTTTTTGGCCCAATGTCTACTTAGCAACCAGGTTCTTTCAAAATGCTTTTGTAAAGTATCAGAAATCTCCTTGAAAGGAAAGGTTTCTTTGGGAACGTGAACAAATCAACAATTTGATATCCAGAAGCTTGTAGGAGCCCTGATCGCAGCAATAACAATCGGCCATCCATGGCCAGCCAGCTCCCGCCCCAATTTTCTGTCTCAGTTGAAGGTATCTAATGAGTGTACGATGCTAAGGGCATATGCCGCGAGGTGCTAGGTTATTTCTGCGATCAGGGTTCCTAGAAGCTTCTGGATATCAAATTGCTTGATTTGTTTCAGTTCCCAAAGAAACCTTTTGCTCGGAGATTTCCGTACTTTACATATGCATTTCGAAAGAACATGATTTCTAAGTGTATTAGACCAAAAAACTTAAAATACTGCGATGGTTAGTAAAAAACGGATTAAAGGACTATGGACCGAGGATTCCAGTTATTTACTGTCGCTTGGCAAGTTTTGTACTCGTGCTATAACCTTGCTAATGCTATACTCGTGTGCAGTTGAATAAAAGGGAGCACTGAAAGTTTTTCAAGTCCGTTTTCTCGATGAGACTTGAAAAATTTTCAGGATTTCCATATCCTTCATAAGTACCAATAAAAGCAACCAATCATATCTACATCATACCCACAGCAGTGAAACAGGCCATACCTCTTTTTTTGGCCGAATTAACGATGCGCATTTGGCTGGCGTTTAATTTTTCTCCCGCGGCGCTGGTGTTGATCGCAGTTGGCGGAAGTTGATCACCCGGCTCCAAAACTATGGTATCATTCTGCGACTCGTCATTTTTGTTGACGTTTTCCGACGATGCCATCGCTTATTGCAGTTCTTGATAGTACTCGGCAGAAATTATTAAACGACAGTAGGATTCTTTAGAGCCCAGAAAGAAAGAGGGATGGAAAAAATTACGACGTAAAATAAGCAGTACGAAGTATGCTAAATATAAAATATCGATCGATCCTATACGAAGGGCGCACCACGACTTGCCACGACGCCGCACTGCACCACATGCTCGATTCAAAATTTGTTTTCTCAGTTTGGCGCGTTTTAGCAGACAACATTATCTTGAGCCCGCATGTTCACTTTTGGAATGGTCCTCTCAAGATAGTGTGCGTCATCAGTCGCCTTTGCTGCCCACAGGCTGATGCACTGCTTTCCTCTTTTCTCGGAAAAGTTTGCTTTAGTCATATTTGGTTATCGATCGCGTGGTGATAGTTGCGTGAAACATAAGTTCTCTGTTGGTTGAATTCAAAGTCGGTTTGTCGTGACCTGTTTGGAATAGATTCCTAAACTGGGCAACCCCAAGTAAGTAGCTATGAAGAAGTTTCTTCGGCCTACAGTAAGTACCTAGTAGCTGGCTCGTGACTGTTGAACTGGTCGTTGTTGCCTCAAGGAGTACAATATTTGTGCCCTTACAACAGGATAGGCTCTGAAGTATTAGTGAGTAAGCGAAATGAATCTTGGTGTTGATTATGGTCAACATATCATCAGTGACCTTTAGGCTATGTAGGCTCGGCATAATGCCATATATTTTTTGTGTTGGACCTGTCACAGTAGCATCATACATCACATAGACTGAACAGTCTAGCACCTTTAGTTTTTATCCCGGAAGTCTCGAAAACGTAACTATTGATGTTCGTCCACGAGGGCGGGGCGGTGCTCCAGTGGAATGCTCGGGACTTTCAGGCAGAATAGGGAGCATTAGAGAGCCTAGTTAGAGAGCATTGATGGAAGATCTGTCAGCAGTAGCGATTCCCAGAAGCTTGTTCGTGCCGATAAGAAAGCGATTGTGGATGTACTAAGCCTCGCGCTATATCTTTAGTGTATTATAATGCTTTCCTGTTTTTGTTTCAGGTAAACGGTGAATGCCTCTACCGCCTCCACCGCCGCCGCCTCCCCCCGCTCCACCGCCGCCACCTCCAGCGGGTCTGTCGGCGCCGCCACCATCAAAGACCAAAGATCGTGCAGCATTACTGCAGGATATTCAGAAAGGCAGGGCGCTAAAGAAGGTTACTACGAATGATCGCAGTGCTCCCGTTATCGACGGCAAAGCAAGCAGTGGTAAGTGCTGTGATTGGGCCAGATGGGTTACTGGTGGTTGAGATCGAACCCTACTCCAGTCTATAAGGTCCCATAGGTCTGTGGAGTACCAGTTTCCGTTGTTGGTATCGCTCGAGGTGACTTATTGTTCCTATTTTGACGTAGCCTTATTTCTTGCTTATCTTTTAGCTCCTTCGAGGGCTGGGCCAGGTGGTGGTGGCGGACTATCCGCGAAGTGTCCTCCTTCAGGTTCGGGTAGTTTCGCCGATGAATTGAACAAAAGACTCGGTGGCAAGAATCCAGCCAAGAGCTCTGACGGTAAGTGCTACATATTAAAGGTTATTTATTGTTCTTGAATTTGATTTTACTGGGTTCAGGCCACAACGCAACGAACGGTAATGCCAGCACGCCGAATGGCGTTTCGAGGCCTTTACCCCACCCCCCGCCCCATTCGTCATCTACGCCATCATTTTCGACGAAAACAGTGCAAGCGCCTAAGCCTCCAGCAGCTTCCATAAAGCCGACGGCGCCTCAACCTGGTCGAGGGCTAGCGGCGAATGGCAACGGTGTCGGACGCAACTTACCGAGGCAGGCAGAGACGACGGACGACGACGATGGGCGATTCAAGGGACCTTCGGTGAAAGAACAAATGAGAGCCTTTGCTGGTGCTACGCCAGCGCCCCCACCACCGCCTCCTCCGCAGACTTTGAAACAGAGGTTATCTGTGGAGAATGGTGATTACAACGACGACGGTACGTACGCCACGAAAGCGCACCCTCCGCCACCACCATCTAAGCCCCCAAGCAAATTGCCATCGAAGGACAGCCGCTTCCATACGCTTAATCCGAGCAGAATGAAGCAGCAAGGCGCCGCGATGGTCAACATTCCCCGGTCCGGAAGCCACGAAGTAAATTTTTAGATTGGCTGCTTTGCCTCCATTCACTATGTACTTTTCCTCTTCAGAACTTGCCTGCTGCCGGTGATGGTGTACACCCACCAGCTCCTCCACCCAAATTGTCGACGGTTCGATCGCCAGGCTCTGCGTCGCGTCCAGCACCACCGCCGCCCGGCCGACCTCCTCCCCCGCCACCCCCGGCAGATCGACCGCAGGTGGCACCTCCCCCACCGCCGCCAGCGCTGGCACCGTCAACGCAGAAGTCGTTAGCGCAGAATGGTCGGCACAACGCGTATCCGTCCAGGAGTAATGGTAAGTTGTGCAGATCGATGTACGCAGCCGATTGTCTTTTCTGCTAGCTGGTCTAACCACGCTCTTGTTTGCATTTCAAACTCGACAGCACTGACCGGCGAGCTGGCCGAGTTTCAGTAGTTGGTGCAGACATGCTATTCAAAAGGCAAACAGAGCATGTTTGTTTTACATTTTAGAACAAGCGGTTCTTCGAAATGCATACATGGACAATTCGCCCGCACCACCGCCTCGACGAGAATCTTTAATGCCTGGTGAGGACAGGACGACTTTGTGTCTTTTCACTCTTCTTTACAGTTTATGGATTTCAGACTTGGAGCGGCGTTTCAATTTTTTGCTGTTGCACGAGCTGCCCCCGCCCGAGGAGTTCCGCTGCGTGCCCAAGACGTACGGCCGACATGTGCAATCGCAGCAACAGCGTTCACGAGCGCCCGAGCCCCCGACGCATCGCTGAGCGGGCAGTGAAGTTCAGGTAGGCGGGTGGTGCGCATAGGTGCTCTGTGCATTGTGTAAGCTGGCGATCGTGCCTGTGTACTTATGGGGAAGGCGTAGATGTACTGGTGGTTGTGCCCCTGCACGTGTGTGCCTTACATTGAGAAAGGTGAAACTCGTCTTTGATTCAGCCTGGCTTTTTCTTTTTTTTAATGAGAAATCAGGCTTATTTGCTGGAGCCACCCAATTTATGCACGCTTTGAATGGTGACATTTCTTGCTGCGTTTGTGTTTCACCTACGGTCTGTTGTGCTTAGGGTTAGGGGGCTGGCGTACATTCTGATCAATGTATGAGTGATGGGACGTGCTGGCCACAATTCGAGCTCAGTAGTCACTAGCCTAGGTATTCGCTGCAAATTACCTGGTTTCGCATGCTTCCTTTGGTTTCGATTTTGTACACAGTGTTCATTGATGTCTGCGTTCTTGACTAAGCTTCGTTAGACAATAATTTATTTTTGTTTTCTATGCTGCTCCCTGTGAGAACGTAAAAACCTAGCTCGAATCACTTCAACAAGTATGAGATGCCAAGTCTTGATTGGATGCTGAGCCTGTCAAGAAACGGTAGAACAAGGTGGTCGAGTCGTAAAAGTGTTCTTCCTGATTAGTGTGCTCTATCACACGGCCCAGCACCAGTCGTCGTCCGTACTTGACTGCAGATGCTCGACCATCGCTGATTCCGTTTTTCAACAACCAATCCACAAAGTCCACGCCCCGAAAAACATTCTCTTGTACAGAAAGTGTGTTCCTAAAATAGGAGCATGCATTCGGGAACACGGAGCGCGGCGAAGGGTCTACCTGACAGTCTTGGCTATTTCGATCGAGCATTGAGTCATATGGTATCGAGTGAACTGTTCGCACACTGCCTTCGTCGGCCCGTCCATATCTGCCAAACAAGGCAAGACCAATTTTTCGCTTCCATACCACGTGCGACGGAGCCTAAAAACGAATGACCGATGGTCTAGAGCCAGTCTCGAACACTTTAAAAGGACATACTTTCTTCGCACAGCTGACATCCAACTGTCATCCAGTCCAAACAAAATCAGCGCCACGACTGGCTGGAAAAATGACTCGTTAGTTCTGTCATACATCGTACGTTGTAGCTAATAAACCATCTGTTGGTCCATCAACCAGCCCGTATCGGCATCCCAGACGAGCGCCGCGCTCCCTTCCTCATTCTTATCAGCCACCAAAACCACCCGAAGCGAACCCCAAAACCCATTCGTACCTGACCGTATAAGAAAACAGTATCGACCAAACGTAATTGCAGGAACGTGCCGCGCTCCAGCTCGCGTCGGACGCTTTGCCACAACGCCACGAACAGACTCTGCAATGAACAGATTGCAGACTGACAGACTGTTACATAGCTCAGCCACTTACAACTGTCATACTGATGCACAGGAAGGCAACCAGGAGAGAGTGCTTGGTAATCTCGTAGTCATCCACGCCACCTTCGCCGCCCACCTCGCTTTCTATATCATCGATCAAGGACTCGGTCGGCTCGACCAGTGATAAGGAGCGAGCAGTCATCGGACGCGCGCTTTTCATGTACTGCCTCAGCAATCGCTTGCACTTAAACCTTTGATCAGATGAGCAAGGCGCGCCGGGCGGGCACATCGGCCGTACCTCATCATTAGCTGACGACGGCCCCGCACCGTCGTCGTCCAGCAGATGAAGGCTGTCCACATTGTCACATGTAGCGTCTGAAAAATGCCGATGACCACCAGGCATCAACACAAGTGCGCATTCAATATCTTACCCCTTCTCTGCGCTGCCTCGCCACCATCGCATCCTTCGCACGCGCCATTCACACTGCCTGTTGCCACACCGTCCTCGATATCGGGCACTCGGTTGTCATAGGCGGCGCCTGCCCCACGTCCTTCTGCCCGTTCCTCGGACACAGCCGCCCTATCGCTTCTTTCTCCAGCCCTCCTCTCGACCGCGGGCGAATCATGGACACATCCCCTCGATAGCCGCCCGCACTTGTACTGGCAAATTAATAGAATCACGTTTGTGATCAAGCATAGCGTCACCACGGCCACCGTGATGTAGGCCTGCAAGAAAATATACATGGTAATTATAAAATATTGCATCAATAGGCCTTCTCACCGAAATAGTATCGAATTCATCGCGCGACATTCCCCCACTATGCACGACCTCCGCCGACAGTACCATGCTCAATGCGACGAACAACGGAACACTGAAAAACATTTCGTCGTATCGCGACTCGTGAACACACTCAGAATCATCTCTTACCAAAATCCCAGAAGAGCCGAAATGGCGCGCAAACGCAAAACCATGCACAAACCGATTGTCCGCAGAATGGTCAAAAACAAGGCCAGGAACACGGCGAAAACTCGCAGACTCAACTCGCCCCACAGATTCAATGTCCTCGATAGACGACGGCGCCATACCAACTGCTCTTGGTCCTTCGTGGATTCACCAATCAGCACCCCACTGCACGCGATCACCTAAAACACATCGCTGATCCGAATCGAGCGAGACAGACATAAATCAGCCTGTCTTACCGAGCTGACCAGCAAATAGAAAACGACGACGTGCGGCACACGACGAACTTTGCACGTCACGATGTAAACGATCACACAGAGGACCTGAAACAAAAAATGGAATGAATCCTTTTTTTGGAAAAACACACACACTCACAGCAGCCACGAGCCCCACAATGGCACTGTTAAATTCGGTCATCGAGAAGACCGAGTTGTAATCGGCTTGATCAATGTGGCTGATACTGATCATCTTGCTCGAAAGGTAGACCCAAGGAGCCGATATAAGCGTCACCAAGGCAAGAGCTGTCGATACCTGAAACAGACACCCCAAATTATTATCGCCCAGTTTTTCAAACAATTAATTCCATTCAGGCTAATTTGTAAAGACCCCACCCCCAGAATCGATAATATTACCTGTTTGACAGCCACATTGTACTGACATGCGAAAACGAAGACAGTTGGCGCCGTAGGCAACGAACCGTACAAGAATCCAAAAATGGCCAAGCTCGAACCATCGTTTTCATTTTGCCCAATGTTTGTCAGACTGATCAATTCTCTCAAGACCAGAGGGAGTAACAATCTGCCACGAGCAAAGGATTATTAATTTCAAAAAAGCAGCTGTCTAAGAAATGTGTCACTTACATTTTAGCCAATGACAGAAGCAGAGCCGTGCCCAGCGGATAATGCGCGTCTGGTTTGCCCCCGCTGACCAACGTGCAGCCGAGAGCGAATAAAGCTACTGTGATGAATCCAGAAGAGAACCCGTCCAAGACTACGTTGACTATATCGGGGACCCGACGATGACCCAAGCTGATGCTACCTGCAATACGAACGTTAAAATACGGGCCAGATCAGACCAAGTCAGGCATACCAACTACGCCAATCACAGTACTGACTATCATCGGGTTCAGAGCGATGCCCAACACGATTCTACGAGCAAGAGCGCATCGACCGATGTCGGAACGGCATTGAGATTGCTGCCTTTCCAATGAGGCAAGGCGACGTTGTGACTCGATCTCCATCATGAGAAAACCGATCGGATTGATCAGAACGAGTGATATGGGCAGAACGAGATAAATGTAGTCCACGTACTCAGGATGCGTTGAGCCGTAAAGAGCTTTGACTGAAAAGACAGACGACCTGCACTGGCTCAGCCAGCATACACAACCCAACACGCCCACCCCTGTGTGCTGTGATCTCCCCATGCAGACATCACCGCATCGCATACGACAGACGATCACAACCAGTCTTCGTGACTTACTTAGAGGGCATCCCAAGGCCATATCGTTACTCTGCGATGCAAAAATGCCGTAGATTCCTGCTTTGGCCAAATCGTTCGACAATGCCAACGTAACAGCTGCCACGGCAACAAAGACGAAAGCTTTAGCCGCGAAAACGCAAGCGATGAAACGCCAATTGACCTTGTCCCAATGCACGGCCAATATTGCTTGGGTGATCATGGTCGGCATGAGGAAATAAACGATCAACGTGCGAATTCCCTTCAAATCGTTCGGACCAATCAAGTTCAGTCGTCGGGCCAAATACCCACCGCCGATGATCGTGAAACATTGGAGCACAGTAGGAAAGACGGCCTCGAAATCGGCACCGGCTTTGTTGCCGCCGGAATTGGCTGACAGGGAAAGATTATTTTCGTGCATTACTCTAAAAACGGAAATCGATCATGAACCTGATCGATAGCAGTTTGATAATAATTCACCTGTTTGAGTGGCGAAATGGGATAAAGGATTAAAACATAATTAAGGTAAAAAGAGTAGAAACAAACGACTGGAACCAGAACAAATTTCGTTCCGCATCTGACGTCTACAGTAGGTAGACACTTATCGTTAGTCTCGATTTGCGTGCTGCTCTGTCCCGATCGACACCTGCCATACAAGCTCGGCTACAGTAATCCCAGCAGTGTAGCCACACCTTCGCATATGGTAGGGTAAAATAGAGTTTCAGTATGATATTGTCTGCAAAAACTTTGACTGCAGGAACAACTGGCATTGGACAGTTACGTTTCGCACGTAATCGTTGTTTATGTTTATCTGAACAGCGCTGGACATGAAACGAATATCTAGGACGCTTATTAGTGGCACGACTTGGATCGGCTAAATTTTTGACGATTGCGCCAACTTATCGATCAGACGTCCCAGCTTTGTCCGCCTGTCTGGGTAGAATTTAGGTCATCCTTGCGTGAATCCTTTTCTTGAACCACGCATGGACGAGATTTTCGTAATTTGAACATTGTCGCTGGTTTAGTCAACTTCCGTTTTTTGACTTTGCCTTGTCTCATGTCGGCGAACTGGCAGCGCGCCTCAGCGGCATGAGCGGGCCCTCGGGCTTCGAAAGGGTTCAATTAATTCGGTTTATTGATCCGTCCCATCCATTTCCTGTTAGTCTAATTTATATATAAGCTGGCCAGCCCAGGCCCTCGTTCCACTCTTTACTGTTCTTCTATCGAAAATGTGTTTTCTTATGTGTTTCAGAGGCGATAAGTTCGAGACCATGTGGATTAGGCGCATTGGTGTGTGCCCTCGCTCGTGCTTTGCGCGGTGGCAGAGGATGGCTCGTCTGGACCTGCCCCGCACCTTCTTCCAAATGCCACGATTCCCGGGTCAGCTGGAAGGACTCGGCAACAAACGCAAGGAATACGCCGAGCGGCGGGTTCTCGGGTAAGATGAGTCATCGCCAAGAGAGGGTTTCTTGAATCCAATGCTTGCAGCTATTCGATGGAGGAAATGTACGCTATCATAGCCGACGTGGACAAGTACAAGGTGAGACCTGCTCTTCTCATCAGCTCGCCACTGTCCACTCCCGCTTCAGGAATTCGTTCCGTGGTGCTCTGATTCTCGGGTAACCACTCGCTCCGAGGGACAGTGCCGAGCACTGCTGGTCATCGGATTCCCGCCTGTCACCGAGCGCTACACGTCCACAGTCACCCTCGTGCCACCACTGATGGTCAAGGTAGGAGGTGGCTGGCCTTCGCTCGCTCCTCTAACCCACCCCTTCGTTTCAGTCGGTGTGCACCGAGGGCAAGCTCTTCAACCACCTGGTCACTGTGTGGCAACTCAGCCCCGCCCCCTCCGACAATCAACGATCGTGCAAGCTGCAGTTCTCGGTAAGACTCCCTCCTCCCTCCGCGCACTCCTAGCACCTTGCTGAATCCTTTTCAGGTCAGCTTCGAGTTCCGCACTATCCTACACGCCCAGCTGGCCTACGTGTTCTTCGACGAGGTTGTCAAGAGTATGGTGACTGCCTTCCTGACCAGAGCCAAGCAAGTCTACGGCCCGCCCTCTATGCCGTCTAGCAAGCCTGAAGTGCTCATCTACAGACCGTGATGGCGTGATACTAACTAGTGTATGTGATAGACTCGATCATTTACTATAGGAATCATGAAAACATGAATAGGTCATGGACCAGCTACTGATCCCTAACAACTCGTACGTACGCTATCCGAGGCCAACAATCAGGTCAACAAAAAAACCAAGTGCAGCGCCGACAAGAACGAATAACAAGCAACCTCGTCCAGTCTTTAGAAGCCCATTCCGCCGCCCATGCCTCCCATGCCGCCCATACCACCCATTCCACCCATGCCTCCAACCGCGGCCTTCTCCTCCTTCGGAATCTCAACCACCACGCACTCCGCCGTAGACAACAACGAGGCCACGCCCGCAGCATCTTGTAAAGCCGTCCTAATAACCTAAAACGGGACTCGATTCAGTGAGCTGGTCTAACCGGACACGGTCTTACACGTACCTTAGTCGGGTCGATGATGCCCTTCTCCATCATGTTGACGTACTCGCCGAGCAGAGCATCGAATCCTAAGTTCGCTTCCTTGGCCAACAACAATTTCTCGACTACTGCCGCCGGATCAGCGCCCGCATTACGGGCGATGGTGATGCACGGCTGACGAATGGCTTTCCTGATAATCTCGATACCTACAACCGAGACCGCTTCAGTTTCGTAGTGTGATCGTGCAAGAGTACACTTACCCTTCCTTTGGTCTTCGTTCTCTGGTTTCAGAGCCTCCAAAGCTGGCAAACATCTGAGCAAGGCCACACCACCTCCAGGAACGATACCTTCTTCCACAGCAGCCCGAGTGGCATTCAAAGCGTCTGTAACACGGTCTTTCTTCTCATTCACTTCCACTTCGCTCGAACCGCCCACCTGAAACGCAATATCTGTGCATCATACGACACCGTGATCGATCTCCAACAATGCGACTGGTTCCCAGCCGAACCACCGCTAACGTGACCCAGTCCCAATTACCCATGACTCACTTTGAGAACGGCCACGCCGTTGGATAATTTGGCCAATCGCTCGTTCATTTTCTCCTTTTCATATTCCGAAGTGGAGATCTCTATTTCATCCTTGATTTGCAGAATGCGCTTCTCGACATCTTCTTTTTTTCCTTTACCCTAACCGCAAATAATTCCACTAGACGACAAACAAAAGCGAATGTAGAAAAGCTCATACCCTCAACAACAGCGTATCATCCTTGGTAATTGACACTTCTTCAACCTCGCCAAAATCTTGCAACTGAACGTCTTCTAATTTTATCAGATTCGCATCGTCACCAAATACCTAAATGAAACAAAAATAAGGAAAAAGAACCTCACTCCACTTCTTGTGGCCACTCCAAAATGGAACTTTCAAAATCTAAGCGGAAAATATCAGAGGGTTGCAGACTAAATCCCACCGGGCAGAAATTACCCCAATGCTGATCTGCGTCCTGGATTCACATAATCAATCACTTACGATGCCTCCAGTAGCCACGGCCATATCTTTCATCGTGTTCTTACGGTTATCGCCGAAACCAGGAGCCTTGACAGCGCACACTTGCAAACCAACCTTTAATCTGAAACATTGTCTCGCAAGTAGCCTTGCCCAAACAAAATCAATAGCTACTCGCCTACCTATTCAAGACCAAAGTGGTCAATGCTTCGCCATCCAAATCCTCGGCGATAATCAAAAGCGGTCGTCGATGTTGATTGGCCAATTCCAAAGCTGGAACGATTTCTTGAACGCTACTAATTTTCTTCTCGCTCAAAAGAACGAGGCAGTTTTGGAACTCGCATTTAGCACCTAAAAAGAACATGGTAGACAGTAGCTCATACATTCGCGGTGCAAATACCCAAGGTACCAGTTGGCTGATCAGATGGTGATGCATGTTTTTGTTCTCATACAATCTCGAAAGAGGTGTCACGGATTTCATCATTTCAACCAGTCACTCGAGGCTATCCTGAGCTAGTACTCGACTTACCTTTAGCCGTGTTGATAAAGTATGGCGAAATATATCCGCGATCAAATTTCAGGCCTTCGATCGTTTCTAACTCATCGTGTAAAGTTTTCCCATCCTAACAAAAGAATGAAAATACCTGTCTGAATAGACTGCCTCTGTCTCAAACAATACCTTGACTGTGATGACGCCTTCCTTTCCAACCTTCTTCATAGCCTGCGAAATAAGATCGCCAATTTTCTTGTCTCCATTGGCTGATATCGTTGCGACCTAAACGAAAGAATACCGATTAGGGATAAAAATCTTCAAAAAGAGCCAGATCTATTTACTTGAGCAATTTCTTCTGGAGTAGTCACTTGCTTGGACATTTGCTTCAACGCATTGACAACCGACTCAACGGCCAGCATGACACCGTGACGAATCTCAACGGGATTCGCGCCCTTGCTGATGCTATCGAAGCCTTCACGGGCGATAGCTCGGGCCAAGACGGTCGCGCATGTCGTACCATCACCCGCTTCTTCGTTCGTCTTGTTAGCTACGTCCTGAAATAGCAGAGGCAGGTTTCACTCAATGTTGCTTGAGAAAGACCAAGTCTCGGGTATGAAAATCCACAAATACTCGTATAATATCCCAGAATAAGGTATAATAAACGGATCAGAAGTGAGTTAAAGTATTAGAAGCGAACAAGACACTCGAGGGGATTAAAATTTAGCATCCTTGGAATCGATCACGCCAATACTGATTTTTGTCCCAAAAAGGGCATTTTGTAAAAAAAGTGTTGGTTCATTCCGAAAGCAAGAGTTTCAGCTCATCTCTCCAAAAAAATGACGTGGAGACTAAAGGAAATAACGGACACTGCCATAAACCCACGAAATTCCGGTCCGGGAGACTATTTGAGGGGAAGTATTGCACCAGTGTCCTATGAGGGAACCAATAAGTACATATTTAGGACAGGAGGGGAACCCGTCCCAACTCCACCATGCATTTATTTACTTGAACCAACTTAGCACCGATGTTCTGCCACTTGTCTTTCAATTCGATCGCCTTCGCCACTGTGACACCGTCCTTGGTGATCTTCGGACTGCCCCAGCTTTGTTCCAGAATCACGTTACGACCCTGAAACCATCGGTGCGATCAAAGAGGGGCCTGGACAAAAAACGATGCATGCAACGAGCAAAATTGCATACCTTCGGTCCCATAGTAACCGCTACGGCATCAGTCAATATATCTACGCCCGTCAACATGGCTCCTCTAGCTTCGGGTCCAAATTTGAGTTCTTTCGCCGAATAATTTCGTCTTTGCACGAGCCGGGGTGCTTGTGTACGAGCTACCCGTAGAACACTGCCCAATCGATGCATTTTAAGCAAATGATTTCAAAAAACAATTTATAATTCCAAGGATACTAAACGAGAATTTGATCGAGACCGAAAGAAATCCCAAAACGAAGAAACTGATTATTTGCGAACAGAATGAACGAGAAAAGTCGAGACCGCAAGCAGCACTTCTCCGCGCGGCTAACAAAAAACATTTGCTCGGCCTCAACAAGCTGACAAAAATTTAGCTCATTTTCTTTAAAGTTGGAAATATATAGCTGTTCAAAAAAGATAATTCTTCAAAATTCTTATTAGGCAAGGGCAAAACGGAGCTAAAACTGCTCCTTGAATCTCTAAATCACCTTCCTTCAAACTCACTTGTCTATGTGAAAGCGTAAATTTTTTCGTTAGCCGTAGAACATTCTGGACCCTTGCTTTTCCGTTTGCTCAGTTTTGATTGGCTAGTGCGTTGAATTTCGTCAGGCCAGCTTCGTGGTTGGAAATAAAACAAACTTGGTTCCGAGCTAGAACGTTCGACGTCTCTTTACGTTCGTATTTTTGATTTTGAAGCATATTTTTATCTCTTTCGCTTGCAATTTTCAGAGATCCAAGAATGGCTTTCCCGGCTTTGATGATCGCGAGGCGTTACGTAAGCAAACATTGCTCCAATGGTTTTTGCCTAAAAAAATAGAGTTTGCATTTTTAGGCAACTGAATCGTTGAGAAACTTTATGCCATTATTCGATAGAGTTTTGGTTGAAAAATTTACGCCGGAAACGAAGACGAAAGGTGGAATTATGATTCCCGAAAAGGCTCAAGGCAAAGTGCTCGAAGGCACAGTAATCGCGGCCGGTACTGGTGCTAGGACGGATGTAAGTTGCCTTTTTGCTCTGTGTATTTGGTTCGATTGGATTGACATAGGCCTGACTAGTAATTTTCCAGGCAGTCCTAAACGGGTGAGCGTAGACCTGAGGAACAGGTGGCTGCCATCCTGTCGTGTTCAGCAGGCCGCATCTAACCACGCTATTTCGATCACATTTATTCTCGTTTTAGGAAGGAAAGACGATTCCAATGGCAGTGAAGGTCGGCGATCGGGTTTTACTGCCGGAATACGGCGGTACCAAGATTATCATCGACGAGAAGGTAATCCCCTCATTTTCTCCCCCCAGCGAACCACCTTAGAAATTCCCATTTCAGGAGTTCTATGTTTACCGCGAAAGCGACATTCTGGGCCGATGGAACAAGTGAGTGGTCGAAGCGGCAAGTAGTGACCGTTGTTATTCTTTCGCAAATGCGTCAGAAGTCTTTTCTTGTTAACGTTGATTAAGTTGTCACGAGTAATGTTCCTTTGCTTTGAGATTCGCCCTAGGCCCTAGTAGCCAGTCGGAATAAAGATAGTAGGAATTCATTTATTCATCTATCCAGCACAACACGTTTGTTAGGGACTATGATAACTGCGACTCGTCCTGCACCTACCTCCATAAACAATATTGCGACCTGGGCCGTAGCCAAACAATAATAGGCGCACAGAAAACCACGCGCTAGGAACAACCGCTACGCCTTTCATATTCTAATCTCGATAACTACCTCTTCTCAGGCAGCCTTGGCGGCGCCTTGTTTTTTCAAGAAGGTGGCCAACCCGTCGGTGGTCATGGACTTGGGACGCTCGAGCGGGAAACCCAGAGCACGAGCCCAGATCAATTGCGACAAGCAACCGAGGGCACGCGAGACGCCGAACAGGACCGTGTAGTAGTTCATTTCCGTCATGCCATAGTGCTGAAACGAGAACAGTCTTGAGACCTCATTGCTGAGGGGAGCGTAGGCAGCTTACGGTCAACATGACACCGCTGTGAGCATCGACGTTAGGCCACGGATTCTTAGCCTTGCCTTGCTCCAACAAGATTGGCGGCACGATTTTGAACAAATCCGACACCAGTCGGAACAACTTGTCGTTAGGGAAATGCTTCTGCGCAAACTCCCTCTGCACCGTGTAACGAGGATCGGTCTTGCGCAAAACGGCGTGCCCAAAGCCGGGTACTACCTGCAACGAAAAAGCACGTCATGACTCGCAGTAGCCAACAATCTAACGCAACGCACGTACCTGCCCAGATTTCAAATGATTCCACACCCAGTCTTTCAACTTTTGCTCGTTGTAATCTAAAGTGAGTTCCTTGACCAATCGATTGATGAACACTAAACATTCCTGAAACGCAAAAACAGGTTCAGGGCACAAACCCCAATATGAATGTCCCTTCAGCGAGCTTACCTGATTGGCCAATCCGTGCAGAGGACCAGCCAAACCGCACATAGCCGCGGAGAAGGACAAGTAGGGGTCCGACAATGCACTGCCCACCAAGTGGCACGTGTGTGCGCTAACATTGCCACCCTCGTGGTCGCTGCAAAGACAGGCAACTTGATGACATGCGCAGAAAGTCCCGACCTCCCAGACGTACCTGTGAATTGACAAATACAAACGCATCAATTCGGTGAAGTTGGGGTCGTTATAGCCCAACATATGCGTGAAGTTACCCGACCAATCCTTGTTGACATCGACCGCGCCCACGCTCGTTCCATCCCGGTACAAATTGCGATAGATGATAGCGGCTACAGTTGGCAATTTGGCCAAAAGATTCATCGAATCTTCGTAAGCGTGCTGCAAACAATAACCACTACTCAGTTAAATCCAGCGGGCTAAACAACCATTCACATACTTCCCAGTACGTTGCCTTGGAAGCGCCTTGCGAGTAGGCTTTTGCGAACTTGCTTTCCGAATTCAAAGCCGCGATGGCAGCGGCGAACTGTGACATGGGATGCAGGTGATGCGGAAAGTTGTTCAACAATGTCACCACATGTTCGGGCAGATCTGCGCGAGTGGCCCATTCCTTGCTGACGGCACGAGCCTGCGACAGACCAATCTCATGAGTACAGTGGCGTGAGTTGTGTGATGACATACTTACTTGTTTGTCGTTGGGAACATCACCCGTGCACAACAGCCACCAGATTCCTTCCGGAATCATCTCGTCACCTCCGAACTTTGGCAACAACTTTTGGCATTCCGGGATGCTATAACCACGGAAACGGATACCTTCTTCCGGATCTAAATTCGATGTTTCGCAAATCAAAACTTTCAAAGACCGCATGCCACCGTAGGCCTGAAACAAGAACGAATGCAAGCAGAAGAAAAGAACAAATCTTTCATCCAGGCCTTCTAATGTAATTGCTCGACTAAAACGACAAGATCCCAATCGAAAGAGGAAACGGAAATATCAGGAACAAACAAGCCAGCGCGACGGAGCATCGTCGAATGTACAAAGCACTTACCGTATCGACCGTGATTTGTCCGATCACGTCATTCGCGTGCTTTTTACGAAATTCTGCCACTTTCTTTTGTTGCTCGACGATTTTACGAGCCAAAACTTCTTTTAAATTCTTAAAACACAAAAAGAATGCTAGCGGAGTATTCAAACCGGATCATGGACACAGTGAGTGCATATAACTCCCAAAAATCCGCATTCCACAAGTGCATCCAGCAATCGACTAGGCACATAAAACAGCCTGACATACCGTGGAGGTATCGGATTGAGTTGCAAAACTCTTGTTCGCCGCGAATAACGTCGGGACAGCTGACTGAAAAAAACCGTGAATGACTGAACTTGAAGAATAAACGCTATTTAAAAAAGAGCACGGCAAACTAAAAATACCAGGTTTTCTGAATATAGGTAGGCCTAGGACTAATACAGCACTCTTGGGGGGGGGGGGGGGAATCTTCTAGGAACTTACTTTTTTCGCAATTGCAAATCGACGAGCGAGAACCGAAACTGGCATCATTTTCCTTCGGTATCGATAAATATAATCAAATGCAACCACAATTTTCCTAACCGAAACAAAAAAGTACAGGCACCACCGATCGATATCCAGCGAGACAAAAAATGCACTTTGCTGCTCTTGGACCAAAAGAAGAATGTTGTGCGCTACTGTCAGACTACTCGCACTATTCTTCACCTTTTAAATCATTCATCTAAGCAAGTAAAGCATTTCTTACAAAATAATTGACAAAGACAATGCAAATTATTTTAAAACATTTTTATATTTTTCAAGGTATAGCTGCTTCTGGGCTAGATTATGTGAGAACTAAAACAAACAAACTTTTTAAGCGGGTGACAATCACTGTGATTTCTGTGCATGCAATATAGTGTAAGCAGCGCCTTACCTGCGGATCAAAGAGGATAGTAGTTGATACAGTAATCTCTTAAAGGCGCCTCTGTCTGGCTGGACGGGGTCTTCATTCACGCCCAGTACGATCGAAGGCTACTCGCGCAGAGCATCTCATTAGGCAGCTGTGTGGGTGCCAAGAAAGAGGGATATTTTTCTCGTTTGGTACGGCAGGGGTATTGATGGGTGGTCCGCGGGTGGACGTATCCGTTCCGTTGCTAGGTTCGATTTGTCGGCTGTGTGTGATAAGAACTAGCGGGCTTAGCGGTCCTCCTGGCTGTCTTCAGCTGGAGAATGTTCATTCGAGTCTTTGTTTGAATGAAGCTTGGACGATACCGATCCGGAGAGTTACGTTAGCTTGCTTTAGAAACCATGTCGAAGCAAACTTCGGCACAGAAACCGCTGGAATGGGTGACTTCGTTGATCGCCCGATTCGAAGATCAGGTACTGTACGCCGTCGTTTTTCGATCTCGTGCGATTCGCAAAATGGTTTTTTATTGTAGCTGCCCGTAAAAACAGGCCCGCTGACCAATCAATCTCGACTTCTTATCGAACACAGTCAAGCCTGCTTGGTCAACGTATCCAAGCAAAAGTTCTCGATGGTTGTGTCTGGACTGATTCGAGCTTTACAAAATGTCAATTCTATGGTACTGGTCTTTGTCACAGACTTCGAATTTGCTCAATTTTTAAAGTTCTGCCCTTTCAGAGAACATGTTCGGAACAAGATTTGTTCAGCAGTCAGTGCATTATTCTGGATACGCTGGAGAAGTGTTTGGCCGGAGTAAGTGCCAATGTTTTTTTCATTTCTTCACGTATCGATGATGTTGATTTTCAGCCGAAAGACAGTTCCAGTCGTATTGATGAGGCTTCGAATGTGAAGATGATCTTGATGGAGATGTCTCAGGTGAATGCTAGGCTTCGAGAATTCCTATATGGTTTCCAAGATTCCTCTATTTCTTTCAGTTCCTGCAATTGCCGTCGGACAGCACGCAGGCTGTGCAGTTGAAAGACCGGGCCTCGAAGGTGGTGTACGGTTTGAGCGTTGCCAGTTTCACCACTGTCTTTGGTAGAATTGCATCCAAGTATGCAATGCCGCCGATGCAAATTTAGTCGCTCTAGGGGATTGTCTACTTTCAGATTGAAAGTGATTGCTAGCGACACGAATGTGGAGACGGTCCCCGGGGCGCAAGATCTGGCAGACGTGGAATTGATGCAGCATATTCATCTGGACTTGAATGCGTTGGTGAAGTTATTGCGGGGTCAGCATTTAACATCGGCACGATTGAACCAGGATTAAAAACACTTTGTCTTTTAGAAATATGTTTCCATAAACCGTTCCGCAAAGAGACTAATATGATCTTGGTGGGCAGCCTGGAGAAGGTTAGATAGGCTTTTTATTCGGGACAAAATTTCTATGCCCTTCTGGGATCTGTTTTGGGTTTTTGGGTCGCTTGCACAAATCACGCGCAACTTCTAATCCCTTTTCTTCTTGATTTTAGGCCATATGGAACTGGATGGACTGTTATCCCGCTCAGTTTCATGAGCTCCAAAGAACACAAAATGACGATCTCTCCGGTGAGGGAATATTCTTAGCATCAGACTGCCAGCATTTGGCATTTACCCTTTTTTAGAATGCTGTGATCGTTTATTCGATCAATTAGACTCGTACGCGGCTGAGTCCATAAAACGACGCGCTTCGATTTGGCCGCTGCAAATGATGCTGCTGATATTGTGTCCTGTGAGTTGAAGCCTGCCCGAGTCATCTCTTCACCGAGTGACTCCTTTGATTTGCAGAAAGTGCTGGAAGAAATTCATCACGCTGGCAACGGTGCACCGTGTTCGGCTAAGCATTTGAAAAAGGTTGGGGAAGCATTGTGTTTGCAGGACGCAGCCCAAGATATCTCCGTTGCAGAAGCTCTATTTTGATAATATCAAGAAAGTATTGCAAAGCGGTAATAACCAGGCTAACAAGCACTTGATACAGTCGGCGGCCTGCGTTGCTGGAGTGAAATTGTGTAAAGCAGCCACCTACGTCAACGTGCTCGATTCGTCCAATGTCTTCTTCACCTTGTTACAAACCATTATCGTGGACGTCAAAGTAAGTGCACTTGCTATCATGTTACGCATCAGCTGGAAAGTCGTTCTTTTTACAGACCCTGCTTTTTAACCCGACCAAACCGCTGTTCAAAAGCAACGTGACTTCGCAGGATCTCGATGTAATGATCGATTGTTTCGTAGCCCTGTTTCGTTTAAACTACAACAATGAAGTGTTCCGGACATGCCTGCAAGCCCAGGTCAACAGTCCGCAGCAGCTGGTGCTGGTCATGTCCCTCTACCGCATCGCCATCCAACCACGGCTGCCGTGGTGGCCCAAGATTGATCTGGTCTACAGTCGAAGCAACGAGCTGCGAGCCATTTTCAATGAAACTCTGAACCGAGTCACGCAGGGCGCCTCGTCCTTGGGTTTGACATCCGCGTTGAGCGCTAGCGGCCACATGCCGCTGAAGGTGACGCAGGTAAGACGAAAGGATTTAGGGAGAGAACACTGTCAAAGGCGTTTCGATTCAGAGCCTTCAAAAAGTCAGTCAGCTGACTGGGAAGCTGAAGGAACGCGGCTCGAGCATCACGGTCGACGACGCAGCCTCTGCTAGGCAGCTATTGTTTTGGTTGATAAGGTATAAATCTGGGTTATCCCTTGTGGCTATATATAACAGTCATTTTCTTTAGGCTGATGTGTATCGAGCCTATTCTGTTCCTGCACGAGCGGGTTGGTACTTTGGTTTGACGGACTTCTTCGAGGAAAGTACAGCATGTCTTTTTTAGGCTGGCCCGCGCATCGATGCTGAGGTGCACGAATTCCACAGTTCGACTTCTGAGCTTATCAATGGTCTCGTAAGTAAAGCTTGTACCTTTCCTGTCCTGCTGGAACACCTAGCAGATTCTGGTTTCAGGTTTCAGTACTAAGTCATTCGATTACAATGCCGGAAATCGCTCAGGAGGCCATGGAGGTGAGCATTGTTTCTTGCTCGTGGACTGGCAAGCGAGGATGGAAGCATATTTTCAGGCCTTGCTGTGCTTGCACCAACCGGAGAATATCCGGTTGTGGAATCCGGAATCGCCCCTGATGACCATGCAGACATTCTGGTATATCAGGTGAGCAGGGTGCTGTCAGGCGGTGGATGAGGATCGGATGGTTCTTTGACAATCAGCTAGGAGCAGTGTCAATTTTAGGACGGTCAGATCGCGATGGTATAGGATAGGACTGTAGATGTGTCTATAGGACGTGTCTTATCTGACTGAAAGTAAGGACGTGTGAACATCCTTTCTCCTTTCAGTTCGCAGCTGCTATTTTACGTGTGCCAGAAACTGTTGCACCATCAACTCCCCAATTACCCGGAAGTGTTGCGGTGGCTTCGTCAACTGCTTATCAGTCGCAATTCTTATCTGTACATGAATCGGGACATTGCCACTTTCGGCAGTGGGGAGCAAATGTAAGTTAGCGTGTCCAAGTTTACTGGCAGCGGGGCCATCGTGTGTTGTTTGTAACAGATGTAAAGCGGCCGCCGTCAAGTTGGAGACTGTGTGCTTCATCTACTTGTGGTCACTGGACAGCGATGCTGTGCTCACGGCCGTCTCATTGTTCCGGTTGTTGTGCGAAGAAGCGGATTTGCGATTTTCCGGTGATGAAATGCCACCCGAGTACTACGTGTACGCGGAACTTGCCGCGGCTAATAACTTGCAGAGTGTTGGTAAGTGTACTTGGTTATGGGGATTTTTAGAGTTTATGTTCATTTTTTCAGGACGAGCGGTTCTGCAAAAATCTATCAACGGCTACTTGAGACGCATAAAAATCGCTTCACTGGGGTGCAACCAGGTAAGAAGTCTTCTTTTAGAAGCATGCCTAGAAATGCATTGTTGTGCCTCGCAGGCATGGGAAGACACATTCCGATATTGGGATTCGTTTACCAAGTTTTTGAAAATGTATCCGAAGTCACGGTACGATGAATCTCTGCAATTGGTCGAGTCGCTGAGCAGGACTTTGACGCAGCGAAGACCGTCCAGGAACCCGGAGCACGAGTTGGAGGTGAGAACGGGCGGGAGGCGATGTGCTGCGAGGACAATCATCGTTTCCATTTCAGGAGGTTGTCAATTTGTGGGCTAATATGACTGGATTCCTTTGCGCATTGGGCGGTGTATGTCTGCTGCATCACGCGTCGGTGCAGGGATCACCGAGGATGAGGTGAGTGTGAAAAACTATGGACCTATATAATTGATTTAAATTTGTTTTCAGTTTTACGGGCTCGACCCTGTCGCTGGAAAGCAGGAAAATCTACTCGGTGGCCACGCCCTCGGTGGCTGTGTCCATGCAGGATCAGTACTGTCCTGTTACGCAGTAAGTGATTGACGAATTCGTGTTTGGACTTGTTTGACAGCATTGTGTCGTTGAAGGTTCTTGAGCCAGCTGCTATCGTTGTTGTTCATTCAGTCGGAAAAGTTGGAGGCACCTATTATCCGCCACGTTAAGGAGCTGTTGAGCCACGAACTCTCGCCAACCCTGTTCGCGGCACTTTTTGACCAAATCCGGATGTATACCGATCGATTCTTCGATGGACATTCTCAGGTGAACTGGAGGGAAGTGAAAACGTGCCCTGTGTGACCTCTTTGTTCAGGTGGTTCTAGCCATGTCGAATACTGAATTCACGGAGCATTCCATTTATATAATGAAGAACATTTTGGTCGAGTGTTGCCCGGACACCTCGAATCCGACCAAGGACGTTTATTTGGCCGGAATCACATGCATCGAGCCCGTCCTTTTGACACTGTGTCGCTACATTCGTTTCTTGGATTCGTCCGTGCACACCATGACCATAAAAGGCAAACTGTGCCAGTTGGTCGAAGTGGTGAGTCAGTGGTTATGTTGGCATATTTGGTGTTGCCCCAATGTGCCTTGTGCTCAGATGATGAAACGGCGCGATCATTTGATATTCCGGCAAGAAATACGATTTCGGAACAAGCTGCTCGAGCATCTGACCGAATGGATCACCAGCAATCATCCGAGTCAGGGTGGCCCGTTGCATTCGCCCGAGTTGAGCGGCTACGTCAGGTAGGCTTGGGAGTGGCTAGATTAACATGGGTGGTAATACATTCTTGATTGCAGGGAATTGGACCTCGCTTGCATGACCGCTATACACGGCCTGATTGTGGGCTTGCCGCTGCAACCGGAGGAAACGGAACGGGACATTATGGATGCTAAATCGCAGTTGTTCCAAAAGTACGTCACTGCATGGGAGAAATCTCGCAGCATGTGTGGGCTCACTGTCATACTTCACTGGGCATGATCGGCTGAAAAATTTGCAAGCGCTCCAGCTTACTGATACCCCCGCCCCTACCCCATGGCTTCTGAACCCCAAGGTTTCTTGAAAGGCCATGTTTACCCTACCCCTAAGACATATAGATTCAGAAAATGACATAGTTATCGCTGTAAAATGTTATTAAAGCTTCGCGTAAAACACCCGCTAGAAATGTAGTTTCTTCGCCAAGAAATCAAATGTGATGAATGGCTCAAACTTTTGCTCGAACTTGCGGAGCCATATGCATGCTATCCCACCCCTCAGCATCCGTACAGTAATTTTCCATTTCATTGTAGGTACTTCTCCCTATTTATGAACTTGCTGAACGACTGCACCGTCTTCGATACGGCTAGTGGGATTGAGAGCGAAACGGTGTCCTTGAAAGGAGGAGCAGGAACAACGGGCACAACGACGGCTGTCGAACATAACTCGTCGAACACTTCAGGCACTGTGACTGGCGGTGGCCAGCAGCAATCTAGCGCGTCCAGGCGACAAGTGGAAGGCAAAATGGAGCAGTTGCGGGGAGTCACGGTCGAAGCCATGTCCAGTCTGCTGGCGGCCAATATCGATAGCGGTTTGGTTCATTCTGTCGGTATGTACGAGGTTGAAGTTTGAGTTGGGAAAGCCAAAGAATGTTGTGAATTCACAGGACTGGGCTACCACAAGGATTTACGTGTTCGAATGGCTTTCGCCGAGGTGCTGACCAAAATACTTCATGAGGGAACCGAGTTCGAGACTTTAAACGAGACCGTCTTGGCTGATCGGTAAGTGCGTGACGGGCTGCACTTATTAGGGGCGGTTTACTCATTGTGAGAAGCCGACGTGCCTGACGAGGCCAAGGACGTTTTACAGATTAGCAGATCGCTGTAGGCTCTCGGACAAATGCTCGACGCTTTCAGGTACCAGGAACTGGTCAAGCTGACCACTATGATAACGGACGACGGTGAATTGCCCATCGCCAACGCCCTGGCAGGTGTTGTTCAAACTCAACAGCTTGTGAGTCCCGCTGATTCCTAGGCTAAGACAGTTAATGCAGGTTGCAGGCTTCCTTTTAGGACGAACTCGCTCGAGTGCTCGTGACCTTGTTCGACGCCAAGCACTTGCTTCACGAGCTGGTCTGGAAGATGTTCATGAAAGAAGTGGAACTGGCCGAGTCACCGACCACTCTATTTCGAGGCAACACGCTGGCCAGCAAGATTATGGGGTTCTGCTTTAAGATCTACGGTGCCACCTACCTGCACAATTTGCTGAGGGGGTTTATCTCGGAAATGATGGAGAACCCTGGACGATCCTACGAAGTCGACCCCACGAGGTTAGTGTGCACCATTTGTTCAGGAAGGCTAGACCTCAGTGTTTGTTATTACTTTCAGACTGGACGTGCGGGACGATCTGCAGGAGAATATCCAGAATCTGCTCTACATTGTGCAGTTGGTGTTCGAATCGATCATTCGGTCGGCTGAAAAGTGAGAGGAGTGCCTTGCCATTTAGCTAGTGCACATGGTGTGGTCTTAGGTTTCCGGTGCAGTTGCGAAGTATGTGCCATAGCCTCTATCAAGTGGTCAATGCTCGGTTTCCTAACAATGGCCTGAACGCCGTGGGCATGATCGTGTTCTTGCGGTTTATCAATCCGGCGATTGGTAAGTGTTGACAATGTGGTTGACTAGTGTGTGATTCAGTGTCTTATTTTAGTAACGCCCTACGAGTACGGTTTGACGGACACTTATCCAAGTCAACCCGTTAAACGTGGGCTGATGCTGGTCTCGAAGATACTGCAGAACATCGCTAATCAATCAGCATTCCTCAAAGAACAATGTCTACTGCCCTTCAACACTTTCGTCCAGTCCAAGTTGGAGGCAACTAGAAGGTAGGAAAAACCCGATAGTATGATCCAATAACCATTGCGGTTATGCGTTCTAGATTCTTCGCCACCATTACTCTGAATGTGGACACGTCGGAAGGCCCTGCTCACGCCATTTCATTCGTTAGCGAAGCGCACGTGAACGCGTTGCATCGACTGTTGTGGATGTACCAGGACGATATCGCCGATTACTTCACGGCCACAAGGTCATATGGGACCATATCGAGGAGACTGGCCACGTTGCTGGCTCAGATCGGACCCCCCGAACACAAACCGGTCGAACCTCAGTAAGACTGCCGATTGGTTGTGCCACAAGGATTCAAGCATTTCTTGGCTTCTAGATGGACCAGCGTTGATTTGGCCAACAGCCGATTCGAGGACATTATGGCCAAGCACACGGAAAAGGACGAATTCAAGTCCGTCAAAGCGCTAAACATATTTTATCAAGGCGGTACGAGCAAGGCTGGCAATCCCGTCTTTTATTACATCGCTAGGCGATACAAGTAAGGAATCGGGAAAGAGACATTTTTGCAGCAGTTTTAGCACTCGAATATCTCATTTCAGGGTTGGCGAGGTTAACGGCGATTTGCTTATTCTCCACGTTCTGCTCACGCTGAAGCCGTTCTGCAATAAGCATTTCGAGGTGGTGGTTGATCTGACACACACGTCCACCGAGAATCGATTCAGAGTGAGCGATGCGGTCTACAATGCGATTTGCGGCCAGGGGAATTATATTGTGATAATTTCAGACCGAACTCCTCCAGAAATGGTTCGTCGTGTTGCCCGAGGCTGTGTACCAGAACTGCACAGCCGTATATGTATACAATTGCAACTCGTGGGTCAGAGAATATACCAGGTTTCATGAGCGTTTGTTGACCCCTTTAAGGGTAAGGATTTTTGTGTGGGCGTACGAAAGCATATTTCTTGCACGATTTGTTTAAAGGGCTCACGAAAACTAAACTTTTTGGACAGTTTACAAAAGCTGTCTGAGTTTATCGATTCTGAGCAGCAACGGTTTCCAGCTGCCACCACGGCATTGGAGGAAGATGTTAAGGTGTTCAACAATGCTTTGGTACGATTGTGTTGAAGTTACTGTGCCCCCTGACACCAACAATTTTTTAGCGGTTATGGCACAAAGATATTAAATGCTGCATCAAGGTAAGATATTGATTTGTATAGCAAGCTAATATTGGACGTGTGTGTTTTTCAGGTTGGACCGACGGCCCTGCAGATTGTGACCTTGGATCGGCAGAAAGTGCTAAGCTATCCGGTTCAACTGAACGATATATGTAAGTGGTTGTTGGCTGATGAGTGATGATGAGTGCATGATGAGTGCTCTCGTTGTAGACTACGCCAGCGAGATTGAAGAGGTAAGAGGACATGGTTAGGAAATGGACTCGCGTGACTGATGTGTGCTTTAGGTTTGCCTGGTCGACGATAATAATATCACGCTGACCATCCTGAACGAATCCAGTCCGCTCTCGATAATCCACAACGAGTGCGAGGCCATCGTCAGCGCCATCGTCTCGATTCGTACTCGATACGAGTTGACGCAGCCGGATCAAAGGGACTCGCTTCACACCAAGATTCGAGCCAAGGATGTTCCTGGTAAGTTGCAAGGTCTCGGAAGAGAAGCTAGAACGAGATATTCGATTTGTGTAGGAACATTGTTGAACATGGCCCTGCTGAACTTGGGAAGTACGGATCCGAGTCTGCGAACGGCCGCTTACAATCTCCTTTGCGCACTGTCCGGTTTATTCGACTTCAAAATCGAGGGGCAGCTCTTGGAAACGGAAGGTAGGCAATTGATTGGTGAGTCAAGGCTAGTGTATCGGCGTTTTTTCAGGTCTTTTGATTCCGGCTAACAACACCATTTTTATCAAATCGATATCTGAAAAGCTGGCGGCTAACGAGCCCCATTTGACCCTTGAATTCCTGGAAGAATGCATTCAAGGTATTAAATTCAATCTTAATCTGTCTTCGTAGACGCCAGTTGACGATTCTGTTTAGGTTTCCGCCAATCAAGCATCGAACTGAAGCATTTGTGTTTGGAGTACATGACACCGTGGCTGACCAATCTGCCCCGGTTTTGCAAGTTGACTGGGGACGACGTGAAACGGCAGAAAGTGTCTGTCATACTGGACCGGTTGGTGACTATGACCATTGAAGAGTTTGAGGTGAGTGTAATTTAATAATCGTCAATAATTTGTAGTTGCTTGAAGATACGTCTTGTTTAGATGTACCCGTCGATACAAGCCAAGATTTGGGGCAACATGGGCAGGGTGTCGGAATTGTTGGACTTGATATTGGATTGTTTCATAAAGGTAGTGTCGCGAATGGTCTTTATTGTCTGCGTGTTAAGAAAATTTTTCGTATTTTAGCGCAGCATAACGGGAGGATTGGGGTCGTTGGTGGCGGGTAAGCCTGGCATTCCTGCTCGAAGTGCTGTAGTTGTTACTGAGTACTTTTGTGTTTTCAGAGTCTATGGCTGATACGACGGTAGCTCTGGCGGCGGCCAACATGCAGCTAGTGGCACACAACATCGTGCATCGGTTGATGACGGTAAGTTGAAGGTGGAGAGGCTGTTGGTACTGTACTTTGTGTTACGTTTGCGACCTAGCCATAGCACAATCTCTTCCATTTTAGTTATTGGAGAAGACATGCTCTAGTCCGCAGGCTAATCTGGAAGAGCACATTCTGTGGGATGACATCGCCATTCTGGCTCGCTATCTACTTCTATTATCTTTCAATAACTGCTTAGATGGTGAGTTGGTTGTCTAGTATGACAGTTTACTCGTAACACGTACTGGTTGCAGTGACGGTTCACCTGCCACTCCTGTTCCACGTTGTGACTGTGCTGGTCAATACGGGACCGTTGTCCCTTCGCGCCTCGGTGCATGGATTGGTCATCAACATTATTCACTCATTGTGCACATGTTCCACGCCCTCCTTTTCTGGTGAGTTCAGGTGGATTGTTGCTTGTTGGATCGTGGTTGGTGGAACTTGTTTCCTTGCTGGTGTAGGAGAGACGAAACGTTCGTTGCGGCTGGCGCTGACAGAATTTTCGTTGCCGAAGTTCTATCGCTTGTTTGGTATCAATCAATTGACCGTGAAGACCGTGGCTGCCACCGCCTTCCGTATCTCGCCACGCATGTCACTTTCGGTGCATCCCACTTTGGACTATACTCCGTCCGGTACGTGCATCGTTAGGGAAGATGGGCTGACGCTGTCGAACTTGGAGACGATCACCGACGCATTGATTGAACTGCTGGATGTAAGTCGAATATGCTGAGTCTGGGAACAGCTCGAACTATCAGAACGATGTTGCAGGCTTGCAATCATGATATTTCTGGTCGGGATCTCGTAGCCGAATGGACGCAGGTGGCTCGAAGTTTTGCGCTGCGATTCAATCCCGCCCTGCAATCTCGAGCACTGGTCGTGTTCAGTTGTTTGTCCAAGGTGGCCGACGATCTAACCATCAAGCAGCTGCTGGCCCTGCTCGTGCAGGTACTTGCGTGTTTGAAGTTTGATTATGGGGAAATGTGTAGGCGAGTGTTGTCTTTATATTTTCATAGTTTGTCAAACGGCGCGAGGATACGAGTTTGATCAGTGCTGTGGTGATGGCTCTCACAAGACTGCAGCCTTTGTTGCCGCAGGTAAGAAAAGTTCAGACTCGTTCTTGGGGCTGATTTAAAATGTGTTTTGTCATTCAGGATTCGCCCGTGCACAAGATCTTGTTTTGGGCGGCCATCATTATGCTTCAGTTGGAGGACGCCCAGTTGTACGAGCACGGCTTGGCTCTGCTGGAACAGAATCTAAGGACGTTGGATTCGCATAATGTGTTTGAATACGAGGTGAGGATGGTGATCGGGAGTCCAGCATGTACCTGCTACTGATAAGTCTTTTGCAGAAATTGGAGAAACTGGTTATGGAAATCCGGCGTCCCTTGGAATGGGAGTTCAAGGCGCTTGATCAGCAAGTGGGCCTGTCCTTCAAGCACAATTTCAACTTTGCCGTCGTGGCCCACCTGCTAAAAGGGTACAGGCATCCTAATCCGAGCGTTGTGGCCAGAACTGTTCGCATATTGAATTTGCTGCTGGTTATTGTGTCCAAGTCGACGAAGAGGTAAGGCGAGGGGAATTAGCAAGATTGACTAGCAATTCTAAGTTCTGCTGTTTCGTTGCAGAGATCGATTCGATGTGACCCTGGATAGTATTCCGTACTTGACGGCATTGCTACCAGTATCGGACGAGGTGCGGATGCGGTGTCACTTGCACTCGTTGACCATTCGTGCCCTGAGCATGGCCGATTCGACCGAAACGTTGACCTTGAGTGGCCAGGAGGCGGCTTTCTCCGACGAGCAATGCGTGACCGTGTTGGGCGCCAGTTCGATCACGATCTCGGCTTCGACGTCGACACATCTGAAGGCCCCGGATCCTTACGGCAGGGCCGAGACGAGCATGGCATTCGGGGCGTCACCGCACAGTGCTCTGTCTTCGCTGTCCGTGGCCGCAGCTGCGGCTCGAATGAAATTTATGACCAAACAGAAATCGTGGACGAGTCAAGTTGGAGCATTTGACACGGATCATCTGCCGGTGCCGTCCAGGTAATGCGGTGTTAGGGATCGTTTGTCGTGGGTTATATCGATCTCCATATTAGGATACCGTCCAATCGTCTCATGGCCCATCGCAGCAATTCGGTACCGTTAGCGCTGAGATGGCAGACGACGCCGAATGGAAATCATGGCAAGGAACAGCCTGAGAAGGCCAGCGTGGAAACCCAGACTAGTCCCGTTCAGAAAAGGTCATTTTTGGTTGTGGCGGGGGCTGCCGATGATTATTCGCCGTCACCATCAGACGATGCGTCCCGAGCAGCTCTGCTTCAAGGCTTCGAGCCTCACCGTCACCATCAGCCTCATATTCCTAACCGAAACGAGCGGGTGTCGACGCACGAGAACAACGTGCTCTTGGATCCGGAAGTGTTGAGCGACGCGGCGTCACAGGCCCTGGTATTGACCATTTTGGTGAGTGAATCGGTGGGGGGGGGGGGCATGGCTTAGGAGCACTTGACTAATATCCGTTTAGGCGACAATGGTTCGAAATACGAATGACGAGACGCAATCGAGATATCTCTTCGAGTATTTGGCTGAGGTAATGTTTTGAATTAGTGCTTTGCAGGTTAGCGTCATCTGCGGTTATGTTGTCAGGCCTCGACTGCTTTCCCAAAAGTATTCCCAGTCATGTAAGTGAAGTTCGGCTTATGTTTTGCGCACATTGGCAATTCGAGATTTGTTTCAGACATTCGTTGCTGGATCAGAAAATAACGCAGGTCCTGCAACTGTCGCACGACCCGGGTGTCCTGCGCGCCGTGCTGCATATCGTGCAGAACATGGTCCCTGGCCAGGTGTCCTCTTCGTTGCCTCACCAACAGCACGTCACTTTTCTGCAAGGTAAGTTGATGAAGTGATTAAGTTGTGGAGGGTGCTGAGTAAGGCTGGCTTTCAGGTTGCGGATTTGGTGGTTTGTGGCGATTTGCAGGCCCGTTCTTGTCGCGGGTAAGTGAATTGGTTTGCTAGCCCTGTCTCTGCAGTACTATTGCCCTGCACTTCTAGCCGGCCCCCCAGCCCGCCATCACGGCCGAAGTTTGCATATGTCTTGAGGTAAGCGACGCGTTGCCTGCGTTCTGTGCTCTGTCATACGTCGCTCCTTCGTAGATCCTCGTTGGCACGTTGGGCGATGTGCCACCGTTGACTCCACCGCCGCCATCACCGCGAATCCTTCAGCACTCGCCCACCCTCTTCGTCGACTATCACTTACCCAGGCAGCAAGTCCTGCACTTTCGACGTCACGATGCGAGCGCGGCCAGGGAAAGCTCGCCCTCCGTCCCGCCCGCCCCAACCCCGCATTCGGATTGATGTCGTCCAAGGCCAAAAAGGTGTCGTCTGTGATTCGTGGTTAGAAACCCATCGCTCTTGGTCGTGCTTGTTTCAACCTTATTGTATGGTGCGAGTGTTTGGTACTGTTGTATGTGTGCAGCAAGCGGAATTCCCGAGCTATTTCCTCAAACGATACCGCAGACACGAAACATGAACATCACTACACGAATAGACAATTCAGTCAAAAGCCAATCACCAGTGCGAATTACAAGCCTGTCACTTAGGACAAGGAGGGGAACAGCTGCGCGAACGATTCCTCCCAAGCGAGATCGGTGTAATCATCATTTTGCAAGAAATCGAAGCCAGCCTCGCTCGTACTCTGGTCGCCAATAGAAGACGAGGGCACGTTCGAGGTGGCACTCTCAGCGAACTTGGTCAGATCGCCCAAACTCTGCAAGGCTTGCTGAAGAATGTCGTCGCCCAGTGGGGGGAAATCGGCGTCGAAAGTCAACGCTGGGCTGGTCGGGACGATGCCGTTAGGGCTTTTGGCCGAACTGACAGCTCCTGTTCCGATGGCAGCGTCGACAGACAACGGGGAATCGACATGGCTGAAGTACTGTTCCACGTCCGCGGTACGGTCATTGGAGAATAGGTCGGCGCTCGGTTGAGGCTGCAGCAACGAGTCCAAATCGAAACTGACATTATTTGGAGAAGAAAAGAGAACAGACGAAGGAGAGGCCATGGCATTAGTGTAATATTGATGATCACTGGCTGCTGTAAACTCCACGAACGGGGTCGACTCGGTCACGGCGGTTTCGTGTGCGATGTCCCGCAGAATCGAATCATCGACCTTAATTTCTCGATAGCCTCCGGCGGGCTGCGACTGAGCACATCCGCCAGGGTTAGGCTGAAAGAGAGGGCTCGTCAGAAGGAGCCCGAGTGGGAGGCCTCGGGCGATCTTACCTGTTGTTCTCCTTTAGCTGCTCCAGCTGGGAGACCATTCGATGGTGCTCCTCCGTCGGCAACGATTTGGCGCAAAAGTTCGAGTACAGCTGGATCAGAGCGGATGCGACTAGCCAAGTCATCGCCCATCCGGCCTTCGCTTGCTCCTTCGGCAGAGGAACATTAATGGACTCGGCTGGACCAAAAGCGGAGACCGTACGTGCGGTGTCTTGACCAGTGCTCGCCTGTTGCTCGGACAACATCTTTTTCAATCGTTCATTCTCTTCGGCCAGCGATGATTGTTCCTGGCGCAACTTGGAATTCTGGAATATCAAGGCATCGTTCTCTTCTTCTAAACGACGAACCGCGTCTTCCAAATCCACCATCAATGCCTTCTTCCGATCGCGCGCTGTTTGCGCAGCAATACGATTCTTCATTTTCCTGAAAGACGCAAAAAGGTCAAAGAATTATTTGTCTAATCTCAGGAACTTAAGACAGTGGACAAATTTTGTTCTAGTAGTTGAGCGGACGTTAGTTTCATCGTTTCACAAGTCATTTCCGAAACAAATCTGCCAATTTGCTCGAATCAAGCTCGTTCGAGACAACAAAACGGACATAAGCATGATAACTATAGAAGAATGTTATCCTACCTCCTGAACATTTTCTCTTCGGGTGTCAGATGAGTCAATCGTTCTCGTTTCCTGGGCGGCTGCTCGGAGTCAGTGTACTGACTTTGCTGATCCTCGCTATCGTCGCCATACTCGTACTCGTCGTCCACCGTCTCGTATTTATAAGTTCGCTGGACAGTGGCCGGAAGCCACGCGCTGCCCGTCACAGCCAAAGGCGGACTGGGCGATTTGGTGATCACAGGCGACGAGGATACGATCGACAAGGCTCGTTTCGTGCCCAGCCTGCCCAAAGTACCGTTCTGACATTGACCATAGCTAGCATTGGCCGAAATCGATGCGGCTGGTAAAGTTATTAGAATAGTCTTGGGCAAAGTTGCCGCCGTCGCCATTCCACCCCGTGAACCGCACTTAATTTAATGATCTTATCCTTTATTATTTTTAAATAAAACGATTACATACGAAACACTCGAAATTTTACTTTTCGACCGATCACAAACTCCAGTTTCATCACTATTGAATACTGATTCCTGTTTTCAGTCGTGCTACCTGCCCCGCCCACATCGCGCACACCCTTGGCCCGACAGCGTGGAGAATTCTGATTGGCCGACTGGGCCCGAAAGACACGTCGCGTGCTCTGATTGGTGCGGGCCTTCCACGTCGACAAGAATGACGGCACTTCGGAAGGTTCCAGAAAACTGATGCAATCGGTTAGACTAGCCCAAGGGGCGTGAAGAACACTCGGAGCACCTGTTTGATGACGCAAGAGATGAGTGGAATCTTCTGTCCCGCCCACCATCATTAAATTTACGGTAATTCGAAAAAAATTACACAACGTATATATTTCTATGTGCTGGTACCATGCGCAGGGCCTTGCGCTGTCAGTCTCTATTTCCTGCTTCAGTCTCATGACCAGCCTCTCTCTTGGGACCATGTATGCATGCATGGTGGTATTGTATGTTGTAGCATGGGGCGGAAGCTAGTAGTAGGGCCGTGAACGACTGACACTAGCCGTATCGATCGATGCTCGAGCAGCTTTCCGACACATTCTCTTCAAACAGGCTCGTAAACGTGATCGTGTTTGGACCACAGTAGGGCAAGGCTGGGGGGCCGTGCTGGCAGTTGTTTGCACTTCTAATCGTCCTCGCAGGCGTCTTGCTTGAAGAGACTAAAAATTGTGCAACCCGTTCTCTGATTTATACTCGCTACTTTCCACTATATAACTGTGCAATCCAAAAAGAATCGGTTTTTTCCAATCGATTATCCATTTTTATTCGTTGTAATGAGTTCGTCGAATGCCGAGCAACTAGCCGAAGAATTGGCGCACGGTGAGTTGGATGTGGGCGAAGTGACGGCTGGCGGTGGTTCGGGCAAGCAGCGATCCAAGTTGGAGCAGGTCGAGCACAAGAAGCCCCGGCCTGAGGGTGACACCAGGCGCATCACGAAGAACGCCATGAACGGAGAGGAGAAGCGGCGGGAAGAGAGACTGCGCAATGTGAACAGGAAGATGGTGTGACATGATTATAGTGCATTCCTGAGCCAGTAACCGTGTGGAAACAATGTCTTTGTGTATCCTAATGTGTAGTTGGTGTGTGTGCTAGCTGGACACGGAAGTAGACAAGCGGTGCGAGGAACGGAGGGGACAAATTCTGAGTCAACCGGAATGATGCAAACGAAACGGAGGCCGGTCGAAGACGCGCAGGGTGTTATTAGGGCGTCCGTGTTCCCATGCGCGCATTGCCATAATAACTGGCCCATTCCCACTCCATATTCGGCCTCGACAGCACAAAAGGATTCGACTACGCCTTGTCCGACATTTCGTCAAAGCGAAGGCCAAACCAGCCCGGGCTGCGAGTGAACGAGAGCCCAGCACTCGTACTCCCTCCTCGGCCAAACTCGGTTTCCAGAAATATTCACTCACTTCTCGTTCCGCCATGAAAAAGGCCGACGCTAAGAAAGTGGATGGGCATGAGCAGCCCCCGAGCGACACGTACGAGCACGCCTGCTCGCCATCCAACGTCATCACCTGTGTCAACCACAGGCCGAATATGGCCTCCGTTCGACGAGCCCCGCTCACCGTGCTTATGCCGTACAAGCTTCATTCGCCCGGCTCGCCTCCCATGCCCGCCACCGTTATCAAATTCAAGCCGTTCACCCGCAACGAAAAGGAAGCGTGGCTCAACGCCGACCCATCCCACGGATTCATACGAGTCTACGAGCCCAGCCCCAAGGAGACCTTGCCCAGGAACGGTGGCCGCCACAAGGCCTCGGTCGTCGTGCCCTGTACTCTGGACACCACGTGCAGACAGATCTGCGAGAAGCTGGGCATCGGCGACAACGAGTTACACACCACCCTCAATGGAGACACTGTCAGGAGGCTGGACCCGTTGGACAAGCCCCTCCGCATCCAAAACGGATACCTGACCACCATCGGTCACAACGAGCCAAGAAGGCAGCAGGAAACGGGAGACTCCTTCGATTTGTGTTTTCTGCTCAAATTTTCAGCAGGTAAGACGAGGAGGTCTCGGGGTCAGCAGGGGGACGTCACGGGGCTAATTCGTTTTTCTAGGGCGCCCGGTGATTAACGACGAATTTGGCCGATCGACTTTGACTAGTTATTGTCATGTGCGCAAGGGACGCGTGTTCCACCACTGGACCAAACGACTTTGCGTACTCAACAGCGCCCGTCTACTGCTTTATCCAGGTACGACTGGGTCATTCCGCATGCAGGCATTACGAGCACAAGGAGCACTTGCAGGTCTGGACCGCAGTGGCACCCCGGATGTGATCGCTTTGTCCAGGGCCAAAGTGGAGGATATTCATCTGAGGAGTCGGGGACGGTGCATCAAAATTACGGTAGCCGCTCCGAGACGGCCCGTTCAGACATTCTACATGGCGTTCGATTCAGTGGTAAGTACAACGAAAACCGGTCGGCCCCAATTGCACCAAAAGAAGCTTGTAAACACAGCAATCACTATTTCGGGCTTAGCAGGCCTATTGTCGCCCCGAAATATTGTTCTGCATGAATAGTCCCAAAAGGAGAGCGCTGGCTTTTATTTACGGCCTTTGATTTTAGGTCGATCTAAACACATGGCTCGGCCGGTGCATGAAAGTAGGTATCCCTGATTTGCATTACACGTATGCGATAAGGGCCGCATTGTGTGCTATCTTAGGGCTCGGCCAAAGTACCGCCCGTATCGGATTTGAGTAACCTGCAACTGGAGTACCTGCCCGAACAAGTGTTCTGCGTGGGCAGCGAGAGGCTGCTGACTCAACTGAACCTGAGGAGAAACTGCTTGAAGCACAGACCAGCCACCGAGGTATGCTGAGAACGCACCTTATGCAGTCGTTATGGCATTATAGCTCTTTTTGCAGGACTCGTTCGCAGTGGGTTGGCTGGACGATCTGCCGCGATTGGAATCTCTGCGTAGCCTGAACCTGGCAGACAACGATCTACGGTCGTGCCCGTCCTCTCTTTTTCATCTGAACGCGTTGACTGAGCTCGTTCTCAGCGGCAACAAACTGATCGAGCTGCCATCGGCCATCGGCAAGTTGAGAAAGTGAGTGGCGACGGGTGCCAATTACCCCGCCCACCATCACCAATTAACTGCGCGCCGTGTAACTTTCTCGAAATGGCCGAGGGAGATGGCCTTGGAGGGAAACTACGAATCGCTTTATGCCTCGAATAGGCGAGGTGCAATAACACCCTCGCATTGTGCCTCGAGTGCATTTGTCGAAAGTTTTTCGACCTTGCAATACATCTGTCGATTAGCCAAGCCGAGTTCGGCGCCCGTGCAGGGTCACTGACCACTCACACCCTCAAAAAATGCCAGCATAAAAAGACCATTTCTTCCCCGGGCCATCAGGAAGGACCAGGCCCAAGTCCGAGTACCTTTCAACATTTCCAAATTGCCAGTTCCGCCCCAAATGCGCTAGCGAGTAGAGAGTAATCGGGGCGTGCTCTATTAGATAATAGACACTCGCATAACTAGGCCGCACGCACTGTCAATTTTTCCATCGTTCAGTTTTTTATTCAGAGCGGTCTCGAATTCAAAAAGTGTCATCCTTTTCAGCTTACAAACGTTGGCACTGCAAAATAACTGGCTTTCGAGACTTCCATGCGAACTGGTCGAGTGCGAAGCACTTTCCAATTTGGACTTGAGTTTCAATCGATTCTCCAAAATACCCGAGATCTTGGCGAGACTGAAGTCCTTGGAGCAATGGGTACTGAGCGGGAACGAGGTCGAAAGGTTCGTCGAGGAACCCTTGTTCGTGAATGCACCCTTCATAAGAAAGGTGAGTGATCGTAACTAACATCGTGCTTCTCTAAATCGCATTACTTACGGCATAGGTCGATTCGAGACGATGCAAGTTGGTGCAGAACGCCATCAGCACCATACAGGTCGGCCTGCTGCCCTTGCTGACTCATTTGGACATCAGAGACAATCGATACGTCACCTCGCTCGACTTGAAGAGCTTGCCGTCATTACAGGTGCGTCCCTACTGATGATGACTTCGGGGATCCATGTGATCGGAATCAGAATTCATGCACACGAATTCCGATTCCGTTCGTGATGTGGGATGACTCGAAAACTATCATTTCAGGTGATCTACTGCCAGAGGTGTAGTCTGTACGACTTGCAGCTGAATGGCTCGGCACTGACTTCCCTGTACGCTGCAAAGAACAGTAAGGATTGTCAATAACTGCCTTGTCAAGGCCTAACCTAGATTCTTTCAGACTTACGAAACCTGGTGATCATGCCTGTCCCCAAACAGTTAAAGGTGTTCGATGTTTCCCAGTAAGTACAGTCCCATTCATGACTTATCATTAGAGTGATATTAATTTCCCGCCCCCCCAGCAATGACTTGAACAAGCTACCCGAGTGGCTGACTGAACTGACCAAAATCGAGAAGATCGTGGCCTCGCATAACCGCCTCGTCTCGTTGCCTTGCAGGTAAGATACAAATTCCAGATCAGCCTCGAGATCCTCCTCACAAATTCCTCTTAGGATTTTCACCAGCGTGAGCAGTCTAAAGACGCTAATCCTGCACCACAACAACATCGCCAGCCTGCCCAGTCAAGTGGAGAACTGTTTTATCGAGCTACTGGACCTGCATCACAACAAACTCAGTCATTTGCCACCCGAGTTTTTGGCTTCAGCCCACAAGTGAGCTAGAAGAGTCTTTGACCGAGCAGTGATGTCATGGCTGCTTTTTAGGCTTCGCGTTCTTAATCTATCTGAAAATCTGCTGGTCAGCTTGCCGCCCCTGAATCCCTTTCTGGACCTCAATAAGGTCCAACAGTTGTACATAGCCTGCAACCGACTGGCCGATGATGCCTTGCCCATCATTGCTGGGTATCGTCGACTGCGCGTCCTGGACCTAGCTTACAATTCCATTAAAAATATCGAAGACGGGTGAGCAGTTTTATGTGCTTCATTCATCTTTGTCCAATAGCCTGTCCTTGTAGCTGCGTGGAGAAACTGCAGCTACTCGAATCGGTCAACGTATCTGGGAACAGACTCCGCTGTTTGCCACCTTCCCTCGCCTGTGCACCCAACTTGGTCGTCCTTAGAGCTCACTCGAATCGTCTGGTTTCATTGCCCGACTTTTCTCGCGCCCCCTCTCTCAAGGTAGGGCTCGAAGGAAGGTCTGCTGTGCGTAGGAGTAAGGATGGGATGTTTTAGGTTTTGGACTGCGGTAGCAACCAGCTTGAAACTGTCGACGTCAGACATTTGCTGTCTCCGCAACTCAAGCACTTGGACGTGTCCTGCAACCCGAGACTGCGCCTGGACACATCGGCCTTCCAACAGTTCCGGTAGGTCCTGTAGGAAATCGTGCGACCCTGTTCAACAAACTTTTATTTTCAGATCAGAGCGATTGGTGTCACTGATCGATATGAGTCGAGAAAGTCGAGCCACTTCCATGCACCAGACGACGGACGAAGGGAGCACGACCAGGGCACCCAGGCAAACGCCCGACAAGCCTCCTTGGCAGGCCGGTTTCAGTGAGACCTCTGGAGAGAGGAATAAACTATGCGTGAGCCAGATACGCTCTCCCTCCTTCACCATTGAGAACGGCAAACCGGGGGCCTTGTTCGGCATCATCGATGGTGGCCTCAACAACGAGCTACCCCAGCACCTGGCTGCAAAATTGCCAGACATCGTGCGAGCGGAGAGAAGCCATGAACACACTTCGAACGAGTACATGAAGTACACCCTGCTCAAGGCCCACCAAGGCCTGCAGACGGGAGGACAGAAGATGGGTGCCAGCTGCACCCTCTGCCACATCGAGACCAGCCAGCCGAGGCAAGAAGATGAGAAGAAACGGACCAAATACACGTTGAGGGTGGCAAACTGTGGCCACACAGAGGCCGTGCTGTGCAGGAAAGGCAAGGCATACCCACTCACCAGACGATTCCTCGTCGAGGACGCCTCAGTGGAGGAAATGGACAGGATCAAGAAAGCTGGAGCCATAGTGACTGAGGTCAGTGCAATCCACCAATCTGCTTTGGAAACTTGAAATGACTGGTTTCAGGAGAATGAAGTAAATGGAATCACGCCGTGTTCTCGTCTACTCGGATGCAACTTCCTTTATCCGGCCGTCATCCCTGATCCACACACGACCAGTGTCCAGTTGCAGCCAAGCGACGAGTTTATGATCATTGCCAGTCGAGGCCTTTGGGAAGTGATGAGCGAGACGGAGGCCGTCAGGCGCATTCGACGTCTATCCAACCCAATCCTCGCAGCCAAGCACTTGCAGGTGAGCCCGCGTAGGATGTCTCCGCGCTCGTCTCCAACACATCGCCTCGTTTCAGGACGTGGCCCAAAGCTATGGTTTCAAGGAAAACCTGAGCATTCTGGTTGTACGGTTTCTCCTGAACACAGCTTCGTGCGACACGGACACGATGAGCCGCAGTTCGCCCTTGGCCCCGCCTTCCACACTGAACAAAAAGAGGCCGGGTATGGGCCTGGTCATGTCCGCCGTGAACGTGGTCGACTCGGACGAGTACTCTCTGACATCTGACGAGGATGTGAAGAGCGAACCCCGCGATGCCAAGTTTATTCGCGAGCCTCCCAACTACTACTTCGAGTACAAAAAACAACTCAAGCAACTTATGCAGGAGGCGGGTAGCAGCGATGCGTTCAGTGTGGATGGGCCCGAGAGTCTGTACTCGGTGGCCACCCTGGTGCACGACCAGGACGAGGCCCATTGCTCGACAATCTCTCTCTCCACAGTGGCCGAACATCACTCCAGACCGTACTTGGACGACGGCTACCAATCATCCGAAATGGCCAACGCGCCCAGACCCGTCGTGCTGGACTTGGACGAGCTGGTGCCGTTCGAGGACGAGGGAGGCTACGCCACTCTCAACGCCTTCCAACAACGCTCCATTGTGGGCAACGGCGACGAGACGGCGAGGACGGAGGACAAGGCCTCCTCTCCTCGGAGTGCCACCAGTAGTTGCAGTAGTGGACTGGGCAAATCCAGCGCCGTCTCGCCCGACCACCCAGTCCAATGCCCGCCGCAGGAGCCCGGTGACGAGACTGGCGTGCCCAGATGGCGCATTGACGATAAGGAAGCTTTACAAGATGCCAAACTGAGATTCCAACAAGCCAGGCAGCTCATACTGGCCAAACTGAGCAGCGCGGACGAGCCTAGCCGGACAGAGCGAACCCATGCATCTCCGCACGCGCACGTGGCCAAGATCGCCATTCTGGGTCAGTCCAGTGCTCGCCTGAACGATGAGAAGGGCAGTGTTTGCCCGATCTGCTCGAGCACAGCAGAAGAAAACGACTCGGCTGACTTCTGCCTGTCCGTCTACGAGACACCATCTTCGCTCATCAATCGGACCACCAATAAACGACAACCCGTCTACGAGAAGATCAGTCAAGATGACGGCGACCTGTTCACATCCGAGTCACCATCGCCCTGGCGGGGATATCCGCTCTCGGCGCACTCCGATGACCAAATCCAGTGCTCGAACAGTTGGGAGCGAGAAGCGGAGCCAACACTGCAAACCCCCAAGGGACGGCGATACCCCACCTTGATCGTGGCCAATATCGACATCGACGGAACTGGCCCGCAGAATGTGGTCATATGCGATCCAGACGTGAACGGCGCCTGCGACTGACTCGTGCAATCATACGCTTTACACGATTGATCGACAGCTTGCATATGTAGTGCAGACAGCTCTAGCTACACGTCCCCCTTACTCGTGTACATATCACTGTGTCCGACAAAATATCACAGCAATGACCAACAAACTCTTTCGGCTAACATTGGTGTCATGAGGGCCATCGAGAAGGCACTTAACAAGTTGACACTGTTGTTGTCTAACCAGGCTCTTCCAGAAATTCGACGTACGTTCGGCCCCGGTTCTTCCACAATACAAGACAACTTAGTGTCAAAGCCTGAAAAAATGTGCTTATAAAGACAGGCAGGAAACAATGACGACGCGTACCTGAATACTGGAACATAGCACCGAGCAACGAGTCTATCAACGACCCCAAACCACCACACAGTGCACACACGACAATAAATACCCACTGCGGCACTGGATACCAGTACATCGAATCTAATGACTGATCAGATGCGAGCAGTGAAAGTGAGAGCCAATAAGCAATACCGACGACTGTTCCACCGGCCACACTGCACACTGTGCCGACGAGAGACACTGCTCCATTTGTCCCTGAAATCAAAATACAAGGCGGATAGATTGATATGGTGAGATGAGAGAGTGGTACGGTCAGGGCCCACTGGGTGGTCTCCTAAGCCAATGCCTGGAATATGGCAAAGGGAGCTTACGCTTCTGCAGAAAAATTGATCGCTAGAAGACCAATCTTTGACTCCAGTCGTCGAAGACTGGTGATACATCAACACGACGGGTTGGACTCACTAGGCTTGGTCTGAGGAAGCCTCACAGGCCACATTCAAATAAATAAGGGTACTCCGATCTATAAAATACTCACCTCTGGGAACTTTCTTGAAATTCGTAATCAACCTCGGCTCCTGGCCACCAACGACGCTGCCAACTTCGGACGCCCAGGTATCGCCGGCAGCACTGGCTATGGAGCCAAGCATGGCTAAATCGTGCCAGGCTGCCACATCGAAGCCTCCTCGCCGTCGCAACCGCAACCGTCTTTCCATGCCCAGAACATGCACCGACGGGTCGATCAAGGAGACCAGGGCGAAGAGCACGGCCGGACCACCGTTACATAATACTTGCTTCCATGTTCGTTGCCCTCCTGAGACCAACGTAGGCTGTGCATGCTCGTCATACGCCTGCGACTGTCCGCTTTACCTTCCTTCGAATCAGCTTCGAGGGCTCGTTTGCGATTCTGACGAAAATTGGTCAATCGAGACGAAGTATAGAAGAAGGCCATCATGGAACACATGTGTGCGTAGCTGTGCAATGTGATCACAGCGCCCACAATCACGCCTAAAATCGAAATTATTAGAAGCGAACAAAGCCCCACGGGCAAAACGGACTCACTTGCCACTGAACCACCCAAATCGAGGCTCCTCTTATTATATGCCCGCCTGGCGATCACCATCGGCAGTCCTACGGCCAGGCATATCCGCAATCGGGACACGTGTAACGTCCCTGGAACATATGATTGCACATTATTTCAAGCAGTTTTAATGTTTTCATAATGCTTACCATCCCACAGAAATATCACGACCTGGAACAGGCCAGTGCACCCAGCGACGCACACCAAAATGAGGAACAATCGAAGAGGCCAACCGATTTCCGACCGATTCATATCCGACACTGATCATGGTCCTGCTGCTGACTGGCTGCAACGGACCACAAACGGTGACAGGAGCAGAACAAATCCAAACTAAGCAGGACGAGTAATTCCCACCCACTGAAATTTAAAAAGTGAGGACTACTTACTTGCAATGGTCACGACGCTCCGTCGTCTGGCTGATTGTTTGAATTTTTGGGAAGGCAAGAGAAAGAAGGAAAACCGCAATCAAATCGTAAAAATGAGTTTATTTGGAACATCGCCATTTCCAGCCGCCAGTACAACTCCAAGCGGACTATCGACCAGTTGGAATTTCGGTAAGCTCCTCGAGATCTCGTCCACGAGAGGCCCTTTCATCGAATACGTCCGAATAATTAGTCCTAGCCAATTATCCGGCCGGATTCACCGGATAGTAGAATATGCCTAAAACCGCGAAACATGAAACGTGAAACATAATAGGTTTTTTAAAACCTTTCATGTTTCACGTTAGCTTGTGGTCTTCACTTTCAGACAACATGGTGGAGAACTGGATTTTTCTATCAATTCTCCGAACAAAGCGAGCCTTGAGTACCAGCGCAAAAATCTAATTTATTAGACACAACTTGAGGGTTACTCGAAAGTTTCTTGCAGGCAACCTGCACGTTTGGGTCAGAATACTCGCTCAAGGCGCATTTATAGTCGACAATATTTCTACTCCTACCCCTAGGGCCGGTGTAATAGCATACGCTTAAGTATATGGCCATTACACCTACCCTAGGGGTAGGAGTAGAAATTTTGTCGACTATAAATGCGCCTTTAGGACTACTGTAGTGTATTCGAGTGTATTGCAGCCTCGTTCTATGTGGGGACTAAACTACGATCTCAAATCAGCGGCACAGACGTGATCAGGATTAGTTGATCCTGGACCACTGGCTAAACAATAACCTAAATTACAGCTGAAACCATGAATTTTTCTTGTTCGAACTAGAGAAAGGTGCATTGACCTTATGTAAGTACAAATCCACCCATGGCATATGCTACATTTAAATATAACTGGATAAGTCCAACCCTGAAGTAACAAAAGGATATCTGGTCGAGCTTTGATCCGTTTTCTGAATATTGGCTGATGCATCTGTCCGTTTGCTCTGTACTAGGGGTTGCAAAGGAACAAGAAAGTGTCACTATTTGTCGTTCTGAATGCCTTGATGATTTGCAAACTCCTTGCTGCTTTAGGAGCCCAACCCGCAGCCACTTCGACAACGCAATTGCAGAATCCACTGGCTAGTTTTGCGTCTCCCTTCGCTGCCGCAACACCGTCAGTGGCTTCAACAATGCCCACCTTCGGAGGCTTTGGTCAACCGCAGCAGCAGCAACAGCCCCAACAACTACAGCCTCAATTACAGGCACAGTCGACCCAAGCAGCTCCAGTTACTGGTTTAGGAGGAGCACGCGGCGACGTAAATTTGTCGGGAACTCAAGTAGCGGGATCTGGCCAAAGGTAGGCATGTCATATGCTCCATCTATGAAGTGATGGTTATCTAACTGGCGTGAGTTTTGCAGCGTCAAGACACCGAAGGAGACGGATGTGCCACCAGAAATCATGGCCATCGTAAAAGTACTTGAGTAAGTCGCCAATTCTTTTTGTATATCATGCCATATGTCTGGCTCTGATCGTAGAAGCTTATCTGCTTTGGATAGTTCAGGTAAATTGATCACTTTCAGGGATCGGATAAAGGAGAATCGTGATCTGTCTCAAGCCATATCATCCGTCGATACTAAGATGCTGGACGTGGTGGACAACAGTTATCGATCGGCCTGCGCCGATTATAGCAAGGCGATCAACAACGTGCAGAAAACGCTGCAGTCTGCAAAATTACTGCAAGCCGAATCGAGACAAGTAAGAAGTAGTGCACTCTTGCAACAGCAGCCGTCCACCTTTATTGTCTTAGGATTTGCTCGACGGCGAACTGGCTCTCCGTCTTCGGGACAATATGACCATCAACTTCGAATACGGTGCTCCCTTGAAGTAAGTATCCCTCTGGATTGTCTTCGTTTTTGGGCCTCTGATTCATCGTTGCAATCTTTTTCAGCTATTTGTATCGACTAGCTTCTAATTACGAGAATTTGCTCGCTGCGTACGATGGGGAGCTTCGAAGCTTGGAAAAACTAATTTTTGGTCAGCAAAAGGCCATTTCCTTGGATGGTAAAACGTGCTTGAGTGAAGGAGTCAGTCGGATAGTAATTGCTGCTGTTTGGATTTTAGATATTGCAGCTCATTTGAAGCGGGTCGATTCCGCATTTCGTTTTGTGACGGCTCAAGTATACGAGTTGGATAAGAAAGTTCAGGTGAGTCGTGTGATCAGGAAGGTTTCTAGGATGCAGTGAGATGAGGAGCCTAGGTGTTCTACAACTAACTCTTTTCACTCGCAGGAAGTGAAGCAGTCGTTCAAGGAATATCGTCGTGCTGTGTACGGAGATCAAGCTAAATACTTTACTGACGGCCCTTCGATGAGCAATACATCGAATTCGCGATTTGAACGCATCGAGGGCCCGAGTCCATTCTCATCTTCGTCCAACAGCGCCCTCTTGGTGATCGCCAATGCGCTGTCGAGAGCGCAGGCTGGAACAGGTATGCTTCTATTTCAGGTTTGCATCTGTGGAAGTGTTGAGCATGTGTTTCTTAGGCCTCGTACCAAACATTGGCCTGCCAGTACAACCGCAGCAGCCGACATTCGCGTCTCAGCCACTCCTCGGGTTTGGCCTGCAGCAGCAGCAGGCGCAACCATTCTCTTTGTCGCAGCCCCTTTTCCGACCGTTCGGCGCGGCCACAACCGCCTCGACGACCACGGCCACTGTGACTCCGTTCGCAAGTGGTGCCCTCAGCTTCAGTACACCGTTGGGTAAGGAGAGCGTGGTGCTGGGTGCCCCTAAAACAGGGTCTTCATTGGTCGTGTCATTTTCTTCTAAAACGCCAATTTCAGGCACAACAGCGGCGACGACAACCACCTCGTTGGCCACGACGACCACTACATCGACCTGGCGCTTCAGCAGTCCCTTCAACACGAGCTCGTCAGGTACGCGTGTGCTAGTGCTGGCGGGTCGATGGGCTAAGGTTAGTTTCGTTGCAGGCACACTGTTCGGTGGGACGGCGACGAACGTGGGAGCAGTAAAGCCACTAGGTCAGTAGATGTGTCACGAGTCACTGCCATTCCATTGCATGCTCATCAATGATTTCACTCGAGTTCGCGTCCGTGCTCATGTAGTCAATATTTTTCTAGTAAACTACGTGCGAATAATAAGGGCGTCTTTTTAGGATTGGCCACACCATTGCAGCAAGGCGTTTCTCCAGTCGCCTCTCTCCAACTCCTCAACCCACCACTCGGCACAAAACGAGGAAAGAGCTAGACCAATCTCAAATGACATTTCTTTTATGCGTTTTCCTTTTTACACAAAACACGTGTCTTGTTTCTGACAAACAAAAGAGCAGTAAAGGGAATTATCAATTGGGTATCCTCATCGTCGGTAATTCCAAGGCGGTTGCGGGACAGCACTGGCCGGCGGCGCAGCCGCAGTGGCGCTTTGACGAGCGGCGTTTCTCATTAACTCGTAAAACTTTTCGGCTTTCAGCTTTCGTAAATGAGCCAGCTGACGTTTAGCTTTGAATTCGGTCAGGAAACTGTCCACTGGCATGTCCCCACTCACAAAACTCTCTGCTGTTTTCTAAAACGCAGACTCAAGTATCGATATTTGAGGACATACGATTGATCTGCTCACCTCGCTCTCCTCCTCGGCTTGCGCGGCAGCCGTCTGCAACAAGGCCAGCGTGGTGTCCAACGAACGTTGATTGACCAGGGCGTCTGCAAAAAGATACTGGAGACACGACGTACTGACCAGGGAGTCCACGTACGTACTCAATTGAGCCCTCTTAGCCTCTGCCTCCTCCTTCAGTTTCGCCGCCTGTTCATACACGTCGAGTAGCCGTGTTTTAGCTTCTCTCAATTTGGGCTCTTGCGACAAGTTCCACTCGGCTAGGCTCTTGTTCTGAGCCAGCAGCATCTCCTTTTCAGTGGCGATATGCTTAGCCTGCAAAGGACGAGGAATGGTTGACGAGCACGGGAGGGGGCACACAGGGCTCACCTGGGGCGTGTCCTTGACCAGATCGTTCAGTTGATCGTCGTTGTTCAACAGCGTCTTCAACTCGTCAGCCGACATTCGCTGAACCTGGGCCATGGCACTGCCGACGGCGGAGTCGAGTAACGACTCGTAAGTAGCCATCATCGCTGAAACGGAACCACACCCATCCACAGGACACTCAAACAGCACTATCAAATACGACTGGCGTTCTGAAACGCGTCACAGCAGAAAGGAGATCGAGCCAATCTCAAACACTTTACTCCAACAGAAAGACATTCTCAAAAACGGAATTACAGAATCGTTTAATTTCTTCGTGCACGTCAGTCAAATTGGCGTTTTTCTGGAAGGCGACCACGTAGAGCTCCCTCTGGCCTGCTTTCTTGGCCGCGATCCAGTAGTCACCATCTCCCTTGGCCACGATGTCGCCGAAGTAGTCCGACTCGGCCATCCTGTCCCTGAAGTCACACAGGGCGGCCGCGAGTTCGGACGGGATGCCCTGCGATTGCTCGTTGATACTGGTGGTCAGGGCCAGACTAACCTCGTTGTAGTAGATGTACTGGTGCGTCCCGGGCTCGTCCCTCTCCTTGCCGTAAACGTCCACTAGGGTCGAGGCCAGACTGGCCAGTTGATTACCGATCGAAGCGTCCAGTGTTCGGAAGAAATCGGCGTCCAACGACGACGATTCTCCCACGGGCACCAACATGGCCAGAATGGCATTGTGGGCACGGTACACGATCAGGTAATACTCGTCCAGACCCTGACCATCCTCCCGCAACAGGAAGACGGACGGCAGCTTGACCCCGGCCTTGGATTTGGACCAGTCGTGATCGGTGCCGGGGCCAGTGATGAACTTGCCGTGCGCGCTCGGCTCCGTCGACGACCTCGCCGCGCCATATTCGGGCTGCAGTTCGGATCGAAGGGAAATCGGCAACAGGTTTTGGACCAAGTAGCGGTAGAGGCAAGGCAGGTTGGCCGTGAACAGGTTGTGCAGGAGGAGACGGTCGTTGTAGAGGAACAGGAAATGTCGAATGACCGGGAACTCCGCCACCGTCCTGTCCGCGAACGTCTGCGCCTTGAGGTAATTAGTCGGGTCCACCTTCAAGTACGAGATCCACTCCAAGGCGTCCATGAGAGGGATCGGGGCCAGTTTCAACGACATCAAATATCGAGTAAAGAAATAGTCCAACCGTTCCTTCAAACAACTCACTCCGTCCGCGCCTGCCCTCGTCAGCACGTCGTTGAAGGTACCGAAGAATAGTCGGAACGTGTCATAGGCCCTGACCAGGACGTTGCTAAGCGCTTTGCCGTGCAGAAAATACTTGCGCTCAAGAGCGGCCGCTTTGCTGAATGTGGCGCCGATCAGGAACTTGTCCTCGAAGCTGGAATATATATGCAGCTCGTTGTCGGTATTCACCTCGTGGAAGGGGGCCTGGCCGCCCGTGAAGTTGTCCGAGAATTTGACCACCGCCTCGCAGAATCCCACGTTCTGTATCTGCGTGTCCAGGGAGTCTATCTTGGGATAATAGAAGAGCAATTTCTTGTGCTCCTCGCCGTCCTTGCTCCCATAATCCGGATTGAACACGTAGAACTGACGCAGCACCTCCGAGGCCGCAACGTAGACCATGCTAAACGGACACACGTCACCAAGGGGAAGAGTCGAGTGAGAAGGCAGCAAGCAAAGTCGACCTTCAGTCCGAGTCAGCAAAAGAGGGCGGATCGAGATTGCACGATTTACTCACTGACTATGTGTCCAATTTACACAAAAAGTACGACCCATTTCGATAGGATGCGTGAAAGCGCGAAGATACAAACAGCCCCACGCGGCCCGATCGATCAAGTAGGACTAGTGAAACCGGTAAGCCATGCACTACGACAAATCCCACGACCGTAATTTGGAAAAATAATCGCAAGCGGCGCCCGAGTTTCGCATTCGAAAGCAGTGTCTCGCGAAGATCGCCATTGCAAATAGGCAAACTCACAGCACACATGGTTACAAATTATGATTCACAGACACGTAGCCTTGTCGCCCGAGAATGTGCAGTCGCTTCTCGACAGCAGTTTTGTCTGAAATTGACAAGTGTCCTACATGATGGCCCACGACAAACACCAACAAGAACCTACATTTCTGCAGCAGCACTTTATCCTCCTCGCACGTGACCTGCTGCGACAAACAATGAAGCATGATATAGGCCGTCTGGTACCGTTGGCAGCACTGAAACGAGAAGTCATGCCGGTCTCACGATCCCCGATCGAGAAGCACAAGGTGCTTACCAAATGCGGATTGCCAAACAACTCGTCCAAGGCGGCCGACTGACACAACTCCAACGCGTGATTGTACATCAACCTCTCGGCCGATATCAGCGATAGGGCCGGGTCCGAGCCCGGCAGACCAATGCTGGCCAGTTCCTGCGAACGTATCAAGCAGACGTGATATCGCTCGTTGAGCTCGTTCAGCACTGAAACGATGACACAGTCAGCCACTGACAAAGCCCATTTCAAACCCGCACCTACCCTGCTTGACTGAGGGAGTCAAATGGAGCCGCTTGGCCGTAAGTTCCTGTTGCGCCAGTTGCAACGCCGACGACAGCATGTGCAGCGCCCGAACGTAGACCACCAACTGCTCGACTCGTCGATAGGCCTCGCTCAGTTGTACTCCAAAGTCCACGCCCGGTGTCTGCAAGGCAAATATGCCGAAATAACTCAAGAACGAATCGAGCGAGCGCGCCAGCTTACCTTCCTTGACTGCAACATGACCGATAACGGACTCGACCGACTCTGCGCCAGCTGAATCAGACTGTCCACCAACTGTAGTACGAACTGCAACTTGGCCAGCGTATCATTGTGATCCTTCTGAAAGCACAAAACATTTCTCTATCCCACTCGCTGCATTAGAAAAGGCCATACGTCACAAAGCGTTTCTGGTTTCAAGTCGGGAGGGCGTTTGAATTTTCTCGCTGATGAAATTTGAATGTCGGGAGAGTCGTGGAGATCGCGTGCCACATTGCCCTGCTGGTGTTCGTTGGAGTCGGAAGGATTACGGGAAGATTCCGACCCACTCGCAACTGAAAATGACGGGTCATAGAGTGATCACTTCAAAGCAAGGCTGCACCTTCCCCGAGCTTACCTTCTCTACCAGTGGCAGCAGCAAAATGACCAACAGGAGCGCCCGTGCAAACCTCTTCTCGCAAACTCTCCATCAATTGACTGTGCTCGGACTCGTCCATCATGGACCGACTACTTCGTTCTAGATTTGCCGAGGGCGTCACTCCTGCGAATGGTAAGTTTAAAGGTTTTCGGAAATCTTCGTCCGGCGAATCTTCATCCGATGCGATCAGCGGCAAGCTGCCCAACCGCTCGCTGGCCGTTCGAGCTGAAATGAGCCCGAATCGAATCCATCAAGCATTGGGGGAAAGGGGCGTAGTCCTTACCTCTTCCAGTGAACGGAATCACATTTGCATTTGCCCTCTCGTCCAACGGTGTCGTGGAAACGGTTCTTCTACGAGGAGTTTGCATCACTCCCACGACTGGACCGATATCAAAGCGTTCTGAAACTGGAGCGTTATGATAATCAGTTCAGAGATCACGTTATCTCAGGTCTTACTTTCAGGAACTGCGATTTCAGCCACAGACGGCAGACGGAATCCGCCGCCGGGAGTCGGTTGCGTCTGTTTTGCGGCGAGCGTCTGTTGTTCAAATTCTGACACGGTGGTTTTGTCGGGGCCCGCCGTCTTGACCTGCTGCTGCTCAAGCGCAACCGACGAGCGTGCCTCGTTGATATGATGCTGAATGATCTCCGAGGAACTTTTCTACAATGTACAGGCATTCTCAACGACAAGGTATTTCAGACAACAAAAGCCATCTCACCTGCAATTTTGCAGATTGTTCGCAGCTCTCCAAACTCGACCGTTCTCGCCTTTGTCGTTGTTCTTCCATCTGCTTATAATTCTCTTTCTGCGAAGGAACGGGGACTGGTTGAGAAATGCGAGGACCGACCACGGCCGCGTCGACCATTGGACGAGGTAGAACATTGCCTGTCGCTCCGCGCTCCAATGCATTCGGCAGACTGGCGGGTCTGACTGGTGACTGGCCACTAAACGCGCCGCTCTGCAGACGTGCTGGGGAACGTGGAACGACCACGGGGGCTCTGAAACAATACATCGTCAATACGATCCGATTGGAGGCGCATCCACAACTTACCTCGTCATATCTTGAACGGGTGGCTGCGCGTTCATCGCTGCAGATACGATGATGAAATCGCTTTCGCATTCCATGGGTGGTGCTGGGGGTTTGACATTCGACGCGACAACCGTTCTGGGTGACATCACATTCGCATTCGTCGCAGCAACTTTAACAGGAGAACCGTAATTGGGCACTGCAGCTTGGATTGCTGCACCTTCGGAAGTGACCCGCGAGTAGATCGCAGGAGCAGCGTCAGCGCTCGGATACGGCTTGTCTTGCATCGCGGCAGCGGCCGAAGGTGGAGAGGAGGTGACTGGAGTGGCTCCTACCAAACGAGGCAGCGCCGAGACTGGACTGGCTGCCATCGGCTGACGATCACTGACTGGCACCGACGGCGACAAAACGGGTTTCGACTTCTCTTTCAGGAACGGGTGGTCGAAAAACTCATCTACAAAACAACAGAACATTGCAGCTAACTCGTACCAACGAGGCTACAGCGGCTGATCGAAAGCACTTACCGAATTCTATTCGATCTTTGGCATTCCGTTTCAAAAGGGCTAGCAATAAGCTCCGCAGCTCGGAGGAAGTCGACTCGGGAATACTAGAATAACCAAGATATTTTACAATCAACAACGCACAGAAGGCCATTGCCGTGTGACACTGATGAGGTCAGGCTGGACTGTCATAGCAAAACACCAAGGCAACAAAAGCTTACTTGGGCTTCAATTCCTTGTTCCTCTCGTAAAACTGCTTCAGCGCCTGCGGAGTTTGGGCCTAGATAATAAAACAGGAATTGATAGCAAGAGCAACTCATACCAAAAAATGGAAATCTTACTTGAAACGGTGCCTTGCCAGTCAGACACTGGAATACAATGGTGCCAATCGACCACAGATCGGCTTTGGCACAATACTGCAACGACATGATTACTTCTGGCGCCTGTAAATAAGGCAGTTGAGAAGAGGCCAGAAAGATGGAAGCCAACCAGCTTACCATATACATAGGCGACCCGCACAAAGTAGCCGCCATTACACCGCCTTCCAGAAACCGAGCGAAGCCAAAATCGGCTGTAATGCGAAGGATGAGCATCATCAGATCATTCAACCATATCCTGTAAGGAGGCAGCTTACCGATTTTCAGTCGAATCTCGTGCGGTAAGGGATTGGGTCTGCTGGTGATGTTGCAGAGCAGGATGTTCTGAGGTTTCATATCCCGATGTACAATCCCCTTGGAATTCATTGCCCGCACTGCGGCCGCCACTTGCCGCAAGAATAAACGAATCGTGTCCTCGCTCAAGGTGCCCTTAGCCTGCAGATAATCGGCCAAATCACCGCCATTGCAATACTAAAATAGAAAGAGCTACGTCACATTGAAAGAATAAGACGAAGGTAAGAAAAGCGAGCTCACCTCCATCACGAGGAATACATGCGTCGGCGTCTCCTACAGAGCAATGCAATGACTCACTACACGGCACTTCATAAAACTGAAAACTCAACACTTACGATGCATTTCAATAACGCCACCAAGTTTTCGTGATGCAAATCGCTTAGTTCCTAAAAATGTCTTTTTCAACAAATCCACCAGTAGTGTTCTTCGACAAGGTGCAGAGAGAGTCAGCACAGAAGCAAGCCAACGACGGTCCCCATCTTCAACACAAAAAGCAGGCTGAGTGCACAATAAATAGGAAATGGCCATCGGGGCAGCCTTCCGGGTGCGCAAGAAATTGAAGTTAAACCGGCTCCGAAATCGATATTCTCCCAACACAACGACAAAAGCGCCCCCGCGCATGCAACACGCTATCGATCCGGCTGAGGCCGCTCGACGCGCCGAGGCAGGAGGACGGCATAACCCCATCCCTTCCTTTACCACCGACCACGCGCCGTTAGAACGAAAGCCCCGCTGTCTCCGAATGGAATCGAATAATTCGAGCGCGGCAACGGATCAATCGGATTTAAAGCTACGGCTGCCCCTCACCTTTAAGATTTTGATTTCTTTGCCCAACAAGTTCTTCGACTTTGATAAATTCTTCTTGGTAATACTCTTAATCGCAACTGGCATATCATGGCGCTAAAACAAGAACTACTTGTTACGTGTGTGTGTGTGTGTGTAAACTAAGGGCCCAGAAAAGAAGCACGGTCCAGTCCAAGAGCGAACATTAGAGTAACAGACAGTCTGGCAGGGGAGCTTCACTGAATTACGGGGATCGGTTCCTGTAACCAAGTAAATTAGGCTGACCTCACAGCAACTACAGCCCCTACACCCTGGCTAAAAACACTGGCCCACCCGCAAACACCCGATGGGAGTCACTTTCGATTGACCACACATACTTACCTCTCGATATCGACCTTTGAAAACAACTGCGAAGGCGCCATGGCCAATCAGGTCCTTCTTGTTGTACTCGAACTCGCCAACCGATTCCATGCCAAAACCTAGGATCAGTCGGCGAGGGTTCTAAAGAACAAGTCAGTTGAAGATTTGGGCCAGAAGGCAACTAGAGGATCACGCATAGACCTGCTCTAAATCGTCATCCGATCATGTGTACGCCCTCTCCAAGTTTCCAACAGGGCATATACTACCAGTATATTACACTCCTACCGAAACAGATCAATGTGCACTCATGGTGGCAAATTACAAGAGGGCTACGGGTATCATTACTTCGCAGCTACACATTCGACCACTGAAACGGACTCACCTAACTATTGGAAGTGCTCGATGAGGAAACCCCTTCGATACCCAAATCACATTTCTCCTCCCGATAACATCGATCACCCTAGGAAGTGGAAATTTATCACTGAATGACAAAATTTCTGGCAGCCGGGTGTACACGTGCAAGTGCGCGCACACAAATCGACAAAGGCTGCTTTTCTATTGTCATAAGCAGTCGAGCCTGAGCATTGAAGATACAGTAGGACAGATATTCAAATACACATGCTTGTTTAGAGGCTCGTCAAAACCAGATTAACGCAGAAGATAAAGAGTCCACAAGATCTTGAAAATGTCCGAGTGATGCATACAAAAATTTTAAATGCAGTTAATTTAGATTAACGTCATTTGCCATTCTCTGCATGCTGGCCATTCTCGTTACGTATGTTCAAGGAAGGCGTGTCGTATTTCATAGCCAACTTGTTCAACGTGATTCGATACACGTCCAATGTCTCCTCGAATTGTTTCTGCAACGTTTGCATCCGCTGTTCGACCGACATCTGCACTGCCGCAGTGGCCGCCAGTTCTTGCTCATTCAAAGCTTTCCTGATCTTGCTCCAGTCTCTCTTGTCTTTCTAAAAATACAGTACTGGCCAGTGCAGCATTTTATGTGCTAGAGCAGCACATCTGAGCAAGACTCCTATAGGTCAAGGATTATCAACACACGAAGAGACGGGCATGACTGACCATTCCGCTTTTTGACTTTTTTCCACGCGGGTTCAAGGAAGGGGACTTATCCGGCCATCAACCAAGGATCCGTCCAGGAAGAACAGGCAAGAGCGCGCACTAGTCCCCACTCCACAATATCAGTAGGGCGACCGTACCCAGCCATTCCTTGTGACAGGACTGGCTCGAGTCACACACAGGCCCTTCCTCCGAGGCGGACGAAGGGTGAGTCGCCCACTGCCAAAGAGCACGCCTCCAGTGACGACTGAAATCCAGTCAGGGCCATTCATCGACCAATCCGACCCTGGGCCCGGATCCTAATCCCGATCCGATCCAGGGTCAGGATCGGCCCGATCCCGATCCGATCTGGCCGATCCGCTTCAAAAAGTAGAAGATTGATGGGATGACATCTCTGGCACTGTTTCCTCGCTACCAGACCACTCCAAAGGAGACAGGGGAGACACCAGCGCCTGAAGTGGGATTACATGGTGATTTGGGAGGAAAAGACGGGATTTTCTCACTTTAGTATGCCATAAATTATCATTTTCCAGCTGATAAAGCGTGAAAAATTTTAGTTGCTGATCCGGCCGATCAAGCAGTCGGATCGGTTCGGTCGATGCTGGGTCTGGGCTCTGCCAAGCAGGTTGTGGCAGACGCCCTCGCCACCACACCGCCAAGGCGCCATTCCCCCGAGTGATTATGCTCACATCGAGAACTCACCTGGAAAGGAGCGTAAAGACGTCGTTTGATCTCCAAACGAAATTGTTTAAACTCGTTTGCATCGCCGGCGTTCAAATGTTTGAAACGAAGTATCTCATAGACACGCCTTGCCTGCTTCTGAAACCATCTTAATTAAAAGACCGCATTAAGCTAACCTTATCTTCTGACACACTTTGGTCATTTTCAGTTTCGCTCGAGCTTCATCGATCATGGCCTTGGAAAAACCCTTTTTCAATTCGGCCGGTTGGTAGTTAGCCAAACGAGAACAATTGACACTATCCACAAAGTCCCGCAAAAGGATGAAATTATCAGATGGATCCTCAGCTGAAAACAAAATCAAGTTCATAAAATAAGCGAGCTGGGAAAAAAGTACTCGCCAGTGATGTCGATGATCTTAGGATTTGGGACCAAATCGTTGTAGATTGCTTGGAGCAACTGAACTCCGTTACCCCGTTTTTGAAACGGCGGCAAGATCAGAATATGACTAAAATAAAAAGGTGGTTTCGCGAAACTGCAACATTTCAAACAGGAACGCGGGGCGGCCAGAGGTCACGACTGTGCACATCATATTCCCATGTGCTTCGCTGGACCTACATATTTCTGAAACTCATTCCTCAGATAAAGATCTTTGATCATATCCTGTACACAAGCCACCATGTGTGGGCGTAGTTAGGAGTAGACCCTGGAGTTGGTCGGCTAAAGTTACCACGGGTTCGCGTGCATGTTTTAGCTTCCCTAACGATAAAAATCGAAACCCCTAACGGCTCATCAAGGTGGAAAGATGACACAGCATGTATGCCCATATCTCAGCACTGCACCTCGACCTTATCCACACGACGACCAGTCAAGACTCACCCAATCCTCGGTCGAATATGCTCGGGATACGCGTAGTAGTGATAGACGCAAGAATACCCACAAAACGCGTAGCACGTCTGCCCATCGTCATCCTTGAACTTTTCGTACCTGAACAAGACATACATGCACAAAGCATTTACCCACGGCTAATAACCGCTGCACGTACATGACGTAATAATTCCACAACGGGTCGTCCATGTCGATGTAAGAAGCCGCATCAATGAACCACAAAGCAAACGTTTGCATTTTTTCAAAATACGAGACAAAAGCGGGCGTCGATTCGTTCACTTTGTAGATTTCAAATCGTTTTTTCTCGCTCCCTAAACACAACATGGACTAACTGTAAGTAAAATTGGAATCAAGTAAAAAATGGGAACAGTTCTAACCGTGCTCAAAATCGTACGCGTGCAACATCTGACCGAACGGGCGAAATTCGTGCTGTTTCGGTAACAGTGCCAAGAATGAGTCCGAATTGGTGCAAAAACTGGAAGGCAACGTTTTGCCCACAATTGAAACGATATCGTCGGCCTTAAACAAGAAGTCAGTAATCGGAGAAGCTTTTTGAAAAGTGGGATCAGTGTACCTGAACAGCATCAGCGGTTTTTGGATTTACTTTCTGATCGTAGGACAGTGCCAAATAGATGTCCAACGTGCAGGCCGCGTAGTAGAGTTTTACGCGAAGATCGGTGTAACCGTAGATGGTCTCGCTGAAAGAAAGAACTGCTTTTCCTACGCTCACGATCGGATACTTCTCCAATTTGAGCAGGCGAGAATGCGTGTTTATGGCAAAAATATTACCATATACGAAAGGTTGGTCCTGCTAATGTGATTCTCATTTTTGCACAGAAAAAGTAAAGGTGGACATGCGGGCTTTAAATTTGTTGAAAAAAGCAATGTTTAACTTTGTTTTTGGCCAAGGAACAAGACAGAAACAGTGTTGCTTTAATCTTGACTTTTAAACAAAAGCTACACTAAAATTTATTCCTTAGGTAGTCAAAACCCCAGGCCTTTTGGGTGTTCCGCATTAGGATCGAAGTGAGCCTAAAGCAGAACGAGTGAGCAGTTCTAAAAAAATACCTTTGCCAAGTAAGGAGCTGCGGTTCAACCAAAATTAAAAATTCATCGCAGTCTTGTTAATTTTTAGACAGAGACGGACTTGAGTCTTAGGCGTTCCGGATTTGAGCACTTTTAACCTAGTGCCTATGCATGGCCTAGGGATAGGTCGGGATCAGGATTTTATGCATTTTTCTGTTTTTTGCCTATGAAAGTATTTTCCTCACTAAAGCCCACTTTAGTACCAGGTTCCAGGTTTTTACAAAGCTTTTTCTTAGACCGATTTTCAAGCATTATTTGCTGTATAAGCTGAAATGGTTCAGTTAATTTGCACTTTCGATATACGTCCAGCAAGGTCAGCCTAGGTTTAAGCAAAATCAGTGTGGCTATCGGGATCACCGATTTGAGCTTGTAGCGAGAGCGGCGTTGCGGAAGCGTGAAAGTTGGAGTTACGATATCAGGCGAGGGAGATGATATTTCAGAAGTGGGCCATTCGCTGCGCGACTTGGGGAGGAAATCAGGTTCTTTTTAACACGAGTTGAGATTAGGGATGGTGTCATTTCGAGATGCTATGTCGGCTGGACTCGAATTTCCAGGGACGAAGTGAAGCGAAATCGTAGAGTGTAGATCGTTCTTGGACTGCGTAGTACAGAGTTATTGTCAATATCAGATGAACGATCGCGGATTCCGATTCTGTTAAGGATTCTAAATTGCTGAAAGATCGACCATGCGAATCGGAAGAGTTCAGACTAGGCGAACCGATTAGAGTGAGTGTTCGAGAGGAGAAGCGTCGTATGCGAGATGATGTTCGCAGATTCGTTTGTAGGAAAGGGTTGGTGATTCTACTTTTCCGGGAAGGATCCACCCGAGACGAGAGGAAATAAGAGATAACGAAGGACTAACAAGTACTGGAACGCTGGAGTCAGCGAAGATTTGATCCCAGTATTCTGCACCGAGCAGAACGTCAACATTGCGATATTCGGGAGCGGATGGGATCGTGTCGGCGAGATCGTACGACTGCAGAAATCGTTCAGATTCGGGACCAGAGGATGCCATGGGACGAACAGTGTTGTCAGTGATCTTCGGGATCACATACGCAGAAATACGCAGAGAGACCAGGTTCTTTGGTGAGAATCGAGAAGGAGACGAAACGAGAGCTGAATGAGTTTGAGATGCCGCAAAAAGAAGAGACATCTGCCTCTTCATCGCTACTGCTGTTACTGCATCATCGCAAATATGATGGATCAGAGTGTGCCTAGCGTGCTTATGCCTACTGTATATAATTATAGACGCCGACCGCAGAATCCCGATGCCTCAATGTCGGAATCAGATCGGAAGCGGTCAAATCCAGATGGGATCGGGATCCCGACCTATCCCTAGCATGGCCCGGTAAAAAAATTTTTAAATGGAGAGTAAGGATTTATTGCTGTACTACAGGCCTAAATGTGGGTTTTAGGCACAGTACAAGAGGACTATTAATACGGACACTAGGAAGAATGTAGCGTTTCCGGAAACGCTACTTTCTCCCTGCTGTCCGTTTGGAATTCCAAACGTACTTTTGTCCAAAAAATTGATGGGAAAAGTCCGGGTGAAACGCATTGTTGGTTCCGATTATATCGATTTCTCGACGAACTAAAAAAAAAGCATATGTGGATTCTACAGTCACACTGCTTCCTATACTTGGCTGGTACCGATCTGCATCAGGAAAAAGGAGGAATCTTACTAAGTTTGAAACAAACAGCTGAATTAGCATCGACAACAAAACGATTCCGTTCACCAATGTCTAACGCCATCGCTTAGTACTAATTTTCCGAAATGCAAGTCCCAATTCCCCAAACAACAAACGAAATCGGAAAAGAGGCTACAAAAACAAAACACAAAATTTAAACAAAAATTTTGAAAAGCAAAGCTTCATCAGCTTTTCCGCGCTCTTAGCAGACATCATGGAACAAAAGGGCGCTAAATTTGAATATGCAGACACGGCTGCTAGGGGGCGCCGCGATTGGTAACTGCTCAAACTGTGCGCGGACCAGATAAAGGATAAAGGCTAATCATATTCTGTATAACCTTTTTATCGATATAAGCGGCTACAAATTTCGTCGACTATTATAGATTTTACCCCAGCTAGCGTGTTTATCGGAAAAGATTAGGAAAAGGTCAAATATTTTTAAGTAGCAGTGAATTTTATTCTGTGAAAATGGCCGAGTCGTCTGATACGTCCACATCCGAGCATGCTTCTTCACCAAGTGACCAGTGTCCAACGAGCAAAATAAGTTTCGCTGGGGATTATGTCCGGTTTCGAAACCGGGATTACTTCGGTGTGGGTGTCAAGTTTGAGATGGCCATGGCGGGCTCAAGAAATTTGTCCTTCAAAATGGCGTTGAACAAAACGAGTCGAAGACAGCGGGCCGCCAGAAACCTGCTTCTGACCCGATTTACGGTCAAGAATTTGAAAAAGCTGCTAGAATATCAAGAAACCGTAAATAATCGAGCCCCGCAAGCCGATAAATGATGGCGTTTTTGTGTGTTCTAATGAAGTGGTGGCGATTCCAAAAATAAGGATTGGTTTGTGTGGCTTTTTCCTGCTAAAAACTGTAAAATTTTCACTCTTTCTTGTGTGTATGCTGTAGTAAGAACGGTACGTGTCATGTTTATTACTGTTTGCATGATACGTCTTTGTATGGTGTTAATAGTTGAATTGGCGGCATAAATTCAGCAAGTAAAGAGCTGCGTATAACAAATGACCCCGTGTGCGCCAGTTCCTGGCAGGTAAAGATGTCATATTGGTTTCCTTTTTCCTGGAAGTTCTTGGCGGTATCTGTAAAGCTTATGAAATCTTACTTGGAGAAGACAAGAGTTTCGGCTGAGACTTTCTATGATTCACGATTTTATTGATGATCTTCACGAGCTGTTGTTCGAGAAGTCAAGCGGGGGTGACTCGACGTACGATATAGGTAGTTACAAAGTTGGAGGTCAGCAAAATGAGCAAAGTGTCATTTCGAGCGCGAATAGTGGATGCTAATAAGCAACTACCAATATTTTTGGCGGAGGAAATTCCTGATTTGTCCGAATATGTCAGTATCAATCGTACCATGCCTCAAATGCCTACAGGCATGGATAAAGAGGAAGAAATGGTAAGTGGCGGCCATCTTGGTTACGGTAATCGCTGCGCCCTGTGCGAAGTCCTTTACGGCTGCTCTATTGAATAGAAACGATAAAATATCTCTTCGGAAGGCGTAAAACCTGCTGTTTAAACAATAGTGATCCTTGAATTCCAGCAAGTCAGGGATGTATAGTTTCATAAGTTGAATGGGCCCTTGTCACAAGGCTGAGGTAACAAAACAGGTGCATGTGCATCTTGCACTTGACTCCAAATATAAATTTTTGAAAGCTGTGTCAAAATCTTCAAGTGTGCTGACTGTTGTTGCATGTGTTGGTGTGTCATGGAAAGGGGAGGTGGGGGCAAAGTGCAAGTATTCTGTTTGTAACTTCAGGTGATTGATCCTATACTTTCAGGAAAGGCATTTACAAGAAGCGATCTCAGCGCGTCAGGGCGCAGGCAACAACGAAGGGAAGACGGTAGCCGTTATACCAATCCCAAAAGTTATCATCGATGAGGAACATTATGAGAGAATACGCTCAACCGAATACAGGCTGCCTAAGCAATTGATCAAGGTGCAAGGTCAGTTTCGGCAGCTTTACTGCCGCTGCAACACAGCCGTGGTTCTTGCAATTCACTAGTTTTATTCTTTCAGCTTCTTTGAATTTGGAGTCTGATGCGCCGGATTATGATTTAGATTCAGAGGACGAAGCATGGCTTCGGTCGAAAGGGAACGAAGGCCTAGCCATCTCACCATTGCAGTTCGAGCAAGTCATGAATATGTTGGAGCAGCAGAGCGAGTTGCAGGTAGAATGCAGTTGACTGTTGTCACTGATTGCCCAAACTTAGAACTGTTTCGATTTAGGTAATTAAACCATCTGAAGCAAAATCGTTGTTGGATGTCGACGAAGATGTGCTTTTGCCCGTTTACGATTACTGGCTCGCGAAGCGATACCAGGCGGCGGTATGCGGCGTGCTTACCTCGTATGCTGGACTGTTGCAGGTGTGCCTGGTTGCAGACTCAGGGACGACAGTTAATTCCGCGGGTAAAAATCGAAAAGCGAGATGCAGTCGGTGCTAATGCCAATAACCCTTACGTGGCCTTCCGACGGCGAGCCGAGAAGATGCAGACTCGGAAGAATCGAAGAAACGACGAAGAATCTTACGAAAAGATTCTCAAGCTTCGTTCGGATTTGGAAAAAGCGGTGTAAGTTTAAGGTTAGAATTCAGTGTATATGGTGACTCTCTGCATAAAGAACTTTTAGTATGTTGGCTGAATTTGTCAAACAGCGTGAATCGACAAAACGGGACTTGATTAACACAACATGGGACATCATTCAGGAGCGATACAGGCGAAACGATTTCGGTGATATTGCGTTTATTCGTGATGGGAGCGGAAAGCCTGCTAACGCTCAGCTCGATCACGCAAAGGCGAGTAGCTTTGCTCATCATGTAATGACTGCAGGATTCTGGGTGCAGCGCCCGAATTAGGTGGGGACTTCCTGAAATCAATGACGGTCATGAAGCTGTGAGATTGGACAATACTTTAGGATGTCTAAAGAATTAAGGCATGCCTCAGCTGATAGGCGAAATGGTTCCCTGTCGCCCAGGGTAATTTTTGTTCTTATTTAGGCCAGCTGCGTGTCCAAGCAAGTCGTATTTAAGACGAGCAAGTGTGCCAACGAGGCTCGGACGTCTCTGCATGACAGAGCGAAGTTCAACAAAAGGATGGGTACTAATAAGGTGGCCTCTGCTAGTCCGAGTTATGAGGTAAGTCACAGGGTGACAATGGAATCGCATTTCCGTAATGTTGTCTTTGTTTGTAGGCTCACGCGGCAGATGGTCATGCAATTAACGAGAACTGTCGGTACACGTTCACACGAAAGCGGGGATGTCGCTATTTTTCGGTAAGCGCTATCACTTCATCTCACGTTTGTGTGTATGTCATCCCATTTTTGTGGTATTTCAGCCCAGTGAAAATGAAAATACTGAGCACAATATCTATCGTCCTGTTAGTCTCCACTCGAGATATTCTGCTTCCACAACATTTGTTGGATTTGCCAGGCGTCGAGTTGGACGCGGCGGAAGGTGAGTTTAGATGCGGTTTAGGTACCTACAGTATAGCCAGTTCTATGCCCACGATTTCTCCTTTCAGAGTCTTGTTGGATCGTTGGACACCACATGATAGGGAAATTCATGCTTTCGCATCGGACTTCAATCCTGCCACCTCAGTAGGCGATGTGGATTCCAATGGCGAGGCAGCTAGGTGCGTAAGAGATGAAAGGTAAGACGTGTGCTTCATATTATGGAAGGCTGTGAGTGAACGTTTCTTATCTTATGCTCAGCACTACTTACCAACCGTTCTTCTGCGATGATGGCACGGAGAGAAAATCGCTTATGGAGATTGAAGAAGATGAAACTGAAGAACAGTCGGCTGTTATCGTTGGACCCGAAGGCTCGTTGATTCTAGGGTTGTCAGCGGGAACCGTGGACGTGGAAGATGAACATCCAGTGACCAGCGAAGAGGCCGACTCTTCCCCAAGCCAGCATGCTGATACGTCATGGCCGCGCACAGAAGTAGCCTGGGCGCCAGCGTCTCCTGGCGACTTTCCCTTGGAAACATCGAGTCCCGTCCGCAAGCAGTGGGATGGCGGCAGAATGAATTCTGGCTCTACAATCGACTTGGACTGGAGTAGTTCGACTTCCAGTTTAGGGGATTCTAAGCAGGCGACTGTGCCGTGCAGTGATTCAAAGACGGTGTTATCCTCCACCATCCCACTCCTTCCGATGGCGCCCAAGACGAGCGACTCGTCAATGCCCTCATATTTGCTCGCTTCGAATCTACCTCACACATTGCCGTTGGGACCAAGTCGTGCATCGCATTCTTCTGCCAGTCTACGAAAGGGTATTGCGGTAAGAAGCGCCAAAACTGACCTCACTGCAGCCAGTCCGAGGCGAGTTATTGTCGACGCGCCCTACATTCTCCCTCCTGGCCACGTCCGCATCGGTCCCAAGGCCGCATTGCTGCCAGTACGAACCAGGCACTCGTCTCTAGCCTCGCTACGAAAAGTCAAGTTCGACAAGCTGATGAGTGGAGATATCGGGTCGGTCGCCAAATACGATCATAGCAATTATTACTCGTCGCAGCCACCGCATCCTGTTCACACTAACGTGCGGTTCAGTGGTGAAATGATGCAGATGGCTCGAGGTGAGCTGTCTAGTGGCTGACACCGCGCGACCGTGCGCATCCTTTGCTTTTTCAGCAATAGAAGGCCGGGTGGACGATATTTTCTGCAACCCAGCCAAGAAATTGGTACATTTCAGTTACCCGTTGCCCACACCATCCCCATCGCCCGGAGCCATTGACTCTGGTGAGTCTGGGATAACACCAGTGGGTATGTAATGAGGCTATCTGCCCACTGCTCGTACTCCCAGGCTCACTTTGATTTCAGAACTAGGCTCAAGATTGGACGACTTGCAAAGTGGCAGCTTTTCTGTGCTCGTTGGACGTCGATTCGGTGAAACCCGCTTTGAATGAGCATTCGTTGTTCGTTGTTGAGCTTGATTGATGGATCGGTTGACAAAGTTCTTTATTGGAGAATCATACATGAAATGTTCAAAGTGCCAACTTAGGTACACAACACACTACAGCATTTAAAAGCAGGCTTATACATTCGAATGCCCCAGGAAGTAAAGCTATGCACTGCGCACACAAGAATCGTTCATCGAGGTAGGTAGCCTACATTCTCTCCACGTCGGTTGCGGGTCTGAGACGGACCCCAGTGCGAATCTCCATCAGCAGGCTGTCTCTGGCGGACGGGGCCCTGCGCTGCGGGTAATAGACTGCAGCCTCCTGGATAGGCGGTTCGCTGTTGGCCCTGTGCCCGAATCGGGGTTGACTGTACGTTTCCTGTTCCACTTGGCGAGTCACCGCGTCGGTGGCGGCCACTGCCGCGTAATTACCCTCGTCTAAAGAAAGGGCACATCGCATATCGGGTCAATCGCGACCAAGACAGCTCTCCTTACCCGGTGATGTGCAACGGCTGCGCACGACATCAACGGCTGGGGCGGTGGGCGTGGCTGCCGTGATGGATGAATTACGCCGAACGGGAGGTGGCGGGGCACGTCCGCAAGCCGACTGGCGACGATTCACTCCGAACGGGTTCGAATTCACCAACGGAGTGGCCATACCACCTGAAAATAGCTACATGAGCACTGTCCTCGCCGTTTTGCAGCCGCCCACCACTACGAGTGAGAAAAGCAGAAAGAAAAGACGTGCACCTTCTAGAGCGACGCTGGAACGAGTCAGTTGCGGCAACGGGGCCCGACGAGCAGTAACGCCCTGGTGACGAGGCAGAGTGCAATAGGTGTTCACTCCCTCAAAGCGACCATCGGCCGGGTGGGTGTGAGAGGACGACACGTCCGAAACCGAAGAGCAGCATTCGCTCAATGCGCAGTACCGTCCCAACTCGCACGACATCTGATCGATCTGGTCCATGCACTCGTCGATCAATGTGTCTGAACCAAACAAACATAAGACACATCAGTCTCCAATACAGAACAGAAGATCGAAAAAGAAGATATCGTAACATGCAAGAAGGGCCACAGCATGCGCACTCACCTTCGTCATCGTCCCTAATAGCCCCGCATCCGTCTAAAGCCATGCTCAATAGCGACGTGGTGTCGTCCGCACTGGCGAAACTCAGCGGACGACGAGTCGCGCGCTGCCTGACCATCGTGCCCTGCCTGCTCAGCACCGTCGTCTCCGCTGGCACAGACTCGCCTTGCTTCAAATCTTGCAGATTGGCGTATATGGGCTGCGGAATGACCTGGTTCGGCTGCACCAAGTTGAAATCCGGTATGACTGGAGTAGTAGTTGCGCTCGAGCAGGGGGTAGCACGGCCAGCCATAGATTTCTGCTGCTGTGGCAAGGGCGGACGTTGAGAGCCGGGATCCTGACTGGAAGACCTTTTCGGCTTTGGGCTTCCCTGAAACCACCTAGTGCTACCAAGCATTTTGTAGAGATAAAAGTAAAAAGACTTACCCTGAACAGATTAGTAGGTCGTGGGGGGACGAAGGTGGCCGTGTTCAGTAGCGGGCGTTTCGAAACTTGGCCGCTGAAAGCAGCGGATATGGTGTGCGGACGTTGCAAAGGTGGTGTCATTTGAACGATCCGATTTATCACGGCAGCTGCAGCCACCCCTCCGTCTGGCCAGGTGGCCGAGCTGGGCGATGGCGACGGAGTCGATTGTTGACTGTCATCGTAGCTTTCGGGAGTTGACCCATCCTCGTCAGACGTTATCGTTCCCTGCAAGGCGTCCCAGTGATTACTGCGAAACAATATAAAGAGACAACACTCACTTGTTTGCTTTGTTGAACAGGCTTGGGCGAAGGTGGCCGACGTAGAGCGTGATAGATGGCATCTTGCGACGTAAACCCGGAATCTTGCGAACTCATACTCGAAAATCTCGGGCTGACTGGGACCTGAAAGTACACAAAGGGAAGACGTAAATCTAGTGCAAACAGTAAGACTCTCCGAACAAGCTTACTGGATTATGCAACAACCTGACGGGCGGTTGCACAGGCGCCTGAGTATGAGCTTGAGACGAACTTTCGGCGCTGCTTAACGAGCAATAACTCGACTTCCTCGAACCTAGCGAGCTACCCGGCGAGCTGGGCGGCGTCTGGAAACGCCACGTATTCTCCAATCCCTTTATGTCAGCGATAACTGCTTCCGAGGCGGGAGGCAGTGTGAACGGATCGGCCGAATGTTTGTACAGCAAATCCACTACTTCTTGAAGCTGCGATATTTCGTTCAAAAGAGACAACTCCCCATCCTGAAAGAGATAACATCAGTTATGTGAGGATGGGAGAGATTCGCCAACCAAATCAAAGGGCTAGCTCACCATGACTGGCTTGAACCACGATACAAATATACAGAACTGAGAACGCTGCTCAGTCAAAGCTTGCCGCACGGCCTGTCGCTCCGTCTCCAAGAGCACGAAGTAACGATCATTGACCTCTTGCACGGCCGAGTCCAGCATACGTTGCATGCTGTTCTGACCCTTGCGCACCTTCTTCTGCAAACGACCACTATCCACGGATCGTTTCTTTATTTCGGCTCTGGCTCGTTTGTATTCTACAAAATCAATACTCATATCGGCAACAAGATAGCAATTGCGACTTCCCACCTCTGGCGTGCTCTTTGTCCAGTGTGGCCACAGACCGGCGCCAATCGTCCAATTTCTCTTGCAAAGGCAACACCAAGCAATCGATAAGCGCGCTGGAAACAATAACACGACTCTCAGAACATATAAATAAAACGAAAAAGCTTTTCCCACCCTTCATCAACGCTGGGAGACTCTCACCTCGTCAAAGTCTTAAGGCGGTTCTCTATCGATCGATGCCTCATGCATATCCGAGTCAGAGCCGTTCCGATGTCCCTCGTAGCCCCTGAAACACAGTGCCAAGATTCACTGACCGTAATTGTTCGCTATGTCAACTCAAATCAAAGACCTTGTGCTTTTTTTTTCGCGCGACAAGCGGAAAGCATTAGACGCGTCTCGCCGGAACTATTCTCCTAATGAGCACTCCATGCTTCCTGGTGCGCACGACACGAGCGAATCTGGCCACTCGCTTTCAATTAAGTTCAATAAAGCCTGAGCGAGCACGACCTTTCTTCGCGCCGCTTTCAATGCACGCCCGATCGTAAACATTGCCGATTTATGCGGGCGGGCCAACGAGCAACGGAAATCGATACAGGTCCGAGACGAGTATTGTTCGAAGCGTGTCTGCCTAAGGCGGACGCGCTATTGATTGGAGGGTGTTTGCATAAAATTCGGACGTCGGGTCCATTGTATTCGACCAACGGCCGGCGGACATAATTTTAGCCGCCGCCGGCCGAGCCGCTCGGGCCTCGGCACCCAATTACTGACCCCGTGCCAGGCCCGCAGCTTCTTCAATCGCGCACTCAAACTTCTTATATAAAACCTCTCATCCATCAACACCGGCCAGGCGCCGACTGACTACTGCTACTCGAGCCGGTAGACCACGCACGCACCTGCCCGCGCGTATCACGAGCACCCTAGTTTATAGAGGCAGCCCAACCAAGTCACTTGTAGGTAGTCCCAACGCCAGTCCGGCCGTGTAGCTGTCACTGCCCAGCCAACTATCGGCAATAATTTTCATCCCAACATCACGCGCCGAACTGCGCAAACAGCGTTCGCGCTGCCAAGAACACGGGAAAATGCAAATTGGCAAGCGGGCTTACCCTTCGCGTTGGTGGCCAGGTCGGCTACGCGTTGCAATGCATCCAAAAACACGTTTACGGCAGTGACCGCTGCTCTAAAAACAGACCACGAACGATAAGCTCTGGGCAATTAAATGAAGTGCGAAGACGTACTTGAGCTGCACATGCATTCTCGTAGCTTTCTGCGCGAAGTCATCCCAAACTGGGTAACCATTCTAAAAATGTGAAAACAAAACGTGACATTCATTCCAGCCGTGACAGCTGCTCGAAACTGCAACGCTCACCTTCAAATCGTTGATAATGCACTGAAATAATCCTCCGAGTGCGCTGCACTCCTTTTCCAAATTTCCGTCCATAATGAATCAAAGTACTTGAATGAAATTTTAATTGCAAGACTTGTGTCCTTTCAATTTACTCTCCCCATCCAACACGCGTTGTACGTATGCCCAATGCCCAACCAGCCAACCGAGACCGCGGTTCTTACAACTAGTCGCTGGTTGGTAAAAATGAGTTTCAGATTCGGGACAAAACAAATCCGCTGATGGCGACGATGGAACGAACTACAGGAAGGGCAATGGATCTGGCACCAACATTCTGTTTTTGCGGGGCTCGTTGTCATTGTTGTGGGTCTCATTTCGACCTCTTGCGGATACCTGCTCGCTTTGGCGCATACCTGCAAGGTGTGTAATCGTTAGTTTCAGATAAGGTTTGCTCAGCTAAAAGGCTATATTATATGCGAAATTCCTTAGCCTTCTTAATTTTTTCCAGTCTAATCTTCAGTCTCTAGGCAGGCGTTATCAGCTTAACACTGGAAAGAAATCTTGCATTACCTATCGTCCAGGCTTCGGCACTATATCTGCGTGCTACAGTATGTAACCTAAGATTCACATTAGCGATGACAAAACTCTCAAACGTACACAGGTACCTACTAAAGCTCTTGCGGACTAGAATACGACTGCGAAGCGACCGGGTTCACCGCGCAGTATGGATTACAATACAACTCGTCGAAGAAAGGCACGCATGTGCATGAAATATGTACAGTACTAATTAGCTTCGTCACACAACAGCTGTGCAGCTACACCAGGCGACCTTCCTACACCTTTGGGCTGTAATTCTTATCGGAAGCCTAAATCCAGCCCAGCAGATTTTAAAGCTTAAAAAAAGTTTTTTCTGTCTTGGAAGTCAAAAAGGCGAATGGTGCTGTATTCGCAGAAGCAAAAAATAATCACTTGTCTGCGTCTATGTACACAGGTACTAACGAGAAGGCTCTTTCAGACTAGAATATATTGGGCCTTGCAAGATAGCATTGCGCATTCCGAAACCAGAGTTTTCAATAACAAGAAGTATACGTCCCTGTTGTCCTGTGTCTCAAAAGAGCCTGAAACCTGGACGATTTTGGGTTTGATCGATGCCGCAAAAAACCATTTCAGTCAGCCTAAAAGTTTGTATGACTCTTACTAGGGTATTTTCAGCACTGTTCCAATACTGTGCTCAGTCGACCGAGGCAGGACTTTTGTCACGTTGAGGGTCACGCCTCTGCGTCTTTTAGCACGACCAGACTAGAATACCCTCATTGGCGCCTTGAAGTGCATTCTTGCATATAGCCTCAAGATGCGGATTGGTCTCCATCGGGGCCGGCTTGACTGACGATAGTCCCACCAACAGCAAGCTGGAAGAAACCGACAGATGAGCAGCAGATTGGGCAAGTCCATCTCAGATTTTGCGACATCGCTTCAGAATACTTTCCAGTGACAGCCTGAGCAAGCAAAAACGATTTCGATTGCGTTATGCATACTGCTGTCAGCAGTTCGCGTGACTTGAGAAGCATTGATCGCTCACTCAGTATTAATTTTTAGCGGTCCATGGCACCTTATTCACCAGCAAACTACTGATCAATGAAATAAATCGATTTCATGATTTACGTCTTCTTAGTGGGTGTGGGGGGGGTGTGTTGTGGGTGTGTGGGGGTGGTGGGGTGTGTGGGGTGGGGGGGGGGGCTGGGGGGTTCCCGGCTTTTCCCGCTCCTCTCCCCCCCCCCCGGGCCCCCCGCGGATGGTAAAAGTGGGTTGGTGCATGCTCGGACCTAATCAGGGCATCATCGGCCGGGAATCTCCCGTGTTCATCAGACGAGAAACGGAGACCCACTTGCAGGAATTTCAAGACATGACCTCCTGGACTGACTGGCACTTTACTGTGCCAAAAAGACATATCAGCCTATCCCAAGTGGCACAGATACATGGACAGTATGTGAAGAAGGGTGTCCTTAGAGCAGACCAAACTCGGCTTATGCATGGCTACCTCTTGATACATTTGTGAGCAGATGACAAACTTGTCCTGCATGGTCGATTTATTGAATTTCATGAAGTCATATCTGATCTTGGACGAGACTCCTGCCGAAGCGCAGAAAGACACTCTCAAAGTAGAGGTCGGAGCAGTATCACCACTCTCATTTTTCGTTCTGTGCAGAGTACTCCTGATATGGATTCCATATCTATATCGATATTGATATTCCAAAAGATATGGATATCATAATCATATCTAGGGTATATCCATATCTTTCGATTGGATCGAAAGCGTCAAAAATTAGACGCAATTCGAATTTTATGTTATGCTTAAATCAATCAAGAGCCTTCAATGTTTATTTAATCTTTGTGAGTCGTTTAAAACAGGATGCTTCTTGATAGGGTGTTTTCCATGTTACATTTGGCTGTTGCAGCATCGAGTGTTTCGAAGTACTGCAGCAGATTCAAAGTTGGACGTTCAGTCGCAATGTGGATGAGCTCATCGATCTTCAGGAGTACGTCGGATCTCGAAAAATCAATGATGCGATCGCAATCTCTTATATTTCGTATAGCTGATTAGGTCACCAAGTGCTTTCTCATATTTCAGGAACGTTAATTGCGTCTTGATTCAGCAGCTTATCGGTTGTTCGTGCTGAAGCTTTTGACTTTGACTTTTATTTTGCATCCTTTATCTTAGTACCTCAGTGTTTGAGTTTATTGCATGTTTTTCCTCTCACTAATTTTGCATTCTGGGGCAGCTGCAATTCCCAAGCGCGACACCTTTTATTGATGGCGCTTCTGTGCCAGTAGAACACGTAGAAACTGCTTATTTGCAAAGAAACAAAATTTAACTACAGTATGTCGCCTAGCTTATTGAGATTCAGAAAGATAAAACTGGCAAGTGACAGCTGGCCAAACAAAAAAGATTTCATTACCATTTTTTTTCCAAGCATTTTTCACTGACTTATACGCCTTCAATCACGCATTATTCTTACCAGGCCGCAGTTGGACCTCTGTTGTTGAATAACTACGTAAGTAAAAATCAGATGTGGGATTGGAACTGCTGTAAATTGCGGCTACTGTACGAGAGATCACTCGGCAGTTACTCGTATATTTTACAGTTTGACACACATACAGTAATACCTCAGTGCCAAGTGCTGTCCAGGAATTTTCACCTGGTTATAATAAGCTAGACTACTCGAGCGGGAACACTGAAGCCCGAAGTATAGTTCGATGCGATGCGTCGAATAAGCGTGCGATGCGACACTTTTGGGTCAACTGACAATGCATAAAAAGGTGCCTAAAACGGCGCATCGCAAGCTTATTTGACGCATCGCATCGAATTATACTCCCAGCTTAAAACAGTTACAACATTATACCGTGAGCAACACGACATCTTGACATCTAATCTTAATTTCATTCCTTCATTTTTTAAAAATCCGCTTACGCTTTCTCAACCTTTTTGTTGAATCAATAAAAGCAGATCGAAACATTCGAAAAAAAATTAAATAAATGAAAAATAATTCTCCCTGTGAAAGCATGACGCATATCTTGGCTATTATCTGATACCGAACGGCCCAATAAGCAACCTTTATGAACAAAAGTTGACGTTGAAAGTCACAACTTAATCTTAGTATCAGGACCATATCATAAAATGCTTGATAACTTGAAGCCAGCAGATCGATGATCATGACGAAGGTGTCGATTATTTGGAATCTGCAGAGAAAAACTGAATTTTTATGCTCAGTCAGACTTGTCTGGGCGTCCATCATGTCCGCAACCTGTCGTGATCGCCGACGCAGCCGAACAACAATTGCTGCACAGAAATATATCAGGCAAATGACCAGGACAGCTCGTATTGATCCGAGGAAATGCTGCATATAATATTTATGTATGTGCATTTGCCCAAGGCTAGTAGTTTTAATGGTCAGCATTGGTGGCCGTGTGTTGTTTCGTCCCGTGCTGTAGACCAGGATTGTCTCGAAATGTTGCCCTAATTCCACACAACTCGTCAAAACGGATACGATGAAGGGGACTGCAAAATATTTCTTCATATTCTGTGTATTGTATTGTGTTATCCGGCAGACCGCCCGGAACCGATCGAGCATCATGAAAAAGGCTAACATGCTGACATACAGCCTGACAGCGTCTTGCCAGATTGATAATCCATGAAAATATGAAAAAACAACGAAAGCGTTTCCAGTTCTGACGTGGGTTTCCAATATAGTCCTGAATGAAGATGAGGAAAGCGTTCAAAGACAATGCTAGAGAAATAAAGCGAAGAAAAATAAACATGTTGCCCGTCAATTTGGGTGAAAAGAGAGTCACGAATAGTAAAGCGTTACAAATCATACCGATGGGAGCGAGAAGTCCTTCCACGAGTTTGTATGTGACGAGGAAGTCAACCACTGTGAAGGCTATGAGTTCGGGATTCTGTTTGTGTCTCGCAGAATAGTTCAATATCCGTACACTTCCAAGCACACTCGTTCGTAACATCTCCAACCCTTAAGTTTGAAGGAAGAGATGTAAAACAACCGTTGAAATAAATATTGGGGCTCCAGAGACCGCGACATTGATCTTCGAAGTAAATTCTGTTCATAATTCGACGGGTATCAGCCACTTCGAGTTATGACTGGTATAATAACCATTTTCGTAGTGGCCTTTAAACTTTCTCGTCACCTCGTCATAATGTATCGAATCGATGCAAACCTAGAGAGCGAAAGTGATCATATTAGAAATGATACAATTATGGTGATGACGAACAGATTTGTGGCTGACCTGAAATTTGGTTTGATGGGCTAGCAGGCAACTGTACAGTAGATTAGTGGATAGACATATGACTCTTTCGCAAAATACAGCGCATAGCGTATAAAATTTATCTGACATATCTTGTAAGACTAACGAGGGCATATCTGTTTTTTTCAGTATTGTCAGGGCAGAGAGGGTTACTGTGTTGAATCCTTTCCTGGCGGCCCACCTAGAGAAGTCCACCTAGGGGTCCTAGCAAAGCTGTTCGGAAGTATACTATACATTTGTCAAGGCAGGAAAATAGCGGGTAGGAAACGGCTGCTCTCGATCATCGTACAGCAAAGACATTTGAAACCTTTCAGGGCATGATCCTATTAAAGTCAGGGTCTTATTTCCGGATATAAACAAGATTATGTTTAAATCTTGTAAAAAAGGTCTAATTCAAAGAAACTATGGGAACGAAACCTGCCCTGCACACGAGTCGACTAGCTTTTATCAGTGCGTGGGGATGGTAGGGACCTCCCTGAAATAAGTTTCTTGTCCTCATCATGTCTAAACCATGTCTTTGGATAGCATTCCGACACATTCCATCAGCAACACGCAAGTTTTGCACAGGAGACGGACACGGTGTGCCAAAGGGGTTCGGTCTTTGGCGCTCAAATTACCCGTATTGCGGTAGCAAGTAGTCGCGACCTGGGTTCAATCCCTGGTGATTAAGGTCGGTTTGCGAACCATAAACCCTCGCTGACCTTGCACGCCAGGCCGTGGGTGCTCCGAATGGAGACAAGGAAGCCAAACGAGGAGACAGTCTTGGCTGCCGAACACCGACAGGGTTCAAAGCCCACCCGCCATCGTTCGAGGAAGTCGGTGTGTGGTCCAGGATGCCCTCGCGTGGAGGTGCTACTAATGAAGACACAGAGGAAAAGCAGCCGTCTGACCAGTCCCCACACGTCCTCGCTTGGTGTGACTGCTGGCCAGGTATAAAGGAAAGGTTCCGCTCAAGTTGGCGATGTCAAAAGATTTTTAAAAAAAGACTTTCTCAGGCATTTACAGTATATCGACCATTTAGGCCACAAAGAGCGTTGACAAGTTTTGCATTTTTCGTTGCCAAGGGTGCATCAGCAGAAACTTTTAAGGGCTAGTATGTCCACTTAAGGGAAAGTAAAAATCGCCAACAAACCATACTTTTCCACACGCCCGTGTTTCGATTTATTATGGCAGGAAATTTGAAAGAAGCTTGTTGAGACTGAAATCTGCTGATAACGGCGTGAATTTCAAGAGAAGACTTTCAAAAATTGAAATGGATTCGTTTGTTTCTTTGTAAATAATATTTTCTCATTATTTTCCTTGTCTTATTTAAAATGGAATATGAAAAAGTTAAGGATTAGCAGCAGCACTTAAACTCTTGCAACAAGGCTTGTTCCTAATCTAAGGACAAAACAGCAAAAATTTGTGCATCAGAATGTGCCTAGCTGTTGTTCTACGACAGGGAATAAGGGCTAGGCAAACGAAATTTGTAACCTTATCTGTTTATAAGGAAAGGAAAAATATAATTTTGTTTTGATTTCCGACTCAGGAATGATTAAGCTTGGATAATTTAAAAAATGCCAAAAAATTTAAAAATGGAGTTTTTGTCCCGCTGACTTCGGTCGGCCACCTCCCTCCTACGTCTACCAGGACTGGTTACACTTCCAACCCGTTTTGCCTGTGGCCGGCCAGCAGTCATATAAGCGAGGCCGTGAGGTGACCAGCTCTCACGGCAGCTTCCGTCTGTGCGTCTCCACTAGGAGCACCTCCACGCGAGGGCATCCTGTGCCAGCACCAGCATACCAGGATGATCCTGGGCGAGAAGGGAGGGACCATCCCGACTTGTGTTCGAGAACCAGCTTCCTGATTCTCTACTCCTGGGGCGTCCGCCACGTGGCAGTACCGTCAGCGGCCTAGAGCTAGGTGTGCAAGCCCAACGACGGACTTACTAAACTGCAGTCGAAGACCGATTCCCACTCTGAGAACGGGGTTACTAAACTGTAGCCGTAGGATAAGCATGATATCGCACAAAAAATCGATATCGGCTGAAAGTAGTAGAGAAAAATTTTATTGTTTTTCGAGCATATCCACTTTGGGTACTATCATATTCATTATAAAAAGGGTAAAATTTGTTGCCATGAAGTATGCAGGTGCAGGTACAATACATGTCAGCTTCGCGATTTGGCCTCGTGTATTTGATGGTACGCTACCCGTTCTGACAATAGGCACTGCGCCACAAGAGAAAACCAAGCATCTTGTTAGCTACCGCCTGTGTCTACTGACATAATTGCAGGCCTGATGAAAGAGCCGTTGATGTAAAATATCTCAGCTACCTATCCATACGTGGGTCTAACTAAAATCTAGCCGCTACAGTTTTCTGAGTGACTGACCATGAGATGTAGGTTCTGAGTAAATGCAATTTATGGCTTTCGAAGAAAATTCCCTTTTATGTCATTGTCGTTGCCATGGGTAACTCCCGATAAAATTAAGGAATAAGTGATATGTAATATAATGGAGGTTAGACCAGAAATTGAGAAGCTTTATCCAGAATGAGCACGTTGAGAGTAATAACTAGACGAAGAATGAGAATAATTGAGAAATAGCCGGCCGTCAGGAAATCAGTGATGTACCAAAGTCATGTATTGTTCATTATAGTATTCTCGGATAGCTTTTCAAGGCCATTCCTTCTGTTCTGGTGTGCAGTATGTTTCGATGAGTTGGGAATAAGTTGGCTGGTGCGCAATAAAGACTGGATAAATTAAATCAATTCAAATATGTGTTACAAATATGTCAAGGATGGCCCAGCCTGGCCGGTGGCGTGGTCTGGCGGGTTAGGCGTCGGTCTCCCGCGCCAGTGTGCAATGGCGAGAGTTCGATTCGCGTATGGGCAAATCCTTTCGTATATGCCCCTTCCCTTCACGCTCGAGCGCGCATAAGGATTCGTAATGTGGCAAAACGTGAACATGAAGATGAGGATAGGCAGTCGGGGGATATCAGGTAGAGGAACCTGGAGGAAAGACTTCCTTGTAAAGCAACCGAAGGCTTAGACATGGTTAGGCAGGATTACGTGGACCTAAGTGTCATTCTCTCCGTTGTGGAAAACATGTAGAATCCACATGGCTTCCATCCTGGAAATCATGTGAAGCCGCACGTTTATGGCAAGGAATCCATCCTAAAAATCAGCTTTTTTTGAAATCTGAGCAGAGAAAATCAAGAAAGAAAGACAGGCTGGGTGTCAAACAAAAGATTCGTCGACAATATCCTTCAATGAATATGATTGCCGCTACCTCACCTAAGAGCAACTACTAACGGGGCATAAACCGAGGAAATTTCCATTATGTCCTACTGTAATATCATCAAATTTTGTTACGCCTCTTCGTCCAAATCATCTAACAATATCAGGCTACAGGGACTCAAAGGCCGTTGGTTAATAGCGGGGCGAAAGAAGGCATCCTTTCTCTGATCTAGGCACGAGAACTCTGGAAGGCTGGAATTTTCTCATCATGAGATTAATAGCAATTTTTTTTAACACAATGAGTAAAATACTGCACGTACACGTCTCATGTAGCGGCCTTATCGAAAACGTATCTTCATCAATATTTCAAATATTATACTAAAACCTGATCATAAAAACTTATACTAAAATACCTTGCATAACCTGCTCAGTTACGGCCCAATCAGGCCCGGATGAGGTTCAATTGAACCTGTTTATAAACCTCTTGCTTGTATACATAAATATGTAACCAAGCCTGGCAAGTGTAGGAGGGAGGTGCGTGGCCGACCGAAGTCAGCAGGTCAAAAAACTCCGACTGGAGCAGACAATTCTTGGGACCATACCTACGGCTGAAACATCAACCCAAGGGGTTGACGACGTCTCCCAGCCAGGGGAGAGTATCGATTACTCTCCCCTGGCTGGGAGTATCGATTACTCGCCATGGCCTACCAGGGGGGGGGGGGGGGGTTGCACATAGGTACTGTAGGCGCCTACTTCGAGTTTGGCGTCCATCCACGTGCCTACACCGATGTAATACAACTGGGTCTGTATTACTGGAGGGAGTGACCGGTTAAGTTGAATTACTGCATTGCATCACTGGCTAAAGCATCACCCAAGCGGGTGACGCTCCCAGCTGCCGGCTCCGTGCAGAATATCGACTGCCAGTCGAGCCTCTACACCGTCAAAACAATTATAAAGCATGTCACCCTTTCAGGGACTTGTTGGTTCAGAATCCTTGTACTGTAGATAGCCGGCAACCTTGTTACATAGAAAATCTGTGTATCCACACGTTTGCGCATGGAGGCAAAATGGAAGCTTAAGGAAAGCAGTATCTGGGAAAGTAACCTAGGCTGGGTATGTACTTTTCCATATGCGCTTGCTTGTATGGTGAGGCGTTGCACGAGTACCCAAGGAGGAACCAGAGCCGAAGTAATTCTCAATATTCAGAGTGTGTCAATTTGTGGACATTAAACTGTGACGAGTACCTACGGAACTGTCTGTAACAGGCAGAAGTGCGATGCGGTAGCTGCTTGCACCGGTCATTTCCTAGCCTGGACAAGTCTATTAAAATTCCGCTACTCTATGAAATGCCTGCTCTGCTGGCGAGCGCAGCAGACGAGCGAACAGTGCCGTGCTTGTCAGTAGTTCCCCTGGTGCTGTTGTTGGTTGCTGTTGCTGGTGCTGGTGTTGATGCTTGTGCTGGTGCTTGTGCTTGTGCTGCCTAGCATACTAATAGATTTCGGTGTACAACATTCTGCAATAGAACTAACGGCCATCGGCCTATATTGCCTGAATGAAGTGGCTGAGGCAGGGGATGCCCTGTTACACTTTTTATTAGTGGCAGTGTAACAATTCTGTTTGATCCCACTTTATCTACATATAAACGCCGCCGATGGAGCCCAGCCAGCCTCGTCTCACCTTGCATTTGGTTAGAGTAGGGTAGCTGGGCTAACCTTTTCGTTGTCTGATAACAGATTTTTTTAGAAGTTGTTAGTGCTGATGCGCTTTGCTGTGTTTGTGAAGTAAACTTACATACCAAGGTCATCAGAACATGCGGCGTTTGACATAACTTTCTATGACCAGAATATACAAAATTTTATAAAAAATTTGACAAATTTACAAAATGGAGTATAATTCAGTTTACTTTGCTGTGCTCGCCAGACATTTCAAAAAATAAAACAAAGCAGTCATACCAAATTAGAACTTCATCCAGGCAGATACCCTGATCATAGAGTATGCCAAGGAGACATGGGCTCTCTCGTCGTCTGAAAGTGAGTCAACATGGCATGCCAGCTTAGAACCCATTATGTAGTCTGCTCCTCGGACTACTGGCCAACAAAGAACATACATGTAGATTGTAGAACCAGTTTTTAAAATCAGAGACCTTTTACCTTTCAGAGGAAAACGCGGCAGAACCAGCGGATCACGTTTGCGTTATCCGACCTCTTATTCAATGAAGGCATCCCACGCCTAGCAGCCTGAGAAAGTGGACTACTGGATTTGCACCTAGTCATTATGCCATTTCGATACAGTTTTAAATTTTTCTCATTGATGTTCGATAAAAGGGCTGAAGATCAAATGCTTTTAGGTAACAACTCTTTGCCTTTGATCAACCGAAATAGAATAGTCGCACGGTTCGCATAGCTTTTGTTCCGAATTTCTTCGCTGAGCTGATCCCAGCAGCGGCATTGTCTTTGTCATGGAGGCGGGAATAGCTATCCTCAAGAAAGTAGTGTGTGATAAATGGTTCTTGAGGCTTTTATCAGATCAGACTTGGTCTGAAATTGGACTCAGAACGATGGGCAGAGTTGGTGCTCGAATCTGATATTTTAGGCCGACGAAAGGCGATTTTAGGCGTTGATAAGAGGAACTCGATTTGTATTTTTCTTCTTCCTTATACTTTTGGCTTTGATGAGGAGGCACGCTCCGACCCCGGACTCGCTTGTCGGCAGCGTCTATGAAAGACGATAAAAAGAGAGCAGATTCAGTTGTCGCTGCCTCGAAGAAATGTTGAATTGATGAAATTAGTGGGCTGCAAATAATCGTAACAGGCCAGTTGGTGCCCGCCCTAGGCCCAATTTGGCCCAATTTACGTTAGTTCATTTAGTATCTTCATACAAAGCGGTCTGTCGTTTCCTGCTTTGCTGGTTTGTCCCCGTCCCCGGCCTGACCCCGGACACGCTTACTGTTAGCTCTGTCGCATGCAACTCACAGTCGACTCGGCTCATCGCTGCTCATGGCCCTGTTACGAAGCGGCTCCTTCACCGATTGGTTATTGCGACACGATCGCCAGAAACAGATCGCAAGGAAAGAATCACGCAAGGAGCTGATTGGTGCCGGTAGGTCACGTGCTTGGTTGTGGTGTGGTGACCCCCAGGGTAACCAGGGTGCAGTCGTGACACTTGAGTGCCGACTTATGGCAGTGTGCTGCTATCTTATTGGCCGCACTATGATCTCTGTAAATAGTTATTTGTAGCAAGTGGTCATCGGAGTGTGCGAGTAGATTAGTGGCCGTTGCGGGACCTTGCTCGAGTGGCCCGCAATAATTACCGCCCGGCCGGCCGGCCGAAGGGCGAAGAGGCGAAAAAACGTTGACTCTTCCGGCTTCAAGTCCATCAATCCGGATTCCATCGAAAATGGACCAGCCCGTTTCGAAATGACAAAAGCCGTTTTCCTTTTTTATACGCATAAAATCTACGTTTTTAGTGGAGCAAGAACACGCGTACGCGTTCGCCAAGTTTTGTGCGTGACGTTTGATCAATCTCCGGCCTTGGCGGGCGAAAATCCCAACTGGCACAAAGCGCGGTTCAAGAAAAGGAGCATCGGAAACGGGCCTCACTATCATTGAGCGCCCGCGGAAAAGGCAAGAAAATAAATACGAGCCCCCCCCCCCCCCAAACCCATCCCCTCCTCCACTCCGCCAGCCGACTCACCAAAAAAGGAGTATCCCACTTTTAACTCTGGCTCCTTTTTGCCAGCTAGTTTCCGCCCGTTCTCTGCTCTCTGCTCGAGGGGGCGGAGACAAATCATATTCGCCCCGTTCCATTTATGTAATTTCGGATAATCTCGGGTCCTTGCTTGATGAACGACGTGGAGGGTTTCCAGGCCTTGTTGGAAGAGTACGGACTGGACGACAGTAGATTCGATGCAGCTGCACGCTATTGTCGTCTACCTCAAAGCGTATCCTGGAGCTTCCTTCTGAGTATGTCATTTGCATCATTATACCCTCAAATCCCCTCAATTTCCGCTGTTTCATACTTTTGACTGCTGTCTGCCCAAATATGGCATGCTTTTATCGGTTAGACAGCAAGGGGGCACGGTGACTTAGGCTTGGCCAGAATACGAACTTGTGACACGAATTATTTTGACAACTCAAAGCTGCAATGATCTTACACACGTGTCGATTTTGAATTTAAAAAACTAACTCTAGCGCAGTCCAAGCCCATGTCTACTTTTTTGTCTCTTAATGATGGAGAAGCTCATTCCGGGGTAATGTCTTCTACCTGCCAAACAAGGCCTGTTGTTCACGTCACCGAACCACATGTCCTGTTTTAGCGATAAAACTAGTGCGTAATAACCACCGTCCAGAGATTCACCTGCAGGAAGGTTCTTTGTACGTATTTCGGCATGTACTATTTACTGTAGTGTATGAGTATGCCCGTCTTTTACGGAAAAGGCACATCGAATCAGTGCGGACACTGTGCCGAGGAAACAGATTTTTGATTTTTAAGACAGCATCTCTCCCTGTAGACTGCTTACAGTGACGTCAAAGGCATTTGTATTTTTGATGGCCGCCCAATATAGTCACGCTTCAAGCTTCCTTATATTCTCGCCACTAGTCCCTCCTAATCTCTTTTTCGTGCCTACTCTATTTTTTGTTTCGCTCTGCACTCACCTGAAAACGCCTAGCTTGCCTACCAACCCAGAAAGACTACCTGCGATATTAAAAAGTGCAGACCCAGGAGCCCGTAGTTTTGCAGTCAGATCGTGGTTTATATTGGCCGTTCAACCAGGGGGCAAAATTGCACATACTGGAATTCTTCTTGCGTGAAAGATAAAGCCGTTTAGCCTAAACCTAATCGCCCGTGTTCCAGTTTCTTCATCCTTGGAAGAACGTCCTTTGGCTGCCTGTCGACTGGGGAATGGACGATTTGTCAACGAAGAACGATGTTTCCGTGTGTTGTCACCTGTTACTGGGCTTGTCGGGGGAGTATGCAATGCAATCCTGGCAAAGCAGAGAAAGCCAACTAGACTTTAAAGTTTTGGTTGCAAAAAGTGTGAAGTATGAGTTAAGTCGTGAAAACACGCAAAACGAAAAGGAAGCTCGTTGGAAGTCTCGTCAACCGACTAGGCCTTACTTTGACGGCGAGTTCAAGTTGATCAAATGGCGACAAACGGCTTTGCGTTTCCAGCTTTGTCCTAGTCAGAGTACTGAGCCCCTGTTCTTTGGGTGTCATGGCCATCGGTTATTGGCCCGTGCGTTTATCACCAGACATTCAAAGACGTGGTAATGCCTTTCAGCAGGTTTTGACATGCTAGAACTAATGAGTAGGTCGAATTGACTAATTAGGCACGGCTAGCGCCGTTGTCTTTATAGTGCGGTGCGTACACTAACTGCATGGGTGGCCTGGGGGTGTCGGACGTCATCCTCAGCCGCGGGCCGTGTAATCGCATTGACTCGGTTAGGAAGTTGGGCCTAGTGGGCAAGGTTTATAGGCGGGGCGTGGTTGCACAGTCGAGTGGCCGAGGGAATAATCCTAAACGACGGCAGCACTTGGCAGGCGTCAAAACGATGAGCGCCGTGACGAGAAGGGGAGATCCGGCCGGAACTTAATTAGCCCTGGGCTCGTTTACATTCGAGGCGGGCATGCCCTAGAAGAAGACTGATAATGATGATGCGCGTACACCTGAGCGATCGTTGGAAGAAGGGCGCTTTTTTCGCGCCTGGCTCTCGGGCATGAGAATTCGTTGAAGCGTGCTTTCATTCATCGCCTGGACGCTTTAGTGCGCTCGAGTCGCCGCGTCGGTGGGACGGTGGAGGCACGGGTCTGTTTTGCATGCATGCTAATGCCCACGGGACACTCGGGCCTTTGATTAAGGCGGCTAGGCATCGGGCATTTTTTCTCCTACTTTGCTCGAACGGTCTCGGCCGATTAAGCGTCGACATTTATGAGCACTCGTCGTCAAAAGCCGGCCCATTGACTGACGAGTATATTGGAATTGCTGCCACCAACGTCTTATTCGCCTCCTTGGCCCGGTCTCTCCATTTATGTCGAGGACACAGCCTACAATCCACACGCTTCCTCATTTTTTCCCAAATCTCTCGACGAATTCCCCTCGGCTCTCACTTTCAATAAAACGACTTTGATTATTCCACTTGTCCCTAACCTAAGTACACTGGACCGGTTCGCGTGTGATTTGACTAGGCCTCTTCTGAAGTCTACACTGACTACATCCCCGGTCAATCCTCGCTTTGCCATTTCAATGGGCATTCTTCGATTGTGGAATGAGCAAGGATAGATCAAACAGAAGTCAACGGGCTGAATTTATTCCATGCAACTTGCATTTTCTCAAAGTCCTCAAATAGTCAAAACTATGCAGCTCTCCCAATGTCGGACATAATTTTCTGGGGTGTATCAGAGAGCACAGCGTCGCTGGCTGAATAGCGTGTCATTACTCAAACAAGTGCAATTGGCAGAGCAGCACATTTAGTTTGGTTGGCTGCCGACACGATCGGCCAAATGGATTTACGAAATTTGGATCGGACTTTAATCTTGCCCGCCCGGCATTCGCCCAGGCAGCCGGGCGTGGCCATCGAACATCACGCGCATCAGCACGGCCTCAGCGCGAGGACATACAATAACGAAGCGTCGGGGGCGGACAACGATTCGTTGTTGGAAGTGATCGATTCGTGGAGGCTGGCCAATAATCGAGGTGCTCTGAACGCCTTGGACGAATCGAGCGAACAATCGATTTCCAACGCCGACGCCGCGGCGGCCGCTGCGGGTGGTGTCTCGGCGTCGGCGCGCAGTGCGGTCTCGTGTCACACCTTGGTCGTGGTCGGCTCGGGTCGAAACGCCTTGGGAATTAGTGTTCCATTGTCCGGATGTAAGCGAGCGTTTAGCCCCGCTCTGACAACACACACTAATTGATTGACGGCGGGTGGTTGCCCGGGAATGCACTCTACAAGATTTCACTCATGCCAATAAGCACTGTTTGAAGAAGCAGTAGTTTTAATGAGCTGCAAGAAATGCCATCGGCAAGGAAACAGTCCCGTACAAAAATGCTGATAATTTTAAAATGTAGGCACATGAATAGGAGTGGGTTTCGCGGTTTTTCTGCTAAAAAATTCAAAACAAATGGATCCAGTGGGGTGCTGTTCACTAAACGTTGGACTGGTATCGGAAGACGAAGTTTCGTTGGCCCTATTGAAAAATCAATCTTGCACACCAGTCCTTTTTTGGCAAAAAAATCTTGGCCGAAATTTACGTAAACTAGCTCAAAATCGATAACAATTTTTTTGTTCTATTTAACAAATAGCCCAGTTTTTTGTTGGCTCAACCGTTACCATTTTTGACCCAATGCCTTTTTCCCCAAGCTGCACACGTCTTTTTTCTTTGTGGTAAAAGTGATCTCTGCTCATCCAGCACCAAAGGACTAGCCGTATTCCCAGTGCGAGAAGCGCCGAGTCGTATCTATTTTCTTACCGCAAAAAATCAATCATTTTGTAACTATTGATCGTGGCCTTTATTTTTTGTTGCTCACTTTCCCCGCGGTAGGAGTTATTGAATGAATATTGAATAATAGAGTGCTGGGTAGAAAGCTAGCGTACACTTGATTGAAATCGACCTGGACCGTTGGTTTTGGGTGCTTCCTGTTGACCAGGTGTACTCGATCCGGCTATCAATATTCCGTGTCCATGTTCCTGTACATAGTGGACCTGTCGGCTAGTTGCATTTAGTTTGGCAGTGGGCCTAGTGCTGCCCGTTCTTACAACTTCTCAGCTTGTTCGATGGACGGGTGTGGTGACGGAAACGAATTCTTGTTTTGTTGGCCGGCGGACGGGGCGGGGCCCGGAAACAGGGCCAATATGGTATAATGTAGCACGTAAAAGGTCGCTTCAAGGCTAACACGATTTTCTAGTTGAACGATGCTCGTTACTATCGGCAGTCCCACCGCCGAGACTCCGACTCCGTCCTAATGCTCAAATTGTTCTTCTTCTAGTCGATATGACTGGACGACAGAATGGATCGAGCCTTCAGATTTTTGCCCCTTTTTAAACCATCACTTTTCGACCACGCGGAAAGCACGGAAAGATGCGTGCCACTAAATGCACCCGAAATTGGTCCGCTTGATTTCCCTTTCCTTTTTCCTCATCGAGACCTGCCTCTGCTATTTTTAAAGAGATGAACGAAACTGTGCTCGCCATCTCAGAAAGCCAGTAAGCCAGTAAGCCGCTGGCACACAGCCTCGGCCGAGGTGATTAATATTGTGCACGTGCACCTTATTAGGTCAGCTGCCGCCGAGAATACGATTTCATTCAATTTTAACTTTCCTTTTGTTGGTTGGTGGGTAGGCGAAGGCTAGAAATATTGTGTCTGGACAATCTCGTTCAAACATCTTCGCAGCTGATGGATGGGCGTTGATGAAATGAGCAGCAAGCAAATATGATTTATGCTCAGGCCATTCGACCTCTGCAAGATCGACAGTCGCACACGCCCGCCGCTGGCATCCTACAAGCCTTGGGTATTATCGCAGCTACAACCTCCAGCGACGTCAAAAAAGGCAGGCTTTTCATATTTTATACTAGGAGAAAAACCGATTTGTAGCAACTTTTTGCGGCTTATCCAGAATAGTTTTTTCTCGGCAGCACTCCGTCCCAGTGACGTGCTCTCACAATCAGCTCTCTTGCGAAAAGATCATGCCAGCTGTGGTAACTAGCCGATTTTGATATTAGAGAGGGCCCGTGTCATTTTCGACTTGATTTACAATTTTTTGGCTGCTTTGTCCACGATGCACTGCGATATAGTTCTGGCATTGTTTTAGTCAAATCACTGTCCTCTAGACTGGCTGTCGAAGGTTTACTCAGTTATTGCATGCCTTTTCGTGCTCGCGCTCACTTTTCTATGCCTCATATACGGCACGAGTGATGTGTTTCGAAAACTACGCAGTTTTTGCTAGGCATTACCGAGGCGTTTTCACGTGGATCTAAATACATAGATTGCCAAAGATTGCCTCAGTGTTTTCTTTCTTAGCCAGGCACCACTCGCCTAATTTGGCCAATTCCACTTTCTACATTGGCCTAGTCTATTCGATAAGCCGAGGCCAACGAGTTTGCTCTTTTTGTGTGGTCAGGAAACGAACGCTTTGCGCCAAGCTTGTAGTGGAGGCTTTTTTTGAAAGCATTGGCTTCGTTTATTGCATTTCCATTGAAGGCCAGTGAACACGGACTTGTTGCAACGAGTCCGCCACTGCCTTTATTCAATAATACCCTCAACTTGTTTTTCACTCCTCGCTACAACGCTGCTGGATTTTATTATGCCCATTTTCCCTTTGATTACGGCTCCGACGGTCCCATAGAATTAGGGGATAGCTTAGCACCTTTTACGACCCAATACAAGATTAATGAGAAGCCAGAGGGCGGCAGGTGATTCGCATGGACAGCTACCGCGTTCTGACGCTTTTGACGAATAAGGTGGGCTCTGCTGAGAGTGGGGAGCATGGACGAATTCGTTTGGGCACCATCTGCTGCTGGCCAGGGCGTAAATCAGGCCTGAATTGCTCATGTTCCACCAGGCTGCAGTCAGGCATGTTGTGTTGGGGAGGGTGTGATGGCAGTGTGATATTTATGGCGGCTTCAGCTTATGAGAAAACCATCGAAATTTACGAAGGGGCTTTGAAATGGGCAAGGTAGTTGGTTTCTCGGCTGTTCGGCCCCCCGCAGAGTTGGGACTGGGAGAGGAAGGGCCCGATGAAGAATGGTCTGCGCGGTCATGGCGGACCAAGGCCCCAGCCGCTACTTGTTGGACGTAGGCGAGGAAGGCGCGTTAGAAAAGACAAGGCAAGCGAATAAAAGTGGCTAATCGAACTTCTCGTCGGTCGACTGCCCCGGACGGGACGTTTAAATAAAGCAAACGGGACGCGTCCGAGGCACCATTAAGAATAGCCAGGCAACGGCTTAGAGCATCGACTCGGGCGTCTTCTCGTTTTCTCGCCCCTTCTTGCCCACCAAACTGTGTCCTCCTAAGTGCGTTTCACTTTTCGAGTGCTTATTATGGCCGGAATCGGATTTCGGAAAGGCGTCGTGTCCAGATCAGGGCTTATCCCCCGCACTGATCAACTACAGTAGGTCGGCAATGAGCCGTCCAGGAGGTCCCATTATTCCTTGCTCGCACAGCTTGGATACTTTTCTGACCGCTAGTATCTTTTGCCCGACACCCTCGTATGTGGAGAGGACGTCAAGGAGACATTTTTGAGGCCCTTAACTCGGCATGCACGTAGACTTAATTCCAGTCGCCCCGCTGGCCCGACACGGCACGGTGTGAGCAGTGCGGGGCGGGCAGTCGATGGCATTGTTGAACCTGTGGCGGTCGACCACCCTGGACACGTCCTTGTCGGCCGACAAGAGCACGACTAACGATGCAGTGGACAGTTTGCCTATGATGCTAATATGGCACTCGGACTCATCTCTAACCATTCCAGATCACGTGTCGCGATGGGAAGGACTGCCGCTCACCTCGGTCGACAGTGTGGACGGTGGCGAGGACGGCGGGGCCACCCTGGTCGTCGACGGTGTCAAGGAGGAGGAGGAGGAGAAACAGGACGACTCCGTCAAGAAGCATCCCCTCAAGGTAATGCTCTGTTCTTAGCCCCTTCTCTATCCAAATGCTCGTCCTCCGTCTATTCCCAATCAAATTTGGTGTAGAGGGCGGCCAGTTTTCTCGCGCCCATGTTTTTTAATACGCCGAGTGCGATGGGGCGTGAAAGGCGTGATTACTGGACCCGCACCGACCACCACGACGACATCGACTGAAACTTTTTGACTGGGGCCAGACTCAAGCGATGAGCACCAAGTATAGCCTAAATTACGCCAATTCATCGACCCAGTCGGCCGGACGCGGCCCTTCTTTGGCCCTAATCCCGTTTTGCCAGTCCGCCGCCGTCAGTTCAGCTTAAGCCTTCTATCCCGACCCAGTCGCATTGTAGTGCTAGCTGCAGTCACCATGATACAACACGATATTAAACGATACTCCATCGCCTACCAGGTCATCAAGGAACGACTGCCCTCGCTCAAGGAGTCCGACGTCGACGACGAGCACGACTCCAACTCCAAACAGGTTCCACTCACCCCCCTCTGCGCTCCCCCCCGCTCAGGTACCGTTCACTGCACCCCTCTGCTTTTCAGCTGCTCAAAATGGCCGTTCCCCATATCATCCTAATCAGTATACTGTTATCCTACGTGGCGGCTGGCTCGCTGATATTGCAAAGGCTGGAGAACGGGACAGAGGTGACGCAACGGTATGACCGGCTGATTCGATTGGATCAGACGTTTCGATCAATCGTCAACGAGACATGGAGACTGAAACAACATCGCAACCTGACCTATGACGACTGGCACAAATACGTTTACGACGACTTGCTGCAGAACATTTCTCTCATGTATGAAAAACGTCGCCTTTCACGAGACGATATGCAACTGCAAACTGAATGGACGTTCCCGACGGCCGTTCTTTACACACTCACAGTACTCACTGCGTGCGGTAAGTGACCAGCCATCCTGGGCGCTGAGGTGCCCCCAGAGGCAAGACTTCTATCGTCCGTTCATTCTCATTTGAGAAACCCATCCTCTTTTAAATTTGTATAGCGGTAATTTTAGGTCCCATCATCTGAGTTATTTAGCCACAATTTATTGCCCAATTTTTGGGAAAATGACCAGCATGGTGCCTAGATAAGAGTTACTCAAAACACACATCTAAAAGGCGTATAATGCCAGACATGGCATTTAGTGTCCTCAAAAATCAAAGACTGAGCCCTAGCGGGGGGAAATAGAGCCAAAATGGTCGATTAGATTATGCGTTTCAGTGGATTTCTTGAAGAAAACAAGCGGAAAGTAGGCATTTAGAAATCAATGAGTTATGGCCTAGTACATGGGGCTCGCTGGCGGTAGAGGACATGAACCTGGCTGGCCTAGCAAGCTCACGATCTCGCACAATGGTTGCCAAAATGGGAAGTTCCTCTTCCGATGCCGCACCTTGTCGGGCTTACGATGAGTTGAGAGTAGAGCGGGCGGGAGGGCGACTGATTTCCTGGTTCTCTCATAAATATGCGCATGTTTTATGCATTCTGTCCAGGCTATAGCCACATCGATCCATTGACGGACACGGGCAAATTGTTCGCCGTGGGTTTCGCGTTGGTCGGAATTCCGCTAATGTTCATCACGGCGGCCGATATCGGCAAATTTTTATCGGAAACGTTTAAGAAGGTTTGTCAGTTGTGGCGACGATGTAATCAGGCATTTCTGTGGAAGTTTTGTCGTCGTCGAATGAAGAAGCGGGAGAAGGCAATGGCCGCCTCAGCTAACAATAACAAATCGGGCGACGCGCTCGACGATCTAATGGACCCTGAGGGCGGGGGAGGCGAGGCGGGTGATCCAGGCGAGGAGTCCGGTCTTTGGTTTCCGATTAGCGCCTATTTATTCCTGATGTGTTTGTACTGTTCAATCGGGGCCATATTATTTCGAAGTTACGAGCAGGACTGGGGTTTCGTGCACGCCTTCCACTTTGCGTTCAACACGGTGGTGACGGTGGGCATGGGCAACGTGGTGGTGAATGATATATTTTATTTATGCATGATCGTCGCTTACGTTATCATCGGCCTGGCCGTCGTCACCATGTGCGTCGATTTGGCCAGCACTCATTTGCAGCGTTATTTCCAGAAGATTCATTATTTCGGTCGGGCGCGTCGTCGTTTTCTGGGCATGAGCGAGGACATTCGCGAAATGGTGGCCCTGATCGCGGCTATGCGCAAAAAGAAGGGCGGCAAGGTGACGTGGAACGATCTAAAAAAATACATGGAGAGCGAGGCGGGCGCCGGCTGGGAAGGCCGATTATCTAGCTTTATCCCCAGAAACGTCCACTTGTGGAAGTATATCGACGACACCAGCAGTGCAGTCTCAACCTACCGCCACAACTCCCTCAACAGCTGCTCCTCAATGGCCAGCGCCGTACTTGGTGCTCGCGAGCGAGAACGACCTGGCGATCGCTCCGAGCGGAGAGGCACCCGCCAAGGCGTACACCACCACCACCATCGCGAGAGGTCTTCCGAGCACAGGCAGCACTCCAGGGCCGCGAGGGCCAACGCAGCCAGGGCCAGCATGCCTCCGCATGCCCAAGAGGTGGATTTTACGGCGCTGGTGACGGACACTTACCACAAACACGAACTCACTCCTCCCGAGCCCAGGCCCATCTAATAGTAGCCTATTGATTCGCGTAGGCCCGTTGTGATATAAATAGGCTGCACCACTCGTCCGTGTATTCATATCGTGCGGCAATATATACACCTTATTTGGAAGGTAGTCTACTAGTCCGGTGTGCCCTGTACATACGCGCCATACGCGGCTCCATAGAATTTGCTAGTTTTTCTATTTTCCTTGTGTGTCCGTTTTTGATGTTAGATGGTAATTTTTTGAATGAATGAATGTCGCTTTTGTCGGCCAATAATGCACGATTCTTGCGTGTTACCCGGAGGAGACCGTGTCAACTCGATTCTTGCACCTAAACGCACCTAATCACACAACATCGTGCGATGGGTCGGGGACAAAGTGGCAGCCTTTAGTGACAAGTGCGGGCCACCGGAGGACAGCGAGGCCAGCCGGTCAACACACCCAGGCCATAAAAGGGGGTGAGCGAGAGTTCCTGTCACTCACTTGCCTCGGTCTGAGATAGGAGCCATGAAGGAAGATCGTGCCTCGATAAAATTCGTCGCTTCGATCAGTATCTCTCTGAGTGGCCTAGTGCTCCTCATTCTCAGCGTGTACCTCCCCTATTGCCGCCTGGTGCTAGAAGAAGCATTGGACGACTTCGACTCGGGGGCATTGGAATTTCGAGATCTGGTCAGGCAAATGACAGCGGACCTGATTGTCATCAACAAGCACTTGCCAGTCTCACCCAGAGTTCTGAGACAAAATGGATACGAGGTGTCCGGCGAGGAGGACGGGTGTTCGTGCACCCCCGACAGACGCCAATGTCCCAAGGGGCCACCAGGACCGCCGGGGGAAGCTGGCGAACCAGGCATGCCTGGCGAGCGAGGTCAGTGATTGCCAGTGCTCGTTACTTGTTTGACTGTTTGACACTGTTTGCTTGCAGGCGACCCAGGGAAAAGAGGGTTTCCAGGACTGGAAAATATGCAACCGAGGTAGTGCTTCACTAAATTCTTACTTGACTAACTTGACTAACTAACTTGAATGTCCGAATTCTCGTTTCAGCATCGACCGTTGCGCCAAGAAGGCGTGCCCAGCTGGTGCGCCAGGCCCCGATGGGCCTCAGGGTCCAGCGGGACCAGCAGGAATGCCAGTAAGCCATGATATCCCTCAAGATTGCATGTGCAATAACCCTACTATTTTCCTTTCATGGATCACCCGGCAACGTGGGCATGCCTGGAAGTAAGCAAAACTGGTCTAGTTTCCTGGCTAAAACTAGTTTTGGCAGATTATTTTCTATTGCAGACACTGGCATCGGACCCCCGGTATGATCATTTTCATATGTTTCATTATTGCTTCTGCAGGAAATGGCGATCGTCTTTTAGGGTCTCCCTGGCGAGCGCGGTGCTCCAGGCGCGAGAGGTGAGCCCGGGTCCCGCGGTCCACCTGGACAGGATGCGAGGGGAAACAGCAAACCAGTAAAGGGATCGAAGGGTATGTAAGGTAGTCTCTGTCGATGCCCAGTTCAAGATTCGGCAGTTTACAGGCTCACCGGGAGAAACGGGACCACCAGGACCCAAAGGCAGCCCAGGTTGGTCATTACATCAGTAACATAGAGTAGACGGTAAGAATGTCCATTTTAGGCGTGCCTGCACCCGAAATCGGTGTTTCTGGACTGCCCGGATTACCTGGTCCTCCAGGCAATCCAGGACCATCTGGTCGGCAGGGCGAATATGGACAACCAGGTTAGTGCTTGCGCTTTATCGCACATCGAGTGTAGAAGATCGAATAAATATGCTTTACTGTAGGCTCCACTGGCGAAGCCGGAAAAGATGGGCGCTACTGCCCTTGCCCAAAACGCCCGAATCGATTTGCCCGTGCTCGCTCACAAGAATCATCTTTCATCGTCAGCTTGTTCAATGAAGACTAGATTTTCTGCACTGTCACATCGTGTTTAGTGTCCAATCGCAGAGATTGCGTCAACTGCGTATCAAAATGCACAGTATGTATAAGTAATGAATGCAATAGGCACTGCAGTAACCAACTATTTTGTTACCGCATGAACTGTCGGCTGTTCAGGAAATAAATCAAAATGAAACCAGGAATCGAAACATTCGCTACCCTCACTGTAAAGCCTCTCACGGGCTCACACGATTGTCACCGGGGCTAGGTGACGAGGCTTCAAGAAATAACATACGAGTACGATCCTGTTATTGTCAGCGGCTAGCAGATACTGTTTTGGTTTCCATGTGCCACTGCAACCCCACAGTCTTGTTCACCCGGAAGCCCTCCGCCGAATTTGTCTCCCTAACTGTTTAAAACTTGCGACTTGATTATGCTAATATTTCGTGCAGTTGAAAAGCTGAGAGGCTGAAACTGATATGATTTAGCCGACTCTGGTCTGAAGAGCTCTTGGTTAGTTTCCTGGAAGTGCATTAAGTAAATACACGTAGTGGGTTATTAGAATTGCTCAGAAATTGGTCAAAATGTAATGAGATATTGTACACATGGGAAGTTTCAGTTCCCTCAAGTATGTCCCAAAACTGGACACCAATTCAAATTTTATTTTCCCCGATAGACTCTGGAGAGCATAATAATGTATGTAATAATCCACTCTTGATCAACGTTTCGGAAGAGTGCGAACCTGATCTGTTGAAAATATTTGATTATGTCCTCCCCCGAATATGTCCCCCGGGTCTAATGGAATAATATGTAGCGCTATGGAATGACGTCATGTTTTTGGCGTAGAGCTGTTGGCTGATACAAGTGGCTAAAACTGGGCTTGGAATGTGAAATTGTCACACTGGCGTGAGCTGAAAACTTGTAGGGGGGCCCCTCGAATAAGCCCCTTCTGGACAGGGTTTAAAACAAAAATATGATCATTTTGCGAGAGATTTTAATGATTTTATCACTGTCCTGCGCCTGTCTTGCACAAGAGCATCACCCTGGCTGTTACAGTATTTACTGCATAAATGAGGTTCTAAAGAATGGCAAAAGGCCGGGCGTTTTAAGCGAGGATAACCTGGGCCGATTCAAGGCTTCGATTATGCACTTGTGCTGACAGTTTTCGTATGTAAATATACAATATTATTATATTGTGGGTGGTTGAGAAATAAAACACCACTACTGTGATCACCACTGCGATCTCTGATCTAATGTGCTAACCCAGTTATATTATCAAGACCCCAGATCCCAGAGAGGGTTCAACTGCCGATCGATCATATGTTTTCCATTGCCTTCTATTTCTCAATACAAACCTGACAACGAGTCTTTCTAAAAAATTTTACAATACACGCTGTAGTTTCTTGGAGGCGGCATACAGTATACTATGGTGATAAGATTGCGATGTGTGACAGGGAAAAAATGGAGGTGCCGAAGTTCTGCTACCGTCGCTGCAAAACCTTTTTACAATTAGTGCGAGCATCAGCAATGTCTGATCATAGCACCGACATTTGCTAGTTAACGGCAGAAGCTTTGCCAGACTTTGGTTTGTACAAAAGCTGCTGTCTGGATGGGTAAGTGTGCCCTTTCTGTTATCACTAGTTCTGCGTTAATTTCGTATTGTGTTATTGTCATGACTAACGACCAGCCTTCCAGGTCCGAATCACAAAGAGCGTACATGATAAATACCATGAGCATGACACACCATGATAAATAAAAGCCTAAAATAGCAAGAGGAGGCGGCTGGCACTTCGCTCAATGAAGGTGTGCTCACGAGGGAGTCGACCGTGGTGACACTTCTAGAATCTGAGAGTTGTTCATTCATCAAATAAGCCTTTGGAAGACAAAAGCTTGTTAGGCATCTCCTTGCTTTATTGCTCCATATTAGGTCGAAAATTTGAGTGTAGAGTGCCGTACAAGCGTCTGACAAGTATGACGAGAGCTGACTACAGGCTACATACGTATAGCGCCATACCGCCACAACGGCACATCTAAGGAGTCGTCAAGACATACTTGCACTCAAGTCAGTAACATTTTATAACGCGATAAGCTGCACTAGTGTAAGTGTATATGTAGATGAGGCCCGTCCGACAACATGGCTGCTGATTACAACGGCCTATCTAGCCAAGTCTACACTACATGCTTTCGTAAAAGATCATTTTATTGGTTTGCCATTTGGTGACTGGAATACATTAGCTGACTGTAAACCTAAACCAAACGATTTTGTTGTGACTCTGCTCACCCCACTGCTTCTACTGTATCACACACGGGCGATCGGCTGAACTGCTGCTGACGATTAGAGTTGTATTTTGACTGTGGACGCACACGCCAATAAGCAATCAAAGGATCGTGTTTGGTATTGGGTGAGGTTACGTAATAGGTGCCTCGATGCCTCCTATTTGAAGAATACTCGTACATCTTGAACGGATAATACGCCTGGGTCCGTGCTCCTGGAAGTGACGGGTGTAGCTTATGCACCACGCCAAAACCCTGGGCACCCAGGGGACTGCCGACCTAGCCATTGCTGAAACATCACTCTGACGGGTGACTCTCTCCCAGCTGCTGGTTCCGTGCAGTGCATTGATTACCAGTCGAGCCTCTACAATCTAGCATGCACCTGATCCCGGGCTATCTATCTTTCTCTCTGCCCGGTCGGAGTGGTCGAGCTCGACTGGTTTTCCTACTGTTTTGAGAGATTGACACTACGTTCCTGGACTGAGGGTCGCCTATATTAAGGCCCTCCTCCACTGGCCCATCAGAGCAGAGATTCTTCCGATGGACTGACGCGCGCAGTCGGACCTTTGTGGGTCCCTTGCATGTCGGCGTAGTGGCACGGTGATGGTCACTTGGGCTGCGTGATTGTGATCGTCCCTCCACCGCCACCAACGCCATAATCCGCTGGTCCAGTATCACCATACTAGGGACATCGGTTTCATGTTTCTGCTGTAGGGAAGTTAATGTAACATGCGTGTGCATAAACTTATCCGCATCTATCAGTGCATTGGTTCAGGGTGCCGGTCCGCCTTTCCCAAGTCAGGGCCTGACACGAGACGAGACTGAGAGCGAGATCGTGGTCGAATGACTCATTTTTTGCAGGTATCTGTTGAATGCTGACTTTGAGTTCCTGTGAGCAGTTTGATCCCATGTCAGTCAGAACCCCATTTACAGCCGAGAGCCTATACGAGCCTCGTGGTATGGTTGGCAATGATCCCACAAGTCAGCACTGTGGGGCTGTTCCTGCGGCTTGAGGTTTCCACAGGGCAGGCAAAGGATGGCGAGTGTGCCGCCTGATCTTCTGAGTGCATCATGCAGACGCAATCCAAAAATTCTTCAGGATAAAGTTCAAAAGTGCATTCTAGTTGTATCGATGTACATCACTTACCAGTCGAGCTCACCAAATTTCTGCTCTCCTTAACAACAGCTGAACTGTATTTCCACAATCACGCATACATATCACGCCTCTACGATACGACGACCCGGCACGGCAGACACTGTGTATGTGGCTAGTCAAAGAATGCACATGCACAACCATGCATGGTCTGTGTGGCCAGTTTATGACAGCATCAATGCCACGGGGTCTTTCATTCGAGGAAATAGCGCACATAGGAAAAGCTAGCGATCACGATTCGTGTAGTGGTGCATCATCCTCGCCCGCCACCTCCTCACACTGGCGTACTATTTTTATCAAATCCTCAGCTCATAGTCGATAGGCATGGTCAAAGGAGTTTGCGACTACTGGTTAGCTAAAAATTCTTAGCATTCTCCTCGGAAAAAATGTTGAGACACAAGACCAGTGCCGAGGATTTGTTTGTATTGTTGTTGTTGTTGTTGCTGTTTCTTTCGTTCAATCACGATCTTGCCAAGCAATTCGTGCGCATCGTTGGCTCATCACGAGTGCGTTTCCCGCCGATGCTCGAGATGTGATTGATGGGTTTGTCCGCCCCGCCAACATACCTATATCGCAAAAAAACACGACCAAGCCGCTGGCATTTTTTGTGAAGAAATGGGTTCCTGGGTGATGTGGGTTTTGGGGAGGGCGACGGTTGAAGGGCGTTAATAATAAAATCCGAGAAATATACGGGTGAAAAGTATGATAGGGATTATGTTTTGTGGTGTGGGTGTGTACACTGTGTGCCGGATCACGTACGGGGTAATCGGCTGATGATGAGAGTAGCCGTTGTGCAAACACCACTCGTATTCGCCGTGAGTCGCCTTGTTCAACGTCGCGCGTTGGTCGCGTGCTGTCGGGGACCGGCTAGGGGCGTCACGAGACCATCGGTCAGAGCAGTTCAAAAAACTGCGTTCGCCAAGTCTCGAAGTCGACGAGCCGAAGCCTGGACACTCGACTTTTCGGCTCTGGCGCGCCCATAGACCAGTCCAACTTGCATAATAACGTCTCGGCCGCCTCGAATAAACGATCAGTGGTCGAACGAGCCGCCACCAGCCCTGCCCGCTCCGCCATCAACTACTGCTCTCCCCGCATTCAACAAAGATGATGCTGGCCACCAGGGTGCTGTTCAGGCTGGCCATAGGACTCCTTTTGTTCGGTAAGTCACGAGGCCGCTATAATTGGATTGCTACCATCACATTCCCCAACCAGTCCAAAATGGCTTTATTCCACCAACTATAGGCCCTCTCGCGCGGGCGGTTGTGTCTTCTTGTGCAGGGCCTTCTAATTTTGGGCTGCTCCTCGTTCGAGAGATCCTCATCCCCAAGAATTTTCGTGAAGGTATTCCTTGTCACCGCACCTTGATCACTACACGAGTCCTTAAATCCCCCTCTCAAATCGTCTTATGACACTCGTCGACCAGATTTCCTCGATTCTATAATCAGCTTATCTTCAGGCGGGCTTAGCTGCCTGCCGGACAAGGGGGGCATATGCGAACCGAGGGAGTATTACAAAGAAGTCGAGGGCGATCCCAGCGCTTACATTCAATGCACACCCAAAGTGTAAGTTATATGTACTTTGCGTGCATATTTTTACCGCTTCATAAACGAGTATAGATGAGCATAAGTTTATTTCTACTGATGAATATCTTAATTTTTTCAGAGACCAAATCGGAGAGTGGGAATTGTTACATTGTCCAAAAGGCGAAATATTTGTACAGAGTAGTCAAAAATGCAAACCTGCCAGTGCAGTTCGCAGGTATGAAACGCATCGTTTGTGCATTGTATTTTGTGTGTTATGGACTGGGAGACAAAGACCCAAAGCATCAGATTTGTCAGATTTGCCCTTTGAAAATAGAGCAAATCAGTATGCAGATCGATCTGGCGTAAAGCGGGTGCCAGAATAAAAATTCAGAGAACTGCAAAAATTTTGTGGTTTCGGAGCATTTTTATACTTTTACGTTTTGGGTCGTGGATTTTTTCCATTTTCAGGCAGCAGTCATTGTGCCAGCTGCAACCCTATTCGTCTGGATGTGCTCCGATGTCATGCCCAGGTGAATTCGCCACTTGCATTTCACAATGTTTTTCTGATTCGATTCAGCCACTTAGTTTCAGTCTCGAATGCGAATCCGATGATCGGAGGTGCTTGCAATTGGGCGACAGCTGGCCTGATCCCTTTCCCGGCCAATCCCAGCTATTTTCTCCAATGCACTCCGGCTACGACCGGGTAAGCGGGCAATCGAGCCCTGCTCCGTTACAACATTGCACACTTTTTTGCTTGTTCGTCCTTTAGGGCTCCATGTGGAGTTTGGACTCAAATGGGATGCGCGGCTGGATCGCAATTTCAAGTGTGTTTTTTACATATGTTTATACACGCTCGATTGAGTACCTAAACTGGCAATAGCAGGCACTTGAGGCTAGTTTTTTCTAAATCAGGGATTTTTTATTAAAAAATTTCTGTCCGCGCAAAAAAAGTTTTGGCTCCTTTTCGAAAATTTGGATTTTTTAAGACTTTCAAAATATCTGAAACTGACCGTGAGCCAGCGAAAAGGTGGACGGTGGAAGGCGGTAAAAGATACCTAACGGGGGGGGGGGGAAGGGCGGAAGTGAATTTTGATATCAGGACAAGTATCAACGGCACAGTAAACCATTTTAGCTGCATACATATTGTGTGCTCATGTCATGAAGTTAGGGATGAGGACAGTGACATTAGGTGTGCTTGGTACATTTGAAAAGATACCTGAAAGAGCCGATGGTCTCAAAAGCATCCATCCTGACGGGTTTCTGACCCTTGTGATCAGCGGCCAGCTTTGGCAGCAGCACATAACCTTCTACACAGGCCAAACTCACACTTGACCATTTGTCCGAATCCACCGGACAAAAACGGTCTCTATGTATTAACACAGAGGAATGGTCACTTTGGTCATTTTAGCATTTTTCCCAGTATCGAATTCGCAGTCCACCCCGAACTCGTCTTGGAGTATGATATCCAAAAATAAATGATTACAAAATGCCGGCAGGCTTTATGTCAAAAAAAGAACAGCAAATAAACTGGCGCTACATTTTTTGAAGAGATTGTGCGATTTTTCATGTTGGAATGAGAGCGAGTGGATCGTGTCTAATTTTATATTTACTTTCTCTTTTCTAGCCGCAACTTCAAGTGTGCGTGACGGTAGCCTTGCCTCCAGGTAACTGAACTCGATCTTCTGACAAACTAAACAGAACGTCCACTCTCGTTGGTGGTCGAAAATAGAACCGTCTCGTCCATTAGATTAGCGACTCGTCTATCTTTTCGTGACAACAACAGTCCCTGTCCACACTTCTGCTACTTACTAAACAAATTCCTTCTCTTCTAGACTGTCACTTTTAGCACTCGAAAGTTTGTGGACTGGACAAAGGGGTGTGGGCGTACTGTAGTGGGGGACCAGCACTACCATATATGTCCATACCTGACAACCGTTTTTGCTTTGCGCCAGGCACGTGTCAACAAGGCTACACCCCGGTATGCCCGTGCGGACCGTTGAATTTGTGCCCTGGCGCGTGCGTGTGCTTTGTTGGTATTTGTTGTCAGCCGACGGTGCCGCTTACTCCACCACCCATCACCATACCGCCAATTATCACCACGCCGAGACCACTACGTAAGAAACATCTTTTATGTAATCTGCACGAATGCATGGGGAATAAATACGGCTAGCCTGTGAACTCAGTGACCATGATTAACAGGAATTCTGAACTGTGCCAATGATCGTCTACCCTGGCCCGTACGCAATGAAAACACCTGCAGCAAAATGTAAGAGATCCTACGTATTTTTGCAGCCATTTGCCCGAACGGCATGACAGCTATTCAATTCTGCCCTTGCCCAGCCGGATTCATGTGCGTTAATGGCGGGTGCTGCCCAATTCCAACAACTCCACCGCCACCACCTACTTGCCCGAACGGTGCCCCTGGAGGGCCGGGCACACCGTGCATCGGCGGCGGACAAAGCAGCTGCCAACAGTTCTTCGAGTGCATCAATGGAGCGTGCTGTCCTATGCCCATGCCCCTGTGTCCGAATGGACAACCTACTACTCAGGTATGACCTGCTACCAGTTTGACTTCCCATATCTCAGCTTTTAGGTTAATTTTGTCCGGTGTGACCCTGCATGCCAGCTTTGTATCCTGTGCTAAGCTGCAATAGAATTTGTTTACTCGGCAAACCTATGCTTTCCCACAGGAGTTACGGCAGAGAGCACTGCACGTGCTTGGCTTTTTAGCGTTGCACTGGCACTGGCCAATCAACATGCCCAGTTAATTTTTATTGCGCCAATGGAGGCTGCTGCCCATTGCCCTCGTGCCCGAACGGTCAGACAGCCACGCAAGTACATATCGACGAAGACAAGGTGGACCAGCGTCGAACTTGTTTTCTCCGTGTTTCTAGGCTTGCAGCCCTGGTGGTACCTGTCCTGCTGGATTCCAATGCCAGAACGGCGGATGTTGTCCCTTGCCCCTGTGCCCGAACGGTGTGCCGGCCATCCAATCGTGTTCAGGGCCAGGCACCTGCCCGTCGACCGCTTTCTGCTTTAATGGCGGGTGCTGCCCCATCCCCAACTGTCCCAATGGTCAGATGGCATCTCAGGTAAGTTTTGTGTGCCTCGTATTTTCTACCCGACGACAGGGTGGGCGTGTTTGTGTTTAGCCATGTACGACTACTTCGGACTGTCCGACCGGATTTACGTGCCAAGGGGGTGGTTGTTGCCCGTTGCCTCCGCCCACTTGTCCAAATGGTCAAGTGGCAACGACGCCTTGCACCGGTCCAGGCACTTGTCCAGCCGGCTTTTTCTGTCAAACAGGACCCAACGGCGAACAAGGCTGTTGTCCAGTGCCCAATTGTCCCAGCGGCCAGCCCGCCATCTCGCCGTGCGGGTAAGTCCGTGCGGATAACTCGACTTTTCGACAGTCCACATTGTAAGGGTTTCTGTTTCAGTGCCGCCCAGTCGTGCCCGTCGGGATTCATATGCCAGAACAATGGATGCTGTCCTCTGCCCCCCACGACGCCGCCTCCATTGCCCATCTGTCCTAACGGTCAGACTGCCATACAGTTCTGCGGTCCGTCTGGCGCATGTCCAGCCAATTTTGTATGCGTCAATAACGGATGCTGTCCACTGCCACCCACCCAGCCCCTGTGTCCAAACGGGCATATGCCCCTCCAACCGTGCGGGCCAGGAGGGTCGTGCCCACCAGAGTACATGTGTATGGGAGGACAGTGCTGCTTCAGTCCTACCGTCCCACCGCCCGTGTGTCCCTCCTGCCCGCCTCCCACCCAACAATGCCAGACATGTTGCCCAGTGCTGCAAGTCTCGTTGTGCATGTGCGCCCAGCTCAACAACGTGTGCCCGACAGGAGCAAGTTGCAACCAAGGCACTTGCTGCGCCCCAGGTGAGTCCATGATGGGGAATCAGTAGTGATGAGTGACGGGTTGATACCTGTGATCATGCCTTTGGGAGACTGCTAGGCTTTGGGTCCAGGTGGACTGACGGGTATGAACAGACCACTCACATTGAAGCCCGGCAGCTTGAAAGACAAGCCTGCAAATTCCTTGACTAAAACACCCTTTCCATTTCAGCGCAGTCGTCATACTCGAATGTGCTCAAGCCTGGTGATCGTTGCACGCAGCCCAAAGAGTGCCCAGGTCATCCTCAGACTGGTCAGTGCAACAACGGCTACTGTGTATGCATCGGTGATTCTCGTTCGAACGGCTTCACCTGCGCCTTGCGTCGTCGTCGATACGACCCTGCTGAGTCGTGCAATCAATTCGGTACACACTGCAAAGCGTTGGGCGATCGGCACGAGCGTCGTAAGCAGCCAAGCATGGACGAGTTGGGAATCTCGAACGACACAGAGCCTTTGTGGTGGCAGAGCTTATCCAATAATTGCGTGACTGATGCAGAATGCACACCCGATATGATGTGCATCGATCACAAATGTTATCACTGTAAGTATGCAGTAGTTCTCACCTGTTGAAAATGGCAGTATCACTCACGCATGTTGATGGAGAGAGAAAACTCGAGAGGTTGCACCTAAGATCCGCTGACTAGTACAGCATTCCTGTGCCAGGAATGAATGAGAAGTGACTGACAGAAGTCGGGTGATAACGCGAAGCACTATTTTTTTATTATTTCATTACTTGTGGAAAAATTGACAGCTCGGTGATTCCTTGAATTCTTTAAAAAGTGCGGATCATTATCAGTCTTTATCACCACCAGTATTCTCCACCCATTGGTGGATCAGCGGGTAAGAAGTACTGGTGGCTGGCCTAACTAGGTCTGTTTCAGATCTTCGACCGGGAGATTACCACTGCCAGTTCGACGAGCAATGCAATCGAACGTGCCCGGGTAGCGTGTGCGCGCAATTGACTTCGGTCAACATGACCATGTGCAAATGCGATGAAGGACGGTTCGAGTTCGCCCATAAATGCTGTATGTATTATCACAGGCCCAGCTTACATATTGATGAGACATTGTGTAATCGAGTGCACCCTTTAGGGCGCGAATGTCCTGCTGGTACCCGAGTCAAAGGCCAAATGTGTATTCCGCACAAATTAGAGAAAAGCGGAGTTAAAAGTAAACTTGAAATATTTCCCGCCAAAATATAAGTTTAAACTTTGTGCGTATTTGTAGCATTTGCGAAGAGGATATTGAGTTTATTCACCCCGTGGTCTAGAGACCAGCCAATGGACGACTGACCAGTTGGATGACAGCACAGAATTGAAATTTATGACACCTGAGTTTATGAAATTACGCAAAAGCGATATTTTCGTATGCCATTTTTGCAAAATGTACATTATTTGCATCTGACTTTGCAAAGAGGTGCATTTCTATTTGACTTGATTTTGTTTAGTCATAGCGACACTGGTGGTTTCTTGCTTTTTACAATTTTCCTTTGCAATATTTTCGAATAAATACTTGCCCGTTGGTTTAGAGAGCGTATACACCTTCTGGCTGTAATGGGCGTGTGGGTGTCCTCGTCTGCACTTCCACTGGCTCTGGTTCAGGGAACTCTACTGTATCAGGGCCTGGCACGAAGTCGAGCGAGACCAGTCTTCAGTTCCTCAGAATGGCACTGTGATTCTTGCCCATCAGAGACTCCATTTGGGCATGGCAGGAACTGACTGCCAGCAGACTCAAGCTATCGTTCCTGTGACTTGCGCTATCCTCTGGTAGGTCTTGCGCAAGGGCAGACCACACAATCACGAACATCCGCATTTATGATAGCGCACTAGTCACTCGACCTCGATCTCAATCTCGGTCTCATTATATGCACGTACTGTATGTTCTGCTTTCGGCCAGGCTTGTCGGTTCCTGATAATCGCGGCGCAAAGAGGCGAGTAGATTCAAAGATTCGTGACTCTAAGAGCACACGCGTATGAAAATATGAGGAGAATAAGTTGGTGTACGCGCGGTTATGTAATTCACAAGCACATAAAACGACAGATAACAAAGCTTCAAGAGCACACAAGGTGTATGCTCTATGACGTGATGTAAAATAGTTCAAGATTCACTGGAATGCCGAACGAGGAAGACTTTCTGAGACGAAGCTGAAAAGAGTAAAAGACTCTGCGAAATACCAGGTTGTATGACGAGAAGAGCTCAGGAGAGTTGGAAAAGTAAAAATGGCAGTTGAGTCCATCCATAAAGGAGTCTAACCCAAAGGACAGTTTTTGACTCCCGCACCCGTTTAATGGCCACAACTTCGGAATCGAGCGTTTGTGAAAAGGATGTAGCGAATAAGGAATGAAAGGTTGAACTGAGCTTAGACTATCCACAAAAGAGCAATTGTCGTTGGAGTAGAATGCTACCGCTATTGATCGTGAGCCCCTAAAAATAAGCTTATAGTGAATCATCTCTGACATCATGGACCATTAGCTTCACCTGCACACAGTAATCCTGAGTATGAGTGTTTGCGTTTAAGAGCAAGGCTACCTGATAACTAGTGAACCTGCAGGAGGCAGACATTACATCAAAAACAAATTCATACAGCGGTGGAGCGCTTCTCAATCTGTTGAAGAATGAGAGCGAAAACGCAAACACCCTTAGCAGCCGCTGAGGGTTTTGGAAAATGAACACAATGATACGATTTTTAAATCTCAGTAAATAGAAAAAGTAAATGCATCGAAATATATATTTTTTCTCAAATTTTGTTTTATGCTGCCGCATAAAATGAGCTTTGGACTTCAGCCTCGATGTTGTCGTCAATATCGAAAAACAGCTGCAAGTGATTGCATGGAAGCACTGGCAGAACGTCCCGACCTAACGTAGAATCAGCCACTAACACTCGTCCAAGAAAGTAGCGGATAGATTCCAAATCGCTGAATGGCGATGGCTGGCCGGTGACGCTGAGCAGACGCGGCCATGTCGACGAAGACGCAGGGGCCGTATTCCAGAAGCGTTTTCCTGTGAGGATTTCCAGTCAGCTGAGTAGTTTCCTCCGAGGTCGCAGTAAACCCTATTACAGAAACAATTCCGCTGACTGTTTTCCTGGCAGCGGGTCAAGTTTTCCAGCGAGCTGAAAGGGTTTACACAAAATGCTATTCCAGAAACTTTCCTCATAGAAAAGTTCCTGCGAGTTTGACCACCTCGCTGGAAAAAACGTTTCGGTGGTCGAGAGCACCTAAAATCGGGTTTCCTGCGAGGTTTGTCTTTGCTTTACCATAGTCGTGCTGCTGAAATGGATCTCGTTGAACTTGATGAGAACAAATATTTGTAGAATTTAACGTCCAGCAATTTTTAATTACCGCATCGATTCGTACAAAGATTACGATGACCAAAAATGTATCACTCGCTATCGTTACGAAGGATGGAGGCAATCCCTTGTCATTCTTGCTTAGCCACGACCTAAGGCGAAAGACTCGTCGTCATAATGCTTTGATGAAGAGTTGAGCAGCAGCTGCTTACTGTGCTTTGATTTTATGCAAGCAATGAGCCATATAAATTGCTCGATGGTGATTAGCCTATCATTTCACAGCTACTGCAGCTCTATCGAAAATGATTACAGCTGTCTCCGAAGCATTTTGCAAAAAAGTCAGTTACTTTAAAGTCCCTGAAGGCGCTTATGCTCAAGAATGTGTTCGAGGTTGGGTGTGAGCAAATTTTGGTGAGGCTGGGCGGTTGAGACGTTTCGAGAAAACCCCAAGCAATATCGGAATCAAAAGAGTACACGTCTGTCAACGTGCAAGTAGCTCACGACCATCATAGTGAATTCACTAATATACTGTACATACACAGTTGGAGTCATCCCACAACTCGCACATTTTTCGACAAAGCTGCCTGCGGGATATCGTGGAGGTATTACCAGCGAGGGATCATTTCAGTCGACTCGGCCTATCCATGCCGAAAATGGCTTCCAGTATGACACCATTCAAAGAGCCTCTTTGAAATGAGAGTCAACGGAAGTATAACAAGGCTCACAAGAAAACGAGGGTGAAAATCGAGAGCACAATCGACAAGTGGAAGCGGCATTTTTGATCACTTCATTCTGAGTCTCGTTGGGCACAAAACTGGTTGCATGGATATGGTTGGCCGCACGGTGCTTCGACTGGCGCATGCCTGACTTTGTTGGAGAAAACAACACAGATGAAGGACACCGTGATCGCTGATGACAACAAAAATGATCAACTGACTTTTTCTGGGCTTAGGCGACGAGACTGACGCAGTTCCATTTCATCCCATATCATGAGTGAGTGCCTGAACATGTAGTCACTTGGTTGAAACCGTAACATCCACTGAGCTAATTCCTTCCAGCTCACTGGAAGTTTCCTTTGAGGTCACTGTGCTTCTGGAATAGGGTCACCTCACCAGGCGATTTTCCTTTAAGCTCACAGGAAAGTTCCGTCGAGCTCCAAGAGATTTTACCCTGCGAGCTTGAAGGAAAGTTCCAGTGACCTTGAAGGAAAATTTTCCTTTCACCTCGAGGTTTCCTTCGAGTTTCTGGAATACGGCCTGGCGGGTAACAGGACCAGCAGACGAACGGTGCGAGAACGAGAACGACCACGACTGGAAGGAGCACCAGGAGAACGACTGCGAGAATGGATATGACGTGAATCAACATCAAACCGTTACCAACATCATCTATAGCAAGGTTTTTTCAATTTTTTAATATAACCGCCAATTTGTGACACTCAGGTTTAGTTGTCTGCTAGTAGCGCCAACGCAACCGAAATCACGTTTTCACTGCACGTTTTTCGCTTTTCGCTTGAAATTTGAGAGCGTTTATCCGTTCCGTTTCCTGTTTCGAGAAAAACTGAATTGATTTTATAATGGCTAAACATCATCCGGATTTAATTTTTTGCCGGAAACAACCCGGCGTGGCGATTGGTCGTTTATGTGAGAAGTGTAAGTAGGACTGGCTCATGCAAGTTGGACACAGTTTCTGAAGAGTATTTTGGCCGCATTAACCAGCTTCGCTCCTTTACCTGTTGGCTTTCCTTCTACAAAAACTCAAAACCACAAATATATGCTTCCGATATATATTTTAGGCGACGGAAAATGCGTAATTTGCGATTCCTACGTTCGTCCGTGCACATTGGTTCGAATTTGCGATGAATGCAATTATGGATCGTATCAAGGACGATGCGTGATTTGTGGTGGTCCGGGTGTAAGCGACGCCTATTATTGCAAGGAATGCACTATTATGGAAAAGGACGTAAGCATTCTTCTTCGCCTTTTTTTGGTGGCTATCACAGTGCAGTTTGCCTATCTATGAAATTTCACTGTAGTTTCTCAGTTTTACCGCTTAGGCTACTTATTTCTCTTTTGGAAAATAATGATAAAAAACGATCAGAATGTTTTTGTTTTAGCGCGACGGATGCCCAAAGATTGTCAATTTAGGAAGTGCAAAAACGGACTTATTTTACGAAAGGAAGAAATACGGGTTTAAGAAACGATAGTGACAAAAATCGATCCAACATTATCGATATTTTACTCGTATTTTTTGTGGTATGACACGGTTTTTTTGAACGAAACTTCACTTGACGATCAGTAAAAGGTCTTGAAAAATAGGTTTTGTTTGTTTGTTGATTTGGAGAAATTTCTCTGATACTTGCATTGCCCCACATTTTTGAAAATTATCATCTTGTACAAATTTGAAAACTAGCTGTTGATTCTTTATTATTTCCGAAACTTCTGTATTTCAGATCATTATGACCATGGAACATTCAAAAGATGTCTCAGAAAATCTTCGAAAATTATGTCGCTTAATTTTAGGCGATTCGTATCCGTCAGGTAGGGGTTTCTTGTTTCAACAAGAGTATTTTTTAAAGTTTTTATGGTGACTTTTTTAGACGAATTTCGAAAAAGGTATACTTCAGTTTCACAATTAATCAATAAGTAAGAGAATATACTGTACTGTTTTTGTGAATAAAACAAATTTGAGGGACTTTTTTTAGTCCGATATTTGCGGTTGGTAGTGGAGAATTCGATGAATTTAAATTGGTCGATAGTGTCAAGAAAAGATGTAAGTTCCCTGCTTGAGTATTTGGTGAAAACTTTTTCATGGCTTAAAACTGGTTTAATTTTTTAAGAAAGTGTCAGGGTTTTTCATAGTTTTGATTTCTGAGTCATTTAAAATGTGGAGAACTGTTATCTTTTTCAGTATTTCGAGCTAATAAGCAAGAAGCAGCGCTAAGATTCGGTCAATTATGCACAAAATTGCAAGAAAGGGTAATGCATGGTTTTTCCAATCCGACGAGAGGTTTAAAAATTTTATTTTTTAGGATCAATTAAAAAATCGTTCTGCCGTTTTGAAATTCTTATTACTCGTTCAGCATACTGGAAAACGAAAGGTGAGATTTAAAGCAGAAATAAAGGGGTTTTCAGTGGTAGTTCTCGAGAAAAATCTCAATCGCAGTATAATCATGATTTTTCAGGGTAAAACTCAAGCGGTCTCGCTAAAAATTGATTCGGCGCAAAAATTGCCGCGTCCCGTCTCCTCGTTGGCTGATGGCGAGCCAGAAAGAACGTCAGTGGAGCGAGGACACCAACAAAAACGACCTTCCGAACTGATGGGACTCGGTGCAATGGGCAATAGTGGTGATCGCCCGGTGGCAATGGCCAGTGCTGCGACGAAGAAAGTGGACGAGTGGAAACGGGAATTGGGCACAGTGACAAGCACAGTTCTGAATGAACGAACGGGAATTGTTAAGTAAGTGGATAAGAAGCAAACAAAATGAAAAACGTAAACCCTGGGCAGGAGTCGAACCCGCACCCCCAAGATTACCATCTTGGCCAAAGATTCTGTCAAGAATGCTTGGAAACAAAGTGCTTAAGCAGGAGAGATAGAAAAAGTGGAGCCCTGGCTAAGAATTGAACCCGGATCTCTACTGTAGGTGCTAGGAACAAGGGCCTGGATGCTGTAGTTCTCAGCTAGGCTTCCTCTTTTTCCGTTTCTTCTGCTTCAGCATTGACGTAGAAATAAATGTGCCTGCCATTTACGAAAAAAGGAGGCAGCTTTTTTATTCTCACGCACCCGCCCACCAATGCTCATGGAAAGTATGTTTCATACCTGCCCTAATAAGATGATGGATTCAGAAAAGTCATTAGCTGATGAAATTGTGTCCTTTTTTTGGTAGTGAATCGAATTTTTAAAATGGTGGGTAAATTTGCGTGTATGTCACCAGCTCCCCTCAGCATCTAGATTTTGCGTGCAGGTTTTGAAACTTACCCCTGAAAACAGGCTCCTGTAGTGTTCGGCTGGGGCCTCGACCCCGATCTCGATCCCCACGGGGACGCCCCCAAAAAATGGCAAAACGCAGGCTTCATGAAGTTTCTGGAACATGCCAAGGCATGAGCAGATAGACGGACTTTAAGACCCAGAAAGTTTTTTCTCATCCCTAACGTATCTTCAATCCCTAAAACCCCTGAGGGCCATCCCTAGGTGTGGTGTAATTTTGTACCCTAGTCTGACATTTTTGTTCAGTTGACCAGATTCTTAGCTGCCTTTTTAGTGGCGGCGGTGATCACGCAGCTAAATCGGGGGTTTATGATAATCAAACTCCATTGGCGGCTAGGAATGCGTACGAACCAGGTGAGTAGTATTACGACTTGTCTGCATTCTTTGCGCTTTTTCGCTTTTTTCTGCTGAATAAGGGTCTGGAAATGAACATATATTTTGTTGAATTTTTGAAAATTGGGAAAGTGTATTCGGATTTTTAAGGCTCGCTTCCGACACCAGATTCGGCTTTGTTGCGCGACGTGATATTCGCATTGCAAGGAATCGATGGACAATATTTACGTTATGATTCGAAAACGCAATCTTTCTTTTTCTTGCCAACGGTAAGAGTGTGCGGTTTTCGCATTTTTAAAGTATCGATCAAGGCACAGGCACTCCCGCCAGCTCGAGACAAACGAACCTTGTAAAACCCAGCATCGACCGACGTGGCTTATATGGGCCGGCCCAAGCCGTGAGGTGGTCGGATCGAGACTGAGGCCGCAGTCGCACTAGGTCCGAGAAAAGTTCTGGAACCGTTCTCAAGAAATTGTCCTTCGGTCGCACTACCGTTCTGTAATCGTTCTCATTCTAGTGCGACTTTGCATATCTTCTCGCGAGAATCGTTCTAGAACTGATCCCCACTCCGAGATCCATTCTCACTTGAGAACAGCTCTCCATTCTCTGGTGTGACCAGGAGATTAGTTCTGGATCGATTCTCGAAGGTAACTTTTCAAATGGCGTAGCCTTTTTGTCATATTTATCACATTACATGAAAATCCCACATAATTAGGCATGTCTGCACCGGAGAGGAAGTTCTGGAAATCCAGCAAACACAGATTTCTTCGCGCGAGATTTTCTGTCCTAAAGTATTCACAGACCGCGCATATCCGCTGGTACTTTTTGTTATGCAAAGTTATGTCGTATCCAATAATACAGTTTGAATACCGCATAAATTGAGTTCAAAAAGTGTCTCAATACAGGCCAGAACAATTAGACGTGCGTTTGGCCTCTGAAAAGCTAGTCTTCGCAGCTTACATATTTTTATTGATATGGCTGTCTTGTACGCGTCTGACCTGATTTTGGTCTAATTTTCCATTCAAAAGTTGTGCAATCGTAATAAGGATAGGAGGTCGTGCTGCCTGCTGAATGTGAAAAGAAGCCCCGACTACTAGAGTAAGAAGCCATGATAAGAAACACAACTATGAGAGATATCATGTGCGCGCAGAGTTGTTTCCTATCGTAATAGATACGTGCCCCTGAGACTGCAACCGCAGAGCACATTGGCCGCTATTCGGGACTTCTTAGCAGATCAGACGGATTAATTATGTTGGTCATTCTGCCCAACTTTGGTATTTTCTTCCCGAAGTGACATGAGCCCACCGCTTGAGGAATTCTCAGATAAGTCTACAGTAGATCCAAATAGTCTGACGTGAAGGCTGAGTGGATACTTTGAATATCAGCGCCCATGTGCAGACTTTTCTGCTGGGGAAATTTTTGAGAACAGTTCTACAGTAGATGCGGCTCCGCTTGAAAAACTTGAAAGCGGTTCTCATTCTAGTGCGATTTCAAGGGCGAATGGACAAATATCCTCTCTGTGACATAGTATCAACTATCTCTTCGTGCAGGCAGCTAGAGTGCATAGTTCCACCCACTGGAGGGCCCGTCTATACCGTAAATGACCCCTTCACATCTGTCCGCATAATGGCCACCCACGAAATTACGTCCAAAGCGAAAACACCGAAAAACAGCATTATTGTAGGTAAAGTTCCTCCGTTGAAATTTGTGAAATTCTACGCTATCATCAGCAATAGCATAAGGAAAAACCAGGGAGATCACGTTCACTTATTCTCGACAGGCCATTTCAGCAGACACTGACGTGTTGCGTGCAGGCAGGAACCCCTAAAGCTGACGTCCTCTCGCCCCACCCTCCCCTGTCCGTTTTCGTCCATCCTTCAACCTCTCAAACTGCTGACTGCGGATGTCCTTTATCGGTGGCCCTTCATTAGTGGCCGCAACGTTGGGTCGATTGAGTCGGACCGATCGGTCGATGCTGGTACAATTGTTCAGTGCGTATTTAAAGTGTTTGTAACTTTCGTCATGAACCGAAGGAATGGCAGAGGAATTCTTTTGTGGGCTGGACAAAAAATAATTAGTTGTGATTGATTGCAAAAATCGATCGTTTAGTAATCGCAACCAGAACTTCTGAGACCTGCGAATTTTTTGTTTATCGATTAAAAATTCATTGTTTGTTTGAATCATGTAATTTTCAGGCGGTGATTGCGGCATCGAAACGGGAATTATTATTACGAATTGCCGAGATTGGCTGGTTGCATGGTCGGGTCAGGTCCTATTGTGAGGATGGGTCGATGGGATCGAACTGTGGTTTGATCGTTCAAGTTGGTCATTTTTAGATTTAACTGATGAATTTCGACTTCGAAATGTAACTTTTTAGGCATTTCGATCGGCGTTACGAGACGAATTAGCTGATTATTACAAGTACTTGGCCGTGTTGCAGTCTCAGGTAGGTAGTGAAGGGGATTATGGTCATCGATATTAGGCTTGCAATTATGGGTGGCCATGTGGGGCACCCGTAATTGCATGACTGGATAAAAGTAGTCATGGGCTCCCCCTGTGCATCAGGTTACCCCACCCTCCGCTCTCAGCAATCATGCCCTGTCCGTACGTGTGGGTGATGATTCGATTGATTATTAATTTTGGGTGATTAGATTTTAATCCATCAAATTGACTGTTGTCGATATTTCAGGTGGAGGCGGGTCGGAACGGTGATCACGGCATGACTACCCCCGGCATGGAAGTATGTGGTTCTTCGAATAGTAGCGGGTCGATGATGACTGCTAGACGCTTGTACGTCTCGTTGAATTGGTGGAAACGACGGCTGATCACCTTGGTGTCCATTGTGGAGACCTGTGGCGGTGAGTGTGCCTGCTTGAAACTACAGTGTTATTAGTGCATTGGGCATTGGGGAATGATCGCGAGCTGACCGAGGTTGCGTTTCAGATCATCGCGGTGGGGCTTTGTTGACTCGTCTGTTCGAGAATGTGGAGCACGGGGACCCGGATTGGGCTCAGGCGTGCTTGAAATTGTTAACGGCCTCGTCACACCCCCTTTTGTCCATTATTGTCAAATGGATATACGAGGGCGTGTTGGACGAGTACTGCGACGAAGTGAGCTGATTGAACGATGTTGCTTGATCTTGTTTAGATGGTTGATCGACTCTCGATTTCAGTTTTTCGTTGGTTGCTATGCGACCGTGGTGTTCAAGGACGAGGCGGCGGTGTGGAAGGAAAAGTATTACCTGCGTCGAGACATGCTGCCCTCGTTTGTGGATGAACAACTGGCGAATAAGGTATGGTAAGGTCCTTCCCCGCAGTTTGGGTATGTTGATTTGGTGACAGCCGAACACAGCTGTAACCCTGGCGCCTGGTAGGCCACGGCGAGTGGGAGAGAATAATCGATCTCCCCTGGCTGGGAGATGTCAACCTCTCGGGTTGATGTTTCAGCCGCAGGTATAGTCTCAAGATTGTCCTTGCCCCAGTCGGAGTTGTTGTCCCGCCGACTATGGTCAGCCACATTCTCTCCCGCGCCTGCCCGGCGTGGTTACGTAGTTTACTTATGGGGTATTTGCAAAATAGCGACTTATGAGTGTAGAAATATTAATTTACCTCGCATTTTAGATCCTGCTGGCTGGAAAATCGCTCAATTGCATTCGATACATTTTGAATGAGCGTCAAATCTCGGATTCGTTGGACTCGCGTCGTCAAGAGGCCAGGCAATTGGAAAGTGCGTCAGTGTGCTGTTAGTAGTGATCGACCGGTTTCGATTGGGTCCGATCATTGAAGAGAGTGAATGATCGATCCTATTAACGAACATTGAGTGATTTGATTTGATCGTGATCAATCAATGATTGATTAGGACTCGTATAGGTTCTGCAGTCTAGATCATTAAAATCGATTTCAGGCTCAATTATATTCGATAAAGAACAACGATCGCGTTTTACGAAATTGGTCGATTTTGCTTATGGCGAAACGAGTGTCCGTTTGGTGAATGTGTTAAACGAGCGATTCTTATTGAATACTCATTTGGCGGCATTGAAAAAGTATATGCTGTTGAGTCAAGGCGATTTCGCTCGTCATTTGATGGATCTAGTGGGGTAAGTTGAGTGGCTGCCTGAGGCCCATAAGGTGCATCTTAGTAATCTACGTCGTTTGGGGAGTGGTAAACTGACTGCTAAGCGGTGATTGTCTTGATCTTTAGCGTGATCGATAAAGTTCTATCGATATGATAGTAATCATGACTGCATTGATCGAACGTGATCTTTGTGGTGGATCAAAGGAAATCGATTCTTGCTATTTCAAGAGTGTGATGGTTGGTGCCATGGGCGCAACTGATATCAATTTTTACTTGCCTCGCTTTTCAGACCAGAATTGAATAAATCGACGTCCCAAGTGCAATTCCACAATTTGTCGGGCTGTTTGGAGACTGCTTTGCGTCAGACAAATGCTCAATACGAGCCAGATGTGGTGCTGGATCGATTGCAAGTGGACACGTCGGCCGATGTGCCCGAGGAAGAGGCAGCGGTGGCCAAGACGACTGGGTGGGACGTGTTCTCGTTGAAGTACAACACGGATGGACCGTTGGCAATGGTAAGCTAGGAGTGGTGGGCGTGACTGCAGTACACGGTCGGGTTAGGCTAGAAAGGGGTTCCATGTGGGGGGGGGGGGGGGTGCAGTCTTAGATGGTACTTTAGGATTGATTTCTAGACGAGTTCGAGTTATTGCATTATTTCAGATTGTGGGTGAAGATTGCCTCGTGTCCTACACTCAATTGTTCCATTTCATTTGGCGGTTGAAACGAGTCTCATTCTCTTTGACGGATTTATGGCATCGACTAATGTCCACTACGAAATTCTTGAAATCGTACGCTCCCGATTTGGTCAGCTCATTTTTGCATCAATTCCAATTGGCGGCTGGCGAAATGTCGCATTTCGTCGAGTGCATGCAGTACTACTTCTTGTTCGAGGTAAGCCCATCGATTGGGCTGGGGTACTTGATTGAGAAATTCATATGGGGGGCAAAATGGACGTGTCAAGCGTGTTGCGGGTAGGGGCTAAGGCAGAGGCAGAAGCGGCAGGGCAGCAATTACATATGATCAGTCTTGCTCAAGTATGAGCAAGGTCGGCTGCGTTGGGGTAGGGGTCTGGGCGGTAGGAGAGATGGTCAAGATGAACGCAAGCGCAGGGTGTGGGGATGTGATCCGCCCCGCCGGAGGCGAAACTTTTAGAAATTACTGCTTTATAATGCGCCTTTCACGCATTATTCTGTTATGGAAGCTAAGCTTCAAAAATTCATATCCTTCAGTATTTCCTTGACTTGAATGCCCTTCTTAGAAAAGTTTGGCTGATTGTGAGAATAGAAAGCAACACGGGGCAGGTCAGGTTTGAGTCGAGTGAGTGAGTTGTGCGCGGGAGTTCAAAAAGTTCTCGCAACTGGCTAAAGTCGCTGCTCTTTGAATCCCCACACATGGCCGTTGACCTACATCTTGGAAGTATACATGCGGAACAGCACTAGGCTAGGTCGAGTAAGTCGGGAAAAACTGATCTTGAATCAGCTCGACTTTAAAAAATTTCCGAGTTCTAGGCTTGAGCCATCATTAACTTTCTGATTGAACTTGACAAAAATGGGGGGGGGGGGGTGAGGGAGAAAGATGGGATAAATGTGGCAGGTGATTATGCCAAAAAGTGTTGGGTTGTCATTTATATGCCAGTTGCAAGAACTTTTTGAACTCCCCTCGTATGACTGTTTACATACAGTCCGTATGACTGTTTACATACAGTCCGTATGACTGTTTACATACAGTCCGTATGACTGTTTACATACATGGCTTGGTCATTCAGGTCAGGTCTTGGTCCAGCCCAGATACAATTTGATCGCTTTTGCTTCCTTCCTTGTCTTTCTTCCCGCTGGACCTGAGGTGAGGGGGGTGGGGGTTTGAGAGGAAGTGTTCAGTGTACTGGCCGACCCAACAGGTGTGTTTACCCCGCCTACCATCTGCGCATACTTGGTCTTGCTGGACGCGGCCGACGTGGTGCTGCGGTTCGGCATTTGTCTCTCCGTATTGCTTGGGAGCGAGTGGCTGGACTCGTCCCGGGTTCGATCACCGGTGATGGAGGGCGGTTTGCGAACCATAAACCCTCGCTGACCTTGCAGGCCAGGCCGTGGGTGACTCACCCGGTACCGTCGAGGTGCTCCGAGTGGAAAGACGGAAGCCAAACGTGGAGACTGTCTCGTCGGCTGTCTACAGGACTCACAGTCCAATCACCTTCGTCTGATGAAGCCGGTGCCCTGTCCAGGATGCCCTCGTGTGGAGGTGCTCCTAGTGGAGTCGCGCAGGGGAAGCTGCCGTGAGAGCTGGTCACCTCACGGCCTCGCTTGTCATTCCGTTACTGCTGCCTGGCTATATAGGCAAAACGGGTTGGAAGTCCTATGGGGGGAACTGGGGCGGCGCGAGGCCCAACCCACAAAAGTTTTAAAAAAGTTGCTGGACGACTGGGTGATACAGAGGGAAAGTCTGTTGCACGCCTAACCTCTGCAGTTACTTAGCCTTTATAGGATAGGTTACAGCAGACATTATTGCTACGGGTAACAGTGTTAGCTCCTGCCATTGAGTGTTCCAGCTGTAGCCAGCCTTCCTGGGCGGTCGAGAGATGGACACTTTCCCCACCCAGCAGGGAGGCATCAGGCGAGTCGGTCTGACTTTTCAGCTGTCTTTCCAGTTCGCCTGGAAAATATTTCTCTCAGTTTTTTGTCCCAGGGGCTCGATCTCGTACTGAACTTTCGCCGCCTGGGTCCGCTAGTTAGGCCGGTTTTTGGGTTTGAACTACAGCGGGTCGTAAAAGAGATGCTATCTAGTTTGATTTTTACTGAAGCAGTTCGATGAATATTTGAAGGCGCAGGGGATGTTTTATTAATTTTGTTGTATTATTTGACTGGCAGGTGTTGGAATGCGATTGGCACGTGTTTCAAAACGATCTCGCCAAAGGGCAGCCATTGAATGTGGACGCTGTGATCTCATTGCACGCGGAGTTTTTGAAAAAATTACTTCGTAAATCGTTTTTGATTGATCAATACTCGTCGCTTTCGGCCGAATTCAGCACAGTTTTGGACGCGATCATACAATTCCATTGTCTGTGCAACGGATTCGTGGATTCGGCCGAGATAGAGGCTGAACGAAGAATGAAATGGGAAATGAGCAAGGGAAAGGAGAAGCAGGTAAGTCGGTGTGTGTTATACGCCAGTCGGGATATCTACTGTAAACGCCCGCTAATAGACTCGCAATTAGATCCGCGTTGTCTGATCTGATTTGCGTTGTGATTATTGATTGAGTAGGAGTTGAATTAGAGGGGGGGTCGAGTGTAGAAGACACGCCTTTGGTTCCTGTGCTTTGTCCATGGTTAGGATTAATCATGTGGACCGCACTTGCTGCGGTAAGCGCTGACTTAAAGATCGATATTGACGTATGGGGGCACAGGAAATCAGAGAGCGAACGATAGTGATTGTTCGAAGGAGCCAGTGGACCCCACACGTCACTCGTGTGTAGATAACGCAGAAGCAGCAGTAGACTAATGTGGATTTGCTGGGGGCACATCTATCAACGCAGACATTGTAAGAAATGTAAAATGGGAGAAGCTGATGGCACATTTGTTTTGAGGGAAGTGATTCATCGAGAAGTGCAATCTGATGCGTAATCTCAATTGAGTGACTCCTAATCGACAAAATCGAGTGGTCTAGTGGGATGAAGCAATTGTCATCTACCGATTTTATGTTCGATTATTTCTTGTATACTTTTGAAAACAGCTCAGCTCATCGGCTAGTTATTTTAATTAAACGCAAAGTTTTTTGAGTCAGTTCTTGTGATAAGATGGGAATGTGATTAGGAATCTGTTATTCCTGGCGAGTCAGATGCGGTCTTCTTGTACTTTGGCCGATTAGTTGAACTTCTGTACTTTGGCCGACTTTGACCAGTTTGATTGCGTTGATCAACAGGATCGATATTTTTAGGCCAAAGCATCAATGACTGGAGTCGATGAACGGGTGGAAATGGAGAAACGGCGAAATACGTTGAAACAATTCGAATCGGCGTTCCGTTCGAAATCGAGCGCATTGATTGATCAGTTTCGGGTAAGTTAAGTGTATATGTATGTACAGTAGATGGGGTGTCAGAAAAGTGCAGTTTCATAGTGCTGTATTGTTTTATAAATTGAGTTATCCACAGCTGGTGCATTGCGGCATCTGAAACCTAGTCCCCGGCCAAGAGGGTCTGAAAGTTTTTGGGAGTTTGAAAGAGCGCCCATGAAGCAAAAAAAAACAAATTTTTTGTATCCAGTGCGTTATAAACTTTTTACCGAGCGCAAGGAAAACTCAACAAAATTCGCAAGGATGACACAAGTCGCGGGAAAAGGTTTTTTCCTTGCTTTCCCAGGTTTTCCGGAAAAATATGAATTTTTTATTGATAGTTTTCACAATTTGGAACCTCAAAATGAACCCTTGATGTTAGCTCAAAAATTCGTAATTTTCTCAGGTTTCTAGATACTTCTCGGATAGCCTAACTTCCAGGTTCTCCAAACTTGAGTGAACCCTGCTTAGTTTAGCCTTGCGATCGTACTGTAAGCAGTTGCGTGTGCACGCGGATTGGAGGCAGCAATACTGTATATCTAGTGTGCATTACTCAGAGGAGGCCTCACTTAGCGTCCCCGTTTTTCAGCAGGGGCACAAGCAAGGATGGAGGTCGGGTACTGGGGAAGAAGGTCTTTCCCAGGAAGGATAAAGTTCTAACTTCCTGGCTTTGTGACGGGGGTCTTGGACTCTCGTCAGGTCGATTCCTATTGGGGATCTTCTTGACTTGGCTCAAGTATATAGACTTACCCTATTAGTCTAGAGAGAGGGTCTGGTCAAAAACTGGTCAATTTTTGCCCAAAATGGGATCGGTTCACATAGGCGACCCCCAGTTTCGATGCTGGTTGAAGTTTCTCAGAGAATAATAGTCTGTGTGTCTTTCCTGAGGCGCGGCGTACATATTCTGTGCTGATGAGGTGTGTAACTAATCGGGGACTTGTGGACTTTGGTTGAACTTGGAATTCTTTGTTTCAGTTATACTTGCAACAGTTTTTGGTGTCTTTGATCGCTCAATGCGACGATGAGTTGAAGGCGTTGAGTCTGCGATTGGATTTCAGTGGATTCTATCAGAAGAAGGAATCACGGATTGATACACTGTTGATGTACAAACGATCCAGTCTCCAAGCAAACAAGTAGGACACTGAGTTGATAGGAAGCATCGAGTTTTGAACTGGGGTCTTGAAGGAATGAGTGCAGTGCTATGTTTGATATTTGGGCCATTTTCAACTAATTTTGTTTTGCATTGATGTAATAACGATTTTTTGATTGTAACTATGTGCTATCAAACGAAACTGCCAGTGGAACTGTATGTACAGTACGTCTGGATTCATACTTTATGCTGGAAGCAGTGACGTCGCACCATGTCTGACTGGACGCGATGCGTACGGTTGACGTAATTGACTTGTGTGTGTAATCATCATCACTGCACACTGGAAAGGTTCTGACAAGGAAGGATGAAGGTCTGTCCCAGGAAGGATAGACTTCTAATTTTCTGGCAGAGTGTCTTGGACTTGGCTGGCTCAGTGACTGGTCTTGGACTCACGTCAGCTCGATTCCTACTGGGGTATCTTCTAGACTTAGCCTAAGTCTAGAGAGAGGGTTGTGAGACATGGTTCTACTTGAAAAAAGCGCTCAAGGGATTGTAATACGGGAAATGCAAGAATTCTGCCAGATCTGTACATTGAATACTGTAGTACAGACGAGGGTGGTCCATAGTTTCTGGACTTATCCAGACCTCACTGTAGAGAGCATGCAAACGATGCTTCACATTTACGATTAGTCGATTCTCGCGCAGCATATGAGAGGGGTCTGCGGCCGCATGTGCCTACGCCTATACTGTAAGTTGCTATTGTGCTCCTCGCTAAGTACATCCACTGTAAAGTGTGCTTCCACAGAAATTATAAAAAGGGGGTGTTTCACACCATGAACGGTTTTCCTCAATTTGAATTTCCCGCTGAAGTGTGTAAACAGTTGTAACTTGCGTGCTATTGCGCAATGTACAGCACAAAACGTCCAGCCTTCGTCTTCGATCGAGTTGGGGCGGTTGAAAGTATTGCTTCATTTTCCATGCGAGGATGTCCTCGTTGTTACAACTTCCTCATCACATTTTGTTAAAAATTTTTGCTGGAATCGATGAGAAATCGTTGCTAAAATTGCGTTTAGTGTCACGCGACTGGAAAACGGTCATCGATGACGAAGCTTTGTGGTTGAAGAAATTTTTGAAACTAATAAGATTCAATCCGTCATGGTCGGATTGTCATATGTAAGTGCGGGATTTTCAAAATTTTAAACAGGGGAGCAAAAATACAGGGAGACCAGTGCGGATGTACCCATATGTTTTCGGACAATTAGAGTTTATCAGGCGACAGTTCCCATATGTCCGGTCCGCTTATTGAAGGAGAAAATCTAAAATTTTCAAAACTTTGGCAAGGTATAAAATACTACAGCTCCGGCGCGTCAAGATAAGTAGGTATCCTATCAAATCCCATTTTAATAAAAATCAATTTTCAAAGTTAGATACGGGAATCTGACTTTCACCACACAATGGGTTTTTTAAAAAAATGAACGAAAACGGGGCTAGGATCAATCGTCTTCGCGGCAGGAGTGAATACTTCGGTACTTTCGTAACGGCTTCTCCATCCAGCCGGAGGTCGACATTGCGTAAGACGCCCTTCTGTATCGACGGCCTCATCCGTCAGCCCAGCGCTTTCCAATGCGATAAATTGGGGTTTGTTCAAGATCAGAGCGAAACTGAATTGATCGGAATCGGAATCGGCATTTCAGACCAGACGTTTTCTTGTGGCGGAAATGCCTTTCTGACTTCACCCATCGCTTCTGCCCGATTCTTTGGCAGGACCAATGGTTTTCTTATTGAAATTTCGGGATGCCGGTTGATAAACTTATGGACGAAGTCTTTTTTCGGTACATTATCTTCAAATCGCGACGATTTGCTTCGGCTTTGTCGAACATTTCTTCAAGGTCATACCCATGCTGAATCCGATATCTGCTAAATATTGTAACATCCATACTAACTCTTTTCCCACATCGGGAGAAGTTCGCTGGGCCGGCCGACGGTCTTTAAATGTTTTCCGTTTCAATGATACGATAAGGCTCCAGCCGAATCGGGTAATTTCTCGACGCCTCATTGAGGCTTATTTCGCCTACGTGAATTCGTCGTACGCTTTTTCCAGCTGTTCGTTTGTTTATTCGCGATATCTTCGTTCGCTGAACATAGCTATCGAAAACAGAGCTGAAACCAAAAAATTTTCCTGAAAATAAATTAGGGATCGAATTCTGAATACATCGTTCGAATTAAGCAAAAGGTCTCTCGTGAAGGGCATGAAATAAACTTTGAAAAAGATACCTAGGAGGTACCCTACAGTAGCGTTCGATCAGGGGTGATTTTTTCGGGGACGAGGCAGGGACGGGGTTAGTCTTCCCCCATTCGAGGTCGGGGGCAGGAACGAGGATGGCCTTTTTTTGGGGCTGGAGATAACCCCGGCGAGGACAGGGATGAGAAAAAGCCTTCGGAGTGTTAAAGTCTGCTAGTATGGTCATTTCTTGACATGTTCTAAAAACTTCAGTGGTACATAGGTGTCGAAACTATAAAAGGTTAAAAACATTGCTGGGGCAAAAGTAAGGCACGTTTTTGGCGGGAGAAAACTCTCGAAACACGCGACGCGAGCTAAAAAGTGGCGGGAAACGGTCAGGTGGCTCATCTATGGAAACATAAAATTCAAATTTTTGTCATATTTTTACCAAAAATGCCCACTGGCCTTAATTTTTTGAAGAATGCTAAGGCTGCAATGCTTAATATGAGGGTCGAGGAGAGAAAATTATTTTCGGAGTTTGCAAAGACGTTTGGAACGTGTGGTCAAGTTATTTCAAAGATCGTGAAACGCTGTTTGGCCTGTTAGACAACAAGTCCGTTGAAAAAGCTTGGAAGACCAAGGAAAACCACGAACTGTGAGGATTACCTGACTTAAAGAACGTCGATTTCAATCCCCGGCTGACATCTGGTCAAGCAGACTTTGCTACTGGCTTAACAACGGTCAGCAGCAAGACCATCAGTCGCCGCCTGAGGGAAGTTGTCAGCTCGACGTCCATGCAGGAAACCACTGATCTCATTGAAGAATCAGAGGGCGCGAATCCGATTCGCCGATATGCACCTGAACTGGACCAACCAGCAACAGCAAAAAGTTCTTTGGAGCGAGGAATCGAAGTATAATTTGTTCAACAGCGATGGAATCAAGTACGCGAGACGCCCAGGTGGCAAAAGTTCGATCCTTAAATACACTATTCCGACGATTAAGCGCGGTGGAGGGTCTGTAATGGTTTGGGGCTGTTTCTCTGGATGGAAGATGGGCCCGATTCATTAGATAAATGGCATCATTAACAAGCACGCGTACACGGACATCATGGAGGATGTCATGTTTTCTCTCGCTCGTTTCATGCCCAAAGTCTGGATCTTGCAGCAGGACAACCATCCCAAAGCACTCCTCGGCTTATGCAAAGCAATGGTTCCAGCGCCAGAAGGTCAATGTAATGCAATGGCCAGCTCAATCCCTGGATCTAAATCAGATTGAAAACTTGTGGTATGAGGTCGAAAGACGTATTCGACTGACCACATACCAGAATTGCAACCGGCTATTTGATGCCATTCAAAAAGTGTGGGCCGAAATTCCTTTGTCAATCATCGATAAACTGATCTCCTAGATGAGCAGCGGATGCGAGCGAGCGATAAAAATTTTCGGGTATGCTACGAAATACTGAACTTCTTGAGTCTCGATGTCGGTGTGAGGTTTAGAGCGTGTTTCGAAGCGGAGAATAGGACTATCAAGTCATTCGAAAAAAACGTGCCTTACTTTTGTCCCAGGAATTTTTCTGAATTTTTTGAAACATTTTGTCGTGCCTGACTATTTCTGCTGTCAAATAAGTTTTTGATGAAGAAATATACTCATCAGTTTTTTGTGCTCTGTCCAGGTATGTATGTTGTGGTTAAGGCCATAAGGTTGTCTGCTAGTGAGTAGCTGCTGCAATCAGTGGAAAAGTCAGAAACGTGCCTACTTTCATCCACTACTATATATAACTTGAAGAAGGATGCCGGACTAAGCGAAGCTGTAGCATTATGACCGTAACCCCCAGTCCCTGTCTACACGCCCTGAATCACCTGCAGTGGTTGTAGAATCAATAAGTTGAAGTCGTTCAAGGATTTGCTTTATACTGTTTCAGGTACTCGTGGAAGAGTCGATTTTTCTTTGCGAGGAAATGGCAGCGAGGACGTGTCGATCGATCGATGTGTTTGAATTTCAAGAAAAAGTATGGCCAATTTTTTGTGGATCGGATCAGATGTGAATCTTCTATTTTGTTACGGTCCACCCACCGTTTTCAGGTACCTGCCTTGGCTTCAGCTGTGCCCGTCTCATCCTAACGACCATGTTTGGATATCCCGCGGGTCTACAATCGATCGGCATTCCCGATCTGAGTTATGTCAACATGCTCAGAGCCCACCGTCAAAACGACATCGGCATTCCAGCGGCACCCATTCAAGGGTTTCAATGAGTAGCGAAGTAGCAGGCGATGATTTCTGTCGTTTCGTCGTCTACCGTCCATGTGATCGAACTGATTCGGTATGTATCGCGGCCGGCACTCGAAGTGGATATCTCTGTTATCAATATCAGTCATTGTCGTGCTATGACTCATCGATAGATTCGGCCGCAAGTGCCTCTTTCCGTGCCCATCACAGTGATTTGCATTGCGTGGACATGCTAGTAGATGACGGATTAGTGATTACGGGATCCAGAGATCGGACTGTCAAGGTTTGGCGGATGCCGAAGACTTCTAGTACTGGGGATAATAATGGAGAACCAGTGATGAAGGCCGTGTTGGATCTTGATGACCGCGCGTGGTGTTTGCAAGCGAATCCGAAGAAGCCTGGTATTGTGGGCATTGGGTCGGCTGCGTGTTGGAATGATTGCGCCCCGCTGACATTGTGGGACATTGAGAGGTGAGTAATTGCTGGCGATCTGGGGCTGGAATGGGACACTAGGGGTGGCCATTGGTTGTCTTATGTGTGGCACAGCTACTGTAGCTGAAGGACAGGACGATTTTACAGTTTTCTTGCATTTTTAGTGATCGAGTTATCGCACGTTTGGGCCTGCCGTGCAAACGAGGTGCGGGCATTCTTGATCTGTCATTCACCTCGGAGCAGACAATTCTGTCTGGGGGATACGACAGCATCGTTCGAGTATGGGATTTGAGAATATCGGACTCCTCGGATCGATGCGTGTGGTCGTGGGACGAGACGTACAATAGCAGTGTTTACTGTTTGGCCTCGGATGGACACAATGCCGTGTTTGCGGGAACGTCGCGGTATGGCCTGGTTTGGTCGCTGGACACCCGATGGCCGAAGGCTGTTCAGGTAGGAAGCAGAGCAGGGTTTTAGGCAGGAGTCGATGCCAGGGGAGGTTTGACTCCTGCCCCTCCCCACCTCATGCATGATACTCGCATGCAGAATTCATTTCCTTTTTCAGAATTTCTACGTGGGTAACCAGAACGGCCCTGTGTACTCGATGGCGGCCACTACGGAGACACTTTTTGTCGGCTTAGATAGCAGCATTTGTTCGCTGCAATGCAACCGTTGGTCGACGGGGAATAACGGCGCTGGCGCCTTAGTACCTGCGTGATACAGTGGGCATTTGGGTTGAAAGTGTTAGCTACAAGATTTTGTACTTTTATGTGCTTTATTGTTCTGGGGATCAACTTGACTGGAAATCAACTGATTTATTTCTAATTAATGATAAATAAACCAAGATATAACATTTTGTCTGCATACAACACTTCTGGCGATCGTAAATAACCCCGATCTGACTGAGCTTGAAGAACTGACCATGGGAAGCTGACCGATTGTAAAATCGAAGGGAAACGTCTAAAATGCATCAAGCAGGATAGCAGTCTCTGCGGTCAGGCAACGTTAGAAATGTCTGCGATTTAGGATTTTACACTTCAAGAGTTGTCGTTCTTACCTCTAGCTTTTCATTTTTTAAATTTTCCGCGCTTTTGTGACTCGCAAGTACACGCAGCTCACTGCAAAACGAACGCTTTTGAAAATTTAGGGCGGGAAATAAAGAAAAGAAAATTGTTGCACTGTGCCGACAAACCGTGTGAACCGTACATCGCACATCGCTGACCAGTTCACATAGCGTTTACAGTGAAGCTAACTAGTAGATAGTTAGTCTGTTCTGCAGCTAGTCTTATTAGCAAATGTCTTCCAAAGTTTCGAAAGTTTACGATTATTACGATATCGACGACAATAAGCAATTGCAAGCGATTTGCAAGCTCTGCAAGACGAAGATCTCGAGAGGCGGCCCCTCATTCAAAGATTGTACTCCTGGCCCGTTGAAACGTCATTTGAAAAGGTATGCACCTGCACAAGTAGTCTACAATTTTTTATCATGTGACGTCAGTTTTTAAAATATCTACCCACTGAAGAATATAAATGCCGCATCGTCTCGTTATTTCCAGCTCGCATATACAAGAATGGAATGAATTCGAAAACAAAGAAAAAGCTCGGCTCGATGCATTTTTTCAAAAAAAAGAATCCGAGCGAGATACTCAAGAAATGCGTGTTTTAATGCCTGCCGCTTCTAAATCGCATACGCCGACCAAGGAATCCCAAAAAAAGCTCGAATCATTTTTCAAGTGGTCCTTGGAAAATTCGAAGCAGGAAGAAGGAATGGCTCTGCTGGCCGAGTGGATTGCATCCGCAGGTATTCCTTACTGTTCAATTGACAATGAACCATTTCACCGATTCGTATCATTTTTGAATAAATGTTTCCAAGTTCCATCTGAAAAAACTATTCGAACAGTCATTATTCCCAAGATGCACAAAAATGTACGTGCGACAATTTTATCCCTTTTGCACGAAATGGTAGATAAGTGCTCATTTACGATCGATTTTTGGTCATGTCGAAATGCGCATGCCTTCATGTCGTTCGCTGTCCATTTTATCACTGAAGAATGGATCCGAAAAGTTATTACGTTGGAATGTTTCCCTTTCGATAAGCGAAATACGACAGGCAACATATCCAATAGCGTTCAAGACGTTTTGATCGATTGGAAATTGATGACGAAGATTCATATTGCAGTTACTGATAATTCGATAGATTTGGCGAATGCGATCGATGAATCAGGTCTTCGAAGAGTTCCATGCGCCATTCATACGCTACAGTTAGTCGTAAATGATTTGATCAACGGGGAGAAACCGATAACAGATTTGACACAAAAGTCGTCCGCTCTCGTCGCTTATTTTCGTAGCAGTACGAAAGCATCTGAGGCATTGAGGGGGCGGCAACTAGAATTAGAAGTGGATGAAACTGTTCTTCAAGTCGATCATCAAACTCGTTGGGACAGTGAATATGACATGCTTTTTGGCATGTTGATTAACAAGGAAGCTGTAATGATGGCTTGCGCAGAACTTCGCGTTTCTAGAGCAAAACGGTTGGATGAAAACGATTGGACTTTGCTCGCTGCTGTGGTTGAATTATTAAAGCCTTTTCGTACGGCGACGTTGGAATTTGAGAAAGATTCTGCGTGTATATCCGAGGTTATTCCACGCCTGATTTGGATTGAAAAACAGTTGAAAAAAAACGTAAACGTTTCGGGGTCGTTGCTTTATTTGAAACAGTTCCTGCTGGACCGCCTGCGCTTTCGTTTTCGATTTTCGGAGGAAGATCATAATGGAAATCAAGAACTGGCCGGTTATAACGTCGAAGCTATCAAGGACTACAGCATCGCGACAATTCTGGACCCCCGATTCAAGCAGGCGTACTTCGTGTCTGCAGCGAGAAGTGGTGCTGCAGTGGACGCCATTAAACGCATCATGTGGGAGCTTGAAAATGAACGTGTCTTGACCGATGGAACCAAATCAGTTGCGGAGAAACGTCCTAAATTCGATGATGCGGACAACAGCTGGAGCGGTTTATTCGAAACAGACGATGAAGCACCTTTGGCTGATCCGAGTCAGCCATCAATGATAACTGTCGAACAGGAACTTGAAAAATACTTGGGTTCGAAAAATGTCGGACTCGAATCGAATCCATTGCATTGGTGGAAGATCAATTTCTTAGCGTTCCCTCGATTGGCTAAAATCGCGAAAATGTATCTTTCTGCACCCGCCGGAAATCGAAGCTCAGAAACCGCATTTTTGGTGGATCAGGATGTATGCGGGTATGACTGTGAAAGTCTCTCGCCAGAAAATACACGAATGCTTCATTTTTTGAAATGTAATCTCCAAGTAGTTGGATTCAATAATTCGAATTAGTGTAAGTCATCTAGACGTGCTGATTATCGTATGTGACGGCAGATTCAAACATGCTTATAAGGTGCTATTGCTGAACTGTCTGCTTTTGAAATCAAAATACGACCCATTTTTCAAAAAGTTTTTCAGGAAGAGTAATAAGTGAAATTTCGAGTACTGGCTGTATCAGGCCGCGGGTACTGGTACAGTCGACCCTGACCACCAAGACGGTTCTATAAGAGTCCCAATGCAACGAGTTGATCCAGACGATGAAGCAGTTTTGGATGATGCGAGTCAGCCATCAATCAAGCGAGGCTGTCGTCTGGTACCAGCAGTCTTCACAGTCCTGAAGGCTAGCTCGGCTCGACTGAATTTCATATGCATTGCGATTGCGAGGCTTATTTGGGGGGGAGGGGCGGGGAGAGGTGTAGGGGAATCGGCTCACGGAGACATGCGCTCCTCCACTGTGACGGTTCCCCCACCATCAGGGTTGAGAAGTCGCGGCTATTAAAACTTGGGCCTCCGTCTAGGAACAACTACACATACCTCTACGAATTGCCATCACTATGCTTAATACTCCAAGATTTTGTTGAGTCATTATTCGACTGCCATATTTTATTAGCAACCTAAATACGTCTGCTTCGCGCGTAGACGAGTGTTTCGTAAATTAGAAAACTGCTTCACCAAAATCTGCAGTAAAACACTTGACCGAAATATGCATATCGTCACAGTGGGTCATCACGGGACCATATGTATTTCTCATATCAAAGAGTCACACAAAAAGGTGGTTATTCATGGTCATCGCCAGATCTCAGGTTGGAAGCAAGAGGTCTGATCGAGTTCAAAGTGGTGAAATTCTTGTCCAGTCATAGGTCGGAGGAAGGCTCAAGCCACAAGGAACCATCCAGCGCAGTCCACGACGCCTCGTCCATACTGTAGGTAGTAGTTTATTCACCAACCACGCGGGTAGACCTTTCAGATAGACTAGATATTCGAGGCTCTGAGGGTCCTATACCCTGCCTGGAATGCAATTCAGGCCAGCAATTCAATACCGATTGCCGCCTGATGCCTGTATAGCCAACCAGCGACCTCGAGGTAGGACCTGTGGTATACTGTAAGTGATTTGAATATCGCACTGATTCTCGAGCAGTATATAGCTTGGGTGTGATTCATGCGCAGAGTAGACTAGGCATAGGATAGGAATTAATGGTTGAGACTTTGAATCAAACTGGCGCTGAGCCCACAGTCGCACTAGAAACCATTCTGATGAATGATTCTGGAATTCTTTTCGAGAACCATTTTCCCTTTGAAATCGCGCTAAAGCGAATGCAGCTCTCAAGTGTTTCAGGCGAAATCGCATCTATAGAACTGTTCTTAAGGCTTTCCTCGGCAGGATAGTCCGCTCATTGGCCCTAATATTCAAAATATCCACTTAACTTTCACATCAGACTTTGAATCTATTGTAGACTACTAATTTGAAAACTCCATAAGTGAAGGACTCATAATTGATCCGTCTGATCTGCCGAGAAATGCCCCTCGCCTGTGGGCTATCGGCAGTCGCAGTCTCAGGGGCATGTATCAACGATAAGAAATGCCTCCGCACACAAGTTATCTCTTATGGTAGTGTTTCTTATCATGGCTTCTTACTCTAGTAGTCGGGGCTTCTCTTCCCATTTCGGAGACAGCGACCTCTCGTTATTGCGATTGCACAATTTTTGCATTAAAAATAAGACCAAAATCGGGTCAGGCGCGTACAAGACAGCCATGTCAATGAGCTTGCGTTAGCTGCGAAGACTAACTTTTCAGATGCCAAGCGCTAATTGTTCTGGGCTGTATTGAGACACGAATTGAACTTTGTGACACGCATTGTTGGATATGACATAACTTTTCGTAAAAAAAGGTGCTAGTGGATATGCGTGGTCATTGTGAATACTTAAGGATTCAGGATCTTGCGAAGGGCCAGGACATCTTGCGCAAATACATCTCCTACGTTTGTTGGATTTCCAGACCTTTCCCGCAGAATTGATCTCGGAATGGGGAGATCAATTCTAGAACGATTCTCGCGAGAAGAGTTCTGGAACCATTCTCGGACCTAGTGCGTCCGCGGCCTGACTCAGTGTACAGCACTTCAATGAGCAGCCCGAATATGAAGGCGTAAGATCAATAACACGACAGGACCTGCAGTAAGAGTCGTTGACCACTTCCTGACCCAGTGCCCTGATAGGTGCAGATAAGATACCCACACGCCGATTACAGTGGATATCAATGATTTTGAGGATTATTTTACTTTTTCGGTGACGTAGGCCATCTCAGCCAGCTCAACCCAAACATGAAGTTGCAACTCGTGTATACTGTAGTTTGCATTCCTGGTTTGATCAAGGAGAAGACGTAAGATGCAGCGGACTCGTGAATAATTGTAAACCACCAACGAACTTGATCTGATGAACTCATATCTTACGTTTTCTGCTTACCATGGCACCTATTAGGTTACCTCGTCAGAAAACGAGCTGTGAACCTTTCCGCCCATCAACCAGATGGTAGTCGGAGTGATTTCAGGGAGGTAAGCGTCATTATTGCCCTATATCATTATCTATCTTGACTCTGATGATGGAAGCCACGTGTTTTTCGGCTACAATATCCTACCGCCCCCCACCGTTGTCATATCATGTCATACTTTATCCATAGCCAAGCACGATAGAGCGCACTCGAGGGCTAAGGAACACATATTTGACAATCATTTTTGCCGAGGCGGGAGTCGTACCCTCCGCTCTAAGTGCGCACCCAGCGTGAGAGGCAGGCGCCTCAACCCGCTGGGCCACGACCACGGGACTGTTGACTTTTCCTGATGCTTCAATTTGCAATGCTGTTTATAAGCTTACGAGTATAAGCCTAATTTTAAAGAACCATGTCAACAGACTGCGACCATAATCGATTAAAGATAGGCAATAGCATCTGGGCGAATCAGTCCCATTCGCTCTTACAGTGTGCCAGTAAGGAAACATGGCCGGGCTGGTTGGCCTGAACACGGGGTTATCTCCAACAGAGTAAAACGATCGGCAAATGTGGCAAAATGAGCGGCAGGACCCGAGGGAGCATGTTAGGTGAGGCTCGTCAGAAAATGAGCTTCGTCAACCTTTCCGTCCTTGGAACAACTGCCGCCCGTTCATCACCAGTCCGTTGCGAATAAATGCAATTCCTTCTTCCTACTCCTCATCCGACAAGCTGTTCGAAGTTTGCGACTTGACTGCCAGCAGTTCTCCAACACTTGGTTACTTCGAAGTCAGTATTCCTACGAGAGGGTTTAAATGGTAATGAATTGTGGTGTCAACAAAAGTGACTATCATGGAGGCCATTTTAAAATCTTTCGGTGCCATGTCCAGTTTGGCCAAGCGAAAAGTGTCGATTGCACTGGGGATTCCGGTGAAAAGAGGTAAATACCCATTTTATTTACTGCAAATTTCTATCACGACCAGCTGGCCAGAAGTAATTTTCTATTTTCCCCATCACAGCTGACGGAAAGGATATGTGACAGGTGTGGATATGTGTGAGACAACAAGTGCTTCACAGCGCATCGATGATTGGACACGTGCTTTGGTGTCTCCGATACACAGTAGGTACACCATGCTCCCTCGAATATTTACCCTTTTAGCGTTAGGGGCAACTTGTTGATATTTTTGTCCCCTTAGAATAGTGTTATGCGCTCTTGGGGATGTGAAAGACGTCAGCAGCACATTTGTGGTGCAGTAATTTAGCTTTTGTCTACCTGTATCGTTTTTGCGGCTCGGCTCGTCCCTGGTGACGGAGATCGTTATGCAAATCATCAACCCTAGCTGACCTTGCATGGCATGGGCTATACCGACCCAGTGCCGTCGAGGCTCTCTGAGTGGAGAGATAACAGCCAAACTAGGAGGCAGTCTCGGCTGTCGAATACCGACAGGGTCTCAAGCTTACCAGGCATGGTCCGAAGAAGCGGGTGTCTTGTTGAGGATGCTTTAAGTGGGATCACAGAAGATACTTTCCTTTTCTGCGTCGCACAGCGTCGTTTGCAAAGTTTCACTGCTAATCGGTCATAGGCAAAACCAGATTCCGCCAAAGCAAGCTAAATAAAAAACGACACAGCGGGGTCTATTGAGCGTTGGGCAATGCCTGCTAAGCATGGTTGCAGTTGCCACATACCCGAAATCCGTGTCATGAAAGCATAGCTTCCCGAGATATTATATGTATGCTTCGTCTCCCCACGCCCACCCTTGACTGGCCTACAGTCCAAACTGGCCAATGATGTTGCGCCTAAGAAATAGGGCGCAGGAATTTCTGTGGATGGGGATTCAAATGCCCAGAGTACATCTAAGAAATCGGTCGTTTTGTGCTTGTGTAGCTGGCTCTTTCAGTAAAAGTAGAAAAGCTCTGCACTACCTTTCGTCGCACAAATAATTTTGCTTCCACGGCTCGCGACAGTCCGCGGGTGAAGGGACGCATTAGGCAAAATGACTTACCTGGCCGAGACTCGAACTCTCGCGAGCAAGTGCACACCTAGTGTGGAGTACAGACTCCTAACTCCTAAGTCAACGCAGGTCCTAGCAATCCCGTGCTAATCCTGTTTTATCCTACATACTGTACACGCTAATTTCGCGACCAGGCATTCAAAGAATGGCTTTTCATGTGGAGGAGAGTTAGCCCACAATCGACTATTGTGTGTTCTGCGCAGTCAAAAAGCTACAGTATTGGTTTTTGGTTTTGTGCATTGGCTTGTAAATACAGGAAAGAAAAATTTGCGAAAGAGGAACGCAAAGATGATGTCTAACGTACGTTCCGTAACTCGTCACCTTCTGCCTTGGTACTAAAGGATTTGAAAGAGGTCCGATCAGGGGGATGCTAGTGAGCATTTTCGGTAGTTCCCTCCGATCGGAAGCTCCGATGGGGGTATTTTATTTCTGAGATCAATAATGAGTAACCAGATTGATAAACTAAGATGAGGCAAATGCATACTGTATGTCTAAACCAAAAAATTTCTGTCCCAAATGATTGCATTTTGCTGCTCATTCTCAGACGGTTTATATCGTGACTATATTATATGTAATAAAATGCATATATAGTACTTCAGAGCCAAGGTTTTATAAAAACGTAAAAACCAACAAAAAATATTTTTTGTTAGGTTTTTCGCTGACTGTACTGTACAGACAGGCACGAAAATGAGGATTGAAATAAAGGGGTATTAGGCCCCACAATTGACAGGTGGCCATAGTTCGAGTGTAGACTGGCGCTCTCCCTCCTTACCTTGCCATCACCCAGTCTCGTTCAACGATCATCAGCTTAAACACTTTCTACATATTTCGCCTCCTGCTGGTCAGTCAGCACTGGAGCGTGAGTAGAAAAATCCATTTAACGGCACTTGGAGCGCGCTCTCGCTATTATGTTGCCGGTCCCCATTCTTGTCACTACGCAATTTTATTGACCATTTCCTCACCCTCATTAATTCTTGGCCATCATCAATGACGCTTTTCAATTAATGCTAACTTCGATTGAGCTAGGCTTCGCTTTCAAAATAGAACGTCCCTTTGTCACTCTTCCGCCCTTTTCACAGTTTCGAACCAGGTTTAGTCTTCTTCAATGCGCTGGCTGTCTGCCTTTGTCTTTCATAGTTTTCTGTGGAGGCGAACATTTTAGACTGGGAGGCCCAGCGTGCTATCCTGAGCTCGCACCTGGAACTGTACTCGCACTATTTCAACTTCATATTTTTGTCCACCTGTGGCTTATAATCCATGACCCTTCCGCAAATTCAAGCCACGCGTGGCTTTGTGCTTCGCTCGAGGTCTCGATCCGTTTCTCGCACAAAATCTATTGTTTCCTGGTCTGCTTCGACCGGATCGTCGACAAAATTGTTTTTGAGTCCCGAGCCCGTACGTCGACGAAGTGCGGTCCGACGACTGAGCGTTGGATTGTACAAGGTACTCAAAAGATCAAATGGTAAGATATGTCAGTTGGAACTCCCTCGAACGGCCCACCCAGAGGATTGAAGAAAATTTTATCCTTCTTGATACTCACAAGGGAACATCGACAACCGTAAGTTAAACTTTAAAAAACGAAAAATTGTAATATGTTCCTAGGTGCAAAAGAAAGCTCTGTTATAAATATAAGGAGGCGTCTGGCCAACTGGTCAGCAGTGGTCTGCGTCCAAAGTCCAGGAGTTTTGTGTGGTAAGGAAGCCGAGCGTTTAGGAAAACATGCAGAGTTATTTCCAAACTCGGTCTTTGGGCTCGGAGTTTCGAGTTTGAGGGTCCACCACTCTGGTTCGGGGTTTTTTCCTGAAAAACCCAAAAAATCCAGCAGAGTTGAAAAATTTTCCTGTACTCTAAGCACTGACCACTGCTGACCAGTTAGCAAGACGCCTTTAATATTTTGCACAGAGCTTTCTTTTGGACCTTGGAGCATATTACAATTTTTCATTTTTCAAAGTTCGACTCAACGGTTGGCGATGTTCCCTTGTCAGTAAATTCCAAGGTAGGGCAAGCGGGAACAGTCCCAACTGCATTTCTCAACCTGCAGCTGCACAACCATTTCTTTTCTGGTTTTCCCAAGACGACAGCATTCTGAAATTGACAGTGATAAGGAACACTTGGCAAGTAGAAATCCTGCATCACATCAGTGCAATAGCCTCACTGAAATTATCATATTTACAATTAGACGAGCGTAAAATCGATCGAAGCCGGTTGGCTTGTTCTAACCCTATACTTTTGAATACACACCCGTAACCTGTCTCGCAAGCATCACTTTGCACCTCCACCAACAACATTCTTACATGAATACTTTACACTTTACATGGAATGCACCAACAAATCTGACATACACGTTTTAGTAGGAGGGCGGGAATTTCAAACTCGGATATCGGTGAACACTATCGGAGTGATGGATGGGCCAACATATGGCTGTTCATTCACCGTGGTAAACATTTCCAGCTCGATGCCGTCTAAGACACGCTTGGTGCGGGGAGAGAGCAGGGCCTATGATCTCGCCTATTTGGGGCCACGAGCCGAGGCTGTTATGTAAACTTGTCCCAGTAGGAGATGAACAGATTAGGATAATGACATTGACGAATTAGGGTTGTCATTCTCCCATGTTATTGCTTTGTGGCCTAAGCTTCACTGAACCTAAGCTGATTTGACACTGAGCACATCGGAACAATTTTGTGCAGAGTTGCGGCGAAGGGACTAGGGTGTTTTCGACGTTGCACTGAGAGGTTGGCAACTCGTTTTTTTTGTAAATGTCTCGCCGTTTATCCAGTTTGAGCATAACTGATTGTACTGATGATTACCTCTGGGGTAAGTCGTTTTCCGATACAGCGATACAGCCCGCAGCTATGCGGCTGCAGCTCACTGTCGAAAGATATGTGTTTTTTCCTTGCAAAAAAAAATTAATGAAACTTGTGAAATGAGTTTGCGCTAATTTCAATCCAGTGACGCATTTTAGAACAAGGCAACGGTGATGGCGATGGGTCAGGTGCGAGTATCCGATACCGACCAGACAGTTTGCTTCAACTTTGCAAAATCACAAAATTTTCGAAGAAAGAATTGCAATTGATGTATCGGGGGTTCAAGGAAGTAAGCTCCGCAGTACTCTAAGAAGTCTTATGAGATTTGTTTCTTTTATAAGAATAAAAAACAAATTCAGTGCTTAAAAATTTGAAATACACACAGATACCCATATCCTGTAATATTTTTACATGTCTCTTTATTCATACTATGTCTGCCCCAGTAAGTGCGCTCCTGCTGCTAAGGGTTGGAGTGAAGCTTGAACTTGAACATTTTGTAAGCCATTTTGCATAAAGTTGCCTTTTTCTAGTGTTGTCCAAACGGCATGGTCTCTCTGGAGCAATTCAAGGAGATTTATGCACAATTTTTTCCACATGGCCAAAAAAGGTACTGTATTCAGTGCGTAGAAACATAATATTCGTTTGGACTGACTGTGAGTTTACTAACACGAAAAGAAATCGATAAAAAATCTGTCATGTCTGAACCAAGACCCTCAAAAGTTATGTTCCATGCAGTAGCGTTTGATACTATTATTTTTGAGTTTTTAAAAACTAATCGCACGAGGCAAACAGGAGAAGTTTCAGGAAAATCGGAAGTTCGCTGATCTGCCGCTGTACGACTTATCCATTTTAGCAACGCTGACACGGGTCGTTACGCAATTTACGTCTTTAACACATTCGATCGTGACAAAAATGGACATATTAGCTTCGAGGTACGTTAGCGTGATTTATAAAGTTCTAAAATGATAGTGTCATTGAAGAGCAGAGTAGAAATCAAACAATCTTAATGGCGCGGAAAATGCCATATTATCAGTATTTTTCTGTGTTGTCAGTGGGAAAAATCGAAGAAGGTGTCACTCTATGAGCCCTTCATGTCTACTGGTGAATCGAACTTGCTTTTATGGAAACTACTACAATAAACCATGAGCATGTTTTCAGGAACCCAAACAAGCTGTTTTTTCAAACAGCGCGCAGATACTTGAGACTTACCGCGCTTTTTAATTGGAGTCAATTCAACTTTGCGTCTTCCGGACAGCCTTCGCTCTGCTAGTCCTAGCCCTTTCTTTCAATTTTCCCTTTGTATCATGCCTTGCTATTACTTACAAAAGTGCCTATGTACATACCACAAATGCCTAATAACAGACTAAATTATTTGAAATCCTTCAGCTCCAAGTAAGGATTAACAGCTTCCATTCCAGATTTGTCTGCTTCCTATGCTTCGTCCATCCGACCTTGACAGAAAGTGTTTCAGCTACTGTGCTTCCCTCTGCCACTTCCCATGGCCTTTCCATTCACCATTCTACAATGACATCGAATACTGCGTGTTCATACATTGGGGTTGAGCGGCTGCATGACCTCCAAATTTTCAGGAATTTGTGGTCGGATTATCGATTTTATCCCGTGGATCAACAGAGGAGAAACTTCGTTGGGTCTTTGACCTTTATGACGTCGATCAAGACGGCCTGTTGACCAAGGAGGATATCGAGAAAGTTGTGGGTAGCATGTACGAAATGATGGGCACCCCGACGGACCCCCCGATAGAAGAACATACCGTTCAAGAACATATCGACTTCGTGTTCAACGTAAGCCACGCGCCTTCTCTAGAAATATTGAGCTAAGGTGCAGTCCGTGTTTCAGAAAATGGACGAAAATGGAGACGGCTCGATCACGTTGGACGAGTTTCTTGAATCGTGCAAACATGTAGGTTAGATTTTTTAGACTGCAGCTACGTTTTTTCAACAACATTTTGAAAAAACGAAAACACCAGGAACAGGGGCCAAAATAGTACACGCGTTTCAGGACAATAGTATTTGCGAGTCGTTGGCACTCTTCGATACGATCCTCTCGGTTGGTGTGCCGGATTATGTCCAGCATCCGGCAGGAGTTTAGACTCTGTACTACTTCAAATTCCATAATGAGCTTTTGTGTACATTTGCATCTCTATATGTCCTTAGGCAAACTGAAGCTCTAGTTATCTGTATGCTTGTCATTAAAAATTCACCACCTGACTTACACAGGATATTTGGAAATTTTGATGCACTGTTTTCCCCAGAAATATGACCAGTCTGGAACCTATTCTGGATAGTACTGTAAGCCCCTCAAATATGTCCCACAGGCCTTGGCTGAAATGTATCAGTTGATTCTGTCCGAAAGATCACTGAAGACCTTTCTGGGTGGAAATCGAAAATACAGCGTGAAGTGTACTGTTGTACACGTAAGCGAGTACATACAGTAGGGGGGGAGTGAACACAGGGCGAACGCATTGATAATGCAAGATTTGATTCATTACCAAATGTTCGCCTGTCCGAGAGTGTCCGGGTTCAGACTTAGACCCCGGATCGGGTCAGGTACTTTCGGGTCGGGTCGGGTCAGCTAAATTTCGGGTTGGGTCGGGTCAAAATCGGGTCTTGTCTTTTTTCTGAAAGATCGGGTCAAATGGGTCAAAAATACTGCAATTTTTCAAGTTAATACCTTTTAGCAGTTATAGACCACCTTTTCGTATCTGTTCGACTCCAGTATTTGCAGAATTCGCTTTTGAATAGAGCAGATTTTGCAAGAATAAAAAAGTGGAGATTCAAATCTTAACAAAAGTGCATAAAAGCCTTGCACTTACAGGTTTTTATTTTGCGCAACTCTCAAGTGTCAGTTAGGTCAGATATGAGTATGTCCAAATTTTCTGGAAAATTTCTGCGTAAGCCTTTATATTTCAGTAAGCTCTTACTAAAACAACTCTCAGCAACTCCGATGGGTGGGACTAGCCATAGTCTGAAAGACTACAGTATGTCTCTAACAGGTCTTCTCAGGAGTACACTCACATTTGATTCCTGAATATGAAGGAGTTCGACAAGTTCTCGGGTATACCTGGTTACACGAGACGCCGCCGTAGAGAATTACACGAGACGCCGCCGTGATAGGTCGGGTCTCTCCTTTGCTCTCGTTTGCGTGTACACGTGTGTATAAACCAGCTGGCCTGATCCTTGTCCAGATGAGTGGTGACCGTGAAGGCGTTGTCGTGCAGGATCAGCTCGACGGGATCGACTTGCAGGATCATGGGCGGCTCTTCTTCACCGGCTTGTCCAGTGGCCGAATTGGGATTCGCCGAGCTGGGATATTTTGCCGAACTGGGATTCGCCGAGCCTGGATGTTTCGCCGAGCGAGCTGGGGCGGATTTTGCCGACATTGTTCACACGATTCGCACTTTCGTACGTGATTGGAGAGCGATTTGAAGACACGAGCGCACGGCTTAGAGATAGAGCTTCGGATAAAGCTCAAAGTATAGTTCGATGCGATGCGTCAAATAAGCGTGCGATGCGTCACTTTTGGGTCAACTGACAATGTAAAAAGGTGCCTGAAACGTCGCATCGCAAGCTTATTTGACGCATCGCATCGAACTATACTTCCAGCTTAACGACTTGACTGGCCAAGTGATCAAAGAGATAACGTAAAGGGGACTCTCGTCCATGATTGTAAAGCAGGAAAGACCTGGCAAGTGTTGTGCAGTACTTGGTTTGTGACCTGGCAAAGTTTCCTGCGAAGCGCGACACGGGCAGTGGTTTTCAAAGTACGTTAAATTACTTCACGTCCCCAGATCGCTCTGTGTGTTCTGTGGGTGCAGGAACTAGTATTTTTAATCCTTCGCGTGATAGGAAAGGTAGTCAGCTCACCCGCTCAACCACGCCCGGCCTCGACCATGAAGGAAGAAAAAAAGTCAGTGCATCTTAGTCACTGTGCTGACTATGCAGATACTGTAGAATGCACTGAGGCTAATAGATCACTTACGAATAGTCTCCAGACGCAGTCTGGCAGTCTGCGTCTTTTGCTTACCGTTAGCCTGTCGAACACGCTGGACATAGAATGCATGGGCCAACGTACGGTATCTGGGCTGTCATTCAGTGAGCCAACCGTGCTAGCATATTCGGAAGTTTATCATTGCGCTCATAGTTTTGTACATCTCTGATGCTATTCGCTGTTGCTACTTTGTGGGTGTGTAATAGGCGTGAATATCTTTTCTGCACCTATCAGCACTGGTCAGGGGACTGGTCTGCCTTTCCTAGGTCAGTGCCAGACACGAGGCCGAATAACTGGTTTGGTTTGCAGGAATTAGGTGGTGACTGGTATTGAGTTCCTAGTCTGAATTTCTCTCTGGGCAATTTGGGCTCAGCACCAGCAGAACCTCCGTCAGGACCGACACATGTGACCGCCCTCTGAATTGTGAGCCTAAACGCCCCTTGTGTGTGGTTGACGAATAAACGATACACCATACGTCATGGGCTACGTGGGTTTGTTCCTGTGGCTAAGGCCGTACGCCGGCTTGACCTAGTACTCCTTGGGACAGGCCAAGGATTTTAGATGTCACTAGGCAGGATATTGTGAAGCGCCCTCTACTTGTGGCTCTGTTACTATACATGGTGAGTTCATTGATCAGGCCCAGTGCCCGCGTTTCATTCCGTCTTGGCAGGGCTAGTGTTGTTAAGCGTTAACGCTATTAACGATATTTAACGCGTTAACGATATCGTTTTTGGTTAACGTTATTAACGGTAACGATAACGATATCTATTTTCAGAGAACGCGTTATAACGGTAACGGTATCTTTTTTGTGTCGAATAACGCGTTATTTGTGCATACACTATTACAGCGTCAAATTTAAAATCTGCCCTTGTTCCCAGCAATATAGCATGAGATGTCTGCTAATGGGGGCGGGGGGGATTGTTTCGCATCCGCGGACAGACAGTGTGAGTGTGTGAGTGATTATATATATTTTTGTGTTTCGTCATTCGACGTCAGCGTGTCATTGGATGTCGCCTGATTGGTTATCAAAAATTTCGTCATGAAGAAATTTTTGATATTGATATCCAAAGTAATGTCGAATTCGGGAGAAGGTAATAATTCTGATGACAAAGACTGTATTGATATAACAGATCCAGTCACTTTGTGTGGCAGCACTTCTAATGAATATGCTCGTGGAACATTGTTGTGATCACACGTGCATATATGCTTTTTCGACCCAAGTAAAATGCAGTAAGTTTAATGTCACGCTGGGTTGATAATAAAAATAACGATATTTAACGCGTTAACGATTAACGGTAACGATATCTTTTTGGCAGGATATCGTTTACTGTAACGATAAACGATATCTTTTTTCGCTAACGATATCCACACTAGGCAGGGCGCTAACAAGTGTGGATCGCCAGCCTGAGCCATCTGCTCACTCAATCTCAGATGCGAGTTTCAAGCGCTCACTAGTCGTGTCCTACGATTCACGTTCCGCATGGGTACCCTGTGAGTGCGGGCCGGGGTCAGTTGACCGAATGACAGCATAGCGACATGAGCGAATAATGTGATAAAGGGTGGTAGGACATGATTTTCATACCCACTCAGAACCCGGCCTAAAAGAAGGTTTAGAGAAGCAGCCAATTGAACAACCGAATTCAAGACTCTGATTCATTGTCAGCTGCGTACTTCTGTAGTGTTGGAAAACTCGGTTGGAGTTTACTGTACCTGGGTTTTTCCTTAGCACAGCTTTCGCGAATGTCGCACAAACCAAATCATTGAGTCTTAAGATCGGAATTTCTCGTTGATTTCTTTTCACACGAGTGCATCGAAAAGACACGAAACTGTCAAGCACAGACATCTTTCCTGTCACCACAGATCACAGGCCTAGTCATTGTGAATGGGTCAGCGAAGATAAACTGCCCCAAAAAGTGCCCAGTAGGGCGAGTCACGATTTCAGCAAATCAACCGACAGTAAACAGGTCGAAGAGCTCAAGAGGCAACAACAGCTCTTTTTTGACTTTCCGCAAAGGACACCTGCTGAAAAAGGAAGATCTGCTGCATTCTTCTACATATAAAGCTTATCCTACCGAATTAGAACGTGCCTTTTGAAACTTTTTTAAAGCTGTTCTCATTGTCATTGATTTGCTTGCTCTGTTGGCGTTCGAGCTTTTGTGGCAAAGCTGTAAAACATATTTGTTACATATGGAATGTGTGTATGAATATAGTCGTAGCAGATATTATGTGTTGCAAAAAATATATGCTATCTATTTATATATATAACGTTATATTAGCAAAAAATTCATGAAATAAAACTGGGAAAGGAAGTACATGAGAATTGATGTGAACTACATGAGAAACTTATTTGGGCTCAGGGCTGTGATGCCAAGATGTGCATCATACAACGTGACTGCGTTCATGAACATGAGTTTCCTGGACAGTTTGCACCTCAGTGAAGACAAAGAACGTAGAGGCATTCATTCATCGAGTGCACTTACAGTTATGAGTTCGATTAGAGCACTGTGCGCTTAGGAAAAATTTTACATAAGTTTTAGATTTCACAAAGACTTTCTGGATTTGTGCGATCATCATAAGGGAGATTCGATCAAGGAAACCCGTAGGAGTCCCGCCTTACTATGGGGCCATCCACAAAAGGTCGACCGCACAAAATCTCGATTTTTTGACCCCCCTCCCCCCTGACCGCATGCCGACCACTTCTCGCGAACCCCCCTCAAAAATGGTCGACTACTTCAGCCAGACCCCCTCCCCTTCCAAACGCAGTTTTGTGAAATGTTTCGTCTTATGCTTTCTCGAGCTCGACAAGTTGCCATCTCCTTCGAAGACAAATTGTTTTTGATTTATGGAGCGGATCTCCATTTTGTAAAAGCCTCCACAAACTTTTCCCACAACTTTTCCCCATATTTTGTAAAAGTTTTGCGGATTGGGCCGCGCCGGCTCAGTCCTCTACGAGACTTCCAATCATATTAGCTGGCAAGCAGTCATGATATGATAAGCGCGGCTGTGAGGGATAGGTTGGGATCCCAATCCTGATCCTGACATTGAGGCATCGGGATTCTGCTAATGATTATGATATGCATAAGCATGGCAGGTACACTCTGATCCATCATATCTGCCATCAAGCAGTAGCGATGAAGAGGCCACAGCAACACCGGCTCAAATCGATCATGATAGCAACACTGACCTCACTGCGCCTAGGCTGACCTTGCTGGACGCGTATCGAAACTGCGAATGTACCGTATTCCCTCGAAATCCTCCCCCTCGGGTTATTCTCCCCCGTCTAGACCCCGATTGAACTTTATTCTCCCCCCTCTGGTAATTTTGCCCCGTTTGGGACCCATTTGAAAAAATTTCTCCCGCGGGGAGAATTTCGAGGAAATACGGTACTCATCAATTTCAGCTTATCTATAATGACTGAAACTCGACCTGATAAAAATCTGGATGACTAAAGTGTGCTTTAGTCTTGAAAATAGACTCATCTCCTTCGTGCGTGCAAACTGTTCGACCTCAAACAAAAAATCCCGATCCCGATCGGGCTTGCCCTGATCTCGATCCTGGAAAAAGGCGATCTCGACCTATCCCTAGAGGTGACCAGCTCTCATGGCAGGCTCCATGAGTCTTCACTGGGAGCACCTCAACACGAGGGCATGCTGGGCGAGAAGTGGCTTGGGCTTATCGTTAGCTTAGGGACCATCTCGACTGGTGTTTGAAGACAGCTTCCCAATTCTCTGCCCCTTGGGTGGGCGTCCGCCGTTTGACAGTAGCGTGGTGTCGCCCGGAGCCAGGTGTCCAAAGCCAACGACAAGCTACTAAACTGGCGTCCTCCGTCGGAATAGAACCTCGGCCTCCCAGTCAGGGTTGCGGGCCAGAAAGGCGGATCAACGCCTTAATCAGCTTAGCCATCGCCTCCCAACTTTTTTCTTTCAGATCAGATGCCATTCCAGTTGGGAATAAGAGTCCTGATGAAGCCGAAATTGCATTATCGAGAATGAACGACCAAGGAGAAGAGAAGACAAAAAGTTTTGAAGGTTTGAACGCGCACTACTGGTGAAGATAAAAAGTGTTTTTTGTCATCAGAAGTCTAAAAATTTGCTGTGGTCGACCATTGGCCGCTACCCCTCCCCCTCCCCCCGACCGCAGCTGACCACTTTTTGCCAACCTTCTCCCCCCCTAGGCTGCGGTCGACCTTTATGGAAGGCCCCTATGTACGTAGTCGAATTGCAAGGTTGCAGTCAAGAATCACTGGCTCATCGCTTATCGCTTTGTAAGACGTCAAGCAGAAGATCTCAAAATAATGTAATTGATAAATTCTATCGAAAATGAGTGGTCACTTTATTGTTCCTGTTCGAGTATGGACCGATTTTGCTCACGATCTGCTACAAAAAAGCAGAAGCGATTGACAGAGCCTTCCCCTCCCCTCACTCAGTCTGCGACTGGCAAAAATGTAGTCTGCTACCTTTTTGCTAGTTGAAATAAGGCTTCAATGAGGTTAGGGGAGATTTTTACACGCATAGGGACTGGAGAGCCTCTTGACAACCAAACCAACTAGGAGATGCGAGAAATTATCATACGTTTTGATTAAAATGGATGATTTATTTATAATATTTCATGGATTTTATGTCTATAATTTTTTTATTTCGAATATCTTTTGTGCAAAACTGCAATATGCAGTTATTGATAGACAGCGCGTAGAGGTGTTATGTGATCAGAGCCTCTTCCCCAGTGCACGTCTCATGCGGCTTGTCTCAGGAAATATTTGTACATCAGCCACAATTACCGATGGGAGCTATCGCTAAATTACTTGTATCAAGACTCTTCATTAGAAACTCAGGATGTCCGAAACCAAGCGCATTTGCTTCTTTAGTTAGAGCGTTTTAAATTGAAGATGGGTGAGACGGACGGAGAGAAACGCGAACCGCAAGAAAATGCTTTATTTAAATTCCCGCCGCGCGCTAGAGCCTTTGATTTTCAGGTATCAACTATTTGTTGTTGTAAGCAGTGGATGAGCGGGAATGCGAGTGCGCAATGCTATGCTATCGATCGAATGTATTGGGGGCAGGCGGGGCAGCTTGGGGGGCTGGATGGTGTTCTGTTGAATCGAGGGAGTGGATGGTGGGGACGGCTGCTGCCTTCTTCCGGTCACCGTCGGACTGGATGCCTTGACGACGGACGGGCGCGTGTGTTCGTCGAAGCGTCATCATCTTTCTTTCTATCGACCCATCTTCTTGGCTTCCGTTCTTCGGTCCAGCTAGCATTCTCGGCGTCGATGGTTGGCGTGTTTACACGCTGTGTGTTATTCGTGTTTGCACGAGTGCTCTTGGCCCGCCTAGCTACGAGCTTCCAAAACGGCAATTGGCGCGTGTCTAGCATCGAATTTCGGCTAGTTGCGTATAAAATAATTTTTTCTTTCTCACTCTTACCTAATTTGACATTCGAATTTCTATTTACTTAATGATTGGCATTTTGAATACGATTTATTTAGAATAATGTGTATTTTCAGACTGAAAGTCGGCCGTAGCAAAATGTCACTAAAGGCAGCCTACGTTCGCCCAATGCCCATCGTTTGACACCAGTTGGTTTTTTCGTGCGGGCCTCTCGAGGGAGCATCTCCCCAATTTGCCCGTTTCGTGCCCCTTGTATTCGTGTTGTCCCCTGTTGTAGGTTACTGTTCGCTTTGATACCTGTTTCGTCTGCCTACTTGCCGGGCCGCCTGTCGATTGTAGTCATAATCTAGGGAGCATACATAGGCGAGGCGTCGTCCTCGCTCGGCGTCGCTCGACCTGTTTACTCGGCTATTCGTCGTGGTGGCGATGGGCAGTGTGTTCGACGATACGTGTGCTACCTGCCTTAGCAACGGGTCGTCGTCGGCGTTCACGGCACGTCGGATAGGCGCCTAGCTTCCTTTTGTTTTTTTACGTAGTGTTTCGCGTTTTGAATACCTTAGGCCTCAGGTTTTTACAAAAAAAGCAAAATGACTTGGATTTGGCAGAAATTCAATATATCGAAGCCAGGAATTTGTATATGCGCCTTTTTTCAGATTACTTCTGATTTTCAACAAACGATTACGATCGAAAGTCACTGTGGAATCAGAAATTATCGATTAATCGTACCATCTGGATTTTTTCCTACCTCTCTATTCGGCACACATAATTCGTCCGTTCGATTAAGAACCTATTAGATACGATAATGCAGTGTTCGGGTTTACAAGTTGGCGCTTTTTTAATTTTATTGGCTGGTACGATTTTGATCGCCATATCGATTGGCACGAGCAGTTGGTCGAAGCGCACGTTGGTCAGCACTGGGCGCATCCCGTTAATTGAGGCTGGTGGTGATGTCGTGTTGGAACGAGGCTTGTGGAACGAATGCCAGCGCATCATTGGCCATACTGATTCCGAAACAAAAACATTGCACGAAACTTGCGTCAATCGATATCAAGATGTTTTAGAGAAAGCGAGAAATGCGCAAATTGGAGAAGATTTCAAGAATTTGTTTAAAAACTTACAAGGTAGGCCTATTTTTGGTCGAAATTCTAGGTGTCAGTCTTTTATGTGACCACGATTGACCCAAGCCGTTTTCGAATATGATATCGATGCTGACAATCGAGATAAATAAGATGCTCGATCAGAAGAATTTTTATCCCCCTTTTAAGTGCTTGGTCAGGGTCCCCTCCCCGGAATGTGTGCATTTCTTCCTGAAATCGAACCATAAATTCATGATCGATCTAGCATGAGCTAATCATTTTTCAGCATGGGAAGTGGCCGTGTTGGCTCTGGTTTGCGGATCGGGCTTGTTGGGCATTTTATCTCTGTTATTCTCGCCATGCTGTTGCAATCGTTGCGGATGCTGCTTGGCCGCTTTCGTATTTTTTGCCGGTGAGTACAGTATGTGTGCAGAGGCCTATGAAACCCATGATTATGGACAGGGCAACGGTTGAACTGAAGCGTGCAGGCAGGTGCGGGTTTTAATTAGGACATAGCCATTAATTAATTCTTGAGGGAGAGAGTCTGAGGGTTGGCATGGTGATGATGTCGTTTTAATCCTCTTTCGCATAACAGATGGCTAGAAGTGCTCTCTCCGGGGGTGGGACCTCGAGATGATAGCTCTGGGGAGGAAGCTTGCCGGATAACTGTTCAGGAAATTCGCAAGGAAACGAAATGAAAATTATTCGACAGAACCTATGACTCATGGACAAAGTTCAGTAGGTAAAGAAGTCATCAAACGCCAACGTTTTCGTAAAGTTTCGAATTTTTGAAGTCGTCCGGACATTTTTCCTTTTTGTTGTCGGCATCTCTCTTGATGAGAATGGGCGACACAGTGGAGTGGCATCGTCGCTCTTTGACTTTAGTGTATTGACAGAGCCTACTGCAAAGTCGCCGAGCTGTGTGTGGAGATGGGGAGAGGGCTAGTTTGTTTGCTATGTAGGCGCCGGCTGGGGGCGATTGGTTGATGGAGATTTGTTATGTTGCTCAGTCTGAACATCAAATGTGCTCGTTTTTCTGGCGTGGGGGATGGTGTCCTTCATTTACATTCACTATACGCTGCTTTGTGAACGGGGCTGGCTGTTTTCGATCGAGCAGCGGGGCGACGTTGGCAACAGGACTGCAGCAGACATTAAGCGCTAGGGATCTAGCTGTTTGCTGATCAGGTCCCGTGCTCTGGCTTGGCTCGGCTCGATGCGGGAAAGAGGCTTACAAAAATGGTTGGCACCGAGCGCGGGTTGCTTGGATACGAGAGTAGGCTCATCGGAATTTCATCTTTGCTTTGGCTTAGTTTCGATCAGTTCTCTGTTAACGTCAAAACATCAGCACGTGCCAGGAAAATGTAGGTGTTTTGCACTTTTCTTAGATTATACAGTTCGAGAGCTTTTCAAAGGCCGGCGAGCAAGAACTGGTAAATGCGCTTACAAAAGTTCGCTTAGTTGGTTGATTTTGATCGAGGGGAAATATAGCAAGGCACATGGTGAAAAATCTGGCATGGTGGGAGTATGTGCATAGTTTGTTGAGGACCAGCTTTTTTGTAGTCGATATAGTACTTGCAGTTTTGCATTAGACATCGGCATTTAGACGCAGAAGTCAAGCAGGTGCTCACGTTAAAGAATAAATTGACTGTAAGCAAACAAAAAAATCCAGAAGCAACTGAAACGTTTTGTCATAGTCGTAAAATTTTTGTTTACTTTCCTTCTTTCCTTCCGCAACTACCAACTGCCACGATCTTGTCCAAATTAGGTTCAGCTAACGAAACAGCATCTCGGCTCAGTCAACCGTGAGCAAATAAGGGCCGGAATCCGCTCTGCTTCTAGCCGGACGGATTTTCACCATAAATAGAAATTGGAAGACGAGGATGAGGTCGCCTAGAAAAGTGGTTTTGCTGGCATCTATGTATTCCGTCTTTGGATGGTGGTTGTGTATGATCAATCGACGGACGGCTGCTTTAGGCGCAGTGGTAGATTCGAAGAATAGTGGTTATTCTCGGCGCCCCTTCTGCCTCTATGATGCATGCAGCGAGGATTGTAATCTAATGACTGTGCTTCCCGCTGATTATCGTTGCGTCATTGATGAAAATTGTGTGATCACGTCCGATTGAGAAAATGGAAAACACGGATAGCTGAAGCTCGTGTATGGGCGTGGCCTGAATGCAGAGAGGGTATTTTGCGTAAAAGCAAATTTATGCAAATTTTCTTGTCATTTTGTAAGAATTGATATTTCTCGTAGCATTTTAAAAAAAAAGGCTTGCTGGTTTTCTTCTAATAATTCGCTCTCTGCATTCACCGAAAACATGCGCTGGGGACTTATATAGAGATTCTTCTAGAGTTGTTTTTATTTAGAATGAGAACATAATGGAACCCGCCTTGGTTGTATACGTTACGAACATGCAGTCACAAAAATAGCGACTGAGATAAATATAGAGCTTTGAAAGACAGTTTCGGGTTTCTTCTGATTCAAGGATTATTCTACCTTGGTTTTATATTTTTAGCCGCTCTATGCGCCGCTGGTGTTTGCGTGTACGCCTATTACGCAACGACTGATAAAACGGAACAGATTTTCGACTTGAAAATGGTAAGCCTTTGATGGTTTTTATTCATTCTATTAGCAGTGTCTGGCGCACCTGGTCTACCTCGTAAACACATCAATCAGTAGATGTCTGATCGAGAGCACATGCGGGTACTGGTACTGCCTTCAGATAGTAAAGGCTATTGCGTGCCGGTAATCAATCAATGGCCAATTTAGAATTGGTTTAAGAATGGTGCATTTGTTTTGTGCATGTAAATTAAACCAATCGATTGATTTGATAAATTACAAGGCTAAGATGTAGTCAGGAAAACTGCACGAGTGTGTTTTGCATGTGGGATGCTCCGGGCTTTGACCGATGGTGGGAGGCGGTTTGTTTTGTGTCCTACTTCCCAATGTTGTTGCCCGCCTGTTGTTGAGCGGGTGCGAAAGGTGGTGAGCCATTCGAATGAAAGAGAGGGTGGGTACCTTTCCAAATGGAGGGCATGGTTAATATCTGCTCTTTAAAGGGCTGGAAGGACGAGGCATTTTTAAGTGGCGCAAGCCAGTAAAAGGCACTTTTTCATGCAACCCATTACCAGCCTGCGCATTTTCGATTATAATCACAGCCGATCGTTTTTCATGGGCGTGCTTTGATGAAAATCAGAACGCGGATTATGTTGGACGGGGTAGCGAGGGGCGGACACGGGGCGCTGATTGGGATCTGCTCTATGTGTGTTTGTTGGCGTGCTTGATTGAATCGTTGGGTTGGTTGAATAGAACGCGGGTTGTAGTGCATTGACTGTGACTCATGTAAAATACCAATTCACGCATGATCTTTCGAACCAGCGCAGCGATTGTCATTTGTTCTATGAACTTTTGTGCACGCATGGATTGGGTGGGAAAAACGGTGCACGGACGCCTAGTACGTCAGTGGCCGGGATGACGATTCGAAATTGGCGCTTGCGGGTCGTCGAACGGTCTCGTCTATTGTGATGGCCTTGAATAATGGGAAGGAGAAAGCGTGGAATAGATGTTGGTGTTTGTGAGATGAAAGGCACAGAATCGTGGGGAAAATTGGTTGGTTCAGGGGTGGGTTAGGAAATGTATTCAAGTAGGCTGTTTTTTATAAGGTTATAGCGAGACTGGAAGCAGGTATCAGGAGCAGAAAGTTTTGTATACGTCATGGCATAAAGTTGATGTGGAGTGAAAACTGTAGAAAAGACTCGAAGATCGCGTATTGGGTGAAGATGTGTACATAATATTTTTCTGAACAGTATCGCGAATCCACTTAAAACAGCTCAAGATAGAAAAGAATTCCGTTTATGAGGCTTTATTATTCACGTTGCTGATTATATGCGCACACACACATATTATATATATGTACAAATACATGCATATAATAAGGGTATATATATATAAGTTTTTTTGTATATAACGCTTATACTTGTAGTTATGCCGTATGCTGCCACACACAATGGAAAATGTGCTGATTACGGTGCCTAAATAAAATTATAGCTTATTATACGCATTGTAAACTAGGTTATTATTTGCCCTAGCAATGTCCATCTGGCATTGTATCTGCAGTATGTATTATGCAGATGCGCGCGCTGTCACTTGTTCGCCAGCACCTTATATCATGAAGGCTTTTGTACTTCTAGAAGGAATTCGGCTGGTCGTTTTGGTGCGCTGTGGCGGGTGGTGCGTGCCAGCTATTCTCCGGCATTCTGTTCTCTGTGTCCAGGTGCCGTCAGCACTCCTACTCGCATACTATCTAAGCGAGGCGTGTATGACGAACGTCGATTCGCTTATTTGGCACGATCGATATGAGCAACGGAGGAGAAATGTGTGCGTTTTGGGCGAGGTTGGTATTTTTTTGCAGTGTCAGTTGAGATGTTTTTGAAGTTTAAAAGCCAAGTCTTAGAAGGATGTTGATCTGGAATTGAGCAAATGTTTCAGTTTTTTGGTTTGATGTTTTCTATCTTTGAAAATTCATTCATTTTTCAATATGTACCTACTATTAGGAGACTAAAATAATATGATCTTTCATTTTTTGTGTTTCACTAATCTCACTGCGTCAAGTGCTAGTACGCTGTAAATATGAGATAAATGAATGGCATTTCGGGGTCATTATGGTTGGCACTCCAGTGTAAGTGCTCATGTGTCTGCGACTTGATAACATGTGTGCAGTGCAATGACGCGTGTTTTTTAACTGCTATGGTCGTCAGGATCTGAATGGAAAAAAGTTGAGTTTATTTCAGAAGAAAATGTGTTTTTTGATTTATGCCAAACAATGAGATTTGAAACTTGATTCTTTTCTTTTCTAGTGCAAGCTGCATACATTTCTTGTCTTTTTTGAGATAAGATTATGTGCTGCGTGCTCTTTTCTATTTCATTTCATTGGAACCATGATAACATATTTCGGGAGGTTTCGAATTGTTGGCGCGATATATAATGGTGCATTGGATCGTGGAATAATATGGCTTTTGTTATAATAAGAACCTGACCTGGCCATTTGTGATCAGGTCACTTCGTGGGTTTTTGTGAAAGCATAACGAATTATGCGTGAGAAATTTGAGTAAGGCTTGCAGTGTATCAGTTAAAGGCACATTGTGTGTTTATATTATATGCTGTAATATGACTGCGTATCATGATAGTGGCCTGGAATAAACAATGAAATGCCGAATTAGTTACGTGATTACAATACTTCTTGGGGCTGATCTTTAGTGAATAAGGTTTCATGCATATATTTCTTTGGAAATTTTTGTACAGGCATGCAGCAAAAGAACGTATAACGCAAAAATCGATAATCTCATCGCACGAATTTTTCTTTTTTTGTCAAACTAAAACACTGGCCGTGGCTTAGGGGGTAGGCGCCTACCTCTCGCGTCGGGTGCGCTCTTGGAGGGGAGGGTTCGACTCCCGCCTAGGAAAAAAATGATTGTCAATTTGCGTGCCTTAGTCCTCGAGTGCATTGTATAGTGCTCGGATATGGATAAAGTATGACATGACGGTTCCTATGCTGTAAAGCTTTTTTGAAGTTCAAGTTAACTGGATGGACAGGGCCATCAAGGATTGAGGAAGGAATAGGGGGTGTTGGTGCAATGCATGGGCGTAGCAAGGGTTTGAGGAGTGCTCATCAGCTAATACCAAACTAGGAAGCTTCAAAACGTGACAATGATCACCACAAAGCGCCATACCATACTTATAGCAAAATGTGCCCACCTTGACACACTTCGGTGGAGGGAGTGCTCGAGAACCCAAGCATCCCCCGGATATGCGCCTGCAGTGGTTCGACTTGGTCTACCAGTATTGCTTGGTAGCGAGCAGTGACTCTTGTACAGGGTTCGATCCCCAGTGATGGAGGTCGGCTGGTGGGCCCCACACCCTCTAATGACTGCCTGACTGGGCCGTGGCTAGTACCACTGAGGGGAGAGACGGAAGCTGAACGAGCATCGATTGTCGAACACCCCCCCCCCCCCTTGGCCCAGGATTTTTGTACCCATCCTGGTCAGTCCAGGGTAGGGTCGATTTTTTGGCCCTCTACGCGGGGGCTAAAGGGCCAAAAACCCAATCTTGCCATCGACTAGGGTCAATCCGGGATGCATGCCAGGCAAGGGTGTGTGTTAGTCGCTCCCCCGCGATGTCAGTGGTAACCCCGCGGGGCAACCATACCCAGTCTGTAACCCGCGAGGGGATTCGGATTCAAGAGCTCCCCGCCCTCGTTTCCAGAACCCGACTCCCATCGTTCTGATTTTCATTATCCTCCTCGATTCTATTCCTCTGACCAAGCCACCTCTTTGAAGTCCAGTAGGCAGCAGTAACGTGAGCTGCTGCATTTTTGAAAATGTGTGTGACATCGGAATCTTATCTTCCATGTACAAAACTTCTCACTTTTGTCTTTTGTATTGTGCGCTCAAGATCCAAAAGTAAGCGATGCGTCCATACACATATTAATATTAATTACAACACTGGAGGCAATGTCTAATTAAGTGTCCCTTCCATAGATTATGCCAATCGTCAAGCCCCTGGCTCAATGGCGCCTACTCTAAATGACCATCTTGCCGAGTCTATCAGCAAGGCTCTGCTGGTGCTCAGCCATCAGACTCGTGCTGTAGAACTTCTTTGCGTGCAGTGTTTCGGCATTTGTCCGCCCGCATTGTTTGCTAGCGAGTGGCTGGGGTGGTCTCGGGATCGATCCCCGGTGACGGAGGTCGGTTAGGTTTGGACGTAGAAACCAAATATCCAAGAAAAGTCAGTGGGGTTTGACCATGATAACAGTATTCTGCAATGTAGTCACCTGATCGCCGTGTCGGTTCTTCAAAGATTTCAGTCATTTTTTATGGTGACTGCTGGTGATCGAACGGATGGCTGCACTTGGACATGCGACGATATCGCATCTTATTGCAACTTATTGCAAATCGAATGTCGAGGGCAGAACCAGAGCTATGAATTTTGTCACTGCTTTGAGCGTCACGAATTTAGTATATCAACTATTTGCGCCAGTCGGGTTTATAAGTAATTTTTTCTTTTTATAATTCTTTTTTCACCAAATCTTACGGGTTCAGGTTTTGTGTTTACGTCTCACTACACTGGGGGGGAATTAGGGCACGGTTTTTCAACTTTTGCTGAAGCTATAATAAGGAAATATCCAAACTTGAATAAAATTGGGGTTATAAATTATTTGAACAATAATTGCCAATATTTTAGGAGAGCAATTAGAACAAATATTGCTTTTTAACTTTTTTTATGGCTTTAGATCGTTTTCTAGCATTTTTTTGCGTAAGTAAATATGGCAGCATGAATATGCGTTTTTTCTACGCGCTTTCTTCTGGAATTTGATTTCTCGCGGGATGTACGGAATTAGAACCTCTTTTTGAAAACTGGCTAGCTTACAAAACGGAGGGGAGTGAAACTATTCCTGTCCTCCAACTCTCATCCTGGGGTGTCCTTCACATTTATCTCAATTATTTGGTTTATATGTCGGCTGCAGTAAAAGTAGTCATCATGATCGTTTTAATAATATTTTGTGCAGCAATTGTCATAAAATTGCATAAAAGATCTAGGAAAATTGGCAACATGATGACTGCTGAAGCAGCTGAGCAAGAGGATAAAATGCTGTGTTACTGTGCAGGTTCCAAATGGTAGACATAGTAGCGATGGTGTTTGAAATAATCGTGTCCACTTGCAACACAGTGGTGTATATGGCCAGAAATGTTGTAAACTCGGCATGGTCCAGTGGTTGGTGTGACCCATGGCAATGAAGTTTAGCAGATACAATTTTGGTTAACGATACATTTTTTAAAATTATTACTGATTATCATCTCACATTTCCGCATGGTGAATCGTTAGTCTTATATTTAATGTTTGTCAAAAAATTTCGCAGCGCTTTTTTGGATATTTGCAAACAAATTCGAGTAAAATGTAGAAGCCTGCGCTGAGGCTAAGGGCACAGTGCTGGTCTGCAAATAAGGCGACGATATATTTAGGGTTCTATAACTGAATATTTTTGTACCATACTCAATATGTTCTCACATACTGTAACTGTGTAGAATATGTCTGTGTCTGCATATGTCTCACAATATATTTTACCAGAATTTCCACGTCGTTTTCATGTTTCACCACATCACCGCGTATTTCATGTTTCATGTTATGCGCACTGGGGGAGCTGTATAGCTGCATAATAACAATATATTTTGCTTCATCTTATTATATACACTAATGGAAGGCGTTTTCTCACAGTGTCATGAATGTTTTACCCGTGAATACGTTAGTGCACTGCAGGATATGCGCAGTTATACTTGTAATGACCGCCCATCTTTTCCTGACGGCATTCACTGCTCGGTCCGTGGAGGGAGCGTGCGACCGAATGACGCAATAAGTCCTCTTCATATCCCCCTAATTCTGGTTTTCACCTGCCACTATTTGGTAATAAAATTATAAAATGTCAAATGCACTACCTGAAATGCCAAAGTCTGTCAGCACATGCAATATTAGCTCGGTACCATACACAAAAGGCAAAGTAGCTTGTTCAGGCCACATCTCGTGAGCAAATGAGAATGCGAAGCAAAATTTGGGAGCCTACTCATAGGTCTGACAAAGAAACGCAGGTGTGCAGGTTTTCAATTTGAATATTTTAGGTTGTTTCTCATGGAGGTGACAGCCAGCAAGGTCTACGAAAGGGGCATAATTTGAAATTTGAAAGGTTTCTGAGTGCTTCAGGAAAACAGGCTTGGGTTACTCAAAAACCTGACTCTCACTTCCTACTGTGCGTGCTCACTGCAGTCGATGGCACACCTGACGATGACAACATCTTTTTTGCGCGGGAGCCCTTTGTTCCACTAGCTGGCCAGCAGTCACTCTAAGCAAGGCTGTGCGAGGACCGGCACACACGCAGCAGCGTCTGCGTGTCTCCACTAGAAGCACCTCCACGCGAGGGCATCCTGGACTGCACACCGCCTTCCTCGGACGATGGCGGGTGGGGCTTACACCCGAGACTGTCTAATCGTCTGGCTTTCTCATCCACTCGGAGCACCTCGACAGTGCCGGGTGAGTCACCCACGGCCTGGCGTGCAAGGTTAGCGAGGGTTTATGGTTTGCAAACCGACCTCCGTCACTGGGACTTGAACTCGGGACGAGCCCAGTCAATCGATCCCAGAGACGAATGCCAAACCGCCTTTACCATCGCGGCCTCGATGACCACATCTTGATGTACGTTGTTACTGGCTGTAACACAAGCTACAGTAGGAAGGCTCTCATAGGGCTTCTGGTAGACTTGATCTAATCAGGCAAAAAGTTGCGACAAGTAAAGACGCTATCTGTGCAATTTTTTGCAGTAGCATGAGCTTTCAGATTATTCTCGGCCTAGTCGCTTTAGTCACAGGATGACTTTTCGGCAGGCCTCGTTTTTAGATGTGCGTTGATGCTAGTGGCAAGTGCTCAGGTAGCACAGGCAATGGAATGAAGATGCCTGCTGCCAAATATGCCACTGTGGAGTAAAAGGGTGGGAGAACTCGACACGCCATCACAGTGGTACTCAAAAATGTGACTTTTGAGTTGACTCTAAGGGCCAATAGGGGTCCTTAGAGATGTGCGACGGGGTTCCGTTCGGGCGATATTGACCGTCGGACATCGTTTTTTTAGCTGCACTAGTCTGCGGCAATCACATCGACGCAGAAATCATTTTACATTCTTTTCAACTGATTTTTAGAACACAAAAACCAGCAAAATTTTAATTTTTTTAAAGCCTTTGAAAAATCAAAAGCCTATTTGTTGGTAAACTTGATCTACTATATTTTATAGTAATACCCAGTTACTTCAGTTTTTATGTGATATTAAATCACGTCGCATCGCTCACCCAGCTTTACTCATGAAAAAGTCGGGCTTAAAAAATCAAAAGGTTCGGTCCAGCCGTGTTCTAGCACTGGGACAAGACGGTTTCACAATGTAGACCTGTTTGAGGAAAGCACTGGTGCCGTGCTAAATGTCTCATCGGCTTATCGCTCAGTACTTTGCCATTATGAAATGTTCTCATTCCTCACCTCTACTGACGACCAAGACCCCTCAATATTCGACGTGGCGACGAGTGGTCTGAGCACGAAATTATTCAAACAGAAAACATATGGAATAAACTGATCGAAAGAGCACAGGGTGCACATTACTTGAGTCGATAACTCTAACACATCGAACGCATTTAATCCCGATTAGTGTTGCAAATGACGTTGGTTTTTCAATTTGAGTTCGACCTTGACCTTGACTTTGACAGGGGTCTCGAAAAGTTTTTGACTTTGACATTGACTTTGACATGAGGTTAAAAATTTTTTTGACTTTGACTTTGACGGGGCAAAAATGCTTAATTTTGACATTGACATTGACTCAAAATTGACCTTTCGCAAAAATTTCAAAAATGCTCTGTGGACACGCCCCTTGTCCCAGCAGGTAGCTCGAGCACGCATGCCGCCCCTCCTTTCCACAGCCATCGCCCAAGTCTGGGACGGAAGTTGGCTGCGGCCGAGCCTATCTGGGTGGGCAGGACGTCTTCCCAATCTTGTTCAGTCTTCCTTTGGGACCAACATTGGGCTGACGCGCTGGAACTGGTTTTTTTGCAACACTGAAACGTTTACTGGCCAAATAAGATCCTGTACACATTGTTTATTCGGTTATGCCAAGTAGGGTGTTCTGAATCATAGATACTGCTAAATATTTTTGCCAGGTAGGTATGTATGAGCATAACCACGCGTCCAAGGAGGTATACAGCAGGAGCGATCATTATCTCTGTTTTGTGCCATGCTGCGAGGTACTTTTTTGTGGAATTTGATAGTTGATTGACTTAAGTGATTGTGGATAAAATTTTTAGAGGATGGCGACTTGGGATAAGAGGGATCCCGACATTGAGGCATTGGGCTTATGCATATCATGATTTCTCTTTCCATGATCCATGATGTCATATCAGCACTATCTGTTTTCTTTGGCAATGTACACGCGGCCTATGCGGTAACGTGGGGGGCGTGTATATTCCCAAAGAAAACAGGTTATGGACCAGCCAACCAGGCGCCTAATGCTAAAGAACGACTTTCGTCGGCTAATAACTCGAGAACGGTTCGACGAAAATCTTTGATTTTTTTGCACACGTAGCAGAATCGGCCGAATCTACAATCGTGCCAATTTTTATCAAAATCCATCCGGCCGTTGTCGAGCTCCAGAATACGCGACTTCTTTTTCATGGGGGAGAAGACGAGGAGGAGGAGGATGAAGATCAGGCTAGCGCAACAACTAGAGGTCGTACAATTTCGCCTTGTACGTATATAATGATTAAAAATTGGCCTAGCCGTAAGGAAAAGCTTAAAAAAATCTGGATGCCTATTAAGTGTGCTTTAATGCGAAATGGGCCAAAAAAAAACAAAAAATGCAAAAGTCCCTTTCCCGCTTGGGATTGTCCTGACCCTGATCAACCTCTAATGACGACATTTTACTGTGCAGATCACCATAGTGGAGATATGGCACAATTGAAATATTGTGAGGCTGCTGAGGCTGCCCTGAATCAGTCTGACTGGCAGATGCATCAGATAAGTGTTGCCATACAACCAGTCCTCGAATAAACTGGCATGTTGGCATGTTCATCATGATAGAGCATGCAGAATCTTCTTTTTGACGTGAGTCCGGGCGTGGGTCTCGGTGAAAAGAAAGAGCGTCTGCTTTCCTGGAAATTCTTGATGTTCCCTGAGCTTCCTATTGCCTGTACTTGATTGGGTCAGATAACTAAATGGATTGCTTCATAAAATTTTGAACTGATGGGCTAAGCTTGAGTAGAAGGTTGTTTTTGTTCAAAATGGAAAGCCAGAGGTCAAGCACTGTCTACATTGTAATTCTTTTTCATATTACCGTAACACGGGGTGGACCATCTCGCTTTACTAGTCCTACTGGCCCTTTCCCTCACCCACATGACACGACATGCCTGAAAGTCCGAACAAAATTTTTTCAATATTGACGACTTATTTCCGCTTGCTCAATATTCAATAAAACGTCAATTACAGTATGTCTAATCCGTTTTGGCACGTGGTTTTGGTGCTTATCTGAATGCTTTTACTAGCACGGGAAAAAGTAAAACTCTATCTTCTCAAAAAGATTCTGTGAAAATGAAACAAAACCCGCCTTACTCTGACATGCAGTTACCACAAACTGCAAGGAATCTTTTACAAAACTGTGAGGAAGTGACTCAGCATGTTTTGAAACGACATCAGAACGAGCGATTCAAAACTATACAGAGATTGGTAGGGAAAATATTACTCGTAAACTCTTGGTCTTGGCTCATGGATTTGAATAATGCATGCGCAAAATGTCAAAATTTTTTGACTTCTCGCAAGATTTTTGACTTTGACTTTGACTTTGACAAGGGTCCAAAAAGTTTTTGACTTTGACTGAGGCCAAAAATTTTTTTGACATTGATATTGACTTTGACGGAATTTTGGAAACATACGATTTTGACTTTGACATTGACGTCAATTGCAACACTAATCCCGATTCTGTACTCGAAAAGCGAGCGTGCAGAATTATGCTTGAACTGATCGGTAGATATCTTTATCCGAGGTGTCAGCTGTCAGCAGAAAGTTTTGCACGTAATTTTGTGGAGTGGTTTTAAGTTGATTGCAGACTCTTTTCTAGACAAGCCACATTATCACACTACAAGAGCACAGCGACGACAGCGCATTGCATGCATACCAGAAAGTCTTCGATCAAGCGATCACAGGCTCGTTCTTCTTCATTTGGAAGCGACGGGGGATTTGGATTTGGACTGCTTCCGACGTTCATCTCGATAATTCGACCAGTAACATTCCAGGCACGACGGTTTGTTGTCACTCGTCACGTATTGTCCATCCGACGGCACCTTCTTGCATTTGTGACACACTGGCGGGCATTTCTCGTGATAGTCTTTGCCGAGCAGCTCCAACACCTTCCCGCCTTCGATCGTTTTCGAGCAGCCTGAGCGGATAGACGGCAAAAATTAGTGAGCAAATAGCCATTACATTTCAAATCAGATGACTTACGCTCGCATTTTTTGGCAAACTTGGCCCCGAAGCAAGCTTTGCACACTTTCTTCTGGCCGACTTCGAAGCACGACTGTTCCAATGGCTTGTTGCACCCACCATCGCATTTCAGACAGTCCGGGTGGAAGAACTGATCGCCGACGATCAATGCCTTCGCTCCCAACGCTTTGCTGCATTTCGGACAACGGACAGTTCCGCCAGACATGGTGCCGATTCGATGGTACCCGCAACGACCACCCTCGCACACAACCGACCACTCGCAAGCTAGGAGACGGGAATACTGGCCGGAAAACGCACGCGTTACATTACTGCATGTAAACTGCTTTACAATGCGCGAAAAGTATTGCTGGGCCCGGTTTCTCGGAAGCACTTATCTGTCAGTCGGGATTAATTTTTGGGTAATCTGGCATTAACTTTGCGATCTGTTTCTCAAAAGGACTTAAAATTAAGGTTTAACATTAAATTTAGCAGCTGAGGCCCGAAAAATAAGGTACCTTATCCATGATAAACCCTCATTATCGGGCTCTGTCACAGTTTTTTCGTGATCAGGTGCAAGCAATTTTAAATCTTCTCGCAGTCACGCTCATGAAGAAGCGCTGTGGTCATACCATAGTAGTTATCCCCCCTCTATGGTCTACCATCTATGGTAACTACAGTACTTACCATCGTGCCCGTAAGATTAACTTGGAAGTCGTTGGTGACCTTTTTTGCTGTCTCTGCGGTGAGGAGGCTGCATGACTTTGTTTCTGTTCTCAATCTGATCTGCCATCAATGGTCTTACAGTTCAGGAGCATACCAGGCGTTGTTGCTGCTATCGAAGGCCGTCTGGCACCGAACCCAGCATTCAGCAGTGTGTAAATTGCAAAGTGAGGATGTTTTTGAAGATGACCAAATCAGGGATGAAAAGGACGGTGAGGACAGTCGGACTGTGGTTTAAACAGCGAATCAGAGGGCACCGCTGGGAACTGGCTCGTGGTGGTACGCGCGGCTGCTTTCCAAGCGGGATCCCAGGGTTGAGCCACGCCCTCGCGGTTTGGAAAGCAGAGTCGTGCCCAATTGCTGCCGCCGTCAAGTTATCCGGTTCAAAGCTTGCAAAAGCAAGTGGATGACTCGGGAGGGGGGAGGGAGTAACCCCGCCTGGCAGGCGCCTGGAAAGCTGACGTGATCAAATGCACACTCGTGTGATCGAATAAATTTGAGTATGCACCAAGTAATAAACTGAAAAAAATCGATTCTCGCGTACATACTTTGCACACAGACAAGCATCGACCAGTGGGGAGTTTCAGTGGACATCAGGTATTTCGAGAAACAGATCTTAACTTACTCTAATGGACCACTTATCTAATGTTAGCTTATCTCGATTAATGTGAATTTATCTCCTAAGCCAGCCTTATATATAAGTGCTTTCGAGAAGCTGGGCCCTGATCCTGGAACAGGATACTGTGGTTTTGGCAAAGTACTTTTCATAAAAAAAACATAACATGAAAAGAGGTTAAGTGGGGAAGAATATCATTTAGATGTACATAAGGTAAACATAAAAAATACTCTAAGCACTCGTACCTCTGATGACAAAGTGGATGCTCTGTCACACAGACTACTGGCGTTTTGACACAAGTGGTGTTTGTTTGACTGCATCCCAGCAGCGACCGATCCGACCTTAGGCCTGGATCCCGATCCCAATCCGATCCAGGCTCTGGATCGGCCTGATCCCGATCCAATCCGACCGATCCGCTTCAAAAAATTAAAGATTGGTGATGATGATGTGCTTGGCAACGAGTTCTGATCTTCTTCCACGCTGTCACTTCCTGTTAATCAATTCTCAAGGACACAAGAGAATTAACCAGCGCCTAAAAGTGTAATTAAGTGCTGATTTGGGAGAAAACACGGGATTTTCTCAGCGTAGTATGCCACATTTTATCGTTTTTCCATCAAATAAAGCGAAAAAACTGTTCTGGTTCTGGTCTTAAAAGATCAGTGTTTGGCCAAGAATAAACCATGATGATGGTGATGATGTTAGTTACGGATCCGGCTGATCCAGCAGTCGGATCGGCGGATCAGCTCGGCCGGATTTGTAGATCGGTCGATGCTGGACTGCACAGTTGTCAATCATAGGTATGTCCGTTAAAAGAGCTGAGATCCAGACCACGGCCTATGCTATGCTATTTTACATCACCCATGCACCTTGCCATGCACTTAAACGGGGCGTCACAAAATATAATAAAATGATATAAAAGTCATGAGGAATGTCGAAATTGTCATGAAATATGCTGTATAAAACACGGATATGAACTAAAAGTAATTTCATACCGAAGATCGTTTCACAAGAGCATTGCTGAGTATTCGAATGATTGCTTGTATGCTTCAGTTCTTGGGCTCGTAATTTCGAGTTGATGCAGTTGGGTGGCCCTGGAGCTGACTCTACCGCCTGATTCCGCATGGTGGATGAAACGAGCGTTGGACACGCCTGATTTCCGTGGTAAAATTTGGAAAAGGTTAGTAACTTGATCATCTTTCGTCGTTCAGCGAGTGTAACCAAGCCTGGTAGGCGTAGGAGGGAGGTGGCTGACCGAAGTCGGCGGGACAAAAACTCCGACTGGCGAAGGCAAGTCTTGCGACTATACCTTCGGCTGAAACATCAACCCGAGGGGTTGACGTCTCCCAGCCAGGGGAGAGTATTGATTACTCTCTCCCACTCGCCATGGCCTACCAGGCATGAGGGTTACACGAGGAAGGGCCATTGAAGTTGTGATCGCATTTCCTCATAGAAACGACTGGAATTCCAGCTGACAGACCTTGCAGCAAACTTTTGGGCGCGTTCCAGCTCGCCACCCCGTTGATTGTCAGTTGGAGACCATGTGCAGCACCCATATTCAGGCCGTGGCCTCAGACATTGAATGTAGACGCTGTGAAGAACCTTTGAAGCCAATTTGCCGGAAAGCACCCATCATTCGCCTTGTTGAGCTGGCGATTTCCTGGCAATGTTGGCTGAAGCGCATGTTCGATGAGAATTGGCCCCACAGTGCCACGATATCGTGGTCCATCATTGTAGATCTGCATTTTGTGAATGAGGCTTTGAAGCAAAGGCCGCAGCTCAGCCAGCATCGCTGATTGCATCACTCTTCAGTCAGACTCGCTATCAGTCGTCGCAACATAAAGTGCCGTATACAGCGTGGGAGGGCATCCGATGGGGGCCCGTAGATCATGACTTGGCCGGTGGTCTGGTCATGTTTTAAGGGTACTGCTGAAAAACCAGGATTTGAGGTAGAGGTATCAAATCAGCAAATATCAAATAGGTATATTTTAAGGGGTTTTTGCTACAGATCGCTTAGCGCCCGAGAGGCTGGAAGAGTCAGGCATTTAGGCAACCCTGATGATCTATCAGACCAAAACGCAAGATTCGAGTGAAAAGCTCAAAGAATTTGATCACCCTACAACCCTACTGTACAAGCAGCTCACTCTACAAAGCTGGATCATCTCAAGGCGCCATAGAGTTGGCGAAATGTGAACAGCCTTGACATTCTTTCCGAGGACGTGCAGCGAGTGTGTTCGAGCACCCAAGCACCCCCTGGATGAGCGCCTGTATTGGTTAGGCGTCTTGCATAAAGACACGTTCATATTTCGGTTAGTTTTATGACCAAGTGGCATTATTCTTTATTGAAACAAAGAAAAATTTTGCCAGGATAGCTCTTTCCTCAGTGTTGGTACCTATTCATTGCAGCCATCGCAAAATTGGCTGCACTTTTTTCTTAAAGCACCCTGATCAATCTTTATATATTTTTAATTATGAAGTTTCCGCAAAAATTTTGAAAATGCATAGGCATTGGAGGCAAACATTTGTAATTTCTCTGATTATTTAGATTTTTTTGATTTCATTCCCGTTCCATTCGCGTTTCTCTTCAGTTCTGCTCCTCCGTTTTTCACGTGCTTTCCATTGGTCTGTAATGATTCCGGTGTCGTTGACTCATTTTCCTTGCATTCTTTTCCAATTCTTTCGTTCTCCTTTGATTTTCTTGCGCGAAATTTATTTCTGATCCGTGTCACTACTGCCCACACCGCCCAGATGGCCTTCCAAATAAGAAATAAGCAAACCAGGCCGAATGCGAACACGTCCAGCAGGAGGTATTCGTAGAAAAAAAGACGTTTGGATTGTTTGAGTTGCTTATGCTTCGCTCCGTGATGCCTTCCAACATATTCGACCCAGTGTATGGCTGTCTCCAAGGCTGTAGTTTGCCTGTCCTTGTAAGTGCGTGATAAATGCTGAGCATTTGCGAGGTATCTGCAAAATATCAGCGGATTGCAAATGTCTTTGCGAAAACAATGCGGAGCAAAATATCAAATCTAGAAAAGATTTTGAAAAGCTCAAAATTTCTTACGTTTCTTCTCTTAGTAATTTTCTCAATGCTTCATAAATTGACTGGGCACTGATTTGATTTTTTTGCAAAATAATCGCGGCACCTTTGGACTCGAGTTTCTTTAGATTATCGTAATTGACTCCGTAGAGAGGGATGCCCAGGACTGGGATTCCATAATTTACTGCTTCCATAATACTGTTGGCACCACCATTGGAAATAAGCAGGACTGTCTCGTCGGCGGCTGAGAAAAAAAGACCTTGACCTTGGACATGGAAAATAATTGTGGGTCAACATGACATACTGCCCCTGTGCTAGGAACAGCACAGGACGAGTGAGCATACTCACCTAACAAATCATTTTGGGGTATGAAAAATGTAAAATTTATATTCTTGGGTATTTCAGTCTCATCGATGCCCTCGTCCAAGGTTGGGCTACCCAAGCGCCAATAAATTCTGTGTCGTGGAAATCGAGAAAAGGCCTTCAAAAATTCCCTCTTCATCCAAGTGGGCATGCGTGTGCCATTGACCACAGTCCCCATGGAGAACAGGATTACTCCATCCTTGGCCAGGGCATTGGTTACGTTGAAAGGCTGAAAAAAGTCCATTTTAGCTCATTCCTAAGGTTTTCTCATTTTGCAGCGTCGAAATTGCAAATGTTGCACTGCATGTACCAAGATGTCCAAGAAAGCTTTGCCATAGTTTCTAGTTGTCTCGACCGATACTGCAAGTGACATTAAAAATCTGCCTGCTTACAGTGATACAATTAGTTGGTAGACCCCACTGAAGAGGGAACTCGGAGGATTTCACAGAATATTCTGCTCAAAAAATTTATGCGGGATATGATTTTGAAAACTTCACACGACTAAAAAGTGCGTAGTGAATATCGATCACCAGAGATAGAATTTTCAAGGTTCATCGACAGCTGATATTAATTCTGACTTGATGCACTGAAGGAAGAGCGTGAAATTTAATTTGTAAGCTCTAATTTTACAGGAAAAAACCAATAAAACAAAAACCAGGATGTTTCTGCAGATGACCAATATCTCACGGCTGGATCGGATCGGATCCCATCCGTTCAAATCTGATATCTGATCTGATCCGATCCGACAAACCCCCATCCGATCCGGCCGTGACCAATATCCTATCAAATAGTACCCGAAATCGGCAAAATGCTTAGCAAAAAAGTTATACAGCAGATATCCGGCAATGCAGGCATGGTAGTGCAACCATTTACGCCTTGAAAGAGCTGCCATCGATTATTTTGGGTTGAAAATTCTGTCTGGTTACAGATTTTGCCAAAGCACTTTTCTGGCCAAAGCCAGATTTTAAATTCACTTTGACGGAAAGCCTCCAGTCGGAGTCCAAATCACCTGCATTCAAATCACGGCTTTCATAGGACCAGCTTTCAGCTGTTTGGGTCGGTCTAGCAGAAACCCTGTCTATTGAAACCCACACTGAAGCTAAAGCCCATACTTCGAACATGGGTCTCGGAAATTCCAGGTGCATTCCACCCACATAGACCAAATTCGGAATATCAGCTCGTCCATTCATTTCTAATGCGCGATCGCTGTTCACAAAGTAAGCCGCCGCCGACTTTTTGATTTCATTCACATTTGGAAACCGGCCTCCAAATCGTTTTTGTAAAGCTCGATTTCCTTGAAATAACTGACTGATCGGGGCGTCCATGATCGACCATCGCAGAGATAAGAACTGCATAAGCCAGGTGCTGTCCGTGAATGCTGAGTACTCGGATAAGAATGCCCATAGTTGGTGAAGGCGGTTCACAAACGTGAAGCCGTCGCGGAGGACCGTCTTGGTGGAAAGTGGCAGGCTAGGAACCCAAGGGGCGCTGGAGGCCATGACCTGAAACAACTCGCGCTGACAAGCTATAGAATACGGTCTGTGGAAGATGCACAAGTAGCTATAGATTCTAGTCCATGCATGGTCAGGAGTAGACCCCGGGTCGGGTCGGGTCACTTTTCTTAAAAGATCGGGTCAAACGGGTCAAAAATACAACAATTTTGCAAGTTTCTACTATTGGCATTTACAAAAACCTTTTCATATCTGTTCAAGTCCAGGATTTGCGGAATTTTCCTCATGCTTACATGTAGAAAGCTTTTCATTACAACGTTTTAATTCTGCGTAACTTTTAAGAATGTCAGACAAATTGCAAGATGTAAAAATGACCGAATTCTCTGAGAAATTTCTGCATAGGAAAGGTCCATATCTCGGAGCTCCTATTAACAGTCTTAGCAACTCTGACGAATGGGTGGGACTAGCCATAGTCTGAGAAGGACTTGCTAATCTTTGATAACAGGTCATTGGATTATCTACAATCACATTTGATTCCTGAATGTGACAAGGAAAGTCTTGGGACCTGGCTGGAAAAGCCTGCTATTCAGTCTGAGCCAAAACCACCAAAAATTTGCACCAATAATAGTCCCCTCGACCACCATTCACGTTACCATTGCGAAACAGTTAGGTGTGTTCACGTCATAAGCATCCTACATTTCTCCATCAGCAGCAAAGTTCTGACTGGAGCTATGACTCCAGCGCAATATGACTTTGTAAGCAGTACCTTTTGTGAAGACTACATAGATGACTTTTTGTGAAAATTATGCTAGTAGTCTATAACGTTTTTTTTGGATTGATTAAATCTTGCTAAAGTCTAGCAGACAGACTTTAATCGCTTTTAGATCTATCAAGGTATTTTTCAAATAATTAGACTACTAAAGTCGGAAATATGAAGGAATGGTGTCTTGGAAGGTGTACTAGGAATAACAAAACATGAAAATTCGGGTGCATATAATGAATTGCTTCCATCATTTTTCACATAGTCGCCTTTACAGTAAAGTCATCACATGTTCTGAGGATTTTTGCAAGGTTTTTACCCCGCTGCTATAGCGAATTCGGGTTCAACCCGACCTGATCCGGTGTCTAGTTTGGAGAACTAATACAATCACAAAAATGATAGCATTTGTAAGATTCTTAGCACCAATACCAATTTTTTCAAAATGGTTTCAGAATTTTTCTCAGTTTACGCATGCTGCAACATACTGCGCCATGTACCTTGCCACTGATCGTCAATCGTAAATATACTACAAGGCGCTGAGCTTTTAGTGATTATAAGTTCAATAAGCATTTGTAAGTCTAAAGCACGATTTTGAAAACACTTAGTGCATTGTGCACAATGATTCACAGTAATGCACGGTGACCAAAAAGGTCTCTGGCATTATCAGCTCAAAATCTACAATGAAGTTCCAAATGCTTACCATCTCATCAGTGAAGCCCTGGATATCGAAATAAATAAACGGCATTGCGAGAGCGTGGACGATACCTAAATGGCATGGATTTCCAGCGTAGACCACGGCCACATCGTACAACTCATCTCGCAATCGATCCATCAAATCGCTATCGATTATGGCCTCGCATGCATCAGCGTAGGCGGTCCATGTAGGAATCGAATATCGATCACTGGCGTCATACTCCAAATTCCAAATTGTCGTATCATCTCCCAGATCACGTACAGGCCCGTAAATTTGTTCAGTTAGGTTAGGTTTTAGCTTCAATTCTCGAACATCGTGCAAGCGAGGCTGGATCAAATATTTCTTTTCCGGTATTAGAATTGCACGAAATGCACAAACGTGGTGATTTCTGAATGCTAATTCCTGAGCCAGGCGATTCAAGAGACGACGCTCGTCATCGTTAGTGCCCGGTAAGAAAACTACGACATTTATGGAAAGGGAAATGTAAATTTGGTGCAATAGAAGAATTGCGAAGAAGAATGAACGCTGCTCCATTGCCACACTCTCTAGATCTGACAAGTCAATACTCCAATTTTAGATCTTTTCGCAGATTTCGCTGATAAACTTTCAACACATCAGACAGCTTTTATCTTATCCAATAAATAACACAGAGTGCGTGGGCTCGCCCAATCAGATGACGCCAGGGAAACTTCGAGTTCTATCTGTGGTAGACTACGATCAACACGAGACGAGTAAAGTATTATTGCAGACAGACAGACAACAAGGGTGAATAGACGCAGCGATCGGCGAAGGCTTGGACAAACGAAAATCGAGTAGGCTTAAGTCAACAAAACAGGCATCCAAGAGGCCAAAGCAAAGAAAAGGGAGCTCATGACGACTGTGCATTCATGAACCATCCAATGTACTTGGTGCTAGCACATGGTCTGTATAATGTCAAGCGTGCCATTCAATTTTAAATTTCTGTGCTCACTGCATTTGAGATGGAGAGACAAAAAAAATCGAAAGCTAGCGCTTGGAAAAAACTGATTTAGATTTGAGTATGGCAAAGTTCATTCGTAATCAAATTATTTTCACCGCCAGTAAATATGTACTGTATATAACCCCCTAGTCTGACGGAAGGGAGGGTGTCCCACGTTGACAAGGCGCAATTAAAATCAGATTACAGTTTTTTGGACAGATTCACCAGCGGCGATTCATCAGGGGAATTATTATTCCAAGTGGTGCCGACGGGGACTTGCTATAACTATGCACCCACAGGAGAGAGTGAATTCTTTCTCAATTAGCTACAAAATTTCAGTGCAAACAGTGATTATCATTTTCTGGTCTTGCTGTGCAATTATACAAGGTGTTTTGCTTTTTTATCCCAAAAACGCATCAAAGATGTGTCATTGCCTCAGAATGAATTATAAATTGTGAGGCGATGGACTAATTGGCGCCTAACTTGCCGATTCAATCGACTCTCAGGCTGTGAATTAGCTGATAGAAGGTACATATGACCCTTACCCTCCACTGACTCCCAGCGCATAGGTTCTATGTCCCACATGTAACCATTTTACTTTCTGCATCTTCCGGGAGCATAACGGTAACATGTGACTATTCCCTAAATTTGATGCGGTTTTTTTTCAAAAAGTGATCGAAATTCACAGGTAGCAATCATAATTGATCATCATCATCGTTACTTGCAGCAACGGAGCTGTTCTGCTGCTGTCAGTTTCAGTGTGTCGCAAATGCCATGGTGAATTTGCGGAATGTACGGCACTGGTTTTTTAAATCTGCAACTTTCTCTTCTTGATTTGACGGCTACATCGAATGGCATGAGATCCACTTGCACAGTAGAATCCAAATCTCCTCCTCTAAGGTAATCGAAATCTCAAATCGAATGTGAAATTGAAAAAGTAAAAATACGAACCTACCGCGTGATACCCAAGCTCCACCGGAGCATCCGCATCTCCATGGTGTTATAATACGACTGGGTCCGTAATTACTGGAGGGAGTGACTGGTGGAGCTTTTGCACCACGCCAAAACCCAGGGCAGCCTACCAAGTCCTCTGACGTAATACATGGCTGAAATTTCACCCTGACGGGCGACGCTCCTAGCTGCCCGAACCGTGCGGAGTACCCATTGGTAGTCGAGCCTCTGCAGTATTCAGGGCCTGCTCATGGGTGGATAAAGCAGGCCAGCATTCGGACCCATACGGGGATACTGGGCAGACCACCGTTTCGTTTCTCTTAAACTTGCCCAGCATCCATCCGTCGCACCTGTCACCTGGCGCCACTTCATCCAGGCTGCTTGTGTATTCTTGCTCGAACGTCAGCTGTAAACACTTCCGTCGTGGCTAATGATTGAACCCAGGTACCGAAATTCCCTAAAAGTTATCTTCAGTTTTTCATTATCGATGGTGACGGTGCCATCGGTCTGGTGCCACCCTCCAGGCACTCCGTCTTGATGTTTAGCCGTAGGCCGATCTTTCCATAGCTGGGTATCCCTCTGGATCGCTGCTCTGGCCTCACAGCGAGGAAAACAACTTCCTTGATCTGATACGTATACTCAAATACTCATCAGAATCTGAATCACCTCCATTTTGCAAAATTTTGATACATCCCCAACAGAAACCAAATATTGCTCACCGATTAGACAGCTTTCGCTAAGTTACCAGGTGGCTGCAGACATGCGGAGACCGTTTTCTATTGCTATTTGTTCATTACACATACATATTACCTTTTTCCACCCGAGTCTTGTGAAATTCCTGCACATGTGACCATTCTGCTGTATCTCGCGAACCGTTAGATCTACGCACAAATGACGTTTTTACTCGGAAAGAGCGCACTCATAAATGCACTAAACTCCTTTTGATTCCAAATCTGTTCCAATTACATTCACATGCTGTACGACCGTAATGCATGGAGCCCCTAAATTCGGGTACATCTGAGCAATGACTCGAAGCATTTTACAGCACAGTATTCAGAAATTCAGGCCTGCAGTTTGGCTTGACAAGCATGGAGCAAGTGGTGGACTACTGATATACGCGGTATTGGGGATCGCAACCAAAACTGATAAGATGATAGAATTGCGAATGAGATGGTACAAACGTGATGCGAGGAGAGAGCGTGATACGGGTTCAGTACCCCGTACAGCGATGTGATTACTGTAAGTCCGAGAGGGAATGACCGCTCGGCAGACCAAAGAAACGATGACTGCACACCCAGAAAACATGAAGAAAGTGAGCGTGATCAGACGCACTAGACTGAAAACATGGCAGAACGAGTACGGAAAATAGTGGAGCCTGCCCCAAGGCCGGACTGATCGCTATGAAAATGATGATGATTCATACTGTATACAGTGCGAGGGTTGCAACCTCCGCTTGACCACAAATTTGTGGAGCATGTGCTATTTTCAAGTCGTGTCTTTCCAATCATGCGCGCTTCTTGGCCACTTGTGAAGCAGTGTTTATTGGTGCACAGCGTCGGGAGCTGACAGCTGGTTGGAATATATTGGAACCCACAGAAAAACACGTGGGAAATAAATGACTGTTTAAAACCCAAGGAATATACCTTGCTGATAAGCCACCTAAAAACAGGTGAGTACCTGCGAGCTCGGAAGTTCAGGGGGTCGATTAATAACTTGCAGCAGCCGTCGGTGGAACGAAAGCTTGGTGGAGTTGCTAACGTTAATGCAATGGACCCAGTGGGAATACCAAGCCATCCAGGTATGACAAGAAAAGGTTAGAGGTGCAGTAAAGGGAAACAGTGACTTTAGGCATTGAATTTTGACCAGTATGAGCAAGGTCTGGGTGCTAAGGATGACATAGGGGGTAATTTGCGAAAACTTTTAGAAGGTACTTATTTTTAGCCACAATTTTTATTAATAAATTTGTAACATGGATCGTATTTTTCTGAATCCATCATATTAGGCGCTGGGGTATTTTCCATGAGACCTGGAGGGATGAAAGGGGCTGGAACATGCATAGGAAACTTTGAAGAATCTTTTAACCCAGCCCGGTAGGTTTGCCGCCTATCTCTCCCCTTATGACCCGTCGTCACCTGCTATACGTCCCAGCCCCACACACCAGACAGGAGGAGAGATTTGGAAAAGGCTACAAGACGAACAGGCTGAGTGCACGGGAGGAGACAATGAGGCTTCCTGAAAAGATGCCTATGCAAATTACCCCCTATGTCATCCTTAGCATCCAGACCTTGCTCATACTGGTCAAAATTGAATGCCTAAAGTCACTGTTTCCCTTTACTGCACCTCTAACCTTTTCTTGTCATATCATACCTGGATGGCGAGGAAGCCAGTGTCCATTCTGGGCTCCCCTCATGTGTAGGGCGCTCAAGCGGAGACAGGGAAGTCCGCGCGGCACTCAAATTTTACATATGATAGAATGTAATATCGGCTCTGAAATCTAGCGATGGAAAGAAAGGTTGGGCGCACAACTTGCTGTAACGACTGCTGACCAGCTACGTTAAGCGCTGCCGGCCGCACTGACGGTGAGCACGGCAATGCAGGACTGGCCTGGTGACTGAGAGACGGATGAGCCATGCCAAGATTTCTAGATGGAGCCAGTACCAGTGTAAGTCTATTGAGGTACAATACTGTTGTACAGTGCTGCGACGGATTCCAACACTGTTGACATGCTCAAGACTGAGAAGACTCATTGAGTTTCCCCTGCTAGGACCCACTTGGTTTTATAATCCCCTGAATAGTTTCCCCGGAGCAGTGTGGGCGCAAATGCACTGCGGGATTATAATTTACGATTATATGGTATAGCCCACCTCATGAACATTCTGCCTCCTGTAATACGACTAGGTCCGTATTACGGGAGGGAGTGACTGATGGAGCTTTTGCACCACGCCAAAACCAAGGGCAGTTTACCAAGTCCTCTGACCTAGTACATGGCTGAAACGTTACCCTGACGGGTGACGCTCCCAGCTGACGGCTCCGTGCAGAGTATCGATTGCAAGTCAAGCCTCTATGTACACTTCAAGCTTCGGATGGAGAAGAGGGCGTGTGCATGTGTTACAAAAATTAGTGTTCCCTAAAATACTCGCCCCACCTAGGATCAATTTGAAATTTGTTTATTTGAGTACTTTTGGTGTTTTCTGTGCCAAACCACTCATTTCGCCCTTACAGTTTCAGTTTACTAGCATATACTCTGTAGCTAAAACACCAAAATACATACAAAACCTCACTTTATTCAATTTCCATTGTCACAAAAAATTGAGTCAGATAATGGATTTTCTCTGCTCGACAAAAAACGGAACATTTTTTGTCATGGACGTGTGGGCAAGACAAAAAAAGACTAGACGCCTGGAATAACCTAGAATCCTAACCAAATATCTACTGGGATTGAAATTAGTCAGTGCCTACGCTCTGCAGGATGGAAAATGATAGTAGAAAATTTGAGAAAAAAGAAAACCTGAAAATATTATCCAAATCTTAAAACAGTTGTCAAAGCAGAAATCGACATTTCTTAGCACGCAAGACAATAAGTCAGGCATGAGCTCTAGCTCATTACATCGATGGCAAGATAGGCTATGCCCAAGTACCTACACTATACAATCATGCAGATAAGTATCGCCACCGACACACGTTCTACAAAATATAACAAATTACAAAAATATAATCTACCCGTTTATACGTGAGAACTTAAATGTGTCAAAACCTTAATCCTAAATTTTGTAACATGTTCATAAACACTTTAAAATTTCCCGACACCAAGCATCCGAAGCGCCCACAAAAATCATGAAATGATCACCCTTCTCAAGGCAGGTGTCCGCTGTTTCCTCTGGCATATCCGTAAAATGTTCATAAGTACATCGAAAAAAGGCAACAGCAATGACTCGAGCGAATATACAGCAGTTATGCCCAAAAATGCGGCTTGTGATAGAACACAGGATAAGGAGAATTCAAACATTTTATGATGAATATGATTTTTGAGTTCACATTTCAAAATGATAATTCCCAAGAGTTCCCAAAATCAAAATTCTGACAAGAGACGGGTAATTGATAGCCGCGGGCATTCATGAAAAATATTCAAAAATACAATTTCACAGATCTATACTCTGCAAAAAGGAAAAGATTTTCACTCGTGACGCTTCGCGTCATTGAACAAAAAGATCGAAAAATAAGACTGGTCATGCCCTTGTTGGCTGCGTCTGCGCTAAGCGCGACTGCCGTCCAGCGACACTGAAACCAGACGAGACCACAGTACATGCACATTCAGGACATATATGGCGGTCATACGCTTTGAATATTGAAATCACAAAGAAAATATTGATCGACATTAAGCAAATGACTTATCGAGAAAGAAAAGCGACACCACCGAAAAGCGCCCGAAAAGTGAATGTAAACTATGATTTGTCTGCTAGCTATGCTCTCGCTGGTTGCTTATTACTGCAAGGTGAATAGGTGTGGTGGCGGTGGCAAGGGCGGGTGTTGCGGCATACCTTGCCCGAATCCAGCTGCCAAGGCGGCCAATCGTTGATGGTCACTGAGAACACATTGTTGCTGATGAGCAGCGGCAGCAGCAATGGCTGCGGCAGAATGATGAAACTGTGGCGGTAAGGGCGTTGGAGGCATAGTATTGGACCCGCTGGGCAGGCAATACGGAATGATGCAAAGATCGCTGCCACTGACTGCTTGCCCCAAACGACTATGCTGTTGACGCGCGTTGGACAAGGCGGCTGCCAGGGCCATAGGACTGAACGGCACTGAACCGTTTCCAGCAGGCAACGCGGAGGGGGCGTGGTCGGCGGGCATGGTGGGCAGGGTGAGACCCTGATTGGTCGGACCACCGTTGTGCACGCCTCCGTTGGCTGCGGCGGCGGCGTTGGCCACAGCGTGTACATACTGTAGAAATCCAGCGAACAGCTGCTGCGGGCACAATGTCGCAGCTGCGGCCAAGTCGCGATAAACGGTAGGCGGTATCGGCGGGGCTTGGGGCGGTGCTGGTGCGAGTTGCAACTGACCAGTAAATGCGTTTATGTTTACCAATTGTTGGGCGGGCGAATTGTTGGCACTGCAGCAGTCGGCTGGTGGTTGCACTAAGGCCACACCAGGATCTGAAATAATGCAGAATTAACATTTTGACAGTCACTTGCCATCATCTTATCAAAACGTGTTTGGCTTAAGGAAGATTGATCAAACGCCTACGCTGTATCAAGGACTTTGCTGCGCAGTCATTAACACATCAAAAGTTGATTCTGTGCGAAGGACAAAATAGATTTGTTTCATAAAATGTCTTCCGCTCGACCACGTCACCTACGCCTACGCACCAGCGGTTATTCGAAAGTTCTGTCGCCCTGAAAATGTTCATCTACATATTTTCGAGCATCTTTCAATAACATCCGCAAAAAGATGACGGACGCGAGCGTCCTCATTCTCACCCAGACAGACACCTTTTTCTATAGTCTGCTGGCCTAGAATAATATGACGTAGGAGGCTGTTTCACGGCAACAATAGAGCATGGTTCGTCAACGCGTCAACCGAGCAGACTAGCATCGACGCGCATAAAAATAACTACGAGTGAACTGGGATGAAGGTGAGGCGTTGGCCGCCGGAAAATTAAAAATACGTAGAATATGCCAAAGTTATTGTTAGAATGGCACCGTTCCTGTCGTACCCTATTTACGCAGACAACTTGCCTTCGCAGAGTTTCAAGGATTCAAACCGTCAGCGTTGAATAAAAAGGCCCATTCCATCTATTACATAAATCACAAACTATTTTCTCGGAAGCTTTTCTTCATCTTTACGATAGGATCCGCAAATTCTCATCCCGTTACTGGTATACTGTAACGGACCTCAACGTTACTTGTAATTCCTGAATTCTGCCATAAAACTCACCATTTTTCTCCAACACACATGACTTAAAAAATCAATTTTCCACGAAAACATCTGTCATGCATACATTTCTTTAAAGCGTTTTTAAAAGGTCTGGTTAGTCGATATATTGCAGGTGATTTATTGACATTGTCTTTTTGACATTCCCAGATATTTTTCATTTAGCTATTTAGTAGTAAATGCAAAAATGCCAGGTGACATAAAAGAGTATACTGTAGGTTAATTGAGAATTTCTCTTACAATTAAAAAGCCTATGAACTGTTGTTATGTGAGGATAAAATGGCAAGTCTAGGCTCGTGATTGATTAATCAGGTTTGCTAATACGAGTTACTAAAAGCATCACTCAAGGAAAGAATGCCTAATCAGGGCACACGCGCTGCTGATAAAAGATAGTACAGTTGAGATCTGAGACAATCACTTAGGCTCACAGCATCCCACCAGGTTCACTTATGCGAGCTTGTACTTAATTGTATTAGACTGAAGTAATTATACTTTTGGCACACCGCCTACTTATTCAAAATGAATTAGTGAAACATTGCATTGCACTGTTTCTGTAAATATGCGCATCACATCAGCAATAATTGACTTTGTCATTTTCATAGACACGACGCACGGAAATTTTAAAAACACGTGGCTTCAGCGAGCTGTGAAATGGGACACCTGCACTAATGATCGTGCGCTGCACAGTCAGAGGGGATCTACAGACACGACATACATTCAATTATGCTGATATGATGGACGTGCTAGCCTGCTACTGCCGCTATGTTCCATGTTCCCACTACGAGTGCCTCTCCAGAAGTGTTTTCCCCTCCAAAGAAACTAGGCACTGTTTCATTCTCATCCAGCTTCCTCCTTGCATGTCTTACCTACTCATTTTTTACATTCCAGCTTCCTTTGCACACGCCCGCCTCTTGCTGGAGAGCTGACTGGCGTTGCTAGAATGTATCTTAGGCAGACTAATCCATCCCCTCCTCGTCGACTGGCTCGCTCGCTTGCCGCACGCGTAGGCTTTTATGGAAGCACGTTCGATTTTCTCTCCCTCCCTGACGCAGTAGTTGCTCTGGCTTTGTTAGCATCGACCGACTTGCGGGCCTTTATTTACGACCTACGGCTTGAAAAAGTGCCATTTGATCGAGACGAGCGAGTGGGCCTGTCTGGTCCGAGCTAGTGAAGCAGATGTTTTTTTTGCACTCTCCTTCTATCTAACGTCGTTGATGTGCTGAGTCGGCCATTGCTTTCATTGCGGTCCAATTCTTCCCCTCCATCCTACTCGTAGTGCAGCCTCAACGTGTCTAGGCAACCATCAAACATTACCTAGTCTAGTATTAAAATTTATAAAGGCTCGTATGGCAACTTTTCGCAGCTCGTTCTATATAAATATACTGGCACGTGGTTGAAGACCTAGGCACTCCGTCTAACTTTCCCAAAACCAAACCAGCCAGCAGGCACTCATCTTGATTTCGAAGCACACCCACCCCTCGCCTGACGACAGGCCGATGCCAATCCGAGCAAGATAAAATGAGCATATGCTGAAAAAGTGGTAGGTACACTCTTCGAGTCGATGGTGCCCAGTCGTCAATCATTACTCAAATTTTATCTCGCACGGCCTACAGACTATTTCAGGTGCAAAAAGTAACCATTGGAAAGGTTGAGTGAAGGCAATCGAGGCCAGGCTGCTGAGGAAGAAGGCGAGGGCATTACAGTATGCCCCGCGTGGAGATAGGCGGCGAAGGAATGTTTAGAAACATGAGCGAACACAATGTTGCATTTTTGAATCAATACTAACGTTATGAGGACGTGGAGGAGGGAAAATTCGAAAAAAAAACTTGCTGTCAATCGATGTTGAACACAAAACCCTGAAAACCCACAACTCTCGACTAAATAAGATTGAAAGTTAAAAAATGCGCTTAAAAGCAACCAACTAAATCTTGCGAAGCTGCGAAGTGCTTCATACTTAAAGACTGATTTGTCCCCAAAGTATAAGTAAAGGTACTTACAAGTCGCCTGAGGTCGTAGAGCGGCTCCAGTGATTGCCGTACTCGTAATAGTATTTGTATCAAACCCGCTTCTATTCGTCATCATTTCACTCATGCTCGATGACACTCGTCCGCTTCCAATCGTCGGCATCGATGCTGTTGTGTCGACGATTGGTGGGGTAACCAAATCAACGCAAACTTTTTGTTGCACTGATTGTTGATGCTGAGGTTGTTGCCTCACGTGTTGACCGAGTACAGGAGATGATTTGACGTGATTATCGACAGCTAGTGCCGATGGCGATTGGGCACTAGTCGACGACGATCCGCCATCAGTCGACCCGCCCTTGGATTTTTGTTTGCTAAAAAAACAGAGGGTCTAATTTTGTGCAAAAAACAGGGGTCTCAGAAAGTATAGGAATTTATGAAAATAATACTGCGGAAAAGAGCGAGATGTTGAAAATGAGAAGATTATGTGTGGAAAAACAACATCTTCTGTACAGTTTTGTAATGCAATCGAATCAGGTGATTTCTAAGTAAATGCTACGATATTCTGCAGAGACAGCCATGCATCACGAATTCTTCCGCTCGCCTTCTACTACAACCCAGATTGATAATTCAGACTCACCGTCGCAATCGAATTTGTTTTGCCATGACATCACGTCGACACGTGATCAAACTGCATTTCTTGCATTCGCAGTTCTTATAACGACACGCTTTCTTGTGTCCCTTGAGTGGTGGTGGCTCCTTATCGGGGTCGTGGGCTCGACAACGGGCGCAACGAGGATTGCGCACTAAAATTAGGGAAATACACGTTTACTAATGCGAGCATAACCAGGACATCTGCATCTGTATTCCACGATAAGACCAATTGCAAAGCGTGAGTCAAAGTTAGATCCCATATATTTAGAAAGAATCCCGAGCAGCTCTTAGCTTTTGAAAATACGAGAGCGAAGTACCCGCCGGTCATACTGTAACCGCTCTTAGAGAGCCCTTTTTCTATTGAACGCACAAAGAAGCAAGGCTCATTTCGCAACTCTCGCTTGGACAATTTTCCTCGCCCTATGCCAACAATAGGGTTCTACACGCATAATCGTATATCTTATGTCGAAGGGGTTTGTTATTTTATGTTATTATGGATAGCCAAAATGTGGAATGGCCTGGTGGAAGAAAGTGGGCTGACGGCGGGGAGGGGGTACATGGAGTTTTATGGAACGGGCAAACGGATCAGTTCCGATTTTTTGCATTTTATTGCCTATGCCTTCGGAAAACCGGCCGTGCGCGTTTTAAGTTGACAAACGACCGACATATAGCTAGGCATTGCCCAAATGCTTTTTTGCCATTCAGTAAAGAATGCCACATGCCGAATGCTCGCCTCGCCATGCCGCCTAGGTATCACTATTAAGCAAAGTATCCATCTCTACAGTGTACAGAAACTAGAGCCAGTCCACATGGACCGAGACTGGTGTTGAAAAATGATCGTCATTCAGAAAGAGTGGAAACGATCCGTTTCTCAAATGGTCCTATTCGACTAGGCCGCATACCATCTATACTCCATTTCCGTACACGTCGACGTCGCCACCCAGCCGTCTGGCACAGTCCAGTCCACTCACAATCAGTCTAGGCCGTTACAAGTTTTTATTTTGTAACATGACGAATAACCGGCCCCAAACTAGGTTACAGTAGGCCACTGTCCCTGCTCGGCGTATGCATCAACGTAGCCGAGTTTTAAAAAATATAAAAAATTCGAAACCTACGCGCTCGTTATCTGTCTCAAAACTCTGGCATCTATGCCCCATGTCTGAATTTTAGTATTGTCATTTGTCACAGCAAAAGTGAAAAATTTGGGCCCGCTCGAGTGCTGGTGGGGCTAGTTTGGAAATTGATGATAATAATTAAAAAAACTAGGCAAACTTTATATGCAACGCCGTGATCTGCCGAGTGTTTCTTCTGCAGCTCCTATCTATACTGCCAACCAGATAAGACGTTCGGGGCCGACAGGGCGCACCTCGAGTCCGTTCGGGTCGGGACACTAAAAAACCCAAGCATTACCTAAGATGATATCGGCTGTCGGAACGGAGCATTCTTCTCCCTGGTGCACTGGAGGGGGGGGGGGGGGGGGGGCGGGTGCAACAGCAGGTTTCAAGTCTCGTTGCCTTGCGGATGTGTTCCGATTGAGTAGAGGCCGGGTGGCGAGGCGAAAAGAGGAGAAAAGCCAAAGCCCGAGCCAAAATGAAAGGAGAAAAAAACATCTAGACAGCGACTGGCACTGTGTTTGCCGACTGTCTGAAAAGAGCCAGCTCAGCCAGTTTTTTTTTGTTAAAAAAGAAATAAGCGTCTGGGTTTCGGTTGTGGGTAGGATGAAATAGGCCTATTCCGAATAAGGAATATGGTCGAGGCGTAATCAGTAACCTAACAGCCTCGGTTCGAATGATAAAAAACGCAACACGCCGAGCGAGCCGAATCGAAAGCGACCGCTTTTGGTCGGCATGCCATATTTTTTCTGCAACCTCCCGTGACCATTCTCTCTCTTTCCCTTATTGGCTACTTCTAAGACGGACAGCCAGCCGGCCAATGACGTAGCGTCTCGTCCGCGCTACTTACATCGGACAAAAGAGAAAGCCTGCAAAAAATCACTCCGACGTCTACTTGCTCGCCCGCGCAACTAAGTTCAGGAAGAAACGGCATTTTCTTTCATGCTTCATTTTGGGCCTAAGATCCGCTTGTACTCGACATGTTGCACTGACTGTAAGCGAGGGGGAGACACAACACACTGACATGTTCGGTCAGAGGGGGCATACAGTAGGCCTGATGAGACATGCGCCAATTGAACCCAGAAGCAACGGCCACTCGGACAATAACGCTGATTATGGGAGTCTGTGTGACGGATTCACTCGGGATCATGGAAAAGAATGAGTGCATTGTGGCCGAAACGAAATAATCACTCCCAAAACCAAGTTTTCATTGCAAAATATATATAATAAGCGTTTTTTAACTTTCAGGAACTATAGAGTGCGGATAAATAATTATAACTTGGTTTGTCATAACCTGAATAACTTGATTTTATTGAAAAGCTGCCTTTTTATAATTTACTCTGTGTTGGACTGTGTATAAATTTTGTTCCCTTTAGAACTGACAAAGTGACTTGATTTCTTGAATGACAAACACGATGTGAAGTTTAAATAAAAAGGAGCCACAATTTTGACTAGCAATACTCCCACGACGGGAATAACTTCTTTGACATGCGATTAAAATTAACATCTACTTTTCCCCCCAAAATGCACACTTAAAGCGGTTAACTTCGTGTACTTCGCATTTCAAACGCAAACGCTTACAGTATCCTTCACCTCCTGTCTTCCCCCCTGAATAAGAATTTCCGATTCAAGATCTGTATTTTTCTATTTTTTCGCGAACTCACAAGAACTTTCGAACTTGTCCTTTGTTGGGTACTAAAAATTATAAACCCATATCGTCTATCATATCAGCATATTTCTTTGACCCGAGTGGTTTGGAGGAGAAAAGGGCACAAATAATATGAAATTCTGTTTCAATGAGTTCAAATATATCAGATGCGTTCCAATCAGTTAATGGATTTCAACTTTATTCCACCCACTCAAAGACTAGGAGATGAGTACCAGCTGTAGGAGATGAGTGTAATTGGCGAATATGCAAATTATATGCACAATGGTGCGACATGAGTACCAAAAACTTCGGTAGAGAAAGAGCAGAAGACCCCGAGCACATGACATTTGTGACATGCAGTTCACGGAAAGTCAATGCTTTCCTTAGTTCTGCATTGATAAGGGTCTTGGGAAGGGCGAAAGTGCAGTGTCCGACGACCTATAAGCTTCAAAAGCTATGATGGGAAAACAGTTCGTGGAAATTACTGGTGGATATCTAGAATGCGGCAAGTACTAATTTCTTGTTACAAACTTACAGGTGGCCTAGATGTGGCATTTTGGTCAAGAAATGGTTATGTGAACGCGTCCTATCATGATTTGTGAAAGCTTTGAGAGGGATATTTAGTGAAAATCATGGAAGAATCAGAAAGGATCCAGAAAATATGTTTCCCCTCCTGTATGAGAAAGCTGAAAGAATCAACTTCTATAATTTTGCACTGAGTCGGAAGCTTTTATAGTAAATTGTGTCGCAAATATTTTTGTCCCGTGATCAAACAAATAACCTAGTTCTTTTCCTTTTGTGGCAAGAGCTCAGGATGAGGACTCCTGCGAGAAAAACCCTGAACGGAAAACATTCCTGAAAATTCCTCCAAATTCTACACTGCTTAGTCTCATGCTGATGAACCGTAAATTCAAAATACTAAATTTTAAAAGGCCACTACTGTTTGGAAAAAAAGAGATCAATCGAGGCCTAACACAACTCGCAATTAACTGAACCAAGATCACAACGCTCTCGCCAGAGTAAAATAAAGATTCTCGCGTTTCAGAATTATCGATTCTGATCAATCAAAACATTAAAAACTGCGCAGCTTAGGACATTTGCAGTCAAAGCGAGCTTCAACCCTCAGCATTCTGACAACGGTCACTTACCTTTATTCAATGCATTATCACCAGTGTCCTTGTCCGGGGTACCGCTGACCAATGTGACGGGCGAATTATTGGCTCGTTCTCGCTCGCTATTGATTTCGCGATTTAGTATTTTTCGTTTTTCTACCAATTTGCAATCATCGCATTGGCAATCGGCGTATCGGCATTCGCGCTTGTGCCCTTTCCGTGGTATTTCGAGACCGTGATTCAGACATCGTTGGCAATGATACTTCTTTCCGCTGCCGCCCAGGCTGATGGTGATCGTGTTGGGTGGGCTGAGCTGACGGACGTAGGGCGCCGATGCGGACAAGGCGTGCACACCCACCACGTCGATCAGATCATCGCCTTCGGCCTCGGAAGCCACCGGTTCGTGATCGATGATCATATCCCCGCAGTCCACTCCGTTATTACGGATCAGTGAGGACACGATCGGGGGCATCATCGTGATTGTGTCAAACACAGAACAGGCCGTCCTTCACGGGTCAAGTGGACACTTCGGATGAATAGATATCGACGATGTTTTAGTGACCGAGTGGTCTAGAAAATGCAGATTTTGTTAGACTCGGAACGGGAGCACGTGAGACAGCGGCCGATTACAGTAGCGCATATGGGCGAGTGGTGAAGACTAAATAGGAGACACGAGACAAACCCGGTTCCAATAGGTAAAATTTTTAGCAACACGAGCACCCGAAGGGGGGCCAGCGATACAAACCGAGTGAGCGTGGCCGAGCGACGAGTTGATGGCTAGAGTGTGACAGGAGAGAGAAGAACGTGCCTTTCTACTCGCCGACCGTCCCTAAAGCTAGGCCGACGCTACCGCCTCCGCCCGACCGACCGCCCGACTAGGTCTGCGACGGCTGGCTCACGACGCGAATGTAGAGAGGAAGTAGTTTAAAAAAAATGAGACACGTTTTTTAGAATAATTTTGAAACTCCGATAAGGTCCTCTCTCGGCCGGGAAGATAGGATTGTTTGGTTTCAACTCCGACATCGGCTCAGTTTCGGCTCCGACCGCTTTCCGATTCGGAAATACGGAGAGCAGTTTCAGGCGTAGACTCGGCTGGGAACTGGAACATCGACTGAAAAGCCCGACAGGCCCCGACGGCTGCCCGTGTGTCGCAACGATGTCGACGAAACACATTCTTACGTAACAGCCCGCACAGACGAGGGGGCAGACCGATTGGCAACAGCCGAGAGAGGGCGACACCCGATTGGCTCTCGGCGCACACCACGTGCCCCCCACTCCTCCGCCTTGCCCAGACGTACGTGAGGTGATGGCCAGCCTGGGTCTCCTCTCCCTTTCGCCTCAACGACGGCGGCGACGACCGCCATTTTTTGCTTACAGACGCATAAAAACCTTGAGTCGATACAAAAAACGACTGTCTGCAAGGCCTGAGGGTTACATGTCTGGGACGAGGAGAGGAGCACTCCGGGGACGCATCAATAGACGGACAGCCGAGACGACCTACCCCAAACGCGCCGTGGAAATAATGTAAAAATGGAGAATCAACGCCTTAAAAAAACATATCTCCTCGTGGCTAGCCAAGGAAAAGCACGATTTTCATTTTTTTACGTGCGTTTCTAAAGCGCGCAATCGATAGTGGCCGTCTAGCGAACGGGTGTCTGGCCTGGCGCCGGTGTCCGGCGGTGATGGCCAGTGGTTGGCTCATCGATGGTCGAGACACGTCGACCAGCCAGGTGCCGCAAACCAAAAAACTCCACCCAGCCAGACGTCCAGTCGGTGCTGGTGCCTTCCTTTTAAAGAAATGTCGCGGGAACTCGCCCATTTTATAGCAATATCCAAACATGGAACAGCAAATGGCAAAAAACCATAAAAAATTTTTCACAAAAAGTTTAGATATACTGTGTATGATTAGGTGGAAGAGAAGCTCGGGATATTATACTGTGTCGATTAGGTTACTTAGGGAGGGTAAGGGCAGGGGCAGCATAGGAGTCATCGGTTGCTAACCCAGCCTCGTTTCTCATCTCTCCTCGTTTTATTGTCGCCTTCCACCTGCTACTGCTGACCTTTGCCGAGTGTACCTTTACTAGATGGTAGAGACCGAGGCTGCTATCGAAATTGAATTATACTCCATCATGGTCACAGAGAGAGAAGGGTGCATACGAAAGGAAAAAACTAAACTAAACGATAAAAAGATCACGTGGGTGTCGTTAATTTAGAGGCGGAAGGTGCAGACGTTTGTGTGACCCGACTTGGCGGACTTTCAGGGACAGTTGTGAAACAATTCTTTACGATATCAAGGACAAAATTTGAAGGATATCGTGGTTTTTCTTGGCCTAATAATTTGATAATTAATGTTATTAGAACGCGACGTAATTAAATTGAATTTTCAAGAAAAACCAGCAAATCGACAATGTCAATGGGATATATGACCTTGTTCTAATGTGAGGCGGGTGCCCGATATAAAAAATTAACAGAATTATATGTCGGAAATCACGAAAATTACAGAGCAACACTGCGATAAATTGTCCAGGCATACTGTAGGAGAACAGAAAAACCATTTTCCTTTTATTTACATGCTCGGAAATACTGTAGACAAAACGTAATTTTCGTTCCTACATAGCACATGATTTTAAATTGATTCGTTCGATTTTTTGTGTTTACATTGTGATGAGAGCTCAAAAAGTTTAAGTCACAAGCAGATACCACTGCCCTGCACAATGAATTTTTGGTGCGACCAACACGTACCTACAGTAGGCCTGAGAAACGGGTAGTATGCCGAACCTATGCAGTTATCCTCAAGGCTCTTCCTGTGCTGTACTTTTAAATATGAAAATTCCTGACGCACTGGGTTCAAATATAGAGACTTGCGCGGTCACACGACGGGGTCGACCCAAACTACTCGCTATCGCTATGAAAATGTGATGCATAGAAGGTTTTTATTTCACAGAAGACTTCGCATGTATGATTTATCCTCGCAGACGTTTGTCATGGATATCATACATACTCGTACTCCTGTTCGCATCATGCATTCTGCAAGAGTCATGTAAAAATCAGTTTTAAGCTTTCCCTTTCATGCTCCGGGATAGAAACAGATTCAGGAAGGATCTGTTCCTAGAGATCCTACAGAGACCACACAAAAAGCTTTACCACCTAGGTTTTGGATATGTACATCCGTCGTTCGAATTCTGAGGAGTTCCATCATGGTTCCATTCCTCATCTGCCCTGAAGCGTCGTGGACCCATGCAGAGGATCCACATTGAAATGCATGGGCCTATGGTGCTGTCCGATTGGCCATTCGTCAATGGTACTAATGTAGAATTTAACGATCAAACTGCTATTTTGATTGTTAAATTCTTTAGCCCTTTCGATTACGATTTCCAAGCTTATAAGACAAGTGCATAATAAAAGTATATAACACCCACCCGTCCAGGGTATAAAGTTAAAAAGAGCGCAGGTCTGACACGCCGAGTACGAATAAAATGAACTGCTATGAGTGTCACCTGAGTGACCTAGCCCGTTTGCCGAAGAGCTACGCTATCACTCAATCACTGCTGCTTAGCACCATGCACCTAATGTTTCAGACATCATACATACTGACGATGACTGATGCGGAGGTGGCTGGGGAGTGCGCTAACGACATCGTCCGCGGAAAAGTCTGCTCCACAAAACAAGGCACCGGGCAGTCAGCAAACGCGAAACCCTAGGGTGTGTTTCAATATTCAGGTATATAACAGGTGCAAGAAAGGGCCAGCAAGAGGCATTGCACCCTGGTTCAGGATTCAGGATTACTAACGCGACCAGCAGTCTAGAAGTAATGAGGAACAACCTATCTTCAGGGGTTGAGGCCCCAAACTTGCCAAACCCGCCACACACACCAAAGTAGCCAAGAAACGTAGAAATTGTGAGCCAGAGGTCTCAGGCCTTCAATCGCGACACATGGACAAGAATAGCCAAGTCAGTGTCTACGCAGTCAATGTTTACAAGAAATAGTGGATCGATAGGAGACACAGCCGTTCGTTGGCCTCTGGCCAGACATGCCGTCGTGTTTTGTGCTCTCCTCCCTCGCTCTATGCATGTCGTTACGTAATAGGCGCGGTTGGTGCTGGTCAAAAAAATGACTGCCGGCCGGCTGCTGAACCAAGGCCGGACGAAGATGTGCCATTTTTATCTCAAAAAAACTGACGCGACGTCTGGCTCGTCTCCACCACGCTATAGGTTATAGACAGGCCTATAGTGCGGTGATAGGCTGGCACGCGTGCGCGGTGAGAATGAGGTTGCGCACAGATGGGCACGAAACGAGGCTTCAGTCGGTGAAAAAAGGACTGCCCATCGCACGCATACCAATTTCATGATCGAATACGAGGTCTCGACGTCTGGCCATCCTCCAGACGCACGGCACCGAACCGCCGACTCTGTCTGCCTATGCATAGAGCTGTTTTTCATAAAACACAAAAATGAAACATAAACCTAGGGAGGCGGGCAAAAATGTCAAATTATACTCGACCACTCATAAATCATACTTTTGGATTTTTTGTAAAAATCCTTTCGTTGTGTGTTGCTGTTCGTGCGCATGTGGATAATAGGGAGAGACGGAGTGGGAATTTGTGTGATGGGCGGAGGGGAGATTACGAATGGCACAAGTTTGTTGAGAATATGAATAATAAAGGTTCACGGAAAAGCAAGCAAAAATCGTTGTGACTGCAGAAAATAGTCTGCATTGCCTTGCGCGAACACGAGGCTGCCGTGGTCTGACGATGAGTTCCATCGCCTTCAATCGTATACCAGCTCCTGGGAGACACCACGATCAGAGGCACAGATATGTATGCAGGCAGTATGATACGTGAAGAGTTGCAAGACGAAATGGGCGAATGTTATAGAACCCTTTAGATCGCAGAGTAGCGTGCGGCCAAGTTGAAAAATGGTTGGCCAGGCTTCAAAACAAAACAATAATAAACTGGGGTTGAAAAATCCATACTCAGATAACATGCTTCCTTCTGCAGGAAGTCTTCCCGCAGAAAAATTTTAAAATGTTCCAAAATTTTATTGTAGCAGCACCTATTCATGGTTTTCTGCTGTTTGTTCGCGGAAGTCACTTTCACTGCCTCTGTTTACTCCGCACGGAAACGCTAAAGCGCACTTTACGATTAGATCGTGGGGTACATACATAAGATCAACAAAATTGAAAAAGAGAACATGTTACACGCAAAAAATCAAGTATATAAATTACAATATATGTCATGATCAAGAAAAATTACAGTTTCAGACTGGTGAGAGCTTCCCTAAGACAGCTGACATGGTAAAGCCATATCGCATCACAAGGCAATGAATTCCACAAACGAATAGCAGAGTAATCAAAACACCGTTAAAACGACTTAGTCCTGGTCTCATGACAGAGTACATGTAACGTATGCTCCATGTTTACACGTCGGCTCTCATAGAATTCACTTCCAGAATGTGCAAAAAACAAGCATTTCCATTTCCATTTTTCACCGTGATAAAATTTATGAAACTGGACCAATTTTAGTTCTATCCGCCTCCTACGTAGGGTACTCCACCCGCACTGACACAATCCTTAGTGATGAATCGAAGAGCGTACCTTTGCGTGCTTTCCAAATTTTTCATGTCCGATTTCAGAATGGACCCCACGCCTGACAGGCATATTCCAATTTTGTACGAATGCACGCATTGTTTGCATCACGTTCGACGCAAGCATGTCTTCCAAGTCGTCGACGCAGCACTCCCAACATGCGCCGCGTGCCAACCTGGCTCACCAGATGCTATCGAATCACCTTCTTAAGAAGTGAAAGGTGGTTCCTCCTCTGCCCCGATCGATCAGACCCGATCAGTCAATTACCGACCACCATTTCCATCCACCTACCAACCGATCGACTGTCGACGGCGCCCCGCTAGCCAGAGATACGTCCCCATCCATCCGTGAATCTGCCCTCGATCAATAGACCAATCGCTGGACATCGTCATAGTTTTCTGACAGGCAACACGGCGTTCTCGCCACTCCTCACTGGCCTCGCAGCCAATGCATATAAGCGCGCTGCTGGCCGTGTCTTGTCATTCCGATTGACTGCTCGTTCACGAATGATGGTCTTGGCTGCACTAATGTGGGTCTCGTTGCCCACGCCTGTCAGTCCGTTGCCATCGCCAGTGAGCCAGTTGCGAATGTGGGTCTTGTTGCCCACGCTGGCTGGTCTCGTTGCAGTCGCCCACGAATGTTGGTCCCGGCCAACGCCGGATGAGTCTGTGTATCGGAATGGCTGCGATGTGACGACCTCCCCGCGGTGCAGCTGGAAACTGGTCTCCCGATCAGGCCAACGTCACGCAAGAAAGAAGAATCGACGAAGCGGCATCTCCAACGCGCTGGTCGCCAATGAAGGACTCGATTAGGTGAGTTTGGTCTCTTCCACTCCCTTCGAGCTTTCAACTAATCGAGATTGCTTTTCAGGTATCGAAGCTCAAGTCCCCCACTCGTTGGTGCGTCGCGATCAGAACCCGAACAGTCAAGCAGCGAATACTGACAAGACCAAATCTGCATGCATGGCCGAACCAAACGATGGATCGAGCTGCAACTCTGGACGAACTTGCGAATGTCGGTGTAATCCAGTGATCTCGATCGTGACAACTTGTGTATGGCGTATCATTGCTTGAGTTGATCATGTCCGTGTACATGGTGTCCGTTGGGTTTCTAGGAGAAGGGTGGGTTACAAGATCTATCCTGTGTAACTATTATACAGTATATACCACCTTTTACTACTTCTTGGTTCTTCGCAATGTTGTCTCATTTTGACTATACACCAACAAAAGTGCCTTATCATTAGAGCCTATATGTATATCCATTCCCGTTCGAAATCACAGCCTGCTTGTACCCCTTCACTTGGGCGCTATATCTCTCGGGCTGGGCGCTTTTGAAAGCTTAGGGTACCAAGCGAGAAATTGCAGTTTGGGGCGCCATCCCGCGAAAGTCAAATACACGTAACCGTTCTTCACTTCCACCAGCTACCAATCAGTGGGTGATTTCGAGGAAAGACTAAGGGGGGGGGGGGGAGTTGTTGAAGGATAGTTTAGCCCGCGAAGGGAGATATTTTGACAGGAAATTCAAATTTTGATCCGACCGACCCACAGCTTGGGTCGGTTTGGCCGGATCGGTGGGTCGGTCAATGCAGGGCAATTTCATACACATATGAATGATGTGTGAAACATGCAGACCTCTACAAAATGTGAAAAAAGAGATTGTGCTAGCGTAGGTATATTATCATGCCAGCAAGAAGGTAAACTCTGTAATTGTTTGCCATATTTTCGGTCACGGCTCTATTTATTTTATTTTCCCCTGGAGTGCTTTCAATGGACGCACATTATGTGCCTGATGATTTCTTGACTGGCTGACTGCTTTACTTGCCCAAGCTACTTAGAGCGCTATGGCATGCGAAGTACGAAAACAAGAGAGAAAGGTAAATATTTTCCTTCTGACAACGTAAACACCGAGTTTATTGCGTACTCCCAATAAGAAGCTGCGTGATACTGTAACTGGCTGCGTGGTCTGAAAAACGACAGTCGACATCACAAACCTACTCAATTTCTCGACTCGCTAATCAATGGGTAGCCAAAGATCAGATTCCTGCATTTTCTCAAATTTAGTCGAAAGCCAAATTGAGCGACTGACTGTTCGATCCTTCATTGGTTTTGACGACACACTTATATTTAGCTTGGTCCGCTTTGATGGGACCCTAAAAAATTATGCCTAGGAATATTGGATAATGGCACTTTGAAAACCTGACTGTGATGAATAAACGTTCGCTTTCTCTGAATGTAAAATCCTTTTAAGACTGAAAAAATCCGCGCACCTTGATTTCCAATTGAACCAAATATTTTGTCGCATCCTTTTCATCCTTTGTTGTTATGAATTTGACACGATCGTTCTCGGTGATCGCCTTATCGTCTTTGAACCATTCGATCGTGGGCTCCAATTTCGACTGAACTACCATTTTTATGGTCAATGCTTTGCCACCATCCTTTTGAACAATTTTTGGTTTTTCAATAAAGTCTGGGGCATCTAAATTGAAAAACCTCGATATTTTTAGGTTTCCTAAATAATTTCAAGTCATCTGCATCCGTGGAATCTGCATTAAAAATTTCCAAGATCGACAAAATGGATTACAGGATGGAATATGGGAGATTTTGATTAAAATTGAGTGCGATAAAAAAGAACATGTGCTCACTGTAAGTAAATTGCAAGTTATACTACCTCCAGCAGTCACTGTAAATGTTGCAGATGTTTGTCCTTGGTCGTTCTTGATATTCACTTTATAAATTCCAGCCAGCAGTTTATCGAATCCCTAAACATACATGAATGATGAAACCTGCAAGACAGGCTCGAAATCAAAACAAGATCAAGCAACGCAGAATTCAAGCCACTTGTGCACCTGCTTAGTAAAATGTTTAAATCTGGAAACAGCTAAAATGAGTGTCCAAGGAACTTACCACTATTTCAGCAGTTATCTTATGTTTGCTACCAGCCAGCGCCTCGTTCTTCAGCTTATATTTGTCGCCATCGCTGATGGCTTGACTATCCTTGAACCAGTCGGTGGCTGGGGCTGGATCAGCTTCCACAGTAGCCTCCAAAAGGACATTATTGCCTTGCTGGCTAATTTTGGGATCTCCTTGTAAAACTGGTTGTTTAGGCATGTTTTTCGTTTCACAAAATATACACACTGATCTGGGTGAATAGACTGCAAGACTGGAGCCTGGCTAGCCGACTGACTAACTGATCGTGAGTGCAGAAAGCGAAAGTGGGTGGCTGTAAGCAAATTTGACAAGGAAACACAGCCAGCGGCGGAGAGAGTTCAGAAAATAGAACGCACGTTCAGACACAAGATTGAGTCTTTCTAGAAGAGAAGTCTTCAGGCATCTCTGATCCACTTTAAACCCTGTTGGGTATCTTTCTTGAAAGCTGCGCTTCATCTGCTTTTCCTCCCTACCTCCCCAACTTTATGTTTGACAGCCGCCTCGTTCACCACGCCGGGAAACAAGTATGTTGCCCAGGAGATGACGTAATCGCAGAATCTGTTCATTCGAGTAAGCGAATGTAAGCTGATTCATAAATTGTTTAGCTACCACCGACTGGCTGGATTTCGGAAAAGTAAAGTCAGCTTGCAAAACAAATCATCAAAGGCCTATGCTAGCCTGCGCGCCATTGCGGCTTGCGTTCCGGTTTCAAGTTTGTTTTTATCCGCTTGAATTCTTGCAAAGAATTTTGATGCGGAAAGAAAGCCCCACGGTGCTCTTTTTTACAGCTGACAGACTGACTGTCTTCATCACTCCAACAAATTTCCAAGTATATCATTATCTAACCATAATTATAAAAACAAGAACCAGCACAAATAACCACCCCGCGGCCAATGGCACCATGCATGCACTGGCTGAATCTGTGTCTTGTGGGCAGGGTGTTTCCTCCAAATCAGTTGAATTTATGCGAATATCAGCGACACATTTGAATCCTGGATATTTTTCGTTGTTCTATAAGTAACATGGATAGCATTCCACTATGCTCGCAAAATGGGCAGCTCTTACTTCGCATACTTTCTTGCAGGAGGGGCAAAGGATATCCCCCTTATGAAAGCGCATGTGCCCTGTTGCGCCAGATTTCTGATGACGGCGTATTTGGATAACTGCAAAAAACAGATTTCTCACTGACGATAATGAGCCGTACACAACAAAATCAGCGCACTTGAACCCTCGCCCCAGCAAATTTTGTATTCCCTTAAAAATGGACGATCATTCGGATCGTCTAGCGTGTAGTTGGCTTGTATCGTTAAGCGGCCATGGGCACATTTGTACTGCAAGTCCAAATGGGGATTATTCACGGCAGTGCGAGGGGGAATGACCTACCCGATAACAACCCGCTCCATGTTCACTTTCCGAATCATATGATGTAAGTCCGAGTGCCAAGCAATCGAAAACTTCAAATTTTCCATCATGTCTTAGGCAGATGGAATCTTCACCAAATAATTCTGCACCCCAATTTCCGATGGCGGCTGTAAATTTAGAAGCACATGTTCGGTTTCGGGATAGTCTGCAATAATTGTCTTACGAGGCTGGCTAAATTTATTAATACAAATACTATCGCCGATCTTGTCCTTTCGAACATTTGCAAAATTATATTCACTCCATTGAGGACACCCATCCCTGGACTCGTGCCCGCCGTAAACATTGGCGCCTGTGATATTGACCCCGTTCAGAACTGTCCATTTGTCAAGAAAGTACTAAAAGATGTTTCGAGCTGTTTATGCCTGCAAGTCAGTTCTCTGGCTGGTCAATTCTCACAAGTTAGCTTTCTCGTAAATTTGAGGCAGAACATAAACACTGCGACAGACTTACTTGTTTATTTTTATCCGGTTCCTCGCCCTTTTTCTCATTGATTTCTTTCCAGTCACATTTTGAAAAATATGTCAAGTCAGAACTGCAGTCCCGCGGATTGCCGTTGCGTCGTCGTTTCTCCAAGTAGTCATCCCAAGTGCAAAATGGTTTCCAGTCTCCGTGGATCCTTAAAAGTACATGTGATGTATACCATAGGTCGTGAGATACATCAATAATGTTTGAATCAAAGTCGCACAAAACGAATCACTTTTTTGGATGACCAGTCCCGTGGCTTGGTCTGGGTGAGGCGTCTGCCTCTAAAGTCAGGTGCGCAGTTACTGTGCTAGACGACTCGTGTGCCATAAGCGTTTGGTGATGTGGTAAAACATGAAGATGAACACGGGATGTGCACAAACGGGTCACTGCCTTATCGTTTGATGTCCGTCTTGTCCTGCAGCCCAGGCTGTAGCTCGAGGTCGAACTGACGTGTGTGTGCGATTGGCGATCAACCCAGATCAGGGACGGAACAAATTCAGGACAGTTATTTTTTATTTTTTAATCGTAAGAGGGCTTCTATCCGTTTTTAAAAAATATTTTCACCCATAAATATAATGCTCATTTTTGAGCAAGCAGGTGCGACCATGCAGGTGAGGGAAGAATGTGACCCGCCAAAGTCGGTGGGACAAATATCAACCAAGGGTTCACGCCTCCAAGCCGGGGGATCACTAAGTCTCTAGCACTAGCAATGACCCGCGGCAGTGAGGTTACATAGCTCGGCAGCATAAATGTCTGAAAACTTCGGTTACATATTCCCTATACCCCTATTTGGGAACACAATACAGACAGGTATGCGTCACCCGCTGGTGTGTATACCCGTGGTTTTTTAAAATTTTTGTGGGCCTTAAGCCCGTTTTGCCTGCAGCCATCCAGCAATCAAACCTTCTAGACAAGGCTGCAGGGACCAGCACGCACAACAGCGTCCCTCTGCGTGTCCACTAGGAGCACTTCCACGCGAGGGCGTCCTGTACTGGACACCAACTTCCTCGGACGATGGCAGAAGGCTTTCTGACTGAACCCTGTCGGTGCTCTACTCGTTTGGCTTCCGTCTCTCCAATCGGAGCACCTCGGCGGTACCGGGTGAGTCACCCCCGGCCTGGCTTGCAAGGTCAGCGAGGGTTTATGGTTCGTAAGCCGACCTCCATCACCGGGGATCGAACCCGGGACGAGTCCATCCACAAGCAATACAAAGAGACGAATGCCGAGCCGCTGCACCATCCTATGGCTCCCCATACCTGTGCTTGGTGATGTGGTAAAGCATCACCACCCTCTCCCCAATAAGTACCTAAAAGTCATCACGAGCAAATGGATATGAGTACAGACATGCAATGATTTTGGGTTGCTGTGGTACCCCAAAATTTCCAAAAACCTTGGGGAAGCATGACGACGCCAGCAAAGTCGCATCTCTTTGTTTTGACATTCCGAATGGTTTTTAAGAGTGAAATGACGGTGGAGAGCACCTCGGTAACCCAAGCTCATTGTCAGATAAATAACTCACGGCGTGGAATCTAAATATTCCCGACAACTGCCTTTGGCAAAAATGCAACCATAATTTTTACCAAAACTTAGCGTGTCAGTGTGCCTGTAATTTGGTTTGTACCACCTGAAAACGCATATTTATAGTATTGGCTCCATAGAACCTTTAGGGCATACATTGAATCTTCGAAGAAAGCCACGGTCAAGTCCGAAAGATATGATCGTCGGCTAATGTAACCAGTTTCTGTTTCAGGCTGAAATTTAAAGCTGTTAACGATTAAACTATGCCGCAAATAATGAGACATCACCCCAAAAATCCTAACTTCCCAGTGCACCCATGCTGTGCCACCTTCGCCCTCGTTCTCAATTTCGGCGCCCTCTAATTCAGAACAATCGAAATGGTATTGCACGAAGGCCTAAAAAAGTGTTTGTCATGAAATCGCACCCATTTTGATCAGGAAACAGTGCTATACTGTACATTTACCTTAACTCTCGGGGTGACAATCATTCGGGCAACATGCTCCCTTGTGTGAAAATTATTAACTTTCCATTGCCTCTTGATGTCTATTATGCCTTCCTTGCAATTAGGGTTATCTTTCCCATGAATGCACAGCTGAGGTTCTAGGTTATTTATTGCGTAACGAAGGTGGATGGGATTCGGTGAGAGTAAGTCGTAGTTGAATCCCTGAACGAAGAAGTGCTTTTACGGCTGGGTACTTGGTTAAAGAAGACGAGACTGGGATCCAGTCCGTGGTAATGCCACTGCAAAGGGGTCTGGAAACTTTTAAGATTCCACATTCCCAAAGTGCACTGGTCCTTCCTTGCCTCAACACAATCTGACATACCAAGGCGTGGAAAACTTCATGCTGCAAAGTCCGCATCAGCGAGTGTCTGTTCCAGTTGTCTGTGTGTAGGGCATTTGCACACACAGTGACTGTCCCAAATAAAGGTCTAAAAGTCATAATGCTCGAGAATGAGTATGATGGAAGCTTATCTCGCTTACCTCCGATCAAATGATCGACTCCACGAGCAGCTGTTGGCCCACGCCAAAGTGTAATCCTTGCAATCTTTGCCTTGCGTAAGGTAAACAGCGAAGTCAGTGTTTGGGACCCCCAGGTTGCTAAGTTTGTTGCATTTCTGAAAAGCCCATATGTACAAATGGAGGTTACATTTGAAATTACCGCATGTATACCAGTAGCAAACCCTTGACCAGGGCAGCGTTGCAACATTTTGCAACTGTAAGATACATGAGGACGTTTTTTCACAACTGGTAATGGTTTAGTGTTAAGCAATTACGTCAAGCAAGTTACTACGCGAGTTAAGTCAATGAGCTGTGTCGGAATTATTAGTACAGTTATACACCATTTCAGTGCGGTGGGTGCGTCATTGCAAATACGAATATCTCATTACCAACGGGGATACTTTCTTTTTTTTCATAACGGCTTTACGAGCGTTTTGAGTATGCTGTTTTTTAATGTTTTTCGTTTTTTGAGTTCTGTGTGCATACATGTTTTTCAGAATTATGAGGCAAGAAATAACGGGAAACTAAAAGGGGCAATTTTTACGGGCAACTAACTAGCCTTATGCCAGACGATATTGAGTGCCCATATTCATAGCAACACATTTGCAGCGCTTGGCCCAATGGACTGGTGCTCGAAAACCTGATTCTCTACTCGTTCTGGCGTCCGCCCTGTACCGATCACTTCGAGTCGGTACAGGGTGAGTCGCCCAGAGCCAGGCGTGCAAGGCCAGGACGGACTTAATAAACTGCCGTCCTCAGTCGGCGCAGAATGCAGCCTCCCAGTCAGGATTTGCTTGCCCAAGCAATGCGTAACCAACGCCTGAGCCAGCTGAGCCCGCGGTCCAACATGCAATTATTCTCGGGACCAATTCCGAGCGTATTCTCGAGATATCTCGAGAATACGCTGTCGGGTCGAACTGAAAAATAAAGAATCACTCTGCTGATTCGTGCAGGTTCCACTAGAATTGTTCCAGAACTGTTCTCAGTTTAAATTACGCGCCAGATCCTCAGGTAAGTGGCCCCTTACCCCAGAAGTCAGAGCGTGGATTTGTTTCGCGAGGCTCCTTTAGTATTTGTCGTCATCTTATTAAAAAAAAGGAGTTAGTTACAAGTCATAAACAGCGCCAGTTTTGCAAGGACGCTTCGTTGTTCATCAACATTCATGCGCCTTTTTTAAAAACTTTCAATTTGATGCTCCAAAAAATAACTTATGTCATGTTCCTACCATAAAGTCAGTGATGGAAAATAGGGAAAAATGTCTCACGTGAAATCTCTCATTTAATTCAGGTACCGTCAAGAATCCTCCGCATCCCCACGAGTTTCCACTTTTAATTAGCCATCAGACTAATTGTTTGCATACAAATTTTATGCAGGAATCTATTGCTTCGATGGCTCTTCCAGCGAAGCCTTACGTAAATCTGCTCAGTGCTCAGAATCAGATCTGCTCAGAAGCAGCAGACCTCGCAACATCTCCAGCTCTCTTCATGATGGCATGTATGCCATGGCTCCTGGCCGAATCGGATCAAATGAGTTTCGGATTTGCCATCGTGTGAAACTCTGAAATTTCTCTTTTCCAATCACGAACGCATCTCCATTTCTCAAAGGCTGCTTTCATGATAAACATTTTCATTATCCGGGTGCCGTTTGGCACAAACTGCTCAGCATGACACTACTGCCATAACGTTCAATTTTTTTAAAGCGGACATTTAGAAGTATTCTACCTAGAAACCTCGTCCGACAGCAACTACTGTATGTCCAAGATCTGAGTCGTGCATGCAAATTGCCTAGTTGTTATGTAGCTGTTTGCCTGCAGTAGTTATCACAGACACCACGGGTTTAAAGAACAAAGGACCATCCGGAACCCAGTCAGAAGTTTCGAATGGTCATTCTTTGGGTTGTGTAGGTTTCGATCTGTGAGCATGGCACGATCTCGTGATTTCGCCGTTTCTGCCAGAGAATTGTTCTAAAGTAAGTAGCCTGGTTCCATAAAAACAAAGAGTCGCTCTCGCTTGAGTTCTCGGAGCGGGGACTTGGGTCTACTTTCATGAGAATTGTTTATGGTCCATTTTCGCGAAAATAGAGGGCAGGTCGCACTAGCACTCAGATTTGTTTTCTACCTCAAGTGCGACTGCAAGAAATGAACGAAAAATAGGTTCAGAATTATTCTGAGCCCAAGTGCGACCGCGGCCTGAGCCTCGACTCCTGTGCCACCACAAGTGTATCAGCGTTTGTCAGCGAGGGCCATACTCATGAAGAGTTGTCTGGCCTCTTCAGTTACAGCGAGAGTTCTTGAATACGGCCTCCGCTTTAGATAATGTAGCGCTAATTAACAAATGCTGGAGTCAAGTGCCATTGCTGCCATGCCTGCCCACCTTAGAACACTGAAGGAGGAAAGACTCACCTCTGAAGGTTTCCGAACATGCTGAGGAAATTTCACTCCAGCCTGTTTGCATTCATCTGCCCTAAAATCCAGATGAATGTCATCAGCTTTAACTCATGAAGACGATTTACCCTGGAAGTGCAATCAAATAGCTCGATCGCCGAACGAAAAGCAGCCTGTGGAGAAAATTGACAATTTCGTGCATTGTCTCCTAAATCAATGCCGAGTTGATAACGATTGCCGCTAAACCCTTGCAACACACGAAAAACGAACCAACTTACATGAATTACCATGCGACCAGTGTCAGAAAAACTAAAAAAAAGATTTCCGTCATTCGAAACGTTTTTTTGAGGAAGTACCATCCACCTGGACAAGTCATCGGCCAGAAAATATTGTATTCTTATTGGTTCGAAGGGTTTTTCAATCCAGGCGGCATCTTCTGGGCAGACTTTATCCTTACGGTTTCGTTTCACTCTAGTACTGCTGGAATTTATTCTAGTCAAGTCTATTTCGTCCACTTCCTTAAAAATTTTATGACAAACATGTTCTTTTTGCCGTTACAAAACATTTACATCAATGACGGTGCTGTGGAAATAAGGATTCGCATAACGAGCACTCAGATCCTGAATGAGAGAAAATAAAATAACGGCCGCTTGGAAATATTTTGGCTTACACATCTGTACGTGTAATCTCTGTTCAGGACATGTGATCTGCAGATGCTGGCAAGATTTTCAGGTCTTCTGTTCGAGATCATTGATTCGCTCTGCTCCCGATTCACGCAGGTTGCGCAGGCTGTAGTTGGTGTACAGTATGCGCAGTACATATCGATCTACTCCGGTTAAAAGACAAGCAATAACGGGAAACTGACTGGGCAGTAAATATAGGCAGCTAGATGTATGTCAGACAGTTCCGGAAGTTCATACTCGCAGCAACACATTGATTGGAGTACTCGGCGTAACACAAAATTTTCATATAAAGCACTTCAACCGTCCAAACAACAGTACTAAAGTATGGACATGTGCGCTAATGAGATTTATAGAAATTACACACCTACTGTAGGTCTATGTACAGGAATACATGCGCGTATATGAAGGAGACGTTTAAAAAACCTTGAATCAGGTTTTACAGCATATTTTGAGAAAAAGATTGTGCATCTTGCTTATTCTTCTTGCTGTGGCAGATCTGTAAGTGTCAGATGTCAGGTTAATATTACAATTGACACCTTTTTTGGAAGGCAGTCACGCCGGAATGGTTCGATAAGATGCGATGCGACTGAAACCGTTGGTCCTTGTGTAGTGCACTACCGTGCTGTGTGTGAGATTGTGTATTAGGTACTAGTGGTTCACAGAGTCAGCTGGCCCAAAAGTGTCACATCGCGTCGAAATATACTTTGGGCTTAAAATGTAGTTTGCGTCAGGTAGGTAGTGATGCAAGCGTGCCGAAAAGCTTCGCGCTGCTGACTCTATGAGGACTGGTAGCTCTCACCCAAAGATGTACAGCACATACTAGAGAGCATGACAAAATGACTCTGATACGATCATAGAAAACTTTCATGACGTCGAGGACTTGATTGGTTTGACATTTGGTTGTAAGGTGCCATGGGCGTTTTTAAAATCCGTTGTAAAAAAGTTTAGAACAACTTCTAATGCGACATAGAAATAGGCGATGTGACATTTTCCATCAAAACAATTTTACACCCACGTTTCACCATGTGAAGATTGGCTTTTATAAAATCTCTTTTCGTTTTACAAGGAAACAGTGCTTTACAAAAGTTTTCTGCATGCATGAACTATTTTTCATATGAAGCACCGGCAATCTGTTTCAAAAAACTGTTAACTGACGTCGCATTTTTTGTTCACTGGAATCACTCTAGATATTGCAAAACAATGTCGGATCTTGAAAGTGATTTGTTGATACTCACCAAGAGCAGCAGCAGACAAACAAACTATGCCATATTATAGAGGGCTTGATGATAACTAAAGTGAACAATAAAGTATGCGCAACTGGAGAAGATGAGTGAGGTAAGGGAGGTCTGGAGACAGGGATGTTACATGGTGCATGGTCACTAGAAGGTGAGAAGGCTTTTGAGGTAGGCGGCTGTCCGAGCAGCGACAGCATGCTACAATACATTTGGGGATGTTCAGGGGATGTATTCGATGCAAAGAGATGATGGCGGCAATAATCGCCTCAAGGAAAATCGTCGAAAGCGAAATGTAGGGTATTTGTTCACTCTGGGAGAGATCAAGGTGTTATGATCGTACGCTCCATCTACCCTTCACGTTACCTGGGCAAAACATCTTGCATTAGCTGTGAAGGCCGTTTGTGTGCAAGGCTGAAGCGGAGGGCAGGGCTACTCTGCTCTCATTCTTGTGCATATTTCTTTTTTCTAGGCTTAGGGCCTAAGCTTATTAGTCAAGCTTGCCCTCTTCATCCTAGCACTCACTGGCCGTGAGCAGAAGAATCTGAATTTTAGCCAAGTCACTAAACGTAGGCAGTCGCGGCACAGTGCGGTCAATAAAGGGGATAGCGCCCTGCCGCTCCGTGCACCTTTCCGCATTCGAGCTATGATCGTTGGGCTAAAATTATGTGATCCGCTTCAAAAATGCTGCCCACTCTAGGTATTCTAAGGCATTTATTGCTGATTTTGACCAAGTATAATGGGGCTAAACTATCTTTATGCTTCTTATCGTGTAAACAAGATGTCCATGATGTCTCTTACGTATACAGCTTAAGCTAATATATTACACCAACCAGTCGCCGAGTCGAGGTGATGTAGTAGCATTAATCAATTTGCCAATCAAGCACTTAGCCGTCACCTGGCAGTATACTGTACCTGACCGGAGTCGTAGCCTAGCGGGTTAAGGCGTCTGCCTCTCACGCTGGGGGAGGGGAGGGTTCGACTCCAGCCTCGGTACAAAATGATTGTCAAATATGTGTTCCTTAGCCCTCGAGTGCGCTGTATAGCGCTTGGCTATGGATAAAATATGACATGACATGACATACACATGTCTTCATCCTATGTACCCAATGAGTTATCAGTCTTAGTCTAGCAAGGAGAGCTATCAATATTTTGAATGACTGCGAGGTCTCCATTTTAAAGGTTCTTCTGCTGCCCTTAAAAGCCTCGCTATAATAGCGTCACTAACTGACCAGAAAATATTTTTCACCCAGGCGAAAAAAAATCGGAAGCCGTTGATAAAAGAAAACTGGAGCTTGGATCTCGGAAAAGTAATGTCACGAGGCACACTGCTCTTGTTTTTATTCTTTTCTATATTGCAGTTGCTGTTGTTTCAAACCAAGTTTGCTCCTTGGGTTCATTTTTTTCTACAGGTCTAATCTTGCATTTTGTATTTATTCTTCAACGCCTTAACAAATTTGGTAGGACTTAATTTAAAAAATAACCGTACACCTCCTACACCGAATTTAATTTCACAAAAATCAAGAAATGAAGGTTACAACATAAAAATACAAATTACATTCAGTAAATACAAATAGCCCGTCTGGCTATTGCCTAAAATTACTGAGTAGCCCCTGACTACATTTTCGAATCTATGACAGATCACTTTTACCAAACTTCTGTCCTAGACTTGAAAAAAAGCAATTTACTGGTTATCTAAGCTAAAATATTCCGGAAAACAATCGTACATCAGGGCGCGCCAAGCTTGCCTCATTTCCGCATTTACATTGTTGGCTGGTCGACTTCGAGCATCGTCGTGTTTATGTGCCATATGCAAGCGAACTTTGGTGATTTCCGAATGCTTATATTGGCAGTATTGGCACTGGAATTGTTTGAGGGTGGCGTGTCGACGAGCGTGATTCCGCAAATTGATTTCTCGATTTCCCAAAATTCGATTCCCACATAAATGGCACACAACGAACGATTCAGGTGAGCATTCGTCGGGTTTCAATCGTAAACCGCGTTGACGCAGAGGAGTTTCGCTCAACCAACGAACACTGGTCAAGCAACCGGGTGCTGGTCGATTGAGTGGCAACAGCGGGAGAGTCAACTTGGTTTGGTACTGCAGTAATGGATTCGAGGCGAATATCAAGTCCGGATTGGGTGACATATAGTTTTGTGCCACCAAATGGACCTTTTCATCGTGAGGGACGATCGGTAGGCCGAGAATCGGATTTTGGAGAATCATATTAGTTGCGGCTGGCGCCTCGACGCAGTAAGGGATAATGGGTGTTAAGGGCAAAACTTCGAAAAAGTTAGCCGACTGCAAGCGACCCATCTTCTTTCTCGTTTCAGAACCGTAGTAGAAACTTAACACTTATAAGCCTGTGCTAGCACTCGAGATGTTCTCGATCAAGCTGCTTTAGGCCTTTCGTTAAACGTGCACTAATCAAACTGATGAGGGAGTTCATCGAGAGTCACGCGAGGCGCATGACACCCCTCCTATGACAGGACGTCCGTGTTTGCCCTGAAGCGCCAGGTAGCGAGTACATTCAGCAAAGGACACCTCGGCAAGACGGAGAGCCAAGATCTTTGGAAAATGAGGAGGCGGTAAATTATGTAAGCCCAGGCATATTATAGACTCTTTGGTCAGTACTCGGTGCTCTCATCACGCACCGACAAACAAATTTAATAGACTCTGATGGACGTCAATGCAAATGTACCCGACGTTTCTCCCGACCTACGGGTAGCTTCCTTTCTTGGCGTGACTTTATTGGTCACCATGGCATGACGCCCGCCAAGCCTCCGCTATCGTGTCATGCTGCGTTCGGTGCAGCGGAAAGCGTAAATGTCACCTACACATTGACCATACACAATCTCCCCCTGCTGGCTATGTCACGAGAGGACTAACGATAAAAATAGCGTATAGTTCCGGACAAAGTGGGCTGATGCTAGCTGGCACGGGAAGCCTCTAACGACAAGTCACTAGCTTTGAAATCTTAGCTTTTATCTTTTGCCCTGAATCGCTCATATAGAACAACGTGCTCAATAAATGGGTGGAATATAATAATGAGGACCCCCCCCGGTCTGTGTGGGCGCAAAAGCAATGTTCTAAAAAAGACGTAATCTGATGTACAGTAGCATTGTGAGTAGAAACAGAATGGCTAAAGAAAAGCGCGCTTATTTTACCGTACGATGTACTTAGAGTCGACAGTAAAAATATGTTCGTGCTCGACCTGGAGCGCAACAAGAGCATTCACGCAAGAAAAAATACCAATCGCATCGTCAGCTTCGCGATGAAACATACAGTACATACTTATATCTTTTCGTGAAGTTTCTTGGCCACATGTTCTGGTCTCCTATAAGACCTCGTGTCTTATAAGAAGAGGATTTATTACTCGACCGCACCGAGTACGCGCAGGCAGAAACACTGATGAGAGAACGAGCATCTACCCAAAGAGCAAGAATGCACTGGCACAAAACAAACAAATAACACACGTCAGACAAAGGTAGACAAGTTCCACACACAGCAATCACCAGATATCACCAGACAGGCCTAACATCAGACGAGGTCACACTCATTTGCATAACATGATCTTCATTCCCCCTTACACTCCCACTTCACGAATGCGATATCACAGGTACATTAACCTGACTGGGTTTGTCAGCTGCCTCACTGTTAACCTTACAACTTCAGCATCGGCCATTTGTTGAAGATCAGTATTTTCTGAACACATGCGTCTGAAGGTGTTTGTTTCACCAACTTCTTGTCCACAGTTGTACTGTAAATCCTCCCAACTCATAATCCCTTGGTCAGAGCCGTTTGCAATGCTATTTGACGGACTAAATACGCATAAATATACTGGCATGTCTGAATAGCAATCAGCGAAGACGCAAAGGGTTCCATTTTTGTGGCTTTACTCGCACGAATGCTTGAAATCGAGATGCACCAATCTTTGGCATTCAATAACTCACTAATTATGATGAGAAGAGAGAAACCGTTTGCACCATCACATCGGATTGAACAGGTTTTGAAGATGTACATGGCGCAAGAATTTTAAAGATAAAACTTGGATTTTAGACCTTTTACGTATTTCCGCCTTTAAAAATGCCTGCCTTGACATGTTCCTGTTCGTGTCCAGCCGTGTGAATTTATAAGGCGCATTGGCGTGATGGTGAGAAAAATTGCTTTATGGAACTTTGCCATTTTGTCAGGTGGTTCAAATGTGTTGCCCTGGAATCATAGAGCCGCTTGACATCTACCTGTACTGTAGTGTAGCGGAGCAGGGGACGGCTAACTGAAAAAATTCGTTTAACTTGGAGCACACAGGAACCTCAGCTCTTCAGATAAGGATACCGACAGAACAGAATGACTCCTAAAACTGAGTCTGCTAGAAAACATACGAGATCGTCAAAAACATGAAGGAGGCATATCGGATTGAGGGGCTTTCTTTTCAGGCGAGCCGTACATCGCTGCTTACAATTTTCGGGATTATTTGAGTTTGAGTTTCTTTTCTTGGGGACAGATACAGTATGTGTAATCATCAAGGATCAAGGACAGGGAATAAGCTTTCAGGGGCTTCTTGAGTAACGAGTGCAGAGATTAAAAAAGGAGTCTTTTTGGTGCAAGAAGATAACCTACTCCCCCTTCGTCCGGCTGATAAGATCGAGTTGACAAGGCCCAGATTGTATAGGGGTGGTTTAGAATGGATTAGGGAAGCCTAGCAGAGATTTACCACATGGACTTGACGTTTATAGAAGCTGTAATCCTGTGGAACTCGTAGGTTAAATCGATTCCGAGTTCGGGATGTTCGGGACATCGTTTCATTCGAGATGCCTGCACGAGCTGACGATGATAGTATGCTGATCGTGAGACGTGGGGATCTCCTCCTTTTAGACTGAATATAAACCATAAGTCTGGGCACAAAATCAGTCAGCATAAAATCGAAGGAATAACATTGTCACTGATCGAAAAATGTGGTCAGTCTTTGAGAGCAGATCTAACAAATGTTTAATGCAAGAAAATAAGAAAAAGGTTCCTGCAAATGTCTGGTCCATATACATGAGACGCACGAGCAAGGCTGGGTTGGACAACTCGAACTGTTATCATCAAGCTCCTGTTGATAACTCTATCACACAAGTATCTGGCTTTCCCAAAAACTTTTACTTGCTTCATACTGTACTGTGTTGTATGCTGTATGCTGTAGGTAGTTAGAGAATCTGTAAGCTTGCCTGAACGGCCTCTTGTCTTTACTTCAACAATAGATTATAAAAAAATCGTCCTCCAGTAACATTTAAAGAATTTTGTCACGGGTGCAATTACTTTTTGAGTGTTCACCTTATACGTCTTTGTGAGCATTGAAATAAAACCCGCCTCACGTCAGTTGCGTAGCAGTAGTCTCCACTTGACTCCTGCCATTTTGCCTGAGCTCGCCCCTTTTCGGTCATGCGAGAGGCCGACGATGCCCTGAACATTCTCTTAGAAGACTAAGAATTTCTTTAACCGATACACTAGCAGGTCAGAGAAGAATAGTCAGATGCACACGACTTCATCTGTCAGCTTTTAAATATAAGACCTAGATTTAGGAGGATTATGGAGGCACAGATTTTTGCTGTAGGCTGACATACTTTGACGTGACTGGCAAGGCACATCTTTCTGAACCTGATCTTATTTAAAAGCTTGAACCCTAATTAGCTTCTGTTGAGCTGTGCGCTCTCAAATGAGCGCACATAAGTGCTATATTTGCATGTGCGAAACAGGATTAACAAGTGCAACATTCCTGCTCGTCAATGTATTCGCAATAAATACCTAGATGCCCAAGTTTGTGCAATGTATGTACAAAGGGGTGATTTCTGACGCATTAAAGTCTGAAAATTCCTGCCTTTAATTTCGATATTCGGCCTTGCTTTCATGATGCACGGAATAAATATGCGACTCTTGAGTCCAGATAGAATGGACCAGCTTTCGGTATGAAATAATTCTGTTTAATGCGTGCACGAGGTAAATTTTTCATGGATGGTACACCTGTTTGTCAAAAACTTTGTCATAACTATGATTCTTACAGGGACATGCTGCACTAGTTTATTCTGTATCTTACAAGGGAACATCGCCAACCGTGAAGTCGAATATTTTGCACAGAGCTTTCTTTTGCGCCAAGGAACATGTTACAATTTATGGTTTCTCATAGTTCGACTTAACGGTTGGCGATGTTCCCTAGTTATTAGAAGTGTGTCAAATGTAAATAACGTTAAAAAGCGTAGAGGAGAAAAGTAGAGGGTTTCAGGGACTGAGAGGGGATAAAGGCAAGACGATCTCAAGCCATGCAACATTTTAATTCACACTCATTCTTGTCATAGAAATAGTTTTTCGCTTTCTACTAACCGTAAGATATAGTTGAGGGAAAGACGCATTATGTCTGCGCTGTCACAAAAATATACTCATTAGTTTTATCTAACCTTGCGCAAAATTTTATGAATGTGCCTTTGCTTTGCTGACACAGTTTTGAACACTTTAGCCGTTTAACCTCAAAATTCCAGGATAGATAATGCGGCGCTTGGGATCGCTATATCTGTACCAAAACTTATTAGCTGTGCCTCTGTTAACTGGTTGCACAAATTCGTAGCCATTTGCGTTGCAGTATTCCAACGCCTTGTTATACAGGTCTATATCCTCTCCAGAAATTGCAAAGGTCGGGGGATCCTGCTTCGTGTTGTACGTAAATTGACCTGGAAAACAAGAAAACAGTCATGTACGGGGATCTCAATTTATGAAAAAACCACAGAGCACCGTTTATTTGTACATAATTCTTATCAATAGTTGCCCAAATATAATTTGTTTGCTTGTTGCTTGTACATCCGGCGTAGTACCATGTTCTAGAGTCCAGACTGTATGCTAGAGAGCAGTGTAGAGTTTTGAAAACGATTGCGAAATGTAAACGAATGCGCATGGTTGAAGCCAAATTTTATTCTACAGTTAAACTTACTTTTATCTTTCATAAGGTCAAAACCGAAGCCAACTTCGAGGGATTCGATGAGGTCTTGTCCGTCATCTTCGTAGTCATCGTCATCACCACCGGGATCATCTTTTCGACGACTGCCAAGTCTGTTTCCGCCCCTGCCACCAGTTTTCTTCGTTGGAGAGACGCCGCGACCAAAATTTTTTGGCTTTGCACTTGCACCTAGAATATTGCACAAAAAGCGTAAAATTACTAAATGACCGTAGCAAAACTGTAGGAAAAAAGATTGCGATACCTCTGTTAATTTTCGCGACGGCTTTTTTCGGCGTTGTTCTAGAACCAACATAGTCGATGTACAGAACAATCAGAAGCAGAAAAAAAATTTTTTGCATTTTTGTCTGGTCTTCTTTGTTGCAGTGCTAGTCTGATACACAGTCTTTGAAATTTATACAGTGCGGCACAAGAGAGAACATATTTTTGATTTCGAGAGCGCTACAAATTTGAAATTCTTGAAGAAACTTATTATTTTTCTTGACATGGTCAGCGAAAATAATTAGAATTAAACTACATTGATGCTGAAATGCTGCAGAAATATTCAGGATCTAACGTCCAGGCTCTTTCGAAGCAAGAATACCAAAAAGGATAAAAGTGAGAGGCAGAATGGGACTATTTTTTAGCTTTTACAGTATGCTCTTGAGTCGATATGAAAAAACCGCACACCATCATACAAATAATTTAAAATTTGCATATAAGTCCGCTTAATAGGTCTCTGTTATGGACCCCTTGTCACTGTGATTATAGACAGATTCCCCACATCTTCATATTCAATGCGGACGACAGCTCCTTGTGGATGTCCAAGCAGCCAACCTACTCCAGATTTGATAGCGAGTTTGGCTCTGGAACGCTGATATCTAAGCTGATAATTAGAGCATGCAATATTAGTTCATACAGCACAGGAATGAATCAAAGCATTTGTAAGATCACATATCAATATAAGAAGAGCACAGTCAGCTGCCTATTGCCTCATGTGCACACTGGCGCATGATACTTCGATGACACATTGCAAGGAAACTTGAAAAATTATTGATTCAGTTTTACAATACTGTAGGTACATACACGATGGGCGGAAGCTTTTGCAAATGCAGTATTCATTCTTTACTTAATGCTAATCCAATTGATCGAGACACAGGATAAAATTGATTGCCCCATCCGCATGACCGTTAGCATCGATGGGTATTAGGCCTTGCGTTCTTGTGTGCTGCCCTATTATTGTGGAGTATGTCTCCCAGCAGTGCGAAGCAGAGTCCTGCATGGATATCCATACCCGTACCCATACCCGTACCCACCCGTACCCGGCGGGTATGGGTACGGGTTTGGGTAAGAGGCGACAGGTACGGGTATGGGTTTGGGTAAGGGTCGGCGGGTGCGGGTATGGGTACGGGTATTCGTTCTTGGTTTTTTTTTAACAGCGCTGCAAATTTGAATCTTATGCAGTTTGTAACTGTTTTTAGCGAAACAGTTCCGATGTCTGCTTTTTTGAGGCTATTTGTGACCACTGTTGATATCAATATCCACTCTCATGTAACCGTCTATATGTTCGATATCATTCTTTGGCATATCAATATCGAAATCGTATCCATATCCATATCCGTATCTTTTGGGATATCCATATCTACTATCTGTTTTTTTGGAATGTACACGCGGCACGTGAAGGGCGAGTATTCTGAAAGAAAACAGGTAATATATTATATCTTTTCACAACCAAGATATTTATGAAAAGATATGGATATTCAAGCGTTTTTGAGATTTGAAAATGGTTGTTTACTGCAAAAATGAACCTGGTTTATATCGAAAAGCCGCTAAGGCGCCATCCGGGGGTGTTTTTTTGGGGCTAGGAAATTTTGGCTAGAGTATTCTTGTATATGACAGATATGCACTAGTGCAGCAACCTAGACTTTTTGCAGGATCCAAGCCACTTGCACTCTTAGGTAAGCGGGTCCTTAAATGGGACAGGTGTAGTTTGATGTAGGATAGGGCTTTCTTGTATGCATGTCCTGCGACCCACGATCAGACACGTCTCATCTATAATTGTGAAACTGGCTCCTGCACACAAACTAGCTTGTTTTGTAGTAGTACAGCTTCAGTAGTTGTTGTTGACCTCTCCAGGTAAGCTTCACTAGCGCGTTTGGTAGGAGTGTCACGAATCTAGGTTTCATAGAGCAGCTGCTCATTCCTGCTTGACTGTATGGTCACCTTTGGGTCATTGGTCAGCCATAACTGGCAAAATGCCTTTAGCTAAACATTTTAAAAGCCAATCCTTGTCGATTTCAAGTCCGTTACTCTGACATGAATGCAGTTTCATTCAGAGTTTGAGATTGCCATGTTGTTGTCAGCTTCAGGCTTCTAAGTTTACTGTAAATTGAGACGTTTATTTCCAAGGGAACAAGAAACCCAATAACTTACGCAAAATAGACATTATTCAGACGTTTAGCGCTAAAGCATTTGGCTCAAGGACTTTAGACTCAAGGACTTTGACTTGTTGGCCAGACGCCTCTGATATTTTGCAGATAGCTTTCTTTTATACCTGGGAAAAAATTACAATTTTTGGTTGCTCAAAGTTCGACTTAACGGTTGGCGATGTTCCCCTGTCAGATTACTGCTTCAAGAAATTCTTTTGTCTTGCGATAGTGAATAAACTTTTGAATGAAAATTGAACCAGTTTTGTTGGAAACTCTGGTTTTCTGTAATTATTTTCATGAAGTAATTAGTTTTCTGTTTTGATTCTCCATTCGAACATTTATCGAAAAACCGGGTACGGGTATGGGTATGGGTAGATTTTTTTAAAAAATTACGGGTACGGGTATGGGTATGGGTACGCAGGTCGTCCAGCGGGTACGGGTAGGGTACGATTTTCATATTCGTGCAGGACCCTGGTGCGAAGTGCCCTCAGTGAGGTGAGGGAAATTTGAAATTTGTTACCCTGAGTTTTGTATCTACGCGTTCCCTCACAACGGGTAATGATTTTAGACCATTTTGCCAATGTAATTTTCCCCAAATATGTAAAGTTCTTTGTAATGTAATTATACTTCTGATTTTCTTATTTCATTTCGCATTTTCTACTAATTAAATTAAAATTTGTTGGCACGTTGGTCATAACAGGATTCACTGATTCACTTCTACTAATATAAGAGCGATCTTCATAAAATGTGATCTGCAAATGCATGCTACTGTCTAACACTGAATTCTCTCAGAGGCGCGCGACTGTTGAGAAGCCAAGCCATTTTGACAAAAAAAAGCGTTTTGTCAAATACTTTGGCAAAAAAGGCAGGTTTTTCCAGCTGGAACTGGAATAATCTCACAATCAGTGCCGTAACAACTGAAGTAGTAACAAGGCGATGCTATTTTTATTATTTCTCCTTTCTTCAGTTACATGGGCAGACCTCTAAGTAATTGCATTTTCTGTCCCACATGAATTTCACAACATGACTGCGTCAAATCGTGTACCCCTTCAAGCAGTTTTCCTAAAACTGCTGTATGGATAAGTTTTTATTCCCGGAAAAATAACCAGGTCTTCGGTATTACTGAACGGAAACCAGCTGCTATCGGTCACAGGTTGCAAATATTTAAATCCTTTGCACCAGCATTGTTTGACAAGCGGATTATAAACATTCATCCAATCCTCAGTCGAAATAGCCATACTGACTGGATCTCCTTCGTAGCTCCACGACAAAAGATACGCTAGGCAAAAAAAGCGTTTTTAAGAGAAAATACAAAAAATTTGCGCATTACCATCAATAGTCCTTTTATTCCCGTCATTGTCCCTGACGTAGTCCCAGTTTTTGTCGTCGTCCACGCATGCTATTTTAACCGCGGTCTTCACGCCTTGGCTGTAAGTTGCTAAAAACCAGAGGCAGTTTTTAGCCATTAAATATCGACTTATACAAGTTATTCTTACGGCTATCAGTATGCATAAGTTGGTAGCCGTGCAAGAAATCTATGTCTGGAGGCATTGTCGTCCTTGCCTGCCCAGCGCAGGGCAATTCGGAATCATCAAAAAGAGGGGAGTCCTTCATTCTACGACCTGGTCGTTGTGATTTCTTTTGGGTGACACCTACAGTATGAGAGCCCACAGCTGTCAGTTGTACGAAGCGCTGGCTTGAATGACATAGAGACCGAAAAGGATTATCAGAAAGACACGCAGTAAATAGGGATAAAGTGGTAGAGACCGAAAAATGAAGTAGAAACAAACTGCTGCGTATTCCTCTTACCATTTCTTGCCAATTTACGAGTAGTTCTATAGCGTTGTCGTGGCGTGGATTTTGTCTTCACAATACCTTTAGAACAAGATATTCACTTCTAACCCCAGTCTATAGGCTTCCAGGGAATCTGGCTCAGGGATATGAGAGAGTGGGCACAGTGGGATTTCGAATTGGTCCAGAAGCGCCAATTATTTGACCCTACAGTGCACTTACATGCAGACCCAAACAAGCTCTTTTCTCACGGATGACGTAAAATGATAAGGAAGGGGAGAACTGTAAAAAATTAACATAGAAGCTGGTGACAAATGGGTCATAATTTAGTTACTCAATTTTCGCCTCTGTTTTAGCCCTGGTCGATATAGCGCCAGTGCAGGATACTGGATTTCAATGGGGTCCAATTCGGGCCGAGGGGATGTAGTAAGTGGATTTACAATGTACTGTAAGAAATTTTAAAGGTCTGGCCAGAGTGCTGAGTACTCCCACAAAATTACATCAAAGCATTGACTAACCATATTTCCCAGGTTGTGTAGGTTTTCTTGCCGGACCTAAAATACAAATAGCCTGAGCTACTCAAGCTAAATGATGATAAATGATGACTTACTACGAGACTTTACAGCTCGCTGGTCACTGTATAAAATCTGAATCAAAATCAATAGTGCTAGTAGGCATGTTAATTTCATTATTTTGTCAGATACTGTATAATCTGTTAAAACCTGAATCTGCAGTCCCAGACAAACAACTTCTGGATCATGAGCAAAATGATCGCCGTTTTCCTACAATCATCGGAGAAAATTCTGAAACACTTGTTTTTTATCAGATTTGAATTTCGAGCTGTCTTAGGTCTTTCGAAGGAATAATCTTCTTTGGCGAGGCCAGCTTCATTAAGCAGGCGATGCCACAGCACAGCGGAGTCGGATTGTTTCAGGTCTTTATGCCATACAGTATTATTTATTAAATTTCTTCTTCTTTGAATAAAATTCATATCCGTTAGTCGCCGCTTCTGCGTTGAAGCATTTTCATCCTGTACCTTTTTTATTATTACCCATACTCTGGGCATTCTTCACAGCATTTTCCGGCTTCATCCATTTCATCACAGCAAACTTCACTCGTCATAGCAAGTTTCGAAGATGGGCTTCTAAAAAAACCGCAGCTCCCGAAAGAGCGATCTGTAGCAGTGACGGTGTCGCATGTCAAACCACCCTCATTTTAATGTAACTGGGAAGGATACTTTGACATGGATATATGCCCATGTCAAAGTGACTGCTGGTCATTACCCGACCTACAGTAGGCCAAAGCAGTTCTGTCCTCTGTTCTATAAAGTGATGCCGCATGAGTTGTCGGATGACCAGAGGCCAGCAATTTTGCGCTCATCCATGCGGTTCGTCGCTTCGTAGACTTTTATTTCAGATTTCACTGTTCATGGATCCGAAAACGCACAGCGAGATTCCTGTGTACTTGATTGATGGTCAATATTCAAATGGATTCGACGATAAAGCAAAACGGGCACTGCGACATAAAGCTGAGTCGTTCGTAGCCAAGAATTGACGGGTCCTTTATCATCTGAGGATTCAGGTAAAAGAGTGCAGGAAACTCGAGCGGAGAATATCGCTGATACAACTAGCCCATGTCCAGACGTACTGCATCCAATAAGAGTTACGTAAGAATTAGAATACTGATGATGTGCCGACTTGGTTGGGCCGTTGCATGAAACTGAGAACGAGAACAGGTGTTGTTCTAGAATATACAGTACAGTGGGTACTTGAGTGGACGATAAGACCGTGTCCACAGTCCAGGATAGTCCAGCAATTTTGAGCATTCTGCGGTAGAGAATTTCGCAAAGAATTTTTCAATGTCAGTCGTCTGGATGCGCAAGAAGTTAAAAGAGTTCGGAATCATAATCAACAGTATCATAAGAAAAGTCAAGAGCCAAACACGATCCGTCATGGATCCTCTCCCAAAAACAACTACAAGTAAGTGATGAGATGGCAACTGCTCGTTCCGCAGCGTGATGCGCGCGATATTTTGCGATCAGATCAAGAAGGCAGGAAATCGATACCATTTAGGCGGCATTTAGGCTTCGCTCCAAATTTTCTTACACTTGTTCCTCAATGTTGTAATATCTACTATGTGCTGTGCGTTCTGTGTCTTTGTTGACAAAGGTGGTGCTTGTTGGAAAGAAATATCGGGTCTAAAATATTTTGCAATTTCAAAAATTATTCCGGATACTTTGACACGACCCCGGTTAGATTGGCTTATGTCAATGTAACCGACCGGCTACTTTGACATGGGGGGTTGCCCATGTCCAACGGCATGATTTCACTGTCGTCTGCTTCATCTGTGCTTTTATTAAAAATTTTTGTGGGCCGAAGCCCGTTTTTGCCAATAGCCGGCCAGTGTAGAGTTCGTATCTCCCGCATAGATATCATATAGTGTAGCGTGCGTTAGTGTAAAGCTTGCTCGCCAGGGCCGGCCAGAGCAGGCGACCGGCGTGATGTATGGGAGAACCGTAATATAATTCTCGTCTAGTGCGGTTGGCCTCGAGATAGCTCTTCTCCACACGCGGTCACGTCGGACGGCAACGTGACATTTCTGGCGAGCCTGGCAGGAGACCGAGGAGCGGTGGAGGAGAGTTGTGGCTAGAGTGGCGAACTCGTAAGTCGAGTTGGTTTTGGGCGTTAGAAAGTGATTGTATTTGATTGCCGTGTAAGGTTTACACGTGCGGAATATTTGCGACCGGTTCGGTCTGCGGAATACTGCGTTTTCACGGGCAGCTGTTGGATTACGGCTTGCGGAGTACCGTGCACACGGGCAACTACGGATCGTAGTTTGCGGATTACCGTGGTGATCGCAGTCTGGAGTGACTTGCGGAGTGCGTTTGAGTGTGCACGAACCTGGTAGGGTCATTGTGTCCTTTGAGTAGGCTATTGGGTGTTTGGTGCTTCGAAAGGTGCCGTGCAGAAAGTTCCGTTCGCAAGAATGGCTGCAAAATTTAGTATCACGTATGCGGAATTGCGTGAAAAGTTACCTCCTTGGGTGAAGAAAGAGGTGTTGAAGGCCTATTGCGATGCCAACAACGTGAAGGTCTTGGCCACGGCTACGAAGCAGGATATGGTAGACGAACTCGGCAAGGCTATCTCTGTTGGATTGGACTAAGATGCTGCGCACAGAGGTGGCAGCGGGGAAAGTACTTGGGAAACGGCCATGATTGATTTCAGCCCATACATGACTGAAAGTACGAGTAAAAAGCCGCCAAAAGGAGACGGAGAGTATGGGGGAGCGGATGAGGTGCTGGGTAAGGTGGCGCCCATGATGAATCCGCAACGTCCACGCCTGGATCAAGGCGATGGTGGCACAGGTTTTGCTCAGATGATGATGCAACAACAGGCCATGTTTTTCGAGTTCCTGCAGAAACAACAGCAGAGGCAGGACGAGGACAGGCGCCGCGAAGCTGAGGAACGGAAACGCCAGGAAGAGAGGCAATTGGAGCAGCATAAGATAATGCTGGAACAGATGCAATTGGAGCAGCATAAGATAATGCTGGAACAGATGCAATTGGAGCAGCATAAGATAATGCTGGAACAGATGCAATTGGAGCAGCATAAGATAATGCTGGAACAGATGCAATTGGAGCAGCATAAGATAATGCTGGAACAGATGCAGGCTTTGACTGTTTTGATTCGGTCACCGCCGCAGGCTGGTAGTACGCAGCCAAGTCAAACGTCTGTAGTATCCCCGTCTGTGAATCTGCCAGGTTTAAAGATCGCAGTGTTTTCGGGCGACGTTGAAAAGATAGACCCATTCGAGTGGTTGGAGACTTTTCGTGCGTACAGTATGTCCGTCCGTCGTTCAAGTCATGGAGGGTATCAAAGTGTACCTGACGGGCGAGGCTTTAGCCAAGTGGAACGAGTTGACTGATACGGATAAGAATTCTTGGGAACGTGCAACGGCCGTATGGCTGGAAAAGTTGCTCGGAGAGAAAAGGTCGATTTTCAGAGTGCAGTTAGCTGCCCTGAAGCAGGAAAATCGTTCGGTCGCGTGGTACACGCAAGAATTCATGCGACTGGCAAAGTTGGCCTCATTTACGGCCACGAACCAGACAGTTCGGGATAATGACTGGCCCATATGCGAAATGTATGTCGCAGGATTGCGCAACACGATTCAGAAAGAGGTTCGCAGAGATAACCCGGATAGGTTATCGGTGGCGAGGGCGATCGCGGAAAGAGCCGAGTCATGCTCTACGCTGTGTGGCGAGATAGTAGTGAGACAGCGAAATGATAGCCAACTCTCGCATGTCGGGGAAGCCAAGAATGGCAGTAATAATGGTAACATGGTCTGCTACCGGTGCGGACAGATGGGTCACATTGCGCGAGAATGCGTGGATCGCAGAAATGAACACGCGGGTGGTCAGCACGTCTCGTAGTAGTTATCCGCAGCAAGATGGCCGCAGGGAGTTCCAAAGCAGTAGAGGACGACACAGTCCAGGTCGCAGTGACCAGTGCAGTCGAGGACGACGTTTCTCCTCTCGGGAAAGTAGTAGCAAGGGTTACAGTCGTGGTAACTATCGGAACGACCGCGGATGGTCGGTGGACCGGAAGCGGAAGGTCAATTCGATTTCGGACGATGGCGCACGACCAGGTGAATATGGTGAGCAGGATGGCGAGTGCCACGGATATCTGAGGAATGAGGATCAAGGTCCTGCTGACGGAAGATGTAATACAGTGTTGGGCATGTCTAAGGACGCGCCACACAAGGAATATGCAGCAGTTTCGCAGGAGGCGAATGCAGTGAAACGGAAAATTGGTCAGTTGAGTTACGTGTTAGGCCAGGTAAATGGGCAAAACGTACCCATGATGCTAGACAGTGGAGCTACCGTAACCTTGATAAGTAAGGCGTTGGCAGAGAAAATCATACCACGTAAACATTGGAGGCCTGATTCGGCTAGCCCGAAAGGTCTAGGTGGAAACGGCACGCTAGAAATCGAGGCAGAGGTTGGAGTTGACCTCAAGGTTGGTTCGATAGTCGAACGACACGTAGTGCTGATATCGAGCACGATAGGTGGAATACCCGCCATCCTGGGCACAGATTTTACAGGCCCATGCCATAGCGAGCGGTTCAGGTACTGTGCAGATTTGTCGCACGATCAGGAAAAGCAAGGGCTCGTGGGGGTAGTGTTGAACTCCGAGTGTTCCGTCTATGTGTGCGCCGACGTTGTGATTCCGGCGAGGAGCGAAATGGTAATCGAGGCCGCGCTACGAGCGTGGCCGAATGAGGTATCTGTTGACCAAGGGTGGTTGGAACCCAGTACGAACGTAGGAGCGTAAAAGAGGCTATTTGTGGCTCGTTCGTTGTTAAACTGAAGGGAGACGGCCTCGTGCCAGTGATGGTAGCTAATACAGCTACGGACGATAAGGTATTGCATAAAAATACGCGAATTGGCCAGTTCACGGTCATCGATAAGGGTGACCAAGTGGTGGCAGCTTGCGGTTCTGCCGAGGGTAAACCGGTGTCTATTATGGACCCAACCGCGAAGATCGATTGGAGGGAGTCAGAGTTGACTGAGGATCAACGGAAACGCGTTGTTAGCGTATTACGTCAATACGAAGATGCTTTTGCTAAGCATGAAGGTGATATCGGAAAGACGACGTTGCTACAACACAAAATCGTGTTGACAGGGGCGCCTCCGCCCAAGATGAGAGCTCGGAGAATACCAGAGGCAGTGAAGCCAGAGGTTGAGCGGCAATTGAAGGTGATGCAAACGCACGGTTGGATCAAGCCGTCGTGCAGCCCGGTATCGGCTCCGCTAATTATAGTGCCAAAGAAGGATGGAGGCACTAGGTTTTGTATTGACTTCTGGGCATTGAATGCTGTAACAAAGAAGGACTTGTACCACATGCCACGCGTAGACGAAGCGTTGGATGCATTGGGAGGTGCGAAGTGGTTCACAAGTTTGGACCTTCAGAGTGGGTACTGGCAGGTACCACTGAGCCCAGAGTCACAAGAATTGACGGCATTTTCAGCGCCAGGCGGACAATTCGAGTTCACAGTAATGCCATTTGGATTAGTGAATGCGGGTGCGACCTGCGAACGACTACTGGAGATGGTCCTATCGGGACTGCAGTGGGATCACTGTTTTGTGTATATCGATGATATACTGATCTACAGTAAAACGTTTGACGATCACTTGCGGCATATCGGCAATGTGTTTGATCGGTTGGTGAAAGCGGGCTTGAAGGTTAAGCCATCAAAATGTCACTTCGCGAGGGCTGAAGTACCTTTCTTGGGTCATGTAGTTTCGAAGGCCGGAATTCACATGGACGAGAAGAAGGTTATCGCAGTGCAGAAGTTCCCAGGGCCACAGAATGTCAAAAATGTGTGGCGGTTTCTGAGCATGTGCAATTTCTATCGAGATTTCATTCCTCGATTCGCCATGATAGCAGCACCTTTGTACAAGCTGCTATGCAAGGATCAGAGGTTCGCCTGGGATAGCCAGTGCGAAGACGCGTTTATGGCGTTGAAGGAAATGTTGGTATCAAAGCCGATTTTGCGGTTTCCTGATTTTAAGAGGCAGTTCATACTGCAGACAGATGCGTCGAATGTCGGCATCGGGGCAGTATTGTATCAACAGCAGTGTGACGACAACTGGGTCGTAGCGTACGCGTCGAGGACGCTAACAAAAGCTGAAAAGAACTATTCAGCGTTGGAGAAGGAATGCTTAGCAGTCGTTGAGTACGTTAAGCACTTCCGACCGTACCTCTATGGGGCGAAGTTTCTGTTGAGGACAGACCATCAACCACTGAAATGGCTGATGGCACACAAGGAACCCACAGGTCGGATTGCACGGTGGGTGTACCAGTTGTCGGAGTACACATTTGATGTGGAACACGTGCCAGGGAAAACCAATGTGGTGGCAGATGCACTTTCTCGAAGCCCAATGTGCATGGGTTGCACAGTGGCTGAAAAGACGGCGGGAAGAACGGCAGTGGAGTTGTCAGACCAGACGCTTCAGGAAGCGCAAAGGGCAGATCAGTTCTGTCAAGCGTTAATCGAGTATTTGGAGCGGAAAATGTTGCCCAATGACCCGCGGGATGCGAGACGGCTAAAGAAGCTCGCGCTGAGCTTTAGGCTCTCAGACACGGGAGTATTGTTGCATTTACCCCTGGGGCAGGAACGGAAGAACGATGACTGGATACAGATGGTAGTTCCATCGTCTTTGCAGCGCGTGGTGTTTGACGCATTGCACGGTGATGCTATGGCAGGTCACCTGGGTTTCACGAAGACCTTTGTCAAACTGAGACAGCGGTTCTTTTGGCTTGGCATGTACAAGGACACTTTTCGTTGGTGTCAGAGCTGTCTACCATGCGCAAAGAACAAATCGTACGGCCAAACGGGTCGGGCACCCTTGAAACCACTGTGTGTGGAGAATCCGTTCGAGTTGGTAGCGATTGATGCCATGGGCCCACTCCCTACGGATAGGGATGGCAGCAAGTATGTAGTAATCGTGAGCGATTACCTGACCAAGTATATCGAGACGTTCGCTGTGCCAGACATCAAGGCAGCGACAATAGCCCAGATCTTGGTAGACAAGATCATATGCCGATGGGGAGCACCGCGACGATTGCTGTCGGACAGAGGGGCTAATTTCACCTCGGAGTTGGTGCAGGATGTTTGCGCGGCGTTGAGTGTCAAACGATCCCTAACAGTGGCTTACAGGCCTCAGACCGATGGTCAGGTGGAGAGAGTGAATCGCGTGTTTCGCGATATGCTGAGAATGTACGTAGACCAAGATCACCAGGATAATTGGAGTGGTTTTGTTCCGTTTGCCCGATTCGCGTACAATACGTCAGTGCATGAAGCGACGGGTGAGACTCCGTTCTTTCTGATGCATGGTTTTGATGCACGGCTGGTGATCGATACGGGCATCTCGAGTGCAGCTAACAAATTTGGCAGCGCGATCGAATATCGCGAGAACGTGGTGCAGCAACTCGAGCGAGCTCGGAGGCTTGCTTATGAGAGCATAGAACGAGTGCAGGAAAAGCGTAAGGACGGTTATGACAAAAGTACTAAACCGGAGAAGGAGTTTCGGGCTGGTGATATGGTAATGTATAAGCGGATGCATACACCAGCGGGCTTATCGTCGAAGTTGTTGGGCTCCTGGATTGGACCCTATCGTGTCACGCAAGTGATATCGGCGCACAACTTGATTATCCGTCCGCAAGGAGGATTAGTTGGCGAAGAGAAGCGTGTTCACGTAGAGCAGGTGAAGCAATATGTGCCTGAGGTGGAGAGGCCACGCAAACCAAGACTGCTGAAAGTGGGTGATGCGGTGTGGGCCAAGATGAAGTACCATCCGTACTTGCCGGCACGCATCGTGGATGAAACGGAATTCCCAGATAAGAGGCCTATAAAACCGAATTGGGTTCGAGTTCACTTCTTTGGCGAGCAGAAGTACGGGCTAGTCGAGCGGGATAACGTCTTCGACTACATGCAGCACAAGGAGGTGTTAGCCTCAAGGGCGGCAGGTGTACCTCGAGCTATGCAGGCTGCGGACAGGTACTTGGCAGAGGAGAAAGACACGCGCAGTCGTGTAGTGTCTGTACGAGAAAGGCGGAAGTGGGTGCGATAGGAAATGAACACGTCCGATCAAACTCAGTGATGGACGATACGGGCACACGATGTCAATCGAGATGACCGACTTACGACGTCAGTGATCATGATTTTTCGGGTTCGATATTGTGTGTGGTTTGAGTAGGTTTTTCGTGTAAACTGAGGGGGAGGTGAATGTCACGGTAGAGTTCGTATCTCCCGCATAGATATCATATAGTGTAGCGTGCGTTAGTGTAAAGCTTGCTCGCCAGGGCTACGGCCAGAGCAGGCGACCGGCGTGATGTATGGGAGAACCGTAATATAATTCTCGTCTAGTGCGGTTGGCCTCGAGATTGCTCTTCTCCACACGCGGTCACGTCGGACGGCAACGTGACATTTCCAGTAGTCAAACCTTCTAGTAGGGCTGTGCGGGGACCAGCTCACACAGCAGCGTCCCTCTACGTGTATCCATTAGGAGCACCTCCACGCGAGGGCATCCTGGACAGGACATCGACTTCCTCAGACGACGACGGATGGGCTGTGGACCATGTCGGTGTTCGGCAGCTGAGACAGTCTCCTCGTTTGGCGCCCGTCTCTCCACTCGGAGCACCTCGGCGGTACCGAGTGAGTCACCAACGGCCTGGCGTGCAAGGTCGGCGAGGGTTTATTGCTCGCAAACCGACCTCCATCACCGGGAATTTAACCCAGGACGAGTCCAGCCACTCGCTCCCAAGCAATACGGAGAGACGAATGCTGAACCGCTGCAACGCCGCGGCCGACCTGTGCTTGCCGCTACCTCTGTCGTTGCTGCTTGACTATGAACACTCGTACTTCGCCTTTTGCCCTCGCTCCATGTTTATTTTTTACATTCGTACCATTGCTTGAAACAGTGTTTGGCTCCGTTGAGCTGATGAACCGTTTGGTCGTGGGCCTTTCCGGTGCTGATTATCCAGCGTGTCATCCACACTTGTTTTTTCTAACCGTTGACTGCTTCCTGTCTGGACCATGCGGGGTCATCAGAGCTGACGATTACAACCCCCCCCCCCCCCAAAGCCGTTCTAGATAAGGGGACCCTGGATAAACCTTACTTATCACGGTGATGCAGAGCAATCAGAAGGAAAGATACTGCACGCTTTGGCAACTGTCGCCACGATGTACGTAACTTGCCAAAGTGCTGGTCGGATGTTCAGTGCGTGGTCTGTATAAAGTGTTTCTGAATGACGCTCACCCGAGTCGATGGAAAACTATGCATCAGACTGATTGTCACTGCATTAGTGCAGCCCTACTTTTTTACCGCTGCTTTTTCGAACATTCTTTGAAGCTTGTTTGCCTGCAAGCAAATAAAGCTAAGAGCCAGCAAAATGTAACTTTCAGTAGCCTTTAATTTAAATTTTAAAAAGTGTTGTGTCATTTTGAGAGTAATGTTCATTTTACTTCGCCAGTGCCACGCAGTTCAAGCCGGCATTTGTCCTTTGGTGCAGGCCTTGTCAACACGATGAGATATGTTTCTCACGCACGTGGCGGCAGAAAAATGTTGTCTGAACTTTAGTTCATACGTGGTACGTTCTCAACGAGCCAACCAGTTCTGACGTAGGTAGGTAGGTATACCTGCGCACTAGGTCGTGTCCGGGCTAGTCTTCCTTGGACCACTGTCGCATATTGTAAGCTCCCTGTCGAGTGCGCAACTTATCGACGTTGATCAAATAGCAGCGAATCTATTTTCTGTGTTTTCAGTAATCCCTAAAAATGTGCGAAAAATTGCCTCATTACAAGTTGTATTATTTCGATATTCGTGGTTTGGCCGAACCTATTCGTTTGTCATTCGCGCATGCCGGTGTTCCTTTCGAGGATGTGCGACTTAAACACGAAGAATGGCCTCAACTTAAAGAAAGTACGTTGTTTTGCTTATCCCACCCTGCATCTGCAGCCTTCAGTTTTTCCTGTCAGAAACAGAGGTGTAAAACATCAAATGCAAAGTCAGATTAATCCTGGATGTGGTGCGATTTGCATTAAAGTTGAAACCCATTGTTTTCTCTGATTCCATGATTCCCTTTACGACTTACCATTTTTGCTGAGATTTCGCATAAAAGTTAATTAAAGCCAAGTATTTTTCTCAGAGTTTACTCAAATGCTTGAATAAAGATTGTTAGCAAATGTGGGAAAGCAAAAACTATTTTTAAGATAAATTCTCATTTCTTTTTTATTTTGCGCAGAAATGCCCTTTGGTCAAGTTCCAGTCTTGGAAGTAGATGGCAAACAATTGACTCAGTCCATGAGCATTCTTCGTTATATCGCTCGCAAGTATGGACTGGAAGCGGACGACGAATGGGACAGGGCAGTGGGCGATGAACTGGCTACGTCCTGGTTAGACATGTACACAAGATCAGCGAGTGCCTGGGGCGAACCCGATAAGGAACTAAAGGTAAATGCAGTTTCAGAAATTTCAAATTGCCGACTTACAACTTTAGATCAAGCTGGAACTCATTGCAATCTGAAATTTTTTAGAAACAAAAGTTCCTTCAAGTTATTGAGGAATTTGTGAAACCACGCTTGAAGATAATGGATGATCGTATTTCTCATAACAGCGCTGGTTTCGTGGCCGGGTCTAAAGTAAGTTTATAATGTGTCTTAAAAGAATTAGTTCAAAGAAGTAAACTGTATTTAAAAAATTTTCTACGCAGGTCACTTGGTGCGATTTTGCGATCTACAACACATTGACCATGATCAGAGACTTTTTAAAAGTTTCTTTATCTGAATTTCCGCATTTGGAAAAATTCGTGCATAAAATAGAGGCGTTACCGAAGGTGAAAGAATGGCAGGCTAATCACCCGAATACTCAATGGTCTGTTTTCCCGAGCCCGCTGGACTGAAGGAAGAGGGTGAATGCAGATAATGTGATCAATAAATTTGGCACTCAAAGGAGCACAGTTGTCTGCTGAAGTACATATCTATGGCTTCGCGTTTTTCCAAAAGACACTGGGATTATATTGGCAGTGTTTAATAGAAACAGATGAACGATGCTTGCTTACACTTACTCTGTACGGCATGGATGCTTGGGGAATTAAAAATTTAGACTGTGGAGTCTCAACTTTTGTTTGAATAGTTTTCAATTTTTTTTTCAAATCAGAACGTGTGCTACAAACGAAACCCTAATCATAATGTACACAAATTTCTGTTGCGCAAGGATTGCTGGGATATCGTTTCGCAGCTGGTTTCGACATTATTTTACGTCAAAAACTTTAAAAATTGGAGACCTGTAAGAATATGGGCCGTATGGTCAAATTCGTGCTCTACATAGAATAGCGATGATATGTTACCTTTGCCCTTATCAGGCGATCAGTTTTGTTAAACCAACTTCTCATGTTTTAAGATTGTTCTACTGATAACATCGGTACTTTTTACTCGGTTTGCGTCTGGTGCAATTGAGTAGAGTGCTGTCTGGCAACCTCCTTCCCCCTATGATCGCTATCCATTGGCACATTTTGTTACTCATTGTCAGTCTTTTCTCCGCTCTGCACACAATTTATCGTGGCCATTTTTTGAGTTGGCAGCAATTGCAGCAGTGTCGACGCCACTGCTCAATTTTCTGAGAGAAATTTTACTATGTCGCAGATCTGCCGCTAGAACAAATCTGAAGCAGTGGCAAAATCAAAATCGAAGACCGAAGTCCCCATTATTAAAAGATGATGAAAAGATTAGAAGATTATAGAAAAATGAAAAATGAATCCTAGCTTGATCGAGCGGTCCAGTTTACATATTGTACTTGCATGGCACTAAACAAACGTAGATTCAGTGCGGCAATCAATAATTCGTCTCTTTATGGGAATAGGAGCTGACTTCTACCAACTCGGGTGTCTCATATACTGTATATAATGCATATCTTGAATGGATTTTGAACATATAAGCCCATGAAGAAAAGCTAGGTTTTACAATACAGAGGCCTGCATTCATAAATGCGTAACCACAAGTTATTTGACATAGTGGAACTCTCGATTTCAGTTTGCCAATGACCTGAATGATGAGAGATCAAGATGGATGATTATTAGAACTCGATTAAGATTCATCGTATTCGTTCAAAACGTATATTTCGCACTTTCGGAGAACGAGAGTGAATAAAGGACCTAATTCTTTTGCACAGAGCAAAATAAGCAGTGTTGGTATCGTTAGCGAGAAGAGATATCGTTTATCATTACTGTTATCGATATGGCGCCAAAAAGAAGTCGTTATCGTTAGTCGTTTAAGCGTTCTAAAAAATATCATTTACTCGTAATAAATAATGTTATTTTTAAACGTTACGGAAGCAGCGTCATTGCTGGTCAGTAGTTTTACATGCTGGTATTTTAACACCGGACTTGAAAAATCTGACGACACACTTGTTGCTGCTGCGCCAGGCTTTTTTTCCGCAATTCAGATGAGTTGAGGAAAAAAAGGAATTTCGATCATTTGTTGTCGGTTATAAATATAGTACTTATTCCGTTTTCTATTTATTCGCAGTCGGTTAGTCAGCCGCTGTAGTTACATAGGGTACCTTTATGTCCTGGGATACTGCGCAAATCCTATGATTCCACTGGGCCGAAACCTAAAAGGCGGGGATCCCCAAGAGGCTTTCCAGTCCATATGCGTGTAAAAATTCCCCCGTGACCCCATTCAATTACGGCTTCCCATGTCAACTATTCTTAGAGTCATATCAACTATTCAAATAGAGTTAACGGAAACTAATAACTGGTTCTCCCACTTTAATTTACTACCGACTGGTTTTCAAAAGTTTTTACTCTCCTCAAATGTAAGAAATGCTTTTTATTCCAACCTGCATAAATTTTGGGGAACGTTTGTCAGCATTATTTCAAACACCTACGTACTGTATTATAACTTTGTTTAATGCAGCATGAATGGGCGGAACGCATACTTTTGTGAATACTATCTAATCCTTAAGACGGGGCAGGAAGGGTTTCTGAAAGGATCGAGCGAAATGATTCCTAACTTGTCGAGTGAAAATCTTGGCACCATGATTTTCTTGTGCTTACAATTACTAGTAAGTACCCCAAGAGTGTTGGGTGATGCAAAAGTACAAAATATTTTTTGCCCCCTTCCTATGGAAGTACGCATAAAAAAGTGTTGCTTGGGCGATATCGCCCATATCTCCCTTCCCCTTGGTCCTGGCGTAACTATAGACGCACAATGTTTGATTATATCCGATGTTTCCAGAAAATAAATTAGAAAAGCATTTTATAGAAACTGAGCTGCCGAGATCACTTTAAATTAAGTATGAAAGTGCGGGATAAAGACGATGGACGGAAGGGGCGGAATAAAGGCTGAAGTGCACCTGATCTTCTCGACCGGAGGGATCTAACTATTTGCAACGAAAAGGAACCTTAGAAAACCTGATCACCGCGAGTTTTTAAAGACTGAAGTTAGCAACGGAAGATAGTAACAATCAAATTTTTAGTGGTCTTGAGGTTTCTTAGCTTTGTTTTAGTGCAAAATGTCAATCTTCTAAGCGAGAGTGAAACAGAAATTCCAGAATAAAATACTCTACAGTATTTTGCAATGGCAAAAATTATACTGTAAAATGGTTTTGGAGTTTTGGTTTTTCGGTTTTTCCTTTAGAACTTTAAATTTATATCTGCAGTATTTGTGATAGGTATGGACAAACTGACTGTATTGTTGCCAAGACCAACTCCTTTTATCTGACAGGCTTCTCAGCCAGAGCATCCGCTTGTGACGCTTCGTATCAAGACTGTGGAAAACAGGCCTGATGCTTTTGCACGTATGATTAGAGCAGACGAGGGCATGTCGACAGTATCTACAATATTTCTAAGTCATGCACTCCATTCGATGGATGGTACAGAACTTGTATAAAACTGCGAATCACGCTACAGTATATACGTGGCACTGATGTGTCTTTTGACGTGGCAATAGCTCTTTGAACAGAACCGTGCATACTAGCCTTCTGTTCCACGAACACGATCACGGTGGCCTGCGTTCTCTTTATCAATACGAGTAAGGTAGCATAAAAACATTCGAGCACTGTAGAAGCATGAATTTTTCATTTTATGTGTCTGTTTTTCCGTATTTCTTCCTCCATTTATTGCTTTTCGAGACTATTCTGGCGGAGGCTTCAGTTTGCACTCAATATGCAAACAGGGCGTTCTACCCGCAGTCATTCTCGGTTCATCCTGAAATCTGTTATTTTACGGTGATCAACGCTACTCGTCGATGCAATGTGCTTGTGGCAGATTCCTACGGATTGCATTATTTTTTCAACATCAGCCAGGCCCGATCGATATGTCGAAAACACAATGGCACTTTGCCCATAATTAGGGATGAAGTGGAGAGGCAAGCCATCTTCAGCATCAAAGTTGATCACGTCGATAAACACATCGTCTTGAACCAACAACCTGGCAATGCGGTGATTGCGCTGGGTGTGAAGGTAGGTGACGTTCTCGCGAGGTCAGGATAAACCTAGTCAGGATAGCTGGACAACCGGATTGGTCTTTTTTGAGGACTAAACCAAAATTTGATGATGTAGACTAATTTACAGCAGACACATTTTTCAGATTGAAGAAATGACGTGGGACGATGGATCTGAGATCAGTTTTTTGCTGCCACATCTGACTGCCATTAATAACTTTACACCGGCGGACATCAAACTATCCAAGCGCAAGTTACTGTCGCACGCAATCGCTAGCATGTTCGAAAATACTTTCTACTGGACCCCACAACCACATAACACAAAGATGACAGAATTGACTCATGTTTTGTGCCGATTCAACAAAAGCATGCAATTTAAAAGCAATAACTTGGATAGCCTCGGTATTTCTCTTTTTTTACGCAGGCAGGGACTACTGTGCAATGTTTGGGGTACACCCTTCTAAAGAGCAATTCTGAATTTATTTGAAGGGTTTTTCCACTCATCAGCGATGTTAAAGATAAATGACTTATTTCTTGGATAGCGCAAGCCGGGTTGGCACCAGCATGAGGATCTTACTGTATCTAAACTGCCCATACCCGCACCCATTAATCCGTGACCAAATCCACACCCGTGCCCACCCGAGAAGGACTTGTTCACCAGCTTCATCTAATTGTTGGATTGACTCATAATTTATCTGGTCAATATAATGGCGCATGCATCTGTCACGGACTAACGAAAATTTCTTTTTAGCTCTACCTGCAGCCCGCGCTGATGATTTGAATGACTTATCGTAGCGATAAAAGCCGAAAATTGGCGATTGTTTCCATGGTAAAAGAAAAAGATTCCTGATGGGGTACTGAGGCACAAACATTTTGATTGAAAGAATATGGCAAAGGAAGATTTGTGGGATAAAACGGAATTGAGTTGCTTTAAACTAACAAGACAAAAAACTATGACTAACAAGACAAAAAATTTTTTGTCTTGTTAGTCATACGAAGAGCCCAGAATTCTCACTCGGCAAGCCAACTGATAAGCCTTTTGTGTGGAGCGCAGTGGGTGTTAGGCACAACCAATCGATCATACAGTTTTACTTAGCACTAACGGTACAAAGCACGAGAAGTACAGAGAGGGTGGGTTCAGAGAAGGGCAACAGGTGAATCATAGTAAGCAGAATTACACACAGTATGTGCCTCCCGATCGTCGTGGCAACTTTCTACAACGTGTAGGGCTTACAAGTAGAAGCCCAGAGAGACCGCTCGCTTACGCATACTATCAGCAGCTCGAATTCGCCGTCACGGAGTAAAATATCGTACTGTGCTCCTATTCCGGAATTATTGGCAGGCAAGCTTAGCTTCAGGACATAAGCTGGAGGACGTAAATTCTACCATCTTTAAACCCTTTGGCACAAATCTTGATCTTCTGGAGCTGAAACCTCTAGTTCCCATACTCCACATTCTTCCATGATTGACTCAGCTGGGTCCACCCGCCAGTATAGACTTGTCCTCACCAAGTGGACCCATCGACAACGGAAAACATTTGGGCCCCTGGCGACTCAAGTTTGGTTGGGCAGGAGTCAGCCAGCACATTTTTGAGCTGGTTGACTCAGAGGTCCAGTATGTGAGCGTGCACGCTCACATACTGGACCACTCCGGTATTCATACTTAGATAGTCACTGTAGCCATTGTATCATCACACCTCGACTCTTGATTGCGACAAAGTGACATGTTGGGAGGTGCAAGCAGACCTCCTGCCTAACTTTGCGTTTTCTTGGCGTTGACAAGATCTCATGGCAAGGGAAGATTCTGAGGCACATCCTTTCAGTTTTTGACCTCTATCTTGGCGCTCTAGAGATAGAAAGCTAAAGATTCAAATCGTAAAGTGGCCAAGCACACTGGACTGCAGTAGGAAAGCACGTTGTATTCCCTCTAAGGGAGAAACTATACTTCAGTTTTCTCGTTCAGTCTCAGTTCAGTACGGAGAAGTCCGAACGGTTTTTGTTTTTATAGTAAGTATTGCTGACTATGTGCTTCTGACCCTATGCAAATAGTCTCTTCACGGAGCAGCTACTCGTATGCGAAGAGTTAGTAGGCGAGGGATTTTATACCAAGGGGTTACTTGACGAGCCGCAGTGAAACATGCATGGGCTTATCGTGGACTAGGATTATGCGTCATTCACCTTTAAATTAATGCTACGAAAAAAGTGCCAGTGAAAAAAATAAAAAAAATACGTCATTCTATACAGTAGGAGTGGGCACGACAGCCATGAATTTTCACATTCTTTGATCATTGGTTATCCTGGCAGTTGCGATGAAGCTGTGCTGGAATGATAGCGTGCGTCCGCATGTATCCGAATGATAGTGTAATGCTGCATACTTCTGGTCGGGCGTGTGCATTGCTATGCTAGGGAGACTGTTGGTTGACTGTCACCGAGAGTAGTAGTGTACGTGCGTTTCGGGAATATCTGTGTGTTGAATAATCGAGTATGGCTCATCGTAGTCTGTGCACGTTTGGTGAGTTCGGTTCGGGATTGTGAGTCCTCATACTACAACCTCAAGCCCCTGAGAACCTGAGCCCGCAGACAAGTGCTTGTGCGAGCCACATTGGGGATCGTCATTACACAGTGATTTCTTTCGTCACTGCTCCACGTCCACCGAACGTGGCTGGGGCGTCGGAGGGCAAGGCCCAATAAAGTGTTCATTGACGAAGAAAGAGAGCAGATAAGTGCTAGCACAGAGTCCACGGGGGGGGGGGGGGAGGCTTGACTCACCGTAACTAGTGAGGGGTGAGCATGGCTGCTTTTTTAGATTGCGGAAGCAAGTCAGAAAGAATGTTAGAAAGGCGCACGAGGATTATGTGCATCGCCAATTTGCTGACTGTCATTCGTCTCAAGAATTTTAGGCTGCCTATCTCCGTTTCTTGCCCTCGGATCGATCTATCCCAGCCTTGACTGAGGAATTTGGGAAAGTCTATTATTCATCTGCAGAGAAGGCCAACTTATTGCAAGATTCGTTTCTTCGAAATTTCAGTGGGAATAAAAACATCAAATATGTCCCACCGGCACTTGATGCTGGCGATTATTTTGATTGTGGAGTTTCCATTGGGCTCGTTCGGAAGCAATTAGACTCGTTCCGCTTAAATGGTTCACCTGAAGTTGATGGCTTGACAGCCCCTGTTCTTCGAAATATTGCCCCTCTATCACTACGGCTATTTCTGAGCTATGTAAGCGGTCGTTACTGGAATGTCGATTTCCATCGTGTTGGAAAGTGTACCTGTTGCCAAGCAGGGTCCTCTGCTAATTATCGGCCTATCTCACTTCTACCAATATTATCTGCGACAAATCACTCTGCGACAAAAGCTCTTGTACGACTCACCCAATTTATTCACGACGCTCTAAATTTCAAAGTGTCAAAATGTGTTGGCGCAGTTTTTTTTTCGATCTGAGGAAAGCGTTTGATTAATTATCTCACTGCCAGTTGTTGGAAATTTTAGAAAAATATCACGGTCTATCTCCCTGGCTACTCACTTGGCTATTCGAATATTTGATGAAATAAGCTATACATACATATATGCCTGATAACTCACGGTTCAACGTTGAAATGCGCTAAAACTTCCAAAAGAAAAGCAAGAAACACTTGTATGTATGAAAACTTTTGGGGCACCATGTAGTGCGGCTATATGCACTGTACATCTGTAGTCCGAAGTGCTAATACTGTAGATCACATCGCAATAAGAAATATGCAGATGCCTTGTATGTATTTTTAAAAACCAGTTTCTTCATGTTTCTTCATGCAGTAGTAGCACTTGTGCGAATCCAATCATCGGTGTCACCTCAGCCTATACGAGCACATCGTGACACACTAATGTAGCAATTAATGATGCCAAGTTTACCAACGATACGCAATTTTATTCCAGTAGTCGGTTTCTGGGTGTTTTGGGCTTCTCTAATTGTCTTGTTCAATCCGATGGCCAGCAGTTTTGGATCGATCCTGTTTGAGATATCATCAGAAGTACAGTGATACTGTATTATGTTACCAAATACAGAAACCTTACTCTTTCTCTTCCTTTTCAAATTTTCCTGCCATCTCACTGGCGAACGAGCTCAGAATCAAGCTGAAAATCAGCACAGTGATCAAAGCCATCGCTCACTGCTAACGAAATACGGTCGAGTAGCTTCCTCGACGCTGTTGCTCTCTTATATGCTCACGGCGGTACTATGACTATTAACTAGCTCCTCGTAATTATTGAAATAACAAAAATGTTGAAAAATTTTTGTTCTGGCATTTTCTACATTCGAGAAAAACTAGCTCTTGTAAAAATTCAAAAGGTGCCGTGCCTTTTGATAGCTCCGCACAATGAAGCCAATTAAGGATGTTATGATTGCGACCTGCTTCGTACAACTGCGCAGTTATTTGCTTCAGGGCTAATATAGCTGAACAAATCGACTTGTATCACATACCCAGAGGAATCTCAGCCGCTCGATGCTGCTGCACTGTGCAAGTGTGAGATCGCCCGCTGCAACATGCAAACCGTCGATGGTGTCAAACTGTACCGTCTAGTTACTTTACCGACAAAGGTAGCGGCAGACACGCCTTTACTTACTGTACCACCCCAACTAGACCACCCCGCGTGGCTTAGGAATATCACCAGGCCTCCTTTGTTCTCATGGGTCTTCTAGAACATTTGATGGAAGGCGGCTCGAATGGTATCACCTACTGTAGATATTTTTCCGTAGTCGAACCTCGATGACTAGTGAGTGGGTAGATGCAGGCGGAGGAGGGAGAGAAGTAGTGCGGGGATAAAAGCGAGGAAAGAATTTCTTATTTCGGTGTTGGGGTTGGGGCTGTTTTTGGGTTTTTTTTTTTTTTTTTTTGTGGGGTTTTCTTGTTGTTTTTTTTGTCGGGGTCCTTTGTGTCTTCCTTTTTTTGTTTTTGGGGTGCGCGAGGGGGAGAAGATGGGGATAAGAGGATTTTTCTTTTTGCTTCTTGACTGTAGTGATCGACTGTACAGATTCTTTAGCGTTTCAAAGGGTCATGAAAGCATTTTTTCTAGCAGAGGAAATTGACTCAAGCTAGATCTCATCTGCATGTTGGAAGTGCGCAGCAATGTCCAAAGGTCGTTTTTTTGTTAGAAGGAGATAATTGAAAAGAATGAAAGGACAGCTAATAAGTGAGGCCTGATCACAAGGAATACATGTTTTTTCCAATTTTAAAAGCTGCTTGTCTGCCATGGACTTGATTACGAAGATACATGTAAAAAGCGCAACTGCTTCATCGATTAGCCGGCAGCAAATAACATTCACTCAAGCTGGACTGCCATCAAACCGCGTTTTTGCTGCCCCCATTTTTTTAATCTCACGATTCAGTGAAATGCGCGAATGCTTGGACAGAAATTTCAAATTCTATCCGTTCCATATTTCGTAGGACGCATATAAAATTCCCCTTTGCTCTCATTCTTGTTGTAGTTGGGCGTCAGCACAACGCAATTCTGCATCAGTATCAGAATCGCTCATGTTTCCAAAACGACAATAGGAAAGAAAATTGCAGAAGAATCATATGCATATCATACCATAGGCGTCGCTTGCCTTGCTTGTATTGACATAAGCAGCTGACGCTGAGATAGGCATGATTGAAGCTAACAGAAATTTTTCCCGTCAGACGATTAAAGCTGATCATAGGCGAAACGGACATCATATATTCTTTTTTTAAATTTTTGTGGGTCGGGCCCAGTTCCCCACAGGACTCGAAACCTATTTCGCTTGTTGCCAGCTAGCAGCCATGATGATAAGATGGCCGTGGGGTGACCTATTCTTGCAAAAGCTTCCCCTTGCGTGTCTCCTCTAGGGACAGCAGACGAGGGCATCCTGTGCCAGCATCAGCATCCCAGGATGATACTTGGCGAGAAGGGAGAGACCTTCCCGACTGGTGTTCAAGAACCTATTTCCTCATTCTCTACTCGTTCGCTGTCCGCCACGTGACAGTACCGTGAGTCGCCCAGAGCCAGCCACGAGTGCAAGGCCAGCGACGGACTACTGTAGCTAAAATTGCCATCGAAGACCAGCTCCCACTCTGAGAACGGGCTTACTAAACTGCCATCCTCAGCCGGAACAGAACTGCGGCCAACCCGTCAGGATTGCTGGCCCAAGCAGTGCGGAACCAACGAGCCACCGCGGCTTTCAAGTGAAATATACTGCCATGTCCGAATGTCTGTGGAACTGTCATGGCGGCCGATGATTTAGTGGAGGGTGCTTCAGATTATTAGTCGAAGTATGGGACTAGATATGCACTGACTTACTGCAGGAAAAATACGGAATACGCAAACTTGTACCTACTGTCTGGAGCAGTTGAGAAATTTGCGTATTACGCATTCGCATTCGCTGTTTCGCTGTTCTTAAAAAATGTCGTAGTGGCATAGGTAGGCGAAGTAAGTATATGGGGGGGGGGGGGGGGGAGATATCTTGCTTTCTGTGTCTATTCCGTTCTATTGCTCCACTTTCGACAAATTGTGTGAACAGATTATGTACCTACTGTTCCAAAGAGCAGTCGTAGAAGCATATTTTTATCTAGCAGCGGCTCAATTTATCTCATTTGTACAGAAATGTTAAAGAGGTATAAACTACGCAGCTTGTCACAAGGTCCAACGGTCGTCGAAAACATTATTAATTTTCGCTCAGTTAGAAGGGGGTGATTAAAGAAGGAAAAGACACAAGAGCTACTGTAATGAGTAAGCAAGCGCAGGATTTCATAAACCTACATGTTTTTCAAGTTTTTCAAAGGTGCTAGACGTCCACGGACTTGACTACGATGATTACATGCAAAAATCCTTTACGGCAAAACCAGATTCAATCATACTGCTGCCTGCTGCGCCGTAAAACCGCATTCATGCCACACTGCAAGTTGCTTTTAACTCTGCTCTTGAAAAGAGCGAGGAACTGTTCTGTTGCGATGCATATCGATACAGGCGCTCTCCAGTCACAATAGAGTTATCCATGAGTGATTTCGCCTCTCAATATCTACAGGTACATTAAAATTTTTAATAATGGCCGAATTATTTCAGTTGAAAACCCGTGGACCTTTCTTTCCAGCCCTGCGAAAACGCGTGGGCAGCTACACCTACTGTAAAGAGCATACACCTTCACGCACACTGCGCATTAGTCGACCACATGTCCTTCGAGCATTTGAGTGATAGCATCAAATGCGCATACATATTCTTAGAAAAGCCTTGGGCGGGCATAAAATTGTGAGACACGCGTTTTCTGGCTTGACATAAAAGAGGGGATTTGTAATCGCAAAGTCGGCGCAGTTCACTGGTTCCAGCTGGTCTTCAGGGTTGGTGCAAGGGACTATAGCCTCGTCTATAGTTCCTTGCACTACGACGGCGACAAAAAAAATCTGTCGCGCACAGGCCAAGACCGTTCCGAATTAAGCTGCGAGCATCGTAAAAGAGACCGTTTTGTCGCAGGGAAGTATAGACCTGGAGGACCATTCCACGCGGCAGCGGCAAAACTTTTGCAGCTCGTTGCAAACGGAAATTTTTCGACAAAAAACCGTTCGTCGCGAGCTTCCGGCACGCGGAGAATCTGAAAAGTTTAGTCACTTTACCATTTGGAAAATTATGTTCGATTTTCGGATAAGTTTGTCGTGAAGTTTTCTCAGGTTCGTGGAAATTACGATATCTTGCGTTTACTGCCTAGATTTTGAATTTTTATTGTAAAAAAATGTCATGCAGGAAAAATCAAAATGGGCATGCAATTCAAGAGACCTATGGTCACAGAACTGGCCTTCGCAGCGAGGAAATGGAAACACTGCTGGACGTGCTATTTGATGCACAAGCATCTTGCTGATTTCCCATGTTACCCTGCCGATGTCTCGCCCTGTCTGCGCTCGTGATTGACATGGGTCACAATTCCGACTAGAAAGATTACCTCTCTCATTTTGGGAAGGGTGTCTAGTTATATGCATCGTCGTATTAATGTTAGGCAGATCTAAATAGAGCACGCCTCTAAGTTAGACGAAAACTTGTAGCGATAGTTTTTTTATTTAGCAGTTTAGCTTATTATTCTGAGGCATGCAATCATCACTGCTTCTTTCCAATACTCCTTTCTGGGTTCGTTATTGAGGAACATGTCCCTACAACACGTTCCTACAGTAACACTGACGAGAGGTCGCGTCGTACTCGCATTCGCCGCGACAGCTGACCGTCAAGCACCCAGTGACCCAGCCAGTTTCGTCGTAAGTCGTATAGCAGACAGACTCGTGCGGTGGCAGCTCACCCCTGACGCACATGCACTTGTCATAGTACCCGATGTATCTGGATTGCCATACGCTGGTTGAGCTGCCGTCTGGCGTGCATCCCACACTTGTACACGTTGTCTCACGACCTTCTCCACTCACCGTGTAGCAGCCGTAATTGTGTTGACGTTTATGTATGGACAAAAAAATCACAAAGAATCTGCATGGTTTCGCGAAAAGATTTTGAAAATTCACTCACCCTTATCATTTGCCCCAAATGCAATTGGCGCGAAGACCTTGTTACTTGTAAAATATGAAACAGGGGGAAGAGAAGAGTAAGAGTTGTGGGCCTAGCTATTTTAGTTCCCTGGCCACATTTACTTGACTGGCGGAATCTGATGCACGACTGTTATACAATATTATGTGCAGTAGTTTCAAAACAGCCAAGTGAATGTATTTTTTGCAAATGGGGCTATTGGAAGCACATTTTCAATGCCTGGCATGCAATGGCATTTTCCATGTCAATTACTGACCCGTCGTATTTCGTATACAAATACTTGATAGCGCTTTAAAGTTCTACTCCAAAGTCCGTCTTGCCTGGTCGACCAGCGGTTAAAACCTTATAAGCACAGCTGTGCGGGGACTAGCACACACAGAAGAGTGCCTGTGTAACTTCACTAGGAGCACCTCACACGAGGGCACCCTAGACTGGTCACTTCCCCGGACGATGGAGGGTGTGCTGTGTCAGTGTTGGACAGCCGAGACTGTCTCCTCGTTTTGCTTCCGTCTCTCCACTCGGAGCACGTCAACTGAACTGGGTGGGTCACCCGGTGAGACCCCAGTAGAGAAGACTAGTACTTCGATGACAAGCAGAGCAAGTGAGAGACAGGTACGCTGGTGCTTGAGGCTGCAACATTCTACGAAAAGTAACCTTTGCGGTATCCTAATCATAAGCGGAGATGCATGACCTGCAAGTATGCAAACTAGCAATTCGTTCATATCAAATATCGCCCCGTTGAAAAAGTGCTATCGGTTATGTCGACATATACCTGGTCGCCAGGTGGCTTTCGTTTTTCGTGTCCTTGTAAGCAATATGTAGCTTCCTGCCTTGAATGTTTAGACGCATGCCTGGAAGTAATTCTCAGCAAATTCTTTTCACCAACGCTACAATATGCCTCGCGCCAACAGTGCTGGCGCGAGGCATATTGTAGCGCAGTTGTCCACTCCGCCCGATAGCCGCAGTTGTCGATTGCTATGCTAATCACCCCTGCACCCCTCAGATCGGTTCGGTCAGAACGGTCGATGCTGGGTCCAAGGTACTACTAGTCCGAGAACAAAGATGAGCCTGATGTTTCGTGAGTGAGAAAATGCTTTGCCAAAATCTGCAGCTGTCATGCTAGTGAATTCGCCCAGGTGTTACTGCCTAAATGTATATCTTCTTTTTAATTGATTTCCCGAGCTAGGCAATTTCGCATTGGCGGGGGAAGCGACACGGTTGAGGAGCCGGCACAGTGGGGGGAGACCACATGTCTCAGTGAGTCGATTCCTCCAACAGGCACGGTGGGGGAAACGACACAGAGGGAGAATCGACTGAGTGGGGCAAACGTCACAGGACCCCCTTTTCAAATGCTTGTCTAATCGTTAGAAATTCACATTCGTAGAGTTACCCTTCCGTCGGCCCAATAAAGAGCTATCGTTTAGCGTCCGTTTTGGTAGTAACCGCGCAAGGGTGATTCGAACCACGCACGCGTGTAGGTATTCCCACCCGAAGCTGGGGGAAGGGTATCGCATAGGTCACGTTAAGTCGTAGCAAATTGAGGATTCCATCACGCAGGGGATTCATCGAAGGTGTTGGTGTTTG